>JARFIY010000056.1:28815000-30015000 GCA_036346155.1 Sinelater perroti
GTAAACTGGGTTATAATCTGACACCTTACGGTATAAGCATTTTTAGTTTAAATAAAAATAAATAAGACACAGAATATTGAAAAAGGTATAAAAAAGGACAATGTTAAATTCCAGAGTTTCTTTATGTTTGATAATCATTGATGCTGACGAAAGAAAACGAAAGAAGAATTCAGTCAGAAAGGTTTTTTTTAAATATCAATAGCTGTATATGCAGTCAAAGGCATAAGTAAGAGAATAATTAAATACAACTAATACAAATTAAAAAAATCTGGTGTGAACATCACACGACTTTCCTTATCCTATTATTGTATATTATACCGGGTCCATCGTCTCAGCCCTGCGCTGCTCTCGTCCCGGAACTTGTTATTTTAAAAAAGGACGAGGCGCGAGTCCAACACTCGAAAGCTGATTAAAATAAACAGTACAAGACAATAATTGACTCGTACTTAAAATTTTGCTACGTCACTGAAGGTAACAGTGCGAGCTCGGCCGCACGCCTTCTCCATTATTGCTTGCGCGCTCTCTCCTAGCGGCCTAGCGCTCCCCCCCCATCCTCCCACAGTCGGCCCGGTAGCTTTCCGAGCGCGCTGTAATTGGTCCGTTTAATTAATTTTTAGTCGGCTATAACTTATTTATTTGATCTCAGATAAAAAAATTTTATTGTAATTTTCTGTTCGTCTCGGTCTGATCTATCCAGTAATATAAATTTTCCGAAACATTTTATGAACACCCGGTATATTAAAAATCCTGAGCTTCAATTTTTTTTTGAGTCCCTATTTTACAAACTTTTATTTTAAATTCATGTTTATCTCATGATAACAAATCATTTTTATTCTCATAAATTTTTTGTATCTTCAACCGTTTAGATTCGCGACCGCTTTGCGACCGATTTTGCGACCTTGCGACCAAACGACTCTGCCGATTTTTACCAAAAGCTTCGCATTGCGTCCCCTACCTACAAGTAACTTGCATACCAAATTTCAAGTCTCTAGCTCTTACGGTCCTCGAGATACCCTGTTTACTGACAGACCGACAGACACACACACACACAAACACACGAACCAATGGCCCAAACCAACTTTTTTGGTGTCCTGAGGCTATAATTCGTCCAGAAATGTGAAAAACTGGGTAGGTCAAATTTCCGCCGATTGCATTACTTTCCTTATTATAAGATAAGGAAAGAAAAAATTGAAAATTATAGAACCATTTAAAAAATATATTCAGAAACAAGTAAGTACACATTTTATTATTTTATTTATTTAACATATATGCAATCATGTCATCGCTCCGACCGTTTATATAAAGCTTGTCGTTGGAAGAGAACCGCTCACTGCTTTTTTCATTGCATTAATCAAAGCGTAATTGCTCAGAGGAAAATCCAGTGAATATTGAGCGAGAGGCAGCATGGTGTATGGTGTAGCCTGCCGAATAGCAACAGCGTGGCAATTAACATATTTCCCGTGACGACATTGCTTCAGTGATTCCGAGTCCTCCTCAATGGTAATGCGCTCACGATGGAGCAGTCAATCCATCAGCAGAGTTGTTTGGAAATAAACAAATCCGACTATAACTTCATAGGATTAGGGCTTCCAATGTGCTACCATTCTACTGACTGGCGTTTCTTTGCCAGCGTTTCCTGTCAGAACTAGGATTTTGTCTGCTAATACTCAAAGAATCTGTCGGGATCCATGCTATATAGCTGTAGCAATTGTTACATTATTTCCACACGCTCTTGTTTGGGCTGAGCTGTGAGAGTATAGAAAATCTATTGTACACAAATCTTTGATGTTTAGTGAAACATATATATATTGTATTTGCCAGTACATCGAATATACTCACTTGTTTGTGTTATCGTGCACACACTGGTTAATATATAATTTGCGCACATTTGCCGTCTCAGCGCAGTTCTTGCTGTCTTTGAACTATGAAATAGTGTTCTGCAACTATGTGCTGCATTCCCACATATGACTAATAACCTTCTATGGATATCTAAAGTAGAGTCACTCCCTTCTTATAAAAAAACTACGCCATTTACATCTGCGCATGACTGAGTGCATTAACAATTTTTTGCTTTGTCCACAACTAAACTCGCTGCACTGCACAAATGACTCACTGTTTTTCCTCCTGGGTGATTTAGCAGCCCCATTCTGCGAGTATTTCGATGTGGAAAACAACCGGACTTTTAAAGAAAAGTATCTACCATTTATGAAACCCCTAAATAGATATAAAAGCAAAGATAAAAAGGTATGTGAGTCGTTTTAAAAACAGATGAAAAGAAATTATAATTATAAGTAGACTCGTAACGGAACTAAATTCAATAGTTATGAAATAAGAAAAGGCGAAGAACAAAAAGGAAGAAGAAGAAGAAGAACTTATTATTTTTGAGTTTTAGCAAAAGTTGAAAAGATTAAACAATTGTGTCTGTCTCTTATTGCTTTAATTCGTGTATTCACATTTTGACGTAGGATTAGTCAATTATTTATTCAACAGAATTGTATTTTCTCTTCAAGCATTTCTGCTTCTTTGTTCTCATTAATTTAATTATAGCCATTCATTATTGTATTTTCGATGTTTTTAAAATAGTTATTATCATTTTTTATCATTTGTTACAGTAATTTTCATGCCTTTTTTAACTTTAAGTTATGCATCTCATTCTTGCAAATTAATCATTTAAAGTTGATTTCTTCTTCGTGCATGAAAATTATAAACAAAAACGGAGAGTACAAATATTTAAGTTTAATTTGTTATTATAATTATACATTTTTGGGAAATACAAACGCTTTCAGTTTGATACAAACAAACGTTTCACCCTTTCCTAAATCATTATACTTGTTTACATTAATAGTTTTGTTTTGCATAAAACTATTATTAGCACATATAAAATAGTACAAACTATTTTCAATTGGTAGTTAAAAACGTGTAATATTCAATAGCAAAATGCATACATAGACAGTTTGGTTTTAACTGTGAATAAATCTGCAAAATTTACCTTAACTATCTCGTAGATTGTTATAGTGGAATGCTTTTATATTATACCTTTTTAAGCGGACACCAAGGTTAGTTAAAAGTTTATAACTTCAATTTTTATAGTTTTGATTTTTCATTCCCCTTAGAAAGACTCAAGAGACGCGTGTGGCAAAAAATTGTTTTTAAAGAACCAAAGGCAGTCGTCTAAATTTCTAATCTAAAATATTATTTTGCTTTACAACAATGCCTGTCTTCATACAATTGCCATCACTGTTCAAAAAAATTGGAAACTTCTTTTGGACCACACCGGAACGCCCTAATTACAGTCCGTCTTATCGCCCTGCGATTGTCATTTGCTTGGACTAGAAAAAGTAGCACTTTGAAGACAGATTTGGCGCTAGTGTCGCTTTCGAAATTATTTTGTGTAATTGGTCGGTGTCACGGCCAACTTTCTCTTATAAAAAACCTACCCCTTAGAAAAAAATGTTACAAATGAAATCTCTTGATTGTCAACCCTTATCATATGCCCAAGCCATTTCACTCTTTGTTTTATTTTACTAACAATACCTACTCTCACCTCTTGTGCATGTCTTATGGTTCATTCTTATTCTGCATTCTTTATCTGCAGCTTTCACTAGTCCTACTATTGTTCTAAAAATTCTTCTTTCCATTATTCTTAACTTTTCTTCTTCTTTTTCCGCTTCATATATTGCTATTAGTCTAATTAACGCGTTGTATATTTTTATTTTTTTTAAATAAATGTACTTTTTAATAATTTTTATTGGCATATTTGCTGCTACTATTTTGTTTCTTATATCAATTTCCCTGTCTCCATCAGTAGATATTGTAACTCCCAGATATTTAAACATATCGACTTCCCGATATTCCTGATTGTTTATTTTTATCCTTCCTGTTGTAATTTTATTCTTAATCCAATGTTTTGTCCCTTTGTTATTATTTATTTCAATATATTAGTTAGTATATATATTCTTTTTGATATTAATACTAGCTCATCCGCATATGCTAAAAGTTGTCCTACCCCTATTATTATTATATTATGTATTCCACTGTTGATAAAAGTGTTTCCCATTTCTGTTTTTTACGCTACTTAATGTTGTTTCCAGCATGACATATCTTAGCTTTGTCGGTATTCCCAATTCTTTCATTGTTGATATTAGCTTCTCTCTATTAAAGGAGTTGAACGACTGGTTCGTGATCTTAAAATAGTAGTTCTATTTTTATTTGATATGCTTGCACATTTTCTATTATTGCATCAGTTGTTACTTTTCCCTCTATAAAGCCATGTTGATATTGTCAAATTATATTTCTTGTACTTTCTCTTGGCTTTTCTTGTACTAATGTTGATAAAATTTTATACGTAATGTTTAATAACATTATTCTTCTGTAATTTATGCAATCTTGCTGACTTTCCTTTTTATTTATTGTTATTATTTGTCCTTCAGAATCCGCCACATTTTTTCTTCCTTTCATATTTTTTGTATTAGTAAAATACATATTCTATTAATGTGTCACCTCATTTTTTTATCAACTCCATATTTATTTCGTCTTTACCAGGTGTTGTTGTGTTACAGATGTTGTTTATAATTTACTTCACTTCTTGTAATGTAGGCTTCAGTTGGTTTATCTTCTATTGTTACTTCTTGTTGTTTTTGGTTTGTGTTCAATAATTCTGTAAAGTACTCTGTCAAACTGCTCTGTACTCATGCTTCTGTTCTACTATTTTGACCCGTTTGTTTCTTATTCCCGCTATTCTGAGTTTATGCACATTATTTTGGTCACCGATTTTCTGATAAAATTTTCTGGTGTTGGTTTTTTATTTTCTCTCTATATTTATTGTTGTTCTTAGTCTATTCATTTCCTTTACTCCGTCTTAACATTTTATTGCGTTCCTTTCGCTTTTCTTGGTATTGCCCTTTATCTTCATCTTTATTAATTCTTAGCTATTTTAGTCTTGCTTTCTTTTTTCTTCGTTTGCTTTTCGCCGAACTACTCCATTTTGTCGGTTTTACATCTGTTATTAATGATTGATGGCTTTTGTCATCAGCACATGATCTATTTGAGATTGTATCTTCTTGTTTGGTGATGTCAATGTCACCTATGCTTTATTGGGTGTCCATACTTAATATTGCTTGTTAGCAGATTTATTTTGACAGCTAAACCACATAATTTGATACTTTTGGTGTTGGTTTGTTCATGCATTGTGTGCTTTTCTGCTACTTGACTTATTATGCATTCTTTGCTGATCTACCCGTTAAAAACTCCAGCACTATGATTAGATTTTCTCTCCGTATTTTCTCTATTTTTTATTCTAGCTTTACAAAGAACTGGTCTTTTTCTTCATCAGTATGAGTATCTGTAGGTGCATATATATTAAAAACTGACAAGTTCATTGATTTTCTCTCTAGTCTAATATATGCCGTTTTTCATCAATTAATTCAGTTTCTATGATTTTTAATATCATTGTTTTTAACAATATAAACAGTAAAACAGTAAAATTACAAGAACTGGTTCGAAAAACTAGCAAGCGAGGAAGGTAAAAATTAACCATAAAAAATTAGAAATTTGTTGCGGAAAAAATCAAAATAAGTACGTGGAACGTTATGACAATGTTAGTATCCGGAAAAATGAGAGAAATAGCGTCTGGGCTAAAAAGATACAAAATAGATATAGCAGCGCTACAAGATATAAGATGGGAAAAGGAAGAATTGGCGAAAAGGAATTTACAATTATCTACTCAGGAACAAGGATGGTATGGTATATTTTTATGGATTTATATTTTAAAAACCTATTTTTAAATATTTAACTACCTATGAAAAAAATATTCTAGTACTTAGAATCTATTTAGATGACTGTTGAAAAGTTTTACACTCTCATAATGTCAAACTATTTTAAAAATTTCTAAAATAACAACTACGAAGGTGTAATGAAGCATATCCTTTAACTTAAAAAGTTAAAATACTTTGGTAATAACGTAACACCAAACTTCAAATATCATTTAAGTGAACATTTGATAGTCTTGCTTTCAACCTTGTACTACGATTTCCCTATTCATGTTTTAAATATTTTTCATTGCACGATGTATAATATTGATATAAGGCCAATTTCATAATGTTTTAGCGGCTGTTTATGACATGCCAAATTTTAATATACATTATATGGTGTAATTTAACATTGACGTTATTCAGCTGACTTACTTTAGTATTGTTTAGATTTAATTTTTTTTATTTATTGAAGTAAATGCAGCTGTCATCTGGGGTATCACATTTGTGAGTTTTAGATAAATGACTGATTAAATAGATACTATGTTAGTATAGTAACTATTAAGAGCTATTTTTCCATGTTCGGCAAAAATTGTAATAGCAGATAGAACAAATAGCTAAAAAAGAGACTTGAAAAATAAAAATAATGCTTAATGACATTAACTCACCATATATCTTATTACATTTTTACAAACATCGTAATAGTAGGTACATAGCAGAACAACAAAAAACTTATCCGTTAAAATCTCGTATCCTTAGCTTAGAGTGGAATATATAGAACAATCACATCGTTGTGATCATTATTATTATTATGGTAAAATGCCTGAGAATTGGAACATATATTTTATGCAAGTTATGAAAAAATTATGGCTCATAAATAATTTGGAATATTTTATGTTAAAATTTCTAGACTGGGCAATGATATGTGCGTTAGTAAAATTAGTAAAATGTAGAATAACCAAACAGTTGTCCTAACATAATTCACGATAAATAGTATTCATTACTTTAAATCAGAGGCTCCCAAACTTTTTTTTCTCATAGACCACTTTGAAAGTTTTGCTGGTTCCGGTGGACCCCCTGCAGCTACATTTCTACCATATTCCCAAAACTCGAAAAAAATGTGAAGATTAGATCTAACTATGGAAATTTTCGTTACGGCTGAGTAATTGGTTAATTAATTAATTGATTGTGCTGTGAGTGGATGTCAAAAAAGTAAAGTTAGCCAATCAAAAAAGTCTTTCCATCCAACTTTACTCCTTTGACATCTACCCACAACACAAGAAACCAATCAATTCTCACATATTTTATTTAGAAAGCTCCCCATTCGGAGTGGTAAAAATACAAAAAAAAATAGTATATTTCATTGTGTTGTATTTATTCAAATATGTAATTATTACACTATTAATTATTATTGTTATCATATTACATTGTAATATGATAACAGTCGTAATATAATTGATGGATTGACAGCAAATTATTAATATTTGGCTTCAATTTTGTTAGGAATAACCGCAAATCTCCCCGTTCTGTGATATTCAATCTGCTCCTTTTTTTGTTAAAAGGTTTTTAACGACACTAAAACTTATCTCGACAAGATATGACGAGGGAAACGCTATCAAAAGCTTTCTCGCAATTCCCCACAGTCCAGGATACTTTTCGGGTATTTCTGACTGCAACCAAAATGTTTGATACCCTCTTTTAAATTTCACCTTCAGTTCCTCATTAGTGCTAAGCTCGAATCACATTCTTCACTTCCGTTTCATCTAGTGGATTTATGATCCATGGTGGTATTTCCATCGTCAGAATATCTTCAAATCTGACTTTAAAGTCATCATGCAGGGCAATTAAATGTTGAACGTATGTGTGAATATCCTCATCAAGGCATTCTACCTGTGACAAGTTTGAAAACTGGGAAAATTCGCGCCGACTAATATTTTGCTTCATAAATTTCAATTTTCCAAGAAAAGCTGAAATTACACCCTATGTTTTTATTAGATTGAGGCTGTCCCCTTGTAATTGTAAGTTAATATCATTAAATTTTTTGAACAAATATGTCAAACACGCGATGTCTGCTTTCAAATTGATCAGGTTTTCTTTTAAATCTGGATCTTTACTTTCCAGAAACTCTAAAACTGATTCAAAAAATAAGAAAAATCTTGTTAAACATGCATCTTTCGACAACCAGCGTACTTCAGTATGTAAGAGCAATCGTTGGAAGTCTTCATCATTTTCATCGCACAATTGTGCAAATAAACGCGTAATCAATGCGTTGCTTCTTATTTTGTTAACTGCATTAATCACAAATTGAAGCGATTGGTGCAATTTAGCACTCAAATTTTTCGCTACTAGGTGTTGTCGGTGGATGACACAGTGAATTGCAGTTACCTCTGGTATAATTCTTTTAAGATGGCTTATAAACCCACGACATCGCCTGGCCATGGCAGGAGCTCCATCTGTTGCCACCGAAATAACGTTTGTGAATGGAATCGATTTTTCCTTAAAAAAATCACTCGGGACATTAAATATTGATTTACCTTTAGTGTCCGTCTCCAATGTTTTCGCGAATAGTAACTCTTCATGAATTTCTTCGTCCATAACAAATCGAACATATGCCAATAATAATGCTTTTACCAGGTAAAGTTGACTCGTCCAGTTGAATAGAAAAATGAGTTATTTGCAGATAATTACACAAGAAACTTTCATCAATACGTCTTTGTACAGTGTTGTTACTCAAAGGAATTCTTTTGAGTATGTCAAATGGAGATTTGTGCAGAACAGTTTTTAAAACCTCTTCAACAGCGGGTAAAATTAACTGTTCTCGAATGGTGTGCGATTTTCCAGATTTCGCTATAAGTAATGAGATATTGTAAAATGCCCGCAAGCCATCATCGTTACTTTCCGACGTTGAAGCGAACATACTGTGCACGGTGGGTCTCTTTTCATATTTTTCATTCAATGTTTGAAAATTTTTCAAATCTTTACCTATTTTATCAGGATGACACCTTCTTAGATGATCTTCGAGCTTCGATGGTTTCATAGAGTCATTGCTCAAAATTTGTTGCATAAAAGGCATATGGGCAATCGCTTGTCTGCCTTTGATGGAAGAAACCAAATTTTAAATAATCAACACTGTACTGTCGACATTTCTGCTTAGATTCGGCCATGTTTCGTATCAGTTACCTACCTTTAAATAAAAAAAAAACTTTGTTGTAGTAATCTTAAGGCGGTTTTACTTAACAGGATATGGCTATTTTAACAGGATTAATTGATTATTGCAATGAAATAAACAAAGTACCGGAGGCAAAATGATTCTAATTATTAAAAGCAATAAATCGCTAAGATCAATAATTGAGTTTTAAATGAATAAATGTAAACGATTTTTCATTAATTATATTTTGATATATTTCTGTAAATTCGATAGAAAATACTTGTAAATAATATTTTGATATCAAAACTTCGCGATTTTAATTATTTATTTATTACTTTGATGCACGTTACTAGTATGAAGTATATAAAGACACGTACAATTTATGAAAATATATTTAATTATTAGTGAACCACCACACAGTCGGGTAATAAAAAAATTACAAATAAAGTAGCAACAAGAAGTTCAACCTTTCTCGGCTTTCTGTTCTTTTATGGAAGTATCTAATAATGGCTCTGTTCAGTATTTAATTTTTAATACGTACCTACTACACGCAAACATTACAAATGTACTTATTACAACATAAATATATCTCCTATCGCAGCTGAGTTGGAATAAGCCTCACCTTTTGTACCTACGTATTTTTTTGTAATTTGTCCATTTTTTGTTTACTTACGTGTACAATAAATTGTAAAATAAATAGACAAATAATAAATAAAATAAAAGTATGTATAACAAATAGGGAGGCAAGTACTTACTTTTCCGACAGTGGCAAACACTAACATCGATTCACTTTACTTTACTTTTCTTTTCGAAATTCGGGAAACAAATGAATAACGTTTATCCGCGGCAATCGTATTTATATTGGTGAAGAATCAAACAAGTTCATGCAAGATTGCAAGCACACACACCACAAGTCTTACTTCGTCCCTTTGCACGTCTGAACAAGCATTGCGGACGGCGGCAGCGGCAGCAAGTCTCGACACGTTGTACTGAATATGGCAAGTCTTTACAAGTAACAGTCGCTGAGCATCGTAAATGTTATCTGCCTACATTGATAGGTGAACTATGCATTTTAGTTCTTCACATGTAACCAGATAAATCGCTGAGCTTCGAATTAAAATATTATCTGTCCTACATTGATAGGTGAACTCAAGCCAACATTTTAGTTCTTCACTATCGAAACCAGATAAATTTACGCTTACGAATTGTGAACCCCCATTTTTTTGTCACGCCAACGTTAAAAGCCAAGTTAAAAGTTCAATTTTTTTTTGTTTTGTCGTCAGCAGCTCTGATACTTTGACATATGTAATTTATAATTTTTCTTATTAGTAAATATGAAAAGCCATATGAAAAAAACAGAAAATTATTATTATTAAAACGCATTGTAAATTCGATTACAGTTTTTGCGAAGATTCTGTAGAATTTTGGGTCGAAATAGTACAACAAAACTGACTGAAGATCAATCAATTATAAAATTTGATATAACTGGATCTGTAACAGACGTCACGAGTATCTGCGCTAGATAAAGCCCCGTAAGAATATTGCCATAGTTAAAGTATCATTGAAAATGTGAAAACATCGACTCGGTATCGTGCATGACAGTTGGACATTTGAGAAGCTCCGTTCACCGAATACCCACTAGAGACCCGCACCTTTACGGCTATAAAATTTAATCGACGCAAGAAATTGGTTTTTAGAGCATCAAAAAATAAATTCTCAGTTTAGTCGAAGAATTATCTTTAACAATGAGGCGCATTTTCAACTAGACGGGTTCGTAATACAAACCAAATTGTTGCATCTGAAATTCAAAAAATCCTCGTGTTACTTATGAAAAGCAAATATATTCCCAGCCAGTCATTGTGTGGTGTGTATTTTCGACAAGTGGCGTGATAGGCCTAAGCTTCTTTAAAAATAATACTAAAAATGTATAAATAATTGTAAGGCTCTACGCCCCGCATGGGAGCACGGCCTGCGAACTGAAAGGTTAAGGCTCTCATACGTTCGCTCTCTCTGCCCGGCCGTTGCACACCATCTCTGATGCGGGGCGATGTGACAAGCACCGCGCCTAAGATGACCGCCATTATTACTCCACGCTGGCTTACTAAAAATGTATACTTAATTAAATAAATATAATAATTAAAAAATGGCGATCGTTACTGTTAGATGGTGACTTAGTTTTTTATTAGCACCAACTCGATAATACGGATCTGGAACAAATACGATTCCAGCAGGACGACGCCACCTGCCAGTCGATTTACTGAACTAACAATTTTCTGCCCGCATAGCTTCACGAAATGCCAACACAAACTGTCCAGTAAAACCTTGTAATTTAATATTTCGACTTCTTTTTCTGGGGTTATCTGAAATCTAAGGCCTATGCCAACTATCGACAAACAGTTGACCTCAAGAATGAAATCCAACTTGTCATCTTTAATACTGATCAGAATATGGATTGTAATAATTTTGTAAAAATAATACTCAATAAAAATTCGGTCATAATAGCGATTCAGTAGTTGTTATTAAAATTTAAATTCGGATTTCAATTATTCAATTATTAGTCCATCGAATACGGTGCATAATTTTACGTTTTTGAATTTTAAAATTCATTCATAAAAGCAATTCAATGTTTGATTTAAAATTTAAATAGGGCCTATGCCTCAACGAGGGCATAGGTTAGATAAGAAATGGCACACTTCTGTCCAATTATTGGACATTAAAATGATAAAATAGCCATGTAAGGTTCCAAAAGTATGTTATTGATGAGAGCAACATGCGCGTAAAAGTCTTTTGACCTGCTTAGCTTCAGCGAAAGTACTGTACGAACAGATTTTTCAAAAAATTGCCCTAAAAGAAAATGGACGTGGCAAAGCTTGAATTAAGAAAATTTAACAATAACAAATAATAAAAGGATAAAACAGATATGGCACTTCTAAGTAGATTCCATATCGGATTATAAATTATCATGAGCTTAAAATCAAGTAAGGTTTAAAAGAATATCTAAATTAATAATAAATGTGCTATAAATCCTAGCAACATTAAAAATATATCCAAAGAAGCATAAAAGAGAATTAAATAAGAAGTTCAGCCCAGTATAAAAACTAAAAATTTGGAATTAAATAACAAATTATAAACTATATTAAAGAAAGTGATTATGAGAAATTTAAGAAAAAAAAATTACGAAATAAAGCATACACAAAAAAAATTCTCAAGGCAAACCCCCAAGAAATAGATAGATTTCGTAATGTAGTTATTTGAAGTAAATCTAATCGATTCGATGTGAGTTACGCGTAGAAATCAAATATATGTGTGGTCATATCTCCCCATCGCCTTATTCTGTTCCCTCTACTTTTTATTATACCTAGGTATTTGTCAAATGAACAATTTTAAAATTTGTGAGTAAACTACAGTAAAATGTTTTAGAGTTGTTATATGGGGGATTCTCCAATCTCTTTGAAATAGGTCAGAATTTCAGGTCTAAAGTCTCCACTTCTTCACGTTGTGTGCTAATGTTTTTCAGTTTGTTATTTCATTTTTACGCATATTAATCTTTGACCGTTTCCCTTAAAGTCTTCTTTGATTTGTTCCTTTTATTTCAAGTTTTCACTTGCAATTTATACACCTGTTTTCTTAATTGGTCATTTTGTAACCTTATTATATGAGCCCATTAGCGTAATGTATTTTGTTGAACTACCGTTTTTATTAGTTACTTTATAAAATTCTGCCAATTCCATATTTTTCTTTTCCATTTATTCCCTCCCTTAAATATCATTTGCAATGTTCTTTTTTCCCAGACCTCCAGTTTATTTACCAATTTTTGTGTTAACACCCAAACTACTATAGCATGAGTCACTATCGGTCTTGTAATGGATTTATAAATTTTCACTTTATTAGATTCTTTTCCCAAAGTAGATTCCTGTATTTTCCCACTTTTCGAACATTTCATAAGTTTTCTATCTATTTTACTGTTATTGTTTCCACCACTATCAATTTCGACACCTAAATAAACCACACTATTAATTATTTTCTCTATCACAAGTTCATGATAGTACATCTTCTTGTTTTTCTTTTTCCAATACTAGATATTTGGATTTTTCCACATTGATTTCACGTCCTACTGGATTTAATTGTTCAAAACTAAATTTGGTTTATCTCTTGTCCTTGACATTAAAACCAAAACATATAAGTACCGATACGAATGTTGCAGTATATTACATTGTTCTATTTCTTCTTAAGACCATCTCAAGTAATGTTAAAGAAAAATTAAGATATTGGATCTCCCTGTTTTAATCCTACATTACTGCTATACTCATTTGATAAAGTACCTCTGAATGGTATTCTCTTAAACGTATTTTCTAACGCCACTTTACTGAGATTATTATTTTTTCTGGTAATTCCAGGCATATTGCTGCTTTGTTTAGTTTGTTGTATGCCTCTTTCAAGTGCAGAAAAAGACATCGAGATCCTTTTTCGATCACATTTTTCTTGTATTTGTTTCATAACTAATATGTGGTCAACCAATGATTTTCATTTTTTTATAATATTTTGTTTATTTTCTTTTCGCACTCTCACTTTAATTAAATTTGCTAAAAGACATTAAACAATGATATTGGTCTATAATTTTCTACTAGATGTATTATTGTCAATGACTAGATTATAACGCAAAGGCCGCTTCGTGATCTTGTTAAAGTATACTTCTAAGCATGAGATGGTAAAGCTTTCGAGCGGTGTGCGTTGACACTTCGCGCCTTGTAAGAAGTGCAAGCCCTACTTTCTCCTCCACTTAAATGTGGCCACTGGCATATAAATGTAAAAGGGGTTATTTTTTAGGCCACTTGCACTGGTTTTCTTGAATTTCTGATCGCGGATTCGAATTCTACGTCAAATTTGAATGTTCCTTTTGTTTTTTTCAAAGGAAACCCGCGGCTAGGGGATCTGTGGTTATGTATTATAAGGGATTTCTGAAGGTTTTTCTCAATTGTGTATAGATTTTTAAAATAAAAGGGGCTATTTTTTAGGCCACTTGCACTAGATATATTGAATTTCTGATTTCGGATTTGTATTCTACGTCAAAGGGTTTCTTCAGTTAAGATAGGCAAAATGCCCCCCATCGCGAATATCCAAACTAACCTATTGGATATCTTTCTTGTGTCAAAAAAACATGTTTGGCGGGATTTGCAGGTCACGTGCCTCCCTCTCTCCTGGCTAGGGACAAAAAAGTGATATTTTCAAATTTTATTTTCTTCAAATTTTTTCGTGAACGAAATTCATAAGTATAGGCGACAGGAATGCCTTACGAAAAACATTTTTCGGCCCCCGGCACCCCCGATATACCCCCTAAAAATTTTTTAAAAAATTTCAATTGCTCTAGATTTTTTCTACGTTCTTGTACACCAAATTTTGTTTATTCTTATGGTGTCTGCGATAACAGAATAAATTATAATCTGGGAAGTCTATTTACGTTAATTGCGCTAATTACGAGTGAATGAAAATGTACGTTAATTGCGCTAATTACGAGTGAATGAAAAATATTTGAAATTGAAATTTCATATCCTTTCGGATTAATCTTTATCCCTATCTTCGTTGATCACTGGACACATATTTTCCGTATCAAAAATCTTGGTAAGCATTTCTGCTGGCCTTACAATCTTAAAATTCTAAAATTTCCTGGAAAACCCCTTAAAAATAGTGAAATTATGTATGCTTGGTACCTATATCTATGTCAAATTTCCCGTAGAATCCGATTTTGAGGATAGATGCTCTTAAAAACGCACCTCGGTGCTCTGAAAGTTGATAAAACGGCAAAAAATGGCAAAAAACGGGAAAAATCGAGTTTAGGGTCGGCCCCAGTTCCAAAAAAAAATTCATTTTGTGTACAAGAACATAGAGCAAATCTAGAGCAATCTAAATTATTTTTTAATTTTTTTAGAGGGTATATCGGAGGTGCCGGGGGCCAAAAAAGTTTTTTTGAAAGGTATTCCTGTTACCTATACTTATGAATTTTTTCAGAATTTTTCTGTCGCGAAAAAATTTGAAAAACATAAAATTAAAAAAAAATCATTTTTTTTGCCCCTAGCCGGGAGGAAAGAGGGCGCGTGACCTGTCAACCTTTGCAAACATATTTTTTTAATCCAAGAAAGATATCCAATACGTTAGTTCTTGAACTTCTTAACCGAGACCCTTTGGCTGTCCCTTTTGTTTTTTCCAGAGGGAGCCGGCGGTACCACTCAGCTGGCATCTATTTCTTTCGCTATATTTTCATATTAGTAAAACAATTTTTCAATCATTTCTGCACTAACTACTTTAAGCAATTCCATTGGCAGATTGTCAGAACCAGGACTCTTATTAATCTTTATATTTACTAACTCTTCTTGTACTTCTTACATTGTTGGTTCTTTCATTTGCTTCAGTTTATAAGAATTTTTGTTTGTTTGTCTAAAGCATAAAATTGTTTTTCTGCATTGTTTAAACGAAAACTTCAAAATAATAAAGTATTACTACATTTGTTCTAATGAAAATAAAAGCTGTTACACGTTTTTCTGGCGGATATGGATACAAAAAGGTCTCAAAAGCTAAATTAAATTCGGAAACGCGCGAGTTCGTAGTCGTCGAAGAGAGCCTTCTTATTCGCTGTTGCACTCTGCTTGGTAAGAGGCGCCGATCCACATTCGGCTGGGAGAATTGCTTGTTGGCTCGACACCATTTGTTCGTTGTTCGCTTCAAATAACCAATACCAGCGATTTCTTTTGGTAAATCTAGCGTTTATACGGGGATAATCTTAGTTTTGTTTAATTTACTGATAGTTGTTTCTCAATAACTGAGGGGTGTACATGGTGTTTTATTTGAATCCAAGTTTGTAACCCCCTCTCTGAGAAATCTCTTTCCAAAGAAATCTCAACAAATTTTAGTGCACATCTTAAAAGGAAATGGAAATCCATGTATGACTTGTTCCTCCTTTCTTTCTTCTCTGATTTTCTTTCTAGCCCCCGATCACCGGCAAACGAAAACGAGACAGTCATTGTGAGATGAGTCCAATTTACGTATTAATTTCCATTATAATGTTGTCTACCAACGTTCATAAATGAATAAAACTTTCAATAACATTTAAAAAGAAAAGTATAAAATACATATGAATAGTGTCTAGTATTTATTAAAATATAGGATTGTATTAAAGAAAAGAGCTTTCTAAAATAAACAAACTATTTTTGTTTCAAATCAGGATTTGGTAATTCTGAAGATTGCAATACGCCAATTAAATAAAAAATATATGAGTAGGGTTAGAGTTTTAAGAACTATATTTATTTTAGTTTAAAAGTCACATACAAGTGTATATTTTTGAGAATTAATTGTAAGCGCCTGATCAATAATATTGTTATATTGGTGAATTGTGTGTTTTTGGGAAGCTCCGGTATAAAAGCCAATTTAGGCCGTATCGAGTGTACTGAAACACTGAAATAATAACTAAGGGTTAATTAGAAGGGAGAATAATACGTGAAGCTAGAAATTTACGCAAGAAGATGGGTAGTATGATTACAAAACAGTTTTAAAATTATATTAGTTGAGGTTAAGAATAGTGCTAATAGGAATGAAAATTGCATGCATTGATATATAAGATATTAGAGAAGCAGTAAACAAGGTGTAATACAGTTACGCTCTAAATTTACGGATAGGCAACACATTGTGCATAGAAGAGTTATAGTAGTTGGTTGCAGAACTATTACAAGCCCAAGTTTTCGCACAAAGAAGGGTGTTTCCTCCGAGGTGTTGAACTGGGAGACGCCCTTAGCGTTGTGAGAAAATTTAAGAGAGATTATTAAAACGTTATCAATGCCAAGAGACCGCAATAGAGCCAATAGTCTGGGTTCAATAACAGAATATTTAAACAAAAGGAAAAGAATACAAAAAGAAACAGGACGAATCAGAAATAAAGGTATCTCAAAGGAGTAAGAAAACAATGAGATCACCTCAAAAAAAGGAAACGACTGCAGTAGTACAAGCTCAAGAGGAACAAATAGACATGGAAAAGTTAGAGAGGATGATAGTGGGACTATCAGAGCAGATAAGAGAAATAAAGGCGGATACCAGTAGTAAAAATATGGCCATTGATAGTATCAACGAACAGTTGAAAAACTACGGAGAGAAGATAAGAGTTTTAAAGGAGAAATCAATAAAAAAAGAGGTAGAATGGCAGAAGGAAAAAACCAAATTACGTAGCGAAATTGAAACAATGAAGAAAAGAGAAAAGAAAAACAGTATAATTATTAAAGGAAAGGACTTTAATAAAGAGCACAAAAAGAAGGAAATGAAGAAATTTATGAGGGATGAAGTAGGAGTAATGGTGGAGGTTAGCGAAGCGTACAGGGTGGGAAAGGAGGAAATGAAGCCGACTGTAATAAAGTTACCATGTTTTGAACAGAAAGTTGAAATATTAAAGCACAAAAATAAATTAGGATGGAAAATATACATAGAGAGTGATTTAACACAAGAAGAACGGAAAGTACAAGCAGTTATTAGGAAGATTGTAAGAAAAGAAAAGGACAAAGGGAAGAAAACAAGAGTGGGGTACAGGAAAATGTAAATAAATGGGATCAGTTACAAATGGAGCGATGAGAAAGGAGGAACCTTAATAAGAATTGAAGATCCTCCATCAAAAAACTAAAAATAGTAAATGATGGCATAATGGTAAGGAAAATGGGCATGAAAACGGAAATGATACTGGATATAAACTTACAGTCAAATGTACATAAGCCTTCTGAATCAATAATAAACAAATTAAAAAACTTGAAAATTTATAAAGAACTTGGAAACACAAAAAATATGCAATAACAAATAATAATAATAAAGTCAGGAAAGCCAAATTTAAAATAGGACAGTGGAATGTGAGAACACTCTATTAAACAGGGAAGTTAACACAGTTAATAAAAGAGATGAAACGGTATAATATTGAAATACTTGTAGGCAAGCGAGTGCAGGTGGGCAGGTAGCGGAGAAGTCACAGCTGATGGATATAGCTTCATATACTCGGGAACATAGCAAGATACAAATGAACACCAGTATGGGGTAGGCATAGCTATGAGTAATGAAATGAGAACATGTTTAATAGAATGGCACTCAATATGTGAAAGGATTATTACTGCAAAATTTAACCTGGGGAAAAGAAAACTAAACGTAGTACAAGTGTATGCACCTACAGAAATGGCGGACCTAGAACAAAAGGAACTTGTTTACAGTACGCTAAATAAAACCATGGAGACAGTAAATAGGAATGATATAATTGGTTTAGTGGGTGATATGAATGCTAAGGCGGGAACAAATAATGAGGGGTTTGAAAAAACACGGAACAGGTGAAATGAACGAAAATGGAGAAATGTTTGTCGAGTTTTGTGGAACACAGGATCTCAAAATAGGTGGAACATTATTCATGCACAAAGACTGTTATAAAGTAACCTGGATCTCCCCAAATCGGCAAGTACAGAACCAAATAGATCACATATGTATTAATAGGAGTACGTGCGTAATAAAAGAGGAGCGGGTGTGGACACGGATCACTACCTAGTAGTTGCAAAATTGAATATGGAATGAGAACAACCAAAAGTAAAGCACATTCATTACAAAAGAATGCAGTACGATATATGTGAAATAGGAAACTACAAGTGTAAGGAAACTTTTATACAAAGTATAAGAGAAAAAGCAAATAATGTTGACTATAGTAAATCCATAGAAGAAATATGGAAACAGTGTAAGCAAGTATTTCTAACGACAGCAGTAGACAAATTTAAACTATCAAACAGAGCAAGGAAACAATGGATGCAAAGATGTAAAAAAAGCATGTAGAAGGGATAAACGAAATCATATTGATAGCATAGCGAATGAAGCACAAGAAGCTGCTATTAAAGAAGATACAAGGGATCTTTTTAAAAATATAAGGAAATTAAGTGGAGGACAAAAGTCATATGGAATGATAAAGAGCAAAGAAGGAGAAATACTATGTAATTTGTAACAGAAGTTGTTCAGAAGGGCTGAATATTTTGAAGGAATATTGAACAATGTAATGAGCAACTTAGATAGCACAGAAAGAGTAAGGGATGAGAGTATCTAGGAAATGCAAATAAATATAGATCCACCATCAAAGGAGGAAATAATAGAGGCCATTAAGAAATGCAAAAGGAAAGCGCCAGGATAGACCAGATAACGGCTGACATTCTGCAAATCGATCCAGATGTTGCAGCAGATGTATTGTTACCGATCCTAGAGAAAATTTGGAGAGGAGAAATTTCCTGAAGACTGAAAGAGGGTTGATCGTTAAGATACCGAAAGGAGGGATCTGAAAATTTGCAAAATTGGAAGGAATTACCCTGTTAAGTATTGCCAACAAAATATTTTATAAAATTATACTGAAAGAATGATACTAGAAATGGATAAAAATCTACGAAAAGAACAATGTGGTTTTAGATCTGGAAGATCGTGTATCGACCAGATTAATACTTTAAGAATAATAATAGAGCAAGCAGGAGAGTACCAAACGCCTCTATACATGTTATTTGTAGATTTTACAAGAGCCTTTGACTCCTTGAATAGAAACTATAAAAACAATAAAATTAATTAACCTAATAAAGGAGGGATACAATGCGTATAGATGTAGAGTAATACATGAAGAAAAGCTATCGCTTACATTTTCTACTCTTTCTGATAGTAATTGATGATGTACTAGTAAATACAATGAAGAGAGGAAATAAAGGAATTTCTTGGAGTTTGAATGACACATTGGAAGACCTGGATTTTGCAGATGATGTATGTCTCTTGTCACATAATGCTAAGCAAATGCAAGAAAAAGTAAGTTTACTGGAGGAAGAGGGAGAGAAAGTTGGATTAAAAATAAATATTGGAAAAACTAAACTGATGTGTATAAACGTTAAATAACCAAAGCAACTGAAGATAGCGAGTGAAGTAGTAGAAAAGGTGGAAGAATTTACTTACTTTGGTAGTGTAGTGTCGGGTGAAGAGGGAGTGCTAAAGGATGTTAAAGTCAGAATTAATAAAGCTAGAAGTGTGTTTATTAAACTGCGGAATATTTGGAGTAACAATTGCATTATGTTAAAAACAAAAGTGAAAGTGTTTGAAGCAATGGTAAAACCGGTGATGTATGGTTCAGAGACATGGTCGGTAACAAAGATAATAAAGCACAAGTTACAAACTTTTATAAATAGGTGTTTGCCGACAATTTTAAGAATATGGTGGCCTGAAATTATAACAAATAAAGAATTATGGGAAAGAACAGGCCAAAAGGATGTAAATATAGAAATCAGAAGAAGAAAATATGGATGGCTGGGTCACAGCCTAAGGAAGGACAGCAAAGAAATTTGCAGAAGTGTGCTGCAATGGAATCCACAAGGGAGGAGGAAGGTTGGACGTCCGAAAACAACATGGAGGAGAACTGTGGAGGAGGAGACAAGGAAGACTATAGCACAGCTTACACCAATAGCAGCAAACAAAAAAGAATGGAACAAATATATTAACGCCCTATGTCCCACTGGAGAATAATGGGATTTACTACTACTACTACTACTAATTGTAAGCGCCAAAAATAAAAGATAAATCTTTTTTTGTATCTCCATCACAAACAGTTGATATCTTAATAATAATAACTAGGAGTCGAATTTTATGGCAAAAAATATGTGGTAAAAAGGCACTTTTGCCAATGGCTAAAAGGCAAACAATTTTGCTAAAAAAAAGCACCAAAAACGCAGTAATGCAGTAATGCAGTAAAACACACAAAAAGGCAACTAAATTTTAATCAACCCCTACTTCATTTAGTTAGCACATTTTTATAATTTCAGTCAAAACTACAGACTAAATGTTTTTCTATGTTCTCTGGTAACATTGATTTCCTTACATCGCTTAATACAACTTACACAAGCTAAAATATCTGTACAATTCCCAAGAAGTTACTGACGCATATTTGTAACTTTTCACAATGTTGTAGGGTAAATCTATCACATCGCTAGTTTCTCCTTTATGGATTTTGTTAATTTCTTGCAATTTGTTGTTGAATCTGCTCTACCTGACCAAAAACTTCGGTTAAAGTTAATTCGTTCGTTGCTTTCCAACTTTTTTATATAGGTAGGAAGCTGTTCATAATTTATTGCAATAAATTGCAAGCTTTGTTTTATTTTTTTTACTTGCAAAAGAAGCTTTAGCTTTTGCTACGGATGTGGTGTCAGAACTTTCAATTTGGTCAAGGACATATACAAATATATATATATAAAACAATGATCACCACCTGGTTGATTTGTTTGTAACTTAATTCTTTTATTTTATCAAAGTGTTCGGCATAAAAGCAATAAGCTTAGATCCATGGTTCCCATCTTTTACCATGTATGGGTCGCATCTGTTACGAGAAGAAGTAACTTTTTTTTTGAATTTTACAATTTCGTTAGAAAATAATATTTGGATAAAGTTTATTTTAAATTCAATTTTTTTGAACACTTGAAGTTTTATTTTACCTAAGCTGGCATCTATAAAATTGGAAATTGTTTCATGGTTCGTCTTATCTAACTGTTTTGATGACAACAAAAATGTTGTTGATTTGCCTTCGGGATTTAGCTTTCCAATTATAAGATGAGCTATATAGCGCCCCAATGAATCTGTTGTTTCGTCAATTGCAATCCAAAAGTAATCGTCTCCAATGTCTTTGCAATGTTGCCCAACTTCTAAAATAAGTTTTTACCTGAGAACTTATTTTTAATTATTGAAAGTTACTGTAACTTACTGTAGAGTAGACCTTATCTCAATGTTTGTAAATTCTTCGAAAAATTCTTTTAGAGCAGGTTATTTGCACAGGTATATTGCCCTTGAGAAACGTTTCACAAATTCGAAGAAAAAAAATCTTTTACCCCTCTCGCCATGTTTTGAATAGGATTCATTAACAAAGTTTGCTTTGGTCATTTCAACTTAACAGTTAAATGCTTTGCCGATTTCAAATGCTGTTCTACATGGTATTTTTACTGGCATGCAACTAAAAAGTAAAAAATGAAGATTTTCAAAATGTTTTTAAAAGTTTGATTTTTAATAAAGTAATTCTAGTTTAACACTAATATTTTTTTCGATAAACAATAAATTGTTTTTTTCACAAAAAACATTGTTCTTGTTTTAATTTTCCGAAAATTTGATTTTTTTAATCTGGCAAATTTTTCAAATTCAATTATCAAAAATTATTTGTTTAAAACTTACCGTCGAGTCACAAGTACCGCAAAACAAATTTGCGCCATTACTACTTAAACTTTTATCTAATTTACACCATATAGAAACATGTTCTTTTTTAGATTTAGACATTTTCTCTTATTTATTTTGGAAACAGTATCCCGCTTCGCGGTTAACAAAATGAACAAGTTTCTAAAGGTTTCGTTTGACTACCCTACTCCCACTTTTATATTCAAATATAAAATCTCTTAATGACCTGGTGAACATTAAATCATAGGAAGCAAAATAAATTTTTAATTCACTTTTAATTGACAATTTTAAGCAATACAATAAAGTGCTTGGTTGACTTCCATCTTGCCATTAAGAGGATTAAGGATTAAGCAGGTACCATATCCTGCTGTAGAAATTTCTTATCCTTAATGATGTTTTCGACCTGCTAAAGTAATTATAATATACAAATTTATTTGATGCACTAATTATTGCATTTTGTGGGCTTAAAAGGCAAAATTATTCGAAAATCTAGTAAAAGGGCACTTTTCTAAAAAGCAACAAAAAAGGCAATAAAGAAAGGCAAAAGGCATTTGCCATGAAATCCGAGTCCTACTAATAATGAATGACTAAGATACATAAAAAAGTTTTAAACTAGAATTGAAAAAGTCCCCAACAAAAATATATCAGACTTAATTTATAGTAAATAAAAAGAAGAAACAACTAGCCTTAGTTTTTTTACAAAAGAATCTTTAATATCACTATCTACAGTAATACAATTTCTTAACTAAAGCAAGAACATCTTAAAGTTAATTTGATTGGATCTTAATGCCTTTTCTAGTTTGAAATATTTCAAGATGAAATAACATTGACATATAAACTGAAGATGTTCCCATCTATAATTGAATATAACATTGAACAGAGATTATGCAAATGAACCAATCATAATAATATTATTTGTGATGAAGTCGTGCATTCCCATCGACAAACAAAAGTTGCTTTTTCATTAAAACCTAAAAACATCAAATGTATAGTATGAATCACCCAAAAAAAAAGATTATTACCGTCATTTTACCAACTTTAGATTTTTTGCAAGAGCATACGCTTTAAATGTTTACGAAGCTATGTATATCTGCACTGAAAAATTCTACAGTTACGCTTCATAAGTTTAAAAAATATGAAAGCACCCCGGTTTCTAATGTTAGACTCACTTTTCGACTTGATTTCTACGCTCATAAAATAAATTTGACAAATAAGCAAATGACAAAATTTGTATCCAACATTAAACAGGTAATTTAGTTGAATTTCACTTACAAGGAATGTTTGATAGTGGTGCACTTCTGTGAGAGGTATGATAGTGCTATGAATTTTGTCCACACTGCTCAAAGTTGAATTTACAAAAATACTCCAAGGTTGTGAAAGCAGAAAAGCAGAAAACATTGTTTCATTTCAGTTTTCCGACAATAGAATTGTACTGTATATTGAGGAATTTTCAATTTTCCCATGTAAGCTGCCTCGTAAATCACTCTTTGTACATTTCAATAACCGTTCCGAAATGACTTGCCGAGCAAAGCAAAGGGCGGCAAAAAATGAAATCTATGAGCTGAAAGCTGTCTGCGTAGCCTGCTTGCAAGATCGGCGAGATAATTAAACCTCGCAAAATGGAAAGAGCACTTTGAAAGATTCTGATACGCTTCAGGGCCTTACAGCTAAAAAGCGTTTGTTAGCTAGACGACGACATTCGGCAATATGATTAAATACAAAGGCATGCACCAAATTCAGTAAATTTCCTTTGAAAGCGCTCTTCTCGAACACGTAACTGAAACCTGGTTGGAAACTCCAAAAAAGCTTCGTTTCTGCATTTTAAATGTGTAAAGCTTTAGAAACGGCAAATTTCTAAAATGAAACTTTAAGAACTCCATCAAAAATTTTCCCTTTATTTAATTTCACGATAAGGTACAGATTTTCATGGACTGTTAATATTACAAGCGCAGAGTAAATGATTACAACATGTTTACAACATCATTTTTATTTTCCTGTTACGAAGTTGTTCATCTACATATAGAAAATATATTTTTTCAATTGCTATGACTCTCGAATGGTTACAAAAACGCATTCATACTATTATAAATCCAACGTTACTTTCTAGAAAATCTTCTAATTAATAATTGTTAAATTGTAAAACATTCATACAATTATTCTAGTCTTTTATGTTGCAATTTATGGTCTAATTTTTTTAAAATTATTTTCAGTCATTGTTACTTTAATATTTATTAATCACATAATGTAGTAAATTATGATTATCTTTACCGACTGAGGTACATTATTATCTTTGAAATATACAACTTAGTTAATTATATGCCAAAATGTCTTCAAAGATAATATGCATTTGAGCGATTTCCTAAATTACAAAACAATTTTGCAAGTGTTGTCTATTACTCAAACTACACTGTTGGGTTTGTATAAGTAAATAACAATCAAATGTTTGTAAAGTATTTGCAATTCTAAACACTCTGTATTGTTTTGTATCATAACATTTCCAGAACTGTTAAGTATCATCGGCATTAAAAGGATGTACAGCTCTGTATGAATTTTATGAGCTAAAAAAAGATGGGCTAGTGGCAAATAACATGACCAGGGAGATATCCAATGATATCACCTGTGTAAACTTAAATAAACATGGATATAATAACTTAAATTAGTTCACTTGGCCACAGCTTTTTTAGTCTTTTGTTGATTACTGGTTCTAAAAGTTGTTCCATTATCGGGGTAGGATAGTTGTCTAAAATGGCATGGTACTTGATGACTTTTTAGGGATATCTTCTTGCGCTGTTGAAATATGTAGTTCAGTATAGTTTGTTACATATCAGAGCGTCCGAGCCCATATTGGTTTGATTTGTATATCAGGATATTGTTTTCCATAGATAGCCGTGATTTTCTTCCTATCAGCCACTGTAGTTCTCTTGTCTTAACCCCTACTTGTTTTCTCTTTTTGCGATGTGTTGTTTCCAGGTCAGTTTGGTATCTAAGTGTAATACTAAATACCTTTACGTTATTTATTGTGACTGCAGGGCACGTTTCTTTGAGGAGGGTGCATGTAATATGTGCTGATTTATTCTCGTTTACTTTTATTTTCCATTTTTCTAGCCATTGTTGTAGTTTTGTGTAATGTTTGAAGCTATTCGAGGATCTTCGTGGCAGGAGAGAACAGCCGTATTATCAGCAAAAGTTCTTGTTGTCGTAATTTATGCCATTGGTAGATCTGACGAGTGCAAGATATACAGCAGTGGTCCAAGGATGCTACCTTGAGGCACCCCTGAATTATTAGGAAGGTAGTCGGATATCCCGTCAATTATCTTAGTTTGAACTTTCTCTCATTCAAATAAGATTTCAGGGGGTTAATGTAAGCTGGTGGAAAAGTATGCTTGGATTTTATAAATTACTCCGGGGATGCCAGACCACATTAAAAGCCTGGCTGATGTCGAAGAAAACTGCACTACAATATTTTTTCTTTTCAAATGCTTTATTTATGCTTTGTGTAATTCGATAAACTTGTTGCATGGTCGAGTCTTTCTGACGAAACCCAAATTGATGTTCTCGTATCCAGTTCTCTGCAGGTAGGTCTTTATGAAATCTACAAAGTATCTGTCTTTCAAGTAGTTTTAAGACTACTGACAGCAAACTTATAAGTCTGTAAGAAGAGACATCTGTTTGATATCTTCTTGGTTTACATATCACTATAATTTGCGCAGTTTTTAGATTTTTTGGCCAATATCCAAGTCGTAAAATAGCATTATAGATATAGGTTAGCTTTAATATCCCCTTTTTTTGGGCAATTCGTTTATCATTTTAGCCGAGATCAATTCCAGGATTTAGAAGATTAATTTTTTCCGTGTTTTTTTGGTATCAGTGCTTTGATAGGCGTATGTCTTACAGGTGAAATAAAGAAACTTTGTTCTATTTCTTGGTCTGTTACATTGTCTATCGGTTGAAATTCGGAAACCAAGTGTTCTGCAAATAAATTTGCTTTCTCAGCTTCATTTTTTCCCAGGAGTTTTTTTTTTGAATTCTTAATTGGCTTACAAATAAAGTTATCTGTTCTGCTTAGTTTAGTTATGTATTGCCCGAATTCTGGTTTCTTACTTCTTAATTGTTGATTCATTTGGTTATAGACCCGTTTGTCGGCTGTGTGAGTAGATTACCATTTTCATCTGGCACGTCCTTTTTCTGCTACGGCATTTTTGATTTGTAATGATATATCCCGGGTTACATTTTTTTGGTGTAGCTTGCTGTAATTTGTTTATAAATACTTCTGTAACTGTCTCTAGTTTTCTGTTTCTTTCGATGCTATCATTTAATTTACTACGAAAAATGTCTTAATTTGTTTGAGTATTGTGTAGTCTAGATGGAGGTTTCTTGTATATTACGAAAGTTCCAATTATTGCTATAATTGGAGAGTGATCAGACAACTCGTATCTGAGTATAATGTTAGTGTATGTCGAGTTGATTCCATTTATAACAAAAATTCTAATAAACCAGGAATTTTTTGGGGGTCAGTAGGCCAGTAAGTTGGTGTGCTTGTTAATAGAAATAAATATTAATGGTCTACTAGTGTCTTAAACAGTTCACTTCCTTTGCTTGTTATTAGGTGTGAGCCCCGCCTGGTGTGTTTAGTGTTGTAATCCTATTACCTAATGTTTGGAAATATTTTTTAAAATCTTTCTTTTTTATATTGTGACGAGGTGGGCAATATATAGCTGCAATTGCCAGATCATAAGGTAGAGTTGATACTTTTATTGCGGCGGATTGTAGGAGATTTTTTTGATATTTCGGTAGTTTGTAGTGGTGGATTGTATTTTTAATAAGAACTGTTGTGCCTCCATGCGCGGTACCATCAGGATGGTTAGTATTATATGTTATATAATTTGGTATTTTAAAATTTGCTCGTTCTGTGAAATATGTTTCAATAATAGGACATCTATGTGATTGTTTATCAAAAAGGTTTTTACTTCTTTGTGCTGTTCAGGCCATTAGTATTCCATAGTGTAATTCGTAAGAACTTAGTCATTAATTTGCCAGTTTGCTAACATGCAAATTGTTAACACATTAAGTACCACGCTACTCTGTTAAATTAATTGATTGAACATAGCTTTAACTTAATTAAGAAATTGTAACAATATATTGTTTGATAGTTCTGGTGTATTGATATTATTTGATTTTGTTGACTACACTGCTATATGTTCTGTTTTGATATTGATAACTGCCCTGGTGAAAATCGGGTCTGATGTTTACGTTATTTGAGATCGTTAGTTTTATAGCATTAGACTTTTTTGTGTCTGATTTCCTGAATTGTGGTAATATACACATCCTTTATAATTGGCCGGATCGTCACCTCCGAACAAAGTACAAGTGGCTGGCGTTTCTTTGGATTTTTACAGCTTGTAGGGCTCCGCATTTTACGCGTACGTAAGGTCTATTGCAAAAAGACTTGGAGTGTCCGTATAGTTGGCATCTCGTACACTGCACAATATCGTTTTAGGCTTCTATACATTAAAAAGCCTTATGTAGAGAGTAATGTGGTCTGTCCGTCCGTCCTTTTATTTTTCAACTTTTGATCAAAGCAGATTGCAAGCTGGAGACAAGTTTCTATTTCTGTCATTTCTGACATCTGTCAAGCCTTATAATTTTTGATCTGTGATAGATAGAGAGATAACATTTTCAGTATTCAACTAAAGACCAGAAGTCAAAAATCAGCCTGATCGGAAAATCTCGAGACCTGTTTGACCGGAAATGGCTGCAATTTTTTGTTTATGTATATAAGCCCTGGGCATCTGTGGAATCGGAGTTCCATGTCCACTTGTTTGGTTTTGTAGAGTGGGCCAATCTTAATGTTTACTTTTTATAGTCTTTCTATGTTGTGTACTTTTTTGTTATTTCTTGCTGGCTCGAGATCAACAAAAAAGAGATTTAGGGGTTCCTTGTAGTTCTGTGTCTAGCATTTATAATATTTCTTACCTTGTGCCCTAGTTTTGTTATTTCACTATCTATTTCTGCAATTGGAATGGTATTATACAGATGTTTAATTAGCATTCTATAGCCTCCATCCTCCTTCAGTTGATAACTATGGTGAATAATATTTTCTTGCTTCAAGTATTTAATTAATTTTTGGTAGCTTTCTATAGTATTACAATTAATCTTGATGGTGTTATTAGCTAAACTCTTCGTGGCATACTGTTTATCCTTTAAGCAGTTTCTTATTTGCCTTATCATTTTTGGATAGTCGGTTACACCATATATATAGATAGGGGAAGGTTTGCTGATCTTTGCAGTGGAATCAGTGTTTTGACGGTATTTTTTTGTTGTCAAAATTATTTATGTCTTGTAGTCTTCTTTCGTTTTGTACTTTTTATTTATTGCCGTAGAATATTACCAGTTTCTTGAGCATCATGTGGTTTGCTTTCACTGGTCGATGATATTTTTGCAGTAATTGATACCGTGTTTGCTGAGAAAGTACTTGAAGAGTCATTTCATACCCTAATTGGTGAGGTATCATATTATAGATCATTTGTTGGGGTTGTATGGCTTGTTGGGTATTTTTTGTAGAAAATTATTTGGATATGCCACTGGAGTAATAGGAGGAAACGATTGCATGTACCTTTTTTGCTGTTATAGATCCATTGCGTTCTTCGCTTAGTCCTTACAAGATATTATTTTGTACGTCTTAGCAGCTGTACACTTTTCTTTCAAGCGGCATGTAATGTTCAAAGCCCTCGCTTTATCACTCACGATATGATTGCACTTGAACTTTATAGCGAACAGATGACCCGAATGTCTTTAAGCTAAAAAACCAAATGAGGACTTGTATGGAGGTAATATAAATTCTGTATTATTTTCTTCCATTTTAACATACAATTAGCAAATATCTTTAGATATAGTTTTATGAAAAATGGTGCACAGACCTTGTTTCGTCCAAATACACAATCCAACAAACAGTGGCACAGTAGATCTATTAAGATATAACTGTTTTATTGTCTCAAGGGCAAATTTAAAGAAAACAACCTTTAAAACTTAACCTAAACATTTGGATCACGTGTTTAACTTTAAGTAGAACTGAGTATATGCCTAATTTATTTGGAAAATTAAAGAATGAGAAATAATATATTGTCAATTTTTATTAATTATTTGGTAAGCAATTTTCCAGTCCAAGCCCAACTTCCTAGTGTCGACTTTAAACAACTAGTTCTTCCGTTTTGCTGCTATAAATTCGAAAAAATAACTCTGTATAAGCAGCTACTAATTAACATGTTTAATCATGGTTTCTTCTTGTCTCTGGGAAGAATTTTAAACAATTTTGAAATCCACGAATGCCCTCCTATTTTCTCAGCAAGCTCAAAGCTTTTCTGCATCTTTGGCTAATTCATTTTTTGTGCCCGATCAGATAGTTCTTGTATTTTAACCAGTGGGACATAAATCTTGGTAATTTTAAATTATTTATTAATATTTGTCACGGTCAATTTCAAGAAGTGTGCCGAAAGAACGGCTACTAAAAGATCTGAGATGATTAACAGAGTGTAGCTATTTAAGTGTACAAGAAATGGTTAGAAATAGTTTACTTTACTTTTAGGCATACTTAGTGTTGTAATTTAAGTGCGCTAGAGAATAGATCGACCAATAGAAATAAATGATTAATGTTAATATTAGTAGCTGACTTACTCCAGAAATAAATAATGCCAGTATGTTGTCAAATATGTGTATAATAATAATTATTAAGTGAAAATATATAATCGCATCTAAAAACTGAAATCGTTACAACTGGTGTCAGAAAAGGTTTTATCATTATTTAAATAGATGACTATGTGAAGCAAGTCGAATTGCATAATTTACATTTTTGTAACTAAAAATTGAATTAAAAGGCAAAACCTAGAAAGCAGACGGAGGAAAAATGCACTACAGGAAAAATTATTATGGACTCTGATTGACAAAGATAAGAACTGAGACACCTACCTGTTCAAAATCACGAACATAGAATCCTGGAAAAACATTGAAAAAATAATTAGGAAAGCACTCTGAATCTTGAGAAAAAGTAATGAAAGTGAGTGTAAAAGAAACATTCAAATTTTTTAGAAAGTTATAAGAATTGAGGAAACAATCCAAGAATTTAATAAACAAGTTTTAAGGGCGTTCTAGATCTTTACACAAAGAGTTTAATGCAAACCCGAAAATGTGAAAGAAAGACCGGGATAGAAATTAAAAGAAAATACGAAAAATATTACAGAAACTTTAAATACAAACCGATATAACAGAATGTTCCACAAATTTAATCAGAAAATTAAACAAAAGTTACAGGAATCAAAGCAAAAAGCAAAAAGAATAATTCAGATGTTAAAGAGAAATTAAAATAAAACTACGAAAATTTAGAGAAGAGTTAAAGATGAATACAGAACAGCATTCCAAAAATCTGAAAGAATTGAAGGTAAACGCAAAAACACACTTCTGAGATTTTAGAAAAAAAAATGGACGGGGATACAAAAGAGAATTATGTCTTGTTCACAAAGTCATGGAAAAATAATTTGCAACCAAAAATAGTTCTTCTTTGCAACAAGGGACGAAGAGTCGCCTTTAATGCGAAAGATAAAGCTGATGCCTTTTCCAATATCCTAAAATGTCAGTGCAACCTCAGCTACGATAACACCAATATTTACACCTAAATGCAGGTACCTAGAAGGAAGTTCTGCATTCCACTTCCAAAGAAGGCAACCGGTGTAGCCGTCACCACTAACGCTATTCGCAGCCAATTCCAAAGTTCTTATGCCATCATATGTTTCAAGTCTGGCTAAGAGTTTTGTCGAACATTAACAAGTTTATGACGCAAGCAATTCACATTGATTTTGGAGAGGCAGTTTGAATTCGCTCCGGCTGCTTCACTGTCCTCCAATTTTTGTGGGTAGTGCAACGCATCACTAAGGACTGCATAAAGAAGCAAACCACCAGTATAGTATCCCCAATTTGTCCAAAACGTTCGTCAAGGTGTGGCATAACGGAGTGATGTACAAAATGTCCACTAAAATTACCCTGCTGATACTTTAGCATGTTCGGTCATTTCTCTCCGGAAGGAAATTGCGTGAGGTTATCAGAGAGGTTACTCCGAGCAGATATCCGTCAAAACATCGTTCTGTCCTCCACATATTGCAACTTCTATGCCCTTCACTATATTGGTCCAGTACGCAGGTCATCTAGCTGTGCTATCCAGTTTGCTGATACCAACACTAATAAAAATACGGCTGATGTAAAGGTGGAAAGTGGGCATCAACCTGGAACGGAGCTTGGCGTTCCTATTCTACATCAATAACCAGTTACTTCGGATTGATCTTGGACCAGAAACTGACCTGGCGAGTACAAATCAATAGAGTGGCAACCAAAATAAAGGCTGCCACATCGACACTTAGCTCCTTCCTCTACTCTACGGCCCGACTATCCAACAGAAATAAATTCGTCCTCATGACATGTGTGACTCCAGTTTAAGCAGTTCCAGATCATACAAAACGAGCTCTATGATCTATTTTCGGCCTTCTATGGTTTGTTTGAATCTAAGATCTCACTGAAATACGAAAACTTTAACAATCCAGAAGTAATCCTGAAGAAACTGCACGAGAGTGTTTAATGCCACGGCAATTACACTGTACAAGACTTTTGCCAATATAAGGTTTATAGAGACGGTCGTTATAAACGCTCGATGATTCTAATTATGATAGGTCACGGTTAACGTGGTGATGTATGTGCACCAGATCGTCTAGTAGAAATAAATAATTGTCAAATAATTCTATAGTAAAAATAATCAAAGTCATAAACCGAGCTTCTTACAATTTCTTGCAATAGTTGAGGGTCCATAGAATATTAAAAATTATAACAAAAATTTTATAAAGAATGCATCGTCGTTATAAATGATTATATGGCTTTCATATGTTCAGTGTGAAAGAAAGATGTAAAGCACTAATATAACATAACACTAATATAATATAACATAGATGTATACTATACAAGTACCATAACACAGTGCCCTTACAAATGTTCAGTTGAGATATAAATTTTAGAATACACAAGATAGTAAGTTGATTATTTCTTGATAAATCAAAATGTTTTTTATCTTAAACTCGATGTGAGTTCTTGAGTTCGTAATAACCTCAGATTCTTTTTTTAAGAGTATCCAAAAACTGCATTGTTTTAAGGATTTGACAATTAACAATTTTTATGGTATAAATTGGAAGAAGTGAACTTAAATGTATAAACCTTTAAAAACATGGCGTTACCGCACAAAGCATCAAATAGTACAATTATTGTATTAAAAAATTCTGCTGCAATATGTCTTAGTTATTTTGACATTTTCTTTAAAGTTTTGTAAAAGAAAAGATCTTTATTAAAACGTTTACGCAACTAATAACTTTAAATAGCAATATGTTATTCGAAAAACTTTCTTGGAAGATCAGTTGTTTGTTGCTATATGTATAATTTAAGTGGATATTTCAGCAATTTTATTCGAAACAACCGTAAATCTTAAATTTTATATAAAAACAAAAATCAAAATTGTTAAAAAATGGTGTTTCTCACAAAAATTGGGAGCTTCTAACATAAAGTAATAGATGTATCAAATTGACGTGTAGTCGAAATAACTTAAATATAATCTTAAAAGCACTTTTGGTATTACACGAGCAGTACGAGGATTGGCGACTTAATAGCACTTCCGCATGTTACATCTCGCAGTGAAGTTTGTTTATCTATAAATCAGTCCAACGGTCTTAAGCAAAGCCTCTCTTGGGGCTAATTTTCTGAAGTTGCGCCATTAAGAATGTATCTAGGATGTAATGCTCTTAGAGTTGGCGAGACATGGCAGGCTGGAAAGTTAGCGTAACCGTCATATGAAGGGCGTACTTCAGACAAATTAAAAAATTAAAACGCTGATTACCAACTAAATCATTGATGTTCTACCACACGCTGACGAGGAACTTACAGTTTTACCTCTTAGTCGAGAAGATTAGCTTTCCAAGTTTTCCGGCTAAATATTTTGCATGTCATCCAAAACATACACAAGTGTATTTAAATCCTTACAGAGTCGAACCAAATATATTTCCTAGTTTTTAAGGTATGCTGCGTAATATTTATTGATTAACACAGTTCCAAAAATTTTAATCCCGCTTAAATGAATCAATAATAGACTGCATTAATATAAAAATAAAATTTCATCTTTTCCCAATTTTTGATCCGATAAATCCGATTTCCTGACAAAAAAAACATATAAGATATAATAAAGAGAAAACGCTGTGACTGGTCTCGCTGAGATGAATGTGCAGCAAAGTGGAAAGGTAGAGCCTAAAATCAGAATATGAAAGATGAATCGAGAAAATTTCACTTCAACAGATTAAATACATGCGAATGCAGTGTACTAAATGGTAGTTCGCCCGAAAATTAGGAATTTCGACCGCACTACGATTAAAATTCCCAACTTGGCGATATAAAACTAGCTATGATCCAAAAAGCAATTTTAAATGTTATCTTTAACAGTCCTTAAAAATTGTGGATGAAATCTTTCAATGCTTGCGGACTGCAGATGTGATGCACCATCAGTTTCCATGACACTTCCAAGTAATATTAAAATAGATCGATTTGCCTTTAACATACATTCATTGTGCGAAATGAGGTCTCTCCTGAAAATATGTATAAAAATAACTATATATGTTTGTATTTTTATGATGCTTGAATAAATAGTAAAAAATAATTTTGGTTTATATTTCGTTTTTCTAAATGTAAATAAAAAATAAAATAATAAAACCAACATTTTAGATTGAGCCAGCAGCGTTGAGCATATTGATCATCGTGGAGTTTGGATTAAAAAAATACAATTAAAAGAAAATAAATAGAATATAATAAAAAGCAAAATTATTTATAGAAATATTGAAATATCTACAAAAGAAATAAATAATTAACGCAAAGTTATTTTTCTGTTTAAATGTTTTATAAAATTTCCAGTTAAGAAGCGCCACGTAAAATAGAACTATTATATGTTCAGCGAATACATATAGTAATAAATCATCATAACACACCCCTGAACCGACCCTGAAACGCAGAAAGATGTGCGACGAAGCCAGGTTTACAATGTAGCCTTTATAACATTTTATATTTACCTCTTTGCCATTAAACACAAATCAAAATTTAAAAATCCACTTTTACAATATACACTATCATTAATAGTGAGATACAAATGAAATCGCCATTTCCAACCACAACAAGTTAGCCGCAGCACTAGCACACGAGTGCCCAAAAATAGGTCAATGTGTACCTGACTACTGAAATACCCGCACTTTTTTAAACCGACCAATAACCGACAGTTATTTAAAATGAGCGGGAATTTTTGACAGGTTTATTACTATATGTATTCGCTAAGCGCTGCTGTGTATAGACAAACAATTTGTCTGAAAACTGTTCAAGAATTTAATGTTAATGTTGGTCGTTCAAAAATTTGACGTACGGAAAAATTTGAAGTGTTTACTCTTTAATAAATAAAAGCAAAAAGAAAGAATGAAACAGGTGTTTTTCGATGATTTTCGGTTTATGGTCTGAAACTCACCTCCAGTTGCAAAAAGAGGACCAAATAATACAGTAATTACAAAAAGATATGGTATAGGACAATTATATGTAAACAATAACCAATTTTTTGATGATTTCGTCAGCACCGTTTTATTGTACGAAAGTTTTAGACAACCACTGAGTAATAACAATATGCACGTGCATCGCCCTTGAATTTTAAATTAATTTTAAAAAGTGTCCTCATAAAGTCTTTGGAGAGGCAGGCGTGTAAATAGCCGCTCTCGTGGTGCGGTGTGGAAACGTAGTACGGCCCGTTTGGAACGTCAACCGAGAAGGCCCAAATCGTCCCTTAAACGGCCGTCGCGTAAGCGGATGGGGGCGGCTACCGATATCCACCAACGAATATTGCCAAATCGCTCACCTGAATCGGCTTCGGCTTCGTCGGCGATTCCAAGGTGGCCACTTCTGCGCTGTGGATCGGGTTTCTGCGGGTAGCGAATGTTCTTGCGGGGTGAAGACACGACCGAATTGGTCGCGCTGCGGATGGCGAGTTTCTTGCGGGTTGAGACACGACCAAGTTGGCCGAGCTGCGATGCGTGAATGTGCGGTGTTAAAACACGACCAAATTGGCCGCGTTGCGGATTGCGAATGTATGCGGGGTGAAGACACGACCGAATTGGCCGAGCTGCGGTGCGTGAATCTATGCGGGTTAAGACACGACCGAATTGGCCGCGTTGCGGATTGCGAATGTTGCCGGGCTTCGCGCCTGGCTTGGCGGTAGGTCTTTGCGGGCAATTTGCATTCGCCAGCACCTTTCAAATCAAAAGGTGCCGCCGACGGCGTATGCACACTTGTCGGCTGAGCAAAAGCCCATATGCCGTTTTGTGTGCGACGGCAAAACGTAACAGACATCACAGCCGCCAGCATGCCGCCGCGATATAAGCGGTTCAAGGGCGAAAAGGCCGCCACACCAGTCTTGGATAAACACAAATATCTTTAAGTAATCTATTTTTTATAGAATTTGTCCTTGAAGCTAAACAAATACCGAAATTAAAAAATTTACTTCACAAAGCATTTTTCTGTTAGAAAACGTTTACGCTAAGTAGTTCTAGATGAGGATATTTAACTTACCGCGCCATTTGTATCATTTTTGGCCACTTCGTTTTGATTGGATACCTCTTTTGTATAATTTTTTAAAATAATAAACGACGCCAATTTTATTTTTATAATTAACTGCTACCAATTTGTTAAACTTTCTTTTAGCTATGCATATCTTTTGTTTTTTGTCAGTAAAACTGAAAATTTCAATTATCCACTTTCATCATTAAAATGATTGTCACATGTCTTACCACTCTTTTCCACCAGTTTGTGAATTTGACGCAAATAGTGAAAGACAGGTTAAGGCGTATTTTTAAACAAGTTGATGTTGTACTGTTGTTTAGGCGGACGTGGAAACGAGATCTCAGATCCTAGAAGAGTTCGGCCCGAGATCTCTTGCAGAACGGTCTTGCATATGAGTGACCGCAGCGATATTAAGAGCATTGACGCTTTATCAGCTGTGTAAGCGAAATACACCTTTTAGCGAAATATTTTATACGAACATTGAACTATATCGTAATTCTAATTGCTTCTCCTTAGGGGGTAAAGCAATGCTACCAAACAAAAGATCACTTATCACCCCCCATATGTGTACTGCAAAATAAATATCAATGGAAACCTACATCTTTATTAGAGAAAAAAAAAATTTATCTTCCAGAGCATCTTGAACCGTCAGACGAAGGTACATCGTCAGGGAACACTAATACAGGTACGGAAACAAATTAAGAAACCAAGAAGAAAATCCCTCCAATTTTCTTACATGGGCCAGTAGATCACAAAACAATTATCGCAGATATTAAAAGCACCGTTAAAGATAAATATTTCACCATCCTCAGTGGGAGTTCATCGAACATTACACTCTCGACCGACATCGATTATATGGTCTTAGCAAAATATTATTTAACAAATCAAATTGCTTTCCACCCCCAGTGAACGACCACTCTCAGTTGTGAAAAAGATCTAGTAGAGGAACTCTCTGAATATAATCTTCCCATAATTAGCATCACACGGCTGTACAACAGAAACAGAATACTAGTCCCTCTATGTGTAATACGACTAACGGCCAATGAAAAAGCAAATGGTATCTTCAAAATTGAATGTATCTATTACACGATAGTCAGGGTAGAACTATGGAAAACATCCAATAATACGCCACAATGCCACATGTGTCATCGCTATGGCCACACCAAGAACTATTGTCGCTTACAACACAGATGTGTGAAGTGTCTGACTGCGATAAAGACAGAAATACTCCTCTAATCTGCGTTAACTGTGGGAATAACCATCCAGCCAACTTAAGAGGCTGCAAAAACTTCCAGGACTCCAAATTCTCCAAAAGTATAATACACACTACAAAACAACAAACCAATAATAGCATTCAACCAGCACCAGAAAATTGCCTCACCAACTTTTCACCGATTAACAAAAACTCCATAAATATGAATAACCAAGATCAATCCTGAAAATCAACAAATGACTCTTCTAACATTTAACATATAACCAACATCGACCTTACGTTACTTCTAAACCTAATTAAACCATTCCTTGGTAGAATAAAGCAATTTTTGCTAACCATTCTTTTACCACTTCTTCTAAATGGGTCATAATTACAACAAAACTCTTATTCATTAAAACATCCTAAACTGGAACGCCAATGGGCTAAAGGTCCCACAAACAGTATTCACTATTTTTCTAGCAAGATATAGCATAGATCTATCATGTATATAGAAGACTCACTTAACTAATAATGATAGCATCAAAAAGCTAATCATAAACTGTCATGCAAATACTAACAGTTGTTCCGGAGCAGTGTTCTATCAACTTGGACAAAGACAAATACACACAAGATTGAAATGCAATCTACCGCAAGACATTTATGTAAACCAAAGTAATAGTGATAGTGAAGGTGAAGTTAAACTACATAAAATAATTGCAATAAATTATGAGTGTATCGACAGTAATTTTAATTTCATAGGTGGTGATATTAATCATTCTGTTATTCTGGTATATATGTATGCATATGTGTATATAGTAGCAGTATAAGTGCGTTCGGTTTTATTTATTCTTTTGTTTTACAACGATTTGTTTGCTGTTTGGCAAAGTGTTAGTATTTATTAGAAAGATCTTTTTCTGCTCTACAAAACTGTGTTATTTTTTTTTGAATAATTTAATTTTCATCACTTTTTAGGCACAGGAATATTCAGGAGGCAAAAATCAGCATTTTCGACACCTGCTTTTCTTCGCTTTTCATGGAGGACAAAAAGCTGCTGAAGCCGCTCGGGACATATGCAGTGTGTACGGAAAAGGTGTTAGGGACGAGCGTGCAGCACAAAAATGGTTTGCGAAGTTCAAAAATGGCGACTTTGACCTGGATGATACGCCCCGTACTGGAAGATCTTCGGAATTCGATGAAGAGCGTCTCAAGGTACTTTTGAAAGAGGACGGTCGCCAAGCAAGTCGCGAATTGGCGGAAAAATGAACTGCGATCATCAGACCATATTCAACCATCTTCATTCAATGGGATTTGCTGAAAAATTGGGAGCTTGGGTGCCTCACGACCTTACAGAAACAACAAAGAAAATCGCCTTCAAATTGCTTCACAACATCTGGCCCGTCATCGAGCAACACGTGGGCACAAACAACGTTTCTTGTATCGAATCGTCACGGGAGATGAGAAATGGTGCCTATATGTCAATATGAAGCAAAGAAAGGAGTGGGTGGCTCTAGGAGAAACTCCGAAGCCGAGAGTAAAGCAGGATCTCCACCAAAAGAAGACCATGATCTTCGTATGGTGGGACTGGTAGGGCATGGTGCACTGGGAAATGCTCGAAAAAAACGCCGCGGTCAACAAGGAGCTCTACATTGCCCAGCTACACCGCTATTCGCTATTCGACTGAAAAGGCCCGATAGACAAGGCCAAGTCATCCTGTTCCACGACAACGCCAGGCCCCACGTTGCACGAGTCGTCAAAGCCGCCCTTCAAGAGCTCGAATGGGAGGTTCTTCAGCATCCACCGTACTCTCCGGACCTTGCGCCAGTAGATTACCATCTTTTCCGCTCCCTGTCGAACCATATGAGGGGTGTTACCTTCAACAACGAAGAGGACCTCAAAAACTAGCTCAACAACTTCTTCGACACCAGACCGGGCGATTTTTGGCGGAGCGGTATCAATAAATTAGTCGAAAAGTGGGAACAGGTCGTAAACAGTAACGGAGAATACATTATTGATTAATCTACTGTTAAAATTATTGTTTTTTTGTTTAAATAAAACTGTTAAATAAAATCGAACGAACTTATTTATCAACTCATTATAATACACTGTTAATCATATAACACTACCATATATAGCAAATAATTTTCTGATCTGGTATAATGTCTAATAAAAAAAAAATAGATCATGTTTTTAAACAAGCTGGGAAAATCATCTGTTGGTTCAAGGCCTGGTTGTTTGTTGTTCGCTTCGAATATCCGATGCTGGAGATTGCTTTTAGTGTACCTTTCATTTATACGGCGATAGCCACAGTTTTGTATAAGTTACCAATCGTTGTCGCTTAAACGGTGTGTAGCTTGTTTCTGTCCAAATTCGAGTTTGCATTTCCCCTCCTCTGAAGACTCGTTCCAGCGAAGCGGAAATTATGAGAGGTAAAAACTTACTTCGACAACTTCTATTACGACTCCGAAGGTAAAAGGGAATTCATTTTGACTCGTTTCCTCCCTGCTTTTTTCCCTGGTTTTCTTCCTAGTCTCCTCCCAAATTACCGATAGAAGAAGACGACATGATGACTTTAATATTTACATATTGATTATAAATCTCCATTTGCCAGCTGAGCTGAAATGGGTAGACAATAATTTAAATTAATACAGTCAACTAAATTCACAAAACAACTGTTGCCCCCGTTAGCACTTCATTGGTTGGGACTTATTTTACGGTTTGTTTTATGAGTAAATGCTCTTTTTTTGTTTGCTTAGTTCTCAAAGCTACGCGATATACAATGTTTCTCACAAAGTTAAGAGGAAATGAATTTGTAGTGAAGTAAAAACTTAAAAAAAGATTTCCTATAATGGTCATATTTTTAATTGCTTTAGGACCGGTCCGTACAAACCATAATTATCCCATACAAAAATATTTGCGCGTTTTACCTTGAAAAGCTATAGAAAATTTTTCCTCTCTTATATTCACCTAGGTCTAGTGTAGATTCTTAATTTCGACTAATTACAGTATTAGATAGAGACAGACTGTTATGAAGAGATAAGCAAACTCAGTAATCTTCTGAACCTCTATTCCTCCGTGACGCAGATTTCTTGCACAAAACCTAATTTCTACAATGACATGAGCTACTAGATAAACAATTTAAAAACTAAGAACTGCCTGTCTTTCAGTCACCAAGTGAAAACATAATTTAGGCAAATTTAAACTTAGAAGTCCGTCAAATTTACGGTAACAACAAAAAAATTTAATATTGTAGATTTGCACTAGTATCTTGATATTTGATTTTTGCGAGTGTGTTCAAATTCTAAAATGACTAATAAATAATTTTAATAAATTTTGTAAGCTGCTAAGATTTGAAAGTGGAGAAACGAGAAATGAAAGAAAAGATCATGGTAGACAAATTTGTAGCAATTAGAGAGCTTTCCAATTTGTTCAATCCTAATGCGTATGTAACAAGTTAATGAGCAGTCGGTTAGAGGTAAGATGTAGCAAAAAAAGGATATTGTGCGATAATATTACAGCATATATGTGGAATATTCAACCTTGTATTGGTAAACCTAAAATCTAAAGAAAAATCAACTCATGAGAGTTGTTTTAAGTTTGTGTCGTTTATCTCTGGTGGTCATTACAATGCAAAACATACGCAATGGAGATCTCGCCTAACCATAACCAAAGGAAGAGAATTATTAAAAACACTCAGCCATAACGGATTGCACTATATCTTGGCTATCGGACCCAGCAAAAATCTACTCGACTTCTGTATCATAAAGGGAGTAAATCCAAAACTAGTTCAAATCTTGTCTCGACCTCATAGTCGGAACATAGGAACACGTGTGATCCTCAATTCAAATTTTCTAATCTCTGCAACAAATACACGACTAGAATTTTTCCAGAAATATAATAGGAACTCTACCACTCGACATATTTCTAAAAACAAAAAAAAATTATTATTGTAATATAACTATTTAATCAAACCATCCAGCAACTGCATGAAAGACAACGCCATCAAGCACCCAGAATATTGCACCCATAATTTGTCCTATTGTAGTTAAGAAAAAGATTGCTGAAAAACGTAGATTGCGAAGAAAATGGCAAACTACCAGACACCCTGACGATAAAGAAGACTCAATTGTAAAACTAAATTTACTTTTATCGGACATCGAAAATGAATCGGTACAAAATGACCTACAGTACTCGCCTCCAATAAAAGATGCAGAATACTTTCTCTGGAGGGTGACAAAAATATTAAAGCATCCACAGAAATATGAAACACCATTGCGTCTTCTAATACTTGGGTGAGAAGTAACAAAGAAACCAACTATTTGTAAATAGCTTTCACATCATATGATTCTAAAATCACGCTAGAAGAAAAACAAGAAATCCAACGCTACTTAGAAGCACCTTTTCAACTGTGCCCACCAATCTCAAAGATCAAGCATGCACTAGTCCAGATCATGCTTACCACGGAACTAAAACCAAGAAAGTCACTCGGTTACGACCTGATTATAGCAACAGCGTTTAGAGAATTGCCGGAAAAGAGTTTTTGTTCATCATGTATCTTCAACGCAGCACTGTGATTGAGAAATTTTCCAGAACAATGGAAAGTCGCTGAAATTATCCTAATACCGAAAGCTGGGAAAATCATCTGCTGACCTGTCTTCGTTACAGATTAATTAGTCTGCCGCCTCTCTTAACCAAGTTTTTAAAAAATTGCTCTTAAGGAAATTATTACCTGTCATCTTAAATAATAAGCTCATACATGATCATCAGTTCGGATTCTAGAAAAATCATGCTACCATTGAACAGGTACACCCAGTAGCTGACAAAATTATGAAAGACTTTAATGACAAACGTTAATGCTTCGGCCATCTTCATAGATGTCGTAGAAGTTTTGATAAAGTGTGCCATCAGGACTATTACAAAATCCTCAAGTCATACTTAACAGACAGGCATTTTCTCGTCACATATGGAGATAGTCGCACACCCCTATTCCCAATATACGCAGCTCAGGGCAGTGTGCTGGGTCCATTATTATACCTGCTTTTTAAGGTGATCTTCCCACCATTGCTTCCACTATAGTAACAACATTTACAGACGACACTGAGATGCTTTCTTCTCATCTTGAATGCTATATGATGAGTCAACATCTACAGGAACATTTGTAAGAATTAGAACCTTAGTTCAATAAATGGTGAATAAAAGTAAATGAGGGAAAGTCGGTGCAAGTGACTTTTATCCTAAAAAAAGGTATTTACCCTTCTGTACTCTTTAACAGCATACTAGTTCCGCAAGACGAACATGTGAAATACTTAGAACTCCACTTAGACAGACGACTGGCTTAGAAGAAACATATTTTTACGAAAAAGAAACAGCTGGGTCTCAAGATTTAAAAGATCTATTGGCTTGTAGGCCGAAAATCTCAACTGTCTTTTAATAACAAAATTTTACTATAGAAAGTCATTATATAACTAATATAGAGTTACGGAATTCAACTGTGGGAAACAGCAAGCAACTCCAATATTGACATTTTAAGGCACTTTCAACCTTAAGTTTTACGATCCATGGTAAACCCTCCCTTTTCCTAAACGATATTATTTAACGTAATTTAGACATCCCCAATCACACAGAAATATAATATTTGTTATGCTACTCACGAGATCAAGTTAACAAGTGAAAGGTGACATTGACGTTTATAAATCGCTCCGAAGCAATTTACCCATTTTGGGAGGTTTCGAGCAAATAATAATACTATTTAAAGCATAACGGTGAAGGTGGAAATAATAAAAATAAGTGTGCCAATTAAAGTAAGAGAAAACTGCTAATTTCTCAGTTTAATATTTAAATACGTGCATCAGAGGAGACTTGACCTCCGAGAAGTAGATTCGGGCAAGGCTCTTATCGCTGAGCACAGCTGTACATACAATATTGTAAATAGTAAATACGGAACAGAGCCGCACTCAGAATTATTAAAACCAAACCTAAAATATGGATAGTTCTGAGAATGAGTTTAATACATCGGAAGATGGAACAAAGAAAAGGAAACCATCGGGACAAATAGACGTATTCAGTAGAAGTAAATTAACAAAGAGATCGCCAGAAAAAAGGAAATCAAGACGATACATTACAAAAATGTTTGTTATGATGCAGAACCTCACTACAGAAGTCAAAGAAATTCGTAAGAACCAACAGGAATATAAAGACGAGATCAAAAATTACAAGAACAAAACGAAAGCATCAAACGTGAAAATGAACATATGGCAAGGGAACTAAAAGAAATAAAAGGAAAAGTTGAGAGATTAGAAAACGAAAAAGGAGAAATAATTTAGTGATACAAGGCTTAGAAATTGATATCGATGACCCTAAGGTTTTGAAAGAAGGCATATTGAATGTATTCAAAGAGAAACTGGGAATAGAAGTACCAATTAAATCAGCTAAGAAACTAGGCCAAAAACCTGTCTAATCGAGCTAGAAAATTCCAATGATAAGAAAGTAGTTATGATGGGCAAAAGCAAACTAAAAGGGAATAAAGAGGTCAAGATATTTATCAACGATGATTTATCCAAGAAAGACAGAGAAATATAAGGCATAATCAGGAAAAGGGCCCAGGAGGAGAGAACACATGGAAAAACCGCTAAAATAGGATTTAGAAAGCTGTATATAGATGGAATAGAGTGGAGATGGGAAGAGACAAAGAAAGACTTAAGAAAAGCAAGAGAAATAACCAACGACGACTCAAAAAACTGATTACAGATTTTGGATTGCACGACAAATAAAGATAAATAAAGACGACGACCAGGCAATGAAATGGCATTTGAATAGGAAACAACCCAAACACCAAAAAGACACGAAAACAAGAGAACCTAAAAAGAAATTTGAAAAGAAGCATGAAACATGGAATTTAGCAACATGGAATGTAAGAGGAATTAGTGGGAAAGAGAAGGAGCTAGTAAATGAACTGAGACAAATTGAGATAGAAATAATAGTAGCAACTGAGACAAAAAAGAAAGGCCAAGGAATGATTCAATTAGAAGATAATTATATTATGATATACAGCGGAGCCCAAGAAAATCAGAGAGCAAAAGGGGGTGTAGCATGCATTGTCAATCAGAAATGGGCAAAAGAATTTGTAATTGGACATGCATAAATGAAAGATTAATGTCAGTAGAAATAGGGGAAGACCAACACAAAATAACAATAATAGCAGTCTACGGCCCAAACGAAGACGATAATGTAAACAATAAGGACCAATTTTGGAACGAACTAACATCACTCACAGAAAAAAGTAAAGGGACAGTAATCACAGTAGGTGATTTTAACGGAAGAGTAGGAGTAAAAAATAAGTCAACGGAAGAATCACTAGGCAAATTTGGAGAACAAGAAAGAAACAATAATTGAAAAAGAATACTCGACTTTTGCAGAGAGAACCAATTCATTGTCACAAATACGTTTTACGAACATAAGAAAATACATCAGTTCACCAGGGAAGTTAAAAGTAGAGAAAAATCAATAATCGATTACATCCTGATAGAAAAGGCCAAAAGGAATATGATTCAAGACGTTAGGGTAAGAAGAGGTCCCGAAATTTACAGCGATCACTACCTGTTAGTAGGAAAAATAAGACACATGGACAGAAAACAAACAAAAGAGAAGGAAAACTTGCAAAAGAAAAAAGTTTATGAAAAGATTAAGACTTACATGCTCAAGGAAGAACAATACCAGATAAAATACCAAGAACTAATACAGAAAGAAGTCGAAAAACTGGACGAAAGATTTCTACACGAAGACATAGACAATAAATGGGAAATATTTAAAAGAATTTTGAAATCTGCGGCAAAGGCAGTATGTGGAGTAGCCAAAATAAATAACCAAAATAAACAAACAGATTGGTGGAATGAAGATATTAAAAACGAAATTAAAACAAAGAAACGGAAATGGAAAAATTATTTAAATAAAAAACTGAAGAAGCATACCAAGAACACAAGGAACAAAGGAAGAAAGTTAAAGAAATAATAAAGACAGCTAAAGAAAAGTCATGGGAGAAGTTCGGACACAGAATGGAACATAACAGCAAAGAAAACCAGAAGCTATTTTATAGGGTGCTCAAAAATTGTAGAACAGAGAAGAAAACAATACTAAACCAAGTCAAGAATAAAAGAGGTAAACTCATAACCGAAGAAAATGAAGTGATAAAGATATGGAAAGAACACTTCCAAGAAATCCTAACAGTAGATGAAACGGTAACACAAAATTCAAGAGAAGATGAAGAAGGAGAACAAAGAGCAGAAAGAATGGAAGTAATAACGGATGAAGAACCCACAATGAAGGAACTGTGTGAAGCAATAAAAACGTTAAGAATGGGAAAACACCTGGACACGACGGAGTAGAGGCAGAAATGCTGAAAACTATGGGAAAATATGGAGCACAAATATTCTTAGACATTTGCAAAGAGGCTTGGAGAACCGGTAGAATACCAAAAGAGTGGGAAGTGGGAATCATATTACCACTGTACAAAAAGGAGATAGACTTAGTTGTCATAACTACCGAGGAATAACACTGTTGAGCATAGCATGCAAGGTTTATGAAAGAATTTTAGAACAGAAACTAAGAAAAGTCCTAGCAAGACAACTAATAGACTCTCAAAGCGGATTCAGAAAGGGACATAGTATACAAGACCACATATTTAGCTTAAAAGAAGTAATAGAAAGAACACTAAAACAAGACAGAAAAGTTTACCTAGCCTTCATCGATTTAGAAAAGCTTTTGACCGCGCACCAAGAAAAAGATCTGGAAGAGCCTAATTAGAAGGGTGTAGGAAAACAATTGCTTAATGCCACCAAAAGCATGTACCAAAACTGCAGGAACTATGTAAGAACTAGATACTCACAATCGTAAGAGTTCATAACAAGCAATGGCCTAAGACAAGGTGGTGTACTAAGCCCTCTGCTGTTTATACTACTCATGGACGACATTATTAACGCATGTAGGTCAAAAGTAGCGAAATTATGTGTAGGATACAGAAACATGCAACGAATAAACATCTCGGAATGTGCGTTTGCTGATGACGTTGTGATATTCGCACCAAAGGAGAGGGACCTACAATACAATCTGGAAATATGGAAAGAAACGTTAGAGGACTACAACATGAAAATTAACATAGGCAAAACTAAGGTCATGGCAATTGGTAAACAAGAAGAACAGACAAACATAAAAATCAACAACAGTAAATTAGAACAAGTCAAAAGTGTCACATATTTAGGAGTTACTATAGACAACAAAGGAGGACACGAAGCTGAACTAAACAAACGTTGTACTACGCACTAGGAAAGACATTCTTGAACTACAAAGAGATTTCTAGGAAAACAAAACTCACCATATATAAAACAATTTATCTACCGACATTGACATTTGGGGGGGAATCGTGGGTAACAACGAAGAGACAGGAAAGTAAACTACAAAGTATGGAAATGAAATATCTGAGAAAAGTATTAGGAGTAACCAGAAGAGATAAAATACGAAATCAAATAATTCGAGAAGAACTTAAAGTAGAACCACTGGAAAAAAAATAGAAACACGACAGCTACAATGGTTAGGACATCTACTTAGAATGGACAAAGATAGACAGGTTAAGAAAATATGGGAATCGAAAGTAGGTACTAGTAGAACAAGAGGAAGACCACGAAAAACATGGACAAGAACAATAGAAGAAAAACTTCTTCAGAAAGAAATAACATGGCAAGAAGCGAAGGTAACGGCACACAACAAAAAGGAGTGGACCAGATTAGTACATACGAGTGGAAATCAAACATCATACAAACACCTTTGGCGGTCGTAAAGTACATTCTCCTTCTTCTAACGGGTCAGACTAGCCACCTGCACGGGATACGCCCAACATGGCTCATAGTACTACACGAAATGTGTAGTTAGAAACAGGCTAATAGCCTATATAAGAGTAGAAGAAGAAGAAGAGTAGAAATCAAGAATAATTTTAGTTTTAAATATTATGTCAAGAATTAGTTTAGTTTTATTTTGTAAATACATACCTTTACGCTGTATGGTAGGAAAGGTCTTGATATATATATATATATATATATATATATATATATATATATATATATATATATATATATACATATACATATACAAACGTGTGAATCGAGCCTCTCCCAGAGGAAGACGTTGGCCAGCTTAAACTAAAACGAATAAAACTTTCCGACCATTCATACGGCTTTGCGTGGCAATATATAGGGTGTCCCAAAAATTAACGTCAAGCCGGAAACGGGGGATAGACCAGGTGGTAACAGTTATCAGAAAAATTAAAAAAATCTTAGTCGCGTACTACTTTAATTTTAAATTAAATTTAAAATTACAGACATTCAAAAAAATCGATAATATTGACACCCTGTGATGATCTTTCAAGTACTGTGATTACAAATCTTTATTGTGCTTCATTTTTTGTGTGTGATGTAACCCTAAATAACTCTTCTTTAATTTACAGTCTAAAACTAAAACACAACTGCCCCAGGTTTAAAGAAAATATCACTTTTGTTACCTAACCGTGCACTCAAAATTATTACATTTCCCAACTTTAACTGACCGTACTGAATGAAAATGTACAATGCTATTTTGGCAAGTAACTTTAAAAGATGGCGCATTTAGTTCAGATTCTAAAATGGTATAACGCTTGTTAAATTAATTCTTAAATAAGGAAAAAAAAATTTTTTCATAAGAAACCCGATCTCAAGCTAATCCTTTTTACTTAGTTAACATGCTTCTAATGCACGCTAGGCTTTTTCTAAGTCCCTAGTTTTAAGGTACAAGTTTGAGTGAGACGGATAGTGCTGCTATTTTGCCAAGTGTGAGCGAGATAAATAGTGACGCTACTTTCACCAAGCTGAGTGAGACGAATAGACACGCCATTTCGACTGATGTGGGTGAAACGGCTAGCGACGCCGCCCTAGCCAAATAGTGACGCATAGGCAGAATACTGCAGTACGTTACGCTCCTTCCATCTTTCTGTATTCGTGTTGATTTCGTGCTTACAACATTGGCTTTGTTTATTGGACTTATTGAACTAAAGTGCCAATCATTCATTGCGTGATTGTGTACTGTGAATACCACCATGCCATCCCGGTACACTGCACAGGAATATGCTAACATCCACTTTATTTATGAGGAATGCAGATGAAATGGTAGTGCTGCAGCTAAACATTATCGTGGGATATATCCAAATACTGAGCGTTATTCAGATCACCTAGTGTTTACAAATGAGCACCGGTCACTCTTAGAGGGTCTATTTCCAAATCAAATGACTAGTGAGGGAAAACCCCTCATGTCCTACGAGGACGAAGTCTGACAAGTCGCACAAGACCCGAGCACCTCAGTACGTGGAATTGAAGTAAGGACAGGAGTGTCCAAAAGTACAGCACACCGAATTTCACAGAAAAAGTAGCTCCACCCGTACTATGTACAACGAGTACAAACTGTTCTACTCCGAGATTACCCTGAAAGAGTTGTATTTTGTCGAACAACGTTGCAAAGCGACAGGAAAGATCCGCGATTCTTGGAAAAAATTCTATGGTCAGATGAATCGACATTTATAAATTATGGATACATGAACCTCCACAAGTTGCACAAGTGGAATGTAGAAAATCCACATTTGGTGCGGGAAGATAGATCACAATACCGCTTTCAAGTAAACATGTGGACCGGAATTATTAATGGTAAAATTATTGGGTCACTCGAGCTGCCGGAGAACTTGAACGACGAGGTTTATTTAGATTTTTACAAAACCATTTACCAGGTTCATTGGAAGACGTGCCACTTGACATTTATGGAAGCATGTGGTTTCAACAACACGGCTGCCAGGCGCATTATGCTCGCCTAGTAAGAAAATTGCTTGATCGAGAATACCCGGACCGGTAGACAGCTGCCTTAAATCCTCTAGATTTATTTTATTGGGGAGCGGTAAAGCAAAAATTGTACTTCAAAACAATCTAAAACTTAGCCGAGCTGCGCCAAAAAATTGCGGAAGCTGTAGAAGACATCAACTCTGGAAGATACGCTCGTCTAATAAACCGATATTTTTTAAGATGTAGGACTTGCATTGTGGCCAAAGGCAAACAATTTAAACATTTGTTATAAATGAAATAAACTTTTGATTCCAATAATTGAATTTTATTTAAAACTTAAAAGAAAAAATCTGGTGTGAACATCACACGACTTTCCTTATCCTATTATTATATATTATACCGTGTCCACCGCCTCGGCCCCGCGCTGCTCTCGTCCCGGAACTTGTTATTTTAAAAGGACGAGGCGCGAGTCCAACATGAAGCTGATTAAAATAAACAGTACAAGACAATAATTGACTTACTTAAAATTTTGCTACGTCACTGAAGGTAACCGTGCGAGCTCGGCCGCACGGCCTTCATTATCGCCTGTGTGCCCCCTCCTCCCGCAGTCGACCCGGTAGCTCGCCGAGCGCGCTTTGATTGGTCCGTTTAACTAATTTTTAATCAGCTATAACTTATTTATTTGACCTTGAACAAAAAATTTCATTGTAATTTTTTGTTCGTCTCGGTCTGATCTATCCGGTAATATAAATTTCCCGAAACATTTTATGAACACCCGGTATATTAAGAATCCTGAGCTTCAATTTTTTTCGAGTTCCTATTTTACCAACTTTTATTTTAAATTCATGTTTATCTCATGATAACAAATCTCATGGATTCTCATGAATTTTTTGTATCTTCAACCGTTTAGATTCGCGACCGCTTTGTAACCGATTTTGCGACCTTGCGACCAAACGACTCGGCCGATTTTTACCGAAAGCTTCGCACTGCGTCCCCTACATACAAGTAACTTGCATACCAATTTTCAAGTCTCTAGCTCTTACGGTTCTTCAGATATCGTGTTTACTGACAGACCAATACACACACACACACACGAACCAATGGCTAAAACCAACTTTTTTAGTGTCCTGAGGCTATAATTCGTCCAGAAATGTGAAAAACTGGGTAGGTCAAATTTCCGTCGATTACATTACTTTCCTTATTATAGGATAAGGAAAGTAAAAATGACTCACTACTTGATGACCCATGGTATTCTTAGCCTGGCAGTGGTTCTTTTATCAATTAGTGTCTATCTCACTCAAACTTGTACCTTAAAACTAGGGACTTAGAAAAAGCCTAGGGTGCTTTAGAAGCATTTTAACTAAGTAAATAGAATTAGCTTGAGATCGGGTTACTTTGGAAAAAAGTTTTCCTTATTTAAGAATTAATTTAGCAAATGTCATGCCGTTTTGGAATCTAGACTAAATATGTCATCTTTTAAAGTCACTTGCCAAAATAGCGTTGTACATTTTTTTAGTATAGTCGGTTAAAGTTGGGCGATGTAATAATTTTGAGTACACGGTTGGGTAAAAAAGTGATATTTTCTTTAAACCTGGGGCAGTTGTTATTTAATTTTAGAATGTAAATTACAGAAGGGTTATTCAGGGTTACATCACACACAAAAAAATAAAGAACAATAAAGATTTGCAGTCACAGTACTTGAAAGGTTATCGCAGGGTTTCAATATTCTCGTTTTTTTTTTGAATGCCTATAATTTTAAAAGTACACGACTAAGATTTTTTAAATTTTTCTGATAACTATCACCATCTGGTCTATCACCAATTTCCGGCTTGACGTTGATTTTTGGGACAATGTATAATGCATATTGTGTAAATAGTTACAATTTAGGAAAGGCTTGCGAAGGCATTTTTTGGAAAATTTTGGTATACTACTAGTGAAGTCATTGGTTAAAAGAAATATTTTTTAATTTACAGTAACCCAGTCAGCACTTAAAAACAATACATATAATATTAGTTTCGATAGAGTTACAATTTCATTATTTTTAACGTGTCCTTCACTTAAATACAGTGAAAAATAATTCCTGGGACTTGAGTGGTTACACTCACAATTTTTTTAGGCATCACTCACTCTCACTATTACTATTATTATCTGTGTGAAAAGGAAAGGTCTTGTGGTAATCGACTCTTACATTTAGTATGAATGTTTTTTCGTCCTAATTGTTATATAATATATTGTGTAGTTTAGTCAGAAATGTCTTGGTAGGTCTTCTAATAAATTGTTCAGTAGTATCCATTTCTAGCTCGTGATGTAAATTGACAGTTACATATATACCATGAGAGCAAGACAGCCGCGACGTAAAGGCCTCGGCCTGCCAGACCAACGCGCGGCGGGCCCTGGGTTCGACTCCCAGGTGAAAAATAACGGCAAACATCGAGTGCTCTCCGGCCATCATACAAACACCAAGGCGGTCGTAAAGTACATTCTCCTTCTTCTAACGGGTCAGACTAGCCACCTGCCCGGGGTACGCCCAACATTGCTCATAGTACTACACGAAATGTGTAGTTAGAAACAGGCTAATAGCCTATATAAGAGTAGAAGAAGAAGAAGAAGATATATATATAGCATGGAGTGTTTACAACTGTATGTAAAACCTCATTTTAAAATACTTGAAGCTTTTTAGTATTGGTTTTTTGAAGTTGTGCTGCATACAGAGCAGGCGTAGGTAAGTATCGGCCTAAATAGTAGCGTATTTCTGGCGAAATTGTATATTCCTGTTTATTAATGAATATAAAAGTTGCAACCTGTTGTAAATTTACTATCGTTATGAATTCTCCATGCAAATTCTTAGTTATGTTATGACTTTGGTTAGTAAGCTCCAAATATATGATTGATTGCATAACATATAATCGAATTATTAGGTATGTAATACATAATTTTCGTTCCGTTTATATTAATATTTTGATATTTCCTGATTCGTTTAAGTTAAGGAATGTACACCACTTGCTGAGCCATTTGCTTAATGTATCAATTGCCAATTGAAGAGAAATTAACATTTACAAATCTTCTTGTTGAGTGGGCATAACAATATCATTAGTAAAAATTGCGATGGTGTTAAGTTTGCGTATAGGAATGCTATAAATAAACAAATTAAATAATGTTGACCAAGCTACTCTGCTTTAAGGAACCTTTGCATGTATGGTTCTCATATTGCCTATCGAGGTGTAAACGTGGACAAAGAAAAGTCTATTTTCCAAAAATAAGAAAACTGTTGAACTTAGGTGCTTAAGGGGTTATACTACCCGGCAAATTATTTTCATTTTTTTTATTGGCTTAAATGATGCATAAACTATCCAAGAATGGTATGCCAACACTATTTTGTCGGGGAAAATTCAATAAACCATTTTTATCAAGGTAACTTCGAGCGCTCCTAAACGTTGAAAAAGACCGCTCACCTACGTGCGGCGTTTTAAATGTATTATAGCTTGTTTTTAATTGCTGTCGGTACAAATCAATTTAATGTCTTCAAAATACATATAGAGGCAGAAGAGCAAAACGAATGCTTGGAAGGACAGCTACATGGTGCTGGAATAGCAGAGCAAAGGTAAAAAAAATTTCAAGCTGATATTTTAAATATTTCATATAGTAAATACGTTTTGAAACTTTAAATGCGTTTTTCTCAAAACTACATTTTTCAAAATTGCGTACACTGTAACTCGCTCAATTTTTGTCGGATTCGTTTGAAATTTTAACTGTAACTTCTTAGATAAATTATCTAGGGAAGTACCTAGACTTTTTAAGGTTGATATATAATTGAAATTGTTATTAACAATTTAAAGTCGATTTTTAGCGAAAAAATGAAAAAAAGTTCAAACTGACGTCATTTTGCGAATTTTCGATAAAAACGTAAAACCCTAGGTACTTCCCTAGCAAAACTAATGTAGATTTACGACAATTTTTTATTTTTCTCTAGGTGCTGTTTAGAGGAAGTTATGATGTACGCAGATTCGCTCTTTTGAAAAAACACATGTTCCGTTTACCGCTTGTCAAGACGCCATTTTACATTGAAAGTTAAAATAAAAAATTTTTTTTATATACCTTAAGACATGTATAATATCTCAAAATTTCATTTTGATCCATTTCATAGTTTCCAAGAAAAAAATTCCCAAAAAACGTTCATTTTTCAGTGCGCCTGGGTAGTTAACCCCTTAATAACTCAGTTGTTTCTTTAGAGATAGTGCTTTAATGTAAATATCAAGTTCGCTTGGCGAAGTTGATTGGGTAATGTATTTTACTAAAAGTAAATGAGTTTTAATGTAATTGTTGACTGTTTTGGTCTAGTGTCGTTGAAGAAAATGTTTGTAAGCTAATCGTTAGTGCTGTATAAAACAATTTCTTTTAAAGTTAGAATAATTTTAACTTGACGTGTTATTCGCTTAGTCACTTCACATAATCCCATAATGTTTGGTTTAATATTTTCAATACATTCACAGTAGTTAAAGGGAGTACAAATAAGTCTCCGCAGTTTTTTATCAAAAATTGGGCATTTATTGTGAAAGATTATTCAAAGTATTGTCCATCTCTAGTCAATACTTTTTTCCATCTTTCTGGCAGCATACGGATGCCGCGTCGGAAGAACGCTTCATCTTTTAGGGCTATCCACGAATAGACCCAATTTTTGGTATCTTCATATGATGTAAAGTGCTGCTCGGACAGGCCATGTGCCATCCATCGGAACAAGTGATAATCGGAAGGGGTAATGTCTGGTGAATACGGAGGGTGGTTTAGGACTTCCCAATTGAGTGTTTCCACCTAGGTTTTGACCGGCGCCGCAACATATGGACGAGTATTATCACGCAAGAGAATAATTTTGTCGTGTCTGGAGTAGTAGTGGGCGCGTTTTTCCTTGGGTGCTCGGCTCAATCTTATCAATTGTGTTCGTTATAGCCCCAGTAATGGTTTCGTTCGGTTTGAGCAACTCATAATACACGACACTAAGCTGATCCCACCAAATACACAACATGAGTTTTTTTCCATGAATATTCGGCTTGGCTGTCGATGTTAAAGCATGGCTACGTAGTTTCCATTATTTTCTCTTCTTTGAGTTATCATAGTGGATCTATTTTTCATCACCAGTAACTATACAATGCAAAAAATCCAATTACCTTGCTTTTAAATCATTCCAACGATTTTAAACGATGTGAAGTTGCTTGTTGAGTCACTCCTAATGTAAGTGCAAGTTCTTCTTGCGCTTGGCAGAAATCTTCCCCCAATAATGCTTCCAGTTTTGCGTCTTCGTACACTTTCGGCCTTCCGCTACGTTCTTTGTCTCCGAAGTCAAATTCACCGTTCTTAAACTTATGAAACCACTCACGACATCTTCTCTCACTTGAAGCAGTTTTACCATATGCTTCTATAAGCAATCGATGCGCCTCAGCTGCAGATTTCTTTAAATTAAAGAAGTAAATCAAAAGTTCCCGCAAATGACGCTTATTCGGCTCAAAACTCGACATTTTCGCACGAAAAAAATTATGTGATGCTGATACAAAATTGCTAATATTTTAAGGTTACGGTGTTGCCAGATGTCCAACCTTACGATATGACGTTTTACATCTGACAGTTTCGACCATATCTTACTGGTGGGGCCATCTCTTTTCAAACAACAGAGATTTGTACTCCCTTTATTAATTCTATGCTCATCTGTTTCTTTTCAATTTGATGCGTTGGGTTATTGACTTGATTTTGGTGGTGGTGTTCTGCTTCGTTGCCATTATCTTCTAATTTTATTCTTTTGTTTAGTTTATTTTAAAATGTATATTGGAACAATATAAGGGTTGTTTCTCTTTTAGTGGCGGAAGGGTATTGTAGCAAATTAAATTGAATTTTAATGGTTGCCATGAAGGTTTCTACATTTGGGTCAATTTTAATTTTATTTTTAATTTGACTTGGGTTTATTAGGTGTTTATCTAACCTTTCTTGAAATCTATCCCAATCAATGGTCCCGTTCACTTTTGGAAATAGAATGTTAAATACCGGAACGGTATATAAGTACTGAAGGTGGTCTGATTTAAATTTTGAAATTAATTTTGTTGAATTTGAAAATTATTATATCTAACACATCAAATTGATGATTTCTCCTGTAAGAATAGTTAGTGCGTTCATTAGGTGTCAGAATGTTTAGTTGACGTATTTGTTTAATTTAATTTAACGTGTTTTTGCTGTTTAAATGGCCTATTAGTAATATCATCGAAGGACTGTGGTCTCTTCTAAGATTTTTTCGGTTGCTTATAAACAGCAACAATTCTATCTGGTTGTGGTATATGGTGTTGATGGCAGTTATTATCGTTTCTAAGCTCTTGGTAGAAATATCAATAGGTGCGTTACATTAAAATTGTTTCTTAATCAAAAACTGTTGCACTATCCCACGATGCTGGATAAGTCTGTCCTAAAATACATGCTGACTTTAGAGAGTTTTCTTTTAGATAAATTGATTTCAGTTATATATGCAATATCAACATTATATCTAACTAAAAGTGACATAGAAACAAATTTTTATGTTTTGATCCCATTGGTGCCGTAAAGTTAGAACAGTAATGTTTCAGTGTTCTAGGCAGATTAGCCATTAAATATGTAAATTCGAGAGTATATGTGTCGTAATAAATTTAATTAGGGATTAATGAGAAATGATTAATTGTTAAATTAAGTGTAAAATACTATCTATGAAGGAAGAAAGTAGTAATTGAAAATTTGGCTTAAGTGGTTGGTTAGTTTGCAATGATTTTGAATGTACGGTTTGACTGTAGGACATGCTATTACTGGGTGTATTCAATAAAAAACTCAAACTAAAACGCCAAAAATAAGGGAAACAATGAAAGAAATCCAATAAAATATAAAAAAGGGAAAGAAACTTCAACAACAACGCTTACCGAGAGAATAAGGAAGATGCCATCTGTGCAAAAGTAATAGTAAATGATGTAAAATATACTTAAAAAAGCACTTAGTACTTGTTTGCACAGTTTCCTCTAAATATTCCAACATTAATGTTCCAATTTTTTATTTTGCTCAAATAAATATGTATAATAATAGTTCCTATTTTGGGTCCACTTTATACATTTAGATCATCTTACACCCGAACAGCTTGTGAGCCATAATAGCAACCTCGTAGCATGATTAAAGTCACTCTAAAGTGACTCTTGGCTATGTCGTGGATCAAAGCACTCAATTCTTTACTTCTATAAACTTTTAACGCAAATTTTACAAGATGATAAAACTTGAAAGACGTAAAGCTTTAAGATGTCATTTATGGGTTAAGCGTTGCCTAGTCTGGGACAAATACAAAGTCTATTAAAAATTGTAAGAAACATGCTTTATTGAGTTAAAGATGACAGTAGGATAATTACAAAGTGAATATTCGTTGATAATATAGACGAACTTTTTGTAAAAAATGAAATAATAAATAATCCAAATAAATTGATTCAGGTAGAAAGGAAGAGAAATAGAGAAATGATTTTTAAAATCGCCTAGGCGAAAAACTTGAGCGGGTGGATTAAAAATTATGTTTAAGTGGGGCTCAAAACAGGTTTATGTTATTAGACATGTTAATAAAGAATAAAAGTGTAGGTGATAAATATTTTTATGAACAATTTCTTAATTTTTTGAAATTTGTTTAACAAAAATATAAGTTTGGAATATAAAATAATTAGTAATTCAGCACCACGTTAAAACTTATATTAAATATATTCTTTTTATGCACGACTTCATTTCTACATATCTAGTAATTATCAAGCAACGCAAATATCGAATGACGCGTGCTGTGTTTACGTCACACTGACGAGGTCAATAACAAGCCGACTGGCCACACTCCAACAATGCCATAGCGCTCTCATAACTTCTAAGTTCCTGGCACGAGAATCAGATGTTTAAAGCAAGTCCCGAGAATGCACCAATGGCGCAGCGCTGCGGCGAAAATGCACCAATAGACACGCTACGACGCTCAGACGACCACGAGGCCAAGAACTTGCTGCTGAAACATTCGTTGCTCCTGCCCACTTCCGTGCGACGATGCTCGCCTGGTGCCAGCTCCGCCCGTTCCAGCTCTTCGCAAGCCGCAATCTGACAAACTGCGCGCTCTGTCAAGAATGCGCCCGGCGCCCGTCAATTTAGTTCGGTCACAGCACCGCCCCTTGATAGTCATGCTGTCCTAGTAGAAAAAGAGAAACGTTTGGGGCGAAACGGCGTAACGGCACGCGGCGGTTGCCGCGTTATTTTGCGCAAAGCGCCGCAAGAGGGCACGTGTGATCAAATGATACGTATGGCTATACAGATTTCTATTTATACATTACATAAATAATTGAAATTCACAATTTTGCAATTATTAACTGATTTATAGAATTATTCGAGTTTAAAAATTTTTAATTTGGTTGTATATATTTTAAAATGACTAACTTTTGCGTAACTTTCATTAATATCGAAATATTCATTTAAAATTTTTATTTACTTGCTTTTTCCTATTTATCAGACATATTATACACTTGATAGTAATAAACGCGTAAAAGTATATCAACGGAAAATTACGCAACTTACCGGCGTTACAGCATGCGGCTTTGTAACTGATCGGGAGGCGCTACCTTCTCGCTTCTCTGTTACCCTGTTTAAAAGTACGCCATTTCGGTTCTAACTGCAGCGAGGGAAGACGAAGAACCGACGAGCGACACGACGACATCAAATCACCTCAAGAAATCGATGACCTGAATTCATTTATGAAAAAAAATTGCTTTGTTAACCACAGTTTGCGTTTCTTATACAAAGGACAACAAATCGACGGAGTAATTAAAATTGAAGTTTATTATTTATGCAAATGTACAAATGTTTCGTATTTAAAAGATGACGGCATACAAGATGAGCAAATTAATCTGTTTCGTTTCCAATGATTTTTTAAGCAATGTTTGGGTTATCAATTTTTAAAGCGTGTAGATGTGGCGATAATATTTTTAAGACACTGTAAATCTCGCATGGTTTGATATCTACAACTTCAAAAATGTGTGATTTAATTTACTCACACGCCTAGGCGGTCGTATGAAACCACTAAAACGTATGTCACTTTAATGTAAATGTTTTTGCGGTTGATTACAAAATCGTTTTATTAGACATAGAGATCGGCAAATTAATTCCTATACTTTTTGTTGTACTTCGTATCGTGGATAAACCGAGTTCTGTGTGAAGTTGTGTGTTGGTAATATACCAAGGGACATTCACTAAAATTCTAAGATTTTTGTTTTGTAGTACTTGGATTCTTTGTAGATTCGTTTTGGATGTGTTTCCCACATTACGCAGGCATAAAGTACTAGTGGTCGTATTAGTGTTTTATAGTGTAACATTGCACATTTAGGTTTTAATAACGATTGCCTGTTGATAAGCGGACATAGCTGCACTAGTCTTGCATGACCTTCGTTTATTTTTTTGACAACTGTCCGTCACATATTGCATTAATTATCATTCTCAGAATTTTATTTGTAAAAAAGAAGTTTAATTAAGTTAGTGAGTTCCCATTTGACTTTCCAAATGTAAGCAAGACAGCAGCGCTCAGATATCTTTGAAAGTGCCGAGTGTTGAATTATTGACTGATAACCCGCATCACTCCACTTCAAAACCGTACGTATAATTTAAATTAAAATTAATACCGGAAGTCTATCACTGTAACAGAAATATGTACTAACCCATGTTTCCAATGGGAAACATTTACGGCCCCGGGCCTCCGGGAGCCCCAGCAGCCCCTGAAAATTACGGCGTCACGTTCAATATCCCTAATGTACAAGGATATCAATTTACTCAACAACAAAACACCTACAGCCAATCTGGTCCACAACCCAGATATTCTACCAATTGTCAAGCATACCAATCATCTCCTTTTTCATTCAATCCGCAACCACTGTCCTTTTCTCAAACTGCACAAAATGGAATAAACCAACAAATAATGAATGCCACCAACAATGATTTCAATCGATTTAATCGAGACTCGGATTCATATACTAACAGCCCCAACAACACGCAAGGTACCTCGACAAAAACGAAACATTAATGTCAAAAAATAAAAAAATGGAAAATAACCAACTCTAATACAATCTTTAATCGTCAACAACCCATTTCTACGAGCATATCAAACAGATACGAGATCCTCTCACAAACTCAAACCGAAAACGCTTGTCAAGAGCAAACACCTAATAATAATTAAAGTCCTAGAATCGCGAAGCCCCTGCCTATTTATATCCATTTAGTAAACAATTATATTGAAATGATTAAAAATATTACTAAAATCCTGGAAAAATAGCAATTCCACACAACAACTTTACCAAACGATAAAATTAAAATAAACACAAACACAATAGACTCATACAGAAAACTCACCAAACACCTTAAAGATGAATATATATTTCATCACACCTACCAATTAAAAGAAGAACGCGCATACAGGATAGCCATTCGAAATCTTCATCACTCCATACCAGTTTCAGAAATAACAAAAGAACTTGGGAATCTTGGTCACACAGTACGCAATATTATTAACATATGTCACAGAGTAACCAAACAACCATTGTCACTGTTCACGGTAGACCTAGAACCTAAAGAAAATAATAAGTCCATCTTCAACGTTCAACATCTAAGTAATATGAATATCACGGTTGAACCCCCCAGGAAGACACAAACCATACCTCAGTGCACCCGCTGTTAAGAGTATGGCCATACGAAAACTTGCTGTAATAAACCATTTGTCTGTGTCAAATGTAGCGGTAACCACGAAACCCAGTCCTGCAAAAAAAAACCCAATACTCCAGCCACTTGTGCTTTATGTAATGGACAACACCCAGCCAATTACAAGGGATGTTCATTATATCAAGACATCAAAAGAGCCAAAAACCCAACACTCAGAGGAATCACAAACAAATCCAGAACGTACCAGTTACCACCAAATATATCCGAATTCCCACCACTTCCTGAACAAAACGCCAAACAAAATCCAGAAGCTATGCATCAACCTTACCACAGACCTCTCTCCCTGCAACCACCCGACAGAAGACCCCCTATTCATACCCTCAATAAACAGCAGAATAACATCAACCAATTGTTCTCTAGCTTCCTAACGGAATTTAAAGCAATGTTTTCGCAGCTTATCAGCCAAGACAGCATGGTTTTAAACATGATTTCCACTGTTATAAACAAATTAGCTTAAAAATGGCCAACCACCTCCGTATAGCTCTCTGGAACGCCAATGGCTTATCAAACCATATACCTGAGATCAACTGTTTTCTGCAATTACAGGATATATGTTAGATGTGTTACTCGTCTCCGAAACCCACGGAACAGCCAGAACAGTTATTAAAATACCGCACTATTCCGTATACCTTTTCTACCACCCTGATGGCACAGCACATGGCGAATCAGCGGTAATTATCAAAAACTCAATCTCCCACCATGAATGGAACTCCTTTCAAACCGACAAAATTCAAAGCTCTAGTATAAAGATTCAAGTCCTACTCTACCCATTCATCATAGCAGCAGTATACAGTCCACCACGACATGCTATCTCAACTGAAGAATACGCAGATCTGCTAAAATCCCTTGACGCGAGATTCCTCATTGGAGGAGATTGGAACGCCAAGAATGTAGCCTGGGGCTCAAGACTAACCAATCCGAAAGGGCGTAACCTACTCAGAGCAATACAAAATCATAACTGCTACTACATATCAACCGGAGAACCCACCTATTGGCCTACAGATACAAATAAAATCCCCGACTTATTAGACTTCGCTATTTCCCGCGGCATAGCAAACACATACACCAAAGTGGAATCTAACTATGACCTGTCCTCAGATCATACTTCCATTCTAATTACCTTAAGCACATCCATTATTACCAGAGAACCATCCCCAAAACTCTGCAACAAGAAAACCAATTGGGACCTCTTGAAAAACACACTGGATCACGAGATTAATCTAACTATCCGAATTAAGGACGCCTATGGCCTAGACGAAGTAACCCAATATTTAACTACAATGATACAAAATGCGGTATGGCAAGCAACACCCAGTGAAACAAACACCTGCTCAGCAGATATTAATATCCCTCGTCATATAAGGCACCTCATCACAAAAAAACGCAAGGCACGAAAAAAATGGCAACGAACTAAACAAAGACCAGACAAGACCATATATAATAAACTTACTCATCAACTCCACACTGAACTACTAAAAGCCCGGAACGACACCGTTCAGCATTACATCACGAATCTTTCACCTGTTGATCATACGATATGGAAGGCAACAAAAAAATTTAAAAGGCCAATAGCACCGATATCTCCAATCAAAAAGTCCGATGATACATGGGCCAGATCAGACAAGGAAAAAGCTGATTCATTCGCAGACCATCTTGCTACTGTATTCTCATTGCCACAACCGGTAGGAAACAACGATGACACTGACATTTCCGCATTCCTTGACGCGCCCTGCCAAATGTCCTTACCTCTGAGACCATTCTCACCAGCCGAAGTAAGACAGCAAATTAAATTAGCAAACCCACGTAAAGCACCTGGTTACAACCATCTACAACAGCATTCTACGACTCTGCCACTTCCCCACTCAGTGGAAATATGCTATAATCATTACCCTTATTAAACCTGGTAAACCTCCTACGCAACCCTCCTCCTACAGACCCATCAGCCTTTTACCACTCATGTCAAAAATATTCGAAAAACTGCTCCTCACGAGAATCCATGAAACTGTCTTTCTACAAGAAATTCTCCCAAACTACTAGTTTGGCTTCCGGTAGCATCATTCTACTATCCACCAAGCGCACCGAATAATTAACAGCATTATGGAGACTCTAGAAACCAAGCGCGTTTGCATAACTGTATGCCTATATATAAAACAGGGTTTCGACAAAGTATGGCACACGGGTCTGTTATACAAAATAAAACTCTATTTTCCAAATCAGCTGTACCTCATACTAAAATCATATCTAACCCAAAGGACTTTCCAAGTTAAAGTAAATAACACAACTTCCGAATACCACGAAATTACATCTGGAGTACCGCAAGATAGCGTACTGGGACCGCTGCTGGACACGCCTTCAACTGACGATACTGCACTTGCAATGTTCAGCGATGATACAGCTATCCTCTCAATAGACGAAAACCCAATAACTGCAGCAGCCCATCTACAAACACACTTAGACATCTTTCAAAACTGGTTCAACAAATGGAGAATTACAGTCAATAGCGACAAATCCTCGCAAATCACTTTCACAAATAGACGTATTGCAAGCCCACTAAACAACATCAACTCCGATACCTCAGAAAACGGACATCAAATATCTTGGACTACACCTAGACCATAAGCTCACCTGGAGCACTCACATCAAAGCCAAACGAAAACAAATAGACCTTAAAATTAAACAAATGCACTGGCTCCTTGACAGACGCTCCCAACTCTCACTGTCAAACAAACTACTGTTATATAAAAGCATCATAAAACCCATCTGGACATATGGTATACAGTTGTGGGGATGCTCTAAAGCCTCCTACACAAAGATCTTGCAACGAAGCTAATCAAAAATCATTCGCAAAATAGCCAACGCCCCATGGTACATCTTTAACGAAACCCTTCACACAGACCTAGGAATTCCATACGTAGCCGCAGAGATACAGAACCTTGCTCGACCATACACGAACCACCTGGCAGGACATAAAAACCATCTAATAGAACAGCTCTCTAACCAGCCAACCATCACCAGACGATTAAAACGAAATTGGCCACAAGACCTTCTAGTGTAACTACCCAGAATAACTTAGTGTTTAGCCTACGGGGAGTAAGGCGCTGGCCGGATCCCTCCAATGACATGTTATAAAATTATAAATTATAAATAATTTAGTCATTACTCGTGTGAGAGTAGATTGTAAATAAGCAACAAATAATAATAAAATTTTGTTTAGCTATATGAACCTCCAGGTGAGTCCTAGTATCTAGATACCCACCTAAGTATTTGACTGCTCTCGTGATGTGTGTCCACATGATTGGATTGTTATTGATTATATTGGCAGTCGTTTGCTTATTTGTCTGAGGGCTAATATTTTTTCTGTGAACTTATCATAATTCATCGTCAGCTTTCAGCGTTTGAACCAACTTGTCAATTCATTTGTCGCAGTTTGTAGTTGCATGATTGCATCTAGAAGGTTGTTGTTTTTAGTTGTTTTAGTTGTTTTAGTCATCTGCAAATAATGCTAAATCTGCTTTTGTGTTAGGGATGTCAATGGTGTAAATGTTAAATAATAAAGGACTTAAGATGCTCCCTTGGGGAACTCCTGGCCTGATGTGCCTTATTGATGATACTTGAATTTTAATTGCAAACGTTCTGTTGTCTAGATATAAGAATAATATAGCCTTCAAGTGTCCTGAGATGGCAAGATTAGTAAGCTTGTATTTTAGGCCTTCAATCCATAAGCGATCAAAGGCTTGTGCTAGATACACAAAAAGTCTCGCTGTGTATTGCTTATTTTTGTAGCCCATTTCTATTGCTTCTACAATACGCTGGAGTTGGTGACATGTAGAATGTCCTTTTTTAAACCCAAACTGAAAGACTGGCAGTAGTTGCAATCTCTCGATTTCATTACTTAACTGATTATTGATTACCTTTTCATATAATTTCGATAAGGTTGCTAATAGGTTGATAGGTCTGTAGCTGGTGATAGCTTTTTAGTTTTTTCCTGGTTTAGGAAAGAGAAGAGTTAATGCATGTTACCATTTGTTAGAAAAATAGCCCGTTCTTAGACATGCGTTAAATATGGTAGCTAAGTATGCTAACGCTTTCCGGGGAAGTTGCTTAAGGATTATATTAGGTATTCCATCTTCGCCTGGCGTTTTGTTTAGTGAAAGTATTTTAATTATTGAAACTAGTTCTTTTGGTGACGTTGGTTTCATTTTATCTCCGCCTAGTGGAAGGTGTGTTTCTATATACCTAACTACCATGTTTGCAAAGAATGAATATTGATGACTGCTAGAGGTAAATGTTTTTTCTAGGTGGTCGGCGAATGCTTCACATTTTTTTGGTCAGTTTTATAAGTTTCATTGCATGCGGTTATTGAAGGAATTTCTTGCGTATGTTGTAAAATTCTCTTCGTGATTCTCCATAGTCCGGGGTCGCCTGGTTCGATGGTTCTAATGTACTTCTGATATATACTGGCTCTGTATTCATCCAATTCTCTTTTAATTCGATGTGATAAGTTGTTAATCAAGTTGCCACTCCTTACGCAGTTGACTTTTTTGCTTCATTAAGTTGATTATTTGCAAGGAAGGAATTTTATGATTAGTAGGTTTTCGTGGAGATGTAGCTGTTTGTACATTTTCTCTTATGCATGTTGTGTTTCTATTTTTTGCGGATTTAGCAACTTATTGGGTTATTTAATATTTTCTTCTGCTATTTCCTGGAAAAGGTTCTATTCTATTAGTCCGTTTATTATTCTTGGTTCATTAGGTCTTCGAGAAGGTGTCGTTATAAAGAGATTATTACCGGAAGATAGTCTGAGTTAAATTCAGCACAAACTTCTTGAAATATTTGTGATTTAATTTTTTTTGAACTATTATGTCCAGAATATCTGGTTCGTGGTCTAACCTATATGGGTAGTATGTCGGTTCTCCGGGGTGATTATTTAAAGAGCGTGTGCAGTTGCAATTGCTTCATGTTTTGTTTCAGCTGAGTTACCTGCTCTACATCCCCATATAGTATTTTTGGAGTTGAGAACGCCAATTAAAATTGTGGGTTCATTACTGTATATGTCGCTTTTAAGAAGCTGTTTGTTTGGTTGCCGATGTGTACTAATTATTTGAATATAATTGATTGCTACCGTTTCCAAATTGGTAGTGTCGACTGTTGTATATTCATGATAAATAATTTTTTGTTTTACTAAAATTACTATTCCATCAGACGCAAATCTGACCGCTCTATAGTTGCGATAGCAGGTATAACCAGGTATTTTGATGTTATAATTATTAGTTAAGTGAGTTTCCAATATACATGTTAGATCTATGTTATATCATGCTAGAAAAGTTGTAAATAATGTTTGTTGGGCATTTATCCGTTGGCGTCCCAGTTGAGGATGTTTGAATGAATAAGGGTTTTGTTGCAATTATAATCCATTTAGGAGAAGTGGTAAAAGATTGGTTAGCAATAATTGTTTTATTTGACCAAGGAACGGTTTAATCAGGTTTAGAAGTGACGTAAAAATAGTATCGGTTATATGTTCAGTGTTAGAAGAGTCATTTGTTGATTTCCAAGGTTAATTTAGATTATTCCTATTTATGGTGTTTTTGTCAATCGGTGGAAAGTTGGTGAATGCTATTATTAGCTTGTTGTTTTCTAATATGTATTCTACTTTTGGAAAATTTGGAGTCCTGGAAGTGTTTGCAGCCTCTCAAGTTGTCTTCACAGTTAACGCAGATTGGGGGAGTATTTTTGTCTTTATCGCAGTCAGTGGACATATAATTGCCCAAATACTTTACACATCTGGGTTGTAAGCGACAATAGTTCTTCGTGTGGCCGTAGCGTTGATACCTGTGGCATTGTGGCGTATTATTAAATGTTTTCGTGCTTCTACCCTGACTATCGTGTGATAGATATATTCGATTTTAAAGATATCATTGGTTTTTTCATTGGCCGTTAGTCGTATTGCACATAAGGGGATTGGTATTCTGTCTCTGTTGTACAGCCGTGTGATGCTAATTATGGGAAGATTATATTCAGAGGGTTCCTCTACTAGATCTTTTTCAATTAGAGAGACTGGAACATTCTTAATCACAATTGTAAGAGGTCGTTTACTGGGATTTTGAAAAGAGTGGAAAGCAATTTGATTTGTTAAATAATATTTTGCTAAGGTCCTGCAGTCGTAATCTTCAGGGAAGTCCCACTAAGGCTGGTGAAATATTTATCTTTAACAATGCTTTTAATATCTGAGATAACTGTTTTATGATCAACTGGCCCATGTAAGAAAATTGGAGGAATTTTATTCTTGATTTCTTTATTTGTTTCTGTCCGTGTATCAGTGTTTTCTGACGATGTACCTTCGCCTAACGGTTCAAGGTCCGTTGGCAGATAAAATTTGTTTTTCTCTAATAACTATGTAGGTTTTCATTGATATTTATTTTGCAGTACACTTGTAGGAGGTGATGGGTGATCCGAGTTTTTTTTTGTTAGATAACATTGCTAAATATAAGCGTAAATTTAACATACGCAGCTGATAGCTGATAAAGCACCCGGGCTCTTAATATCGCTGCGGTCATTCGTTTGCAGGCCGTTCAGCAAGAGGTCTCGCGGCGAACTCGGGTACATTATCTGACCACTGTGGCTTTGTAGAATTGGCAGGACAGTTCAAAGTTGAAGTATTTCAAATAATAGTCTAGTTTTCAATTCACAAAATGAATGAACTATTCTAAAACAGTCAATACAAAAATATGGATCATTTTTGCACAACAGACAATATCGAACAACCTTCTCTACATGATTCTTCGTAGTTTATACCCGCAATTTTTAGCAGCCTTTAGAATGTTCTCTAATTTTATCAAACTTCTACACTTTCTTTTGCAAGTAATGGTTTTGACTTATTCTTCTAGCTGTTCTTCTGTTGCTTGTTGAGATCTACCATGACCTTTTATAATTCCTTCTCGAAAATCTGCGATCTTCATTTGGTTGTTTACAAGTGAACTGTAAATAATAAGAGAATTGACGAAGGTAGTTCCTACGCTCTTACTTATAATTATATGGACTTTCGTTTTTCAAGCTTATGAAGCTAGTGGAAGCAACCAATTTTTTTAATTTTTTTCTCAAAGGAGGGGAAGCACATGCCTACTGTATCTCCAGATTTCCAGTTTTTATCAAGTTTATTTTTTCAAACTGCCGCTCGACTTTTCGATTTAGGATTTTCTTCATTTTTTGGAATATTCGTTTTTTCGTTTTCGTTTTTTCGGTTGCGTCTAACTCATCGTCATGTACCTCTTGAATCCTAAAAAATGTTTCATAAGCACAACTCACCTATTCGCAGAAAAAACAAAAAAGTCCATATAGTTCTGAGCAGAAGCATAAAAGAAATTGTATTTAAAGGATTTTGTCAATAGAGATTGGTAACTGCTCATTTGATCTGACTGGTCGATGAATAATTTTGCGTTATTGTAAACAGTAAAGGCCAGTGGCTCATTTACAAAGCCATTACACCGCTGAACGTTTCCTTTTTTGGTTATATACAAGGTGATTTAAATATAACGAGAATTATTTGTGTGTAAACAAGCCACACTGCACAGCAGCTGTGCGACCTTGAGAAAATAAAGCCACAAAATTCACCATCCCTCCTACTCGAGTTAGGAATTGTTCAGTTTTGTCAGAGAGTTGCTAGAGCGATGAGCGAACACAAGGTACCGTGTAACGTGGAACAACGCATTGTGATCAAATTCCTCCTTGTAAAAAACGTCTTGTCCATTGAAATTCATCACAAACTCCAACAACAGTATGCAAAAGAGTGTCTCTCACGAATCCGTGTGTTTGAGTGGAGTAAGAGCTTCAGAGAGGACAGAAAGCGAGTGGAGAATGAACCGTATGATCGTCGGCCGCGCTTATTTGTGAGTATAGGCAAACTTGGATTCTTAGTGTAAGAAAACATCATGAAAAACTACCTGCTATATCGTAAGGCGAATACACGGTGGGTATCACGCACTTTGAGTGACCTGAACAAAATGGTGTACATGCAAGCTGCCAGTCTTCTCATACAGCAGTTTAAAGACGAAGATGATGAATTTTTAAAGTCTATAAGTGACCTGACAAGGGGTTATCCATATATACTTTCTGACGGATGCTAGAACAGTCAATGCAGCTTATTATTCAGACTTCCTGTCAACAGATCCCAGCGGAAGACAGGTGAAAAGCAAATAGCCTTCCTTCAACACAATGCACGTTCCAATACGGCCAAAACAATAATAAAAACCCCCCAGAAATTAAAATGGAACCTTTTGTCACATCCGAAGTACAGTTCCATTTTGTTCCCAAGTGATTTTTACCTTTTCGGAAGGCTCAAAACAGATTTGCAGGGCATGCGGTTTGCAGACAACGACGCTGTCATCCAGATTGTTCGGTAGTGGATACGATCTCAACCAGAAGCCTTTTTTGAAAAGAGCATCAAGATACTTCCAGAATGTTGGAAAAAATGTGTTGACTCCGAAGGGAAATATGTTAAAGATTGACATGTGCAAGCAAGTGTTTGGCAATTTGGTTTTAGGCTTCTATAAATTAAAATAAGAAACCTTTTGTAGAGAGTAATTTCGTCTGTCTGCCCGACCTTTTATATATCAACTTTTGATCAAGGCAGCTGGAGATAAGTTTCTGACATCTGTCAAGCCTTATAATTTGATCTGTGATAGATAGAGAAATAACGTTTTCAGTATTCAACTTAGGATTATAAGTCAAGTCCAGACGCCAAAAATCAGCCTGATCGGAAAATCCTTGAGACCGGTTTGACCAGAAGTTTTGTTTATATATAGAAGCCCCGGACATCTATGGAACTGGAAAAAATCAAATTTTGAACAAGCCGCGTCATTTAGTTTATGTTTGGCAGCCATTGAAAGCAGACAAAATGAATTTCGACAAAAATGAAAAAAAGTGAATTTCTTGTGCTCATCAAGTATTATTTTTTGCGTAAAAAAACCATCACCGAAACCAAGGAAACACTTGATCAATACTGTGGAGACACTGCACCATGGTTAAGAAGTGATTTATTGAATTCCGTTGTGGTTGTACCAGCACAAGTGACGCCGGACGTTCAGGTCGCGTAAATAAAATCCATGGAATGATATTGGACGATCGGAGAATGAAAGTGCGTGAGGTAGCCGAGGCTGTAGGCATCTCAAATGAGCGGGTACATCACATTTTACATAAATATTTGCACATGAAAAAGCCATCCTCGCAATGGGTGCCGCGATTGCTGACACTCGACCATAAGCGCAACCATGTGACCACTTCAAAGGAGTGTTTGGGATGTTCAACCGGTATCCGAACGAGTTTTTGCGCTGTTTCATGGCCGTGGACGAAACATGGATCCATCACAACACACCAGAGACCAAGAAACAGTCAATGCAGTGGACTTCTTCGGGTGAACGGTGGGTCTGTCAGTCAACAAGGTAATGGCGACAGTTTTTTGAGATGCACGCGGTGTCATTCACATCAATTACCTTGAAGAGGGTAAAAGGATCACCGGCAAATATTATTCAGAGCTGTTGGACATATTCGACATTGCTTTTAAGCAAAAACGACCGCATTTGGCGAAGAAAAAAGTGATCTTCCACCAAGACAATTCACGGATGCACACGTGTGAGTCGCCATGGCAAAAATTCATAAATTGGACTACGAACTGCTACCTCAACTAGCATATTCTCCAGACTTAGGCCCTTGCGACTATTTCCTGTTGCCAAACCTAAAAAAATGGCTCGGCGGTAAGAGATTTAGGTCGAATGAAGAGGTTATCACTGAAACAAACGCCTATTTTGAGGACTGAGGAAACCTATTATTTGGAAGGAATAAAAAAATTTGAAAAACGCTGGACTAATCTATCGAGCTAAAAGGAGATTATGTTAAGAAATAAAACGCTTTTTTGGCCGAAAAATATCTTTTATTCAAAAAGTCACTGACTTATCAAACTGCCTTCGTACGTGGCTTCTGTCGACGAAACTAGCTTCTAAGATTTACACTAAAACTATATTATTCATTTTAAAAAATAACCCGATTTCCTATGCCTGTTAAGGCAGTCAGTCTATCGAAATTCCAAATTTCTATTTTGAATAATGAAACCATTATAGAGTTTGCAATGAACACACAGGACGTTGGTGTCTCATGTTTTCCGGGGACACTCGCTAGTTGGTTAATTTTTGGTACATTCAAAACATTGTAAATATATGCATTGTAAATTTATTTCGTTAACGTGCGGTGGCTCAAATATGACGCTAGTGTTCAGAAGAACTTTATGTATGTGGAATTTTGACTTGTTCGTTATTCATCGTCTAAAATAAATTTAGATTTGGCTATTTAGTTTAATAGTTTAATTAGTGGTTTTTAACGGCGTTTAATTAGTTAATTAGGTAGCGGTTTATGTCCATTTTTTGTTTAATTCATTTGATTCGTATTTTCATCTGAAAGTACGTCAAATTTATTGGTGGTTGTAACTACAGTGCCGAGTCAATAATCATTCTTTGATACTTGTGTTTGAGTTGCTCTATATTCATCTGAAAGTTTACGTTTTTTGTATTGTTCAACTGTATGTCATTCATTATCTGAGGTGATTGTCATTAATAGGCGAGTAAAATATGTTGCAATTTGTGCTGAATAAGATATCTGAATGTTAAGGCTGAGTGCACTACCTAATGTTATTTATATTTTGAAGATGTTGCATTGTTACTGGTTGTGTTAGCAAAAATGCCGCTCACAGTTGCGTAAATGTCAGAGTATTTAATTCATTGGGTTATGCATAATGAATTTAAATAAAGCCTTGTTGCTAAATACGCAACATTGGGGATTATTTGAAAAGTTATCATCTTTAAATTTTGGAAAAGTAAAGTTTATTTGATCTCTTCGTCTGATACACTATCGAGTTTCCTCTTTGGGGCTCAATACTATACGTCAATAGGTTAGTTATGTGTTAGTTATAAGGATTTAGACCAAAGTCAGATGTCCATTGTTCCATGCTATGTCTATTCTCACGCAGTACATAGGGTGCATTTAAAACATTTGTTTAAGAACTTTGAAGTTATTGGGCCACACCTGAGGTGTTTTACAATTTAAATTAGTATTTCTGATATCCTTTTGCATCTGGTGTTTAACGATTGTGATTTCGGGTACAATTAGAAAAATAATTTATCCAAATAATCAGCGCTTTTTAGTATATAACTCAAACACCCAGTGCCTTGGTAGGCGAGTTGAACACAATTCACATGCTTATTAGATGTCCCATTTAACGCACCCAAAAGATAGTGGGGTTGTGCAGTCATTGAAAAGTTCAGAAGTCGATCTAAAACTCGTCGCTTCGGAATTCAAAGATTCACTTAATACTTATTTTTTATATTCTATCGATTAGATTAGGAGAAACTATTTATCAAATGGGCCGCCTGCCATAAACTTTTGAGAATCTTTCTAAACTATTTTTTAAATACACTGTCATTACTATGACAACTTGCCGAGAACTTCAATCTTTGAGTTTACATGACTAAACCACTCCATGTAAAACAACAATTAACACAACCAAGACCAAGTAAATCATTATTATCATTATCATTATTAAGCAGTAACGTAACTCAAAAGAATATTACATCACAATAGGCCAAGCTGTGCCAAGAGCTTTAGTAAAGATCCAGGAGAAAAACCTTGACACAGAATCCATGAGTGAAAGACGGCACGTAATATTCCAATAATATTACAAGCCACTTTATATTGCCTCATTCCGCTTTTGCTGGGTCTAGTAGGAGCTTTACAGTGCTATCAAAATTCCATCACTTTACAAACCAGATCTTTGTATTTAGTTTATTCAAAGTGAGACACCATTTAGCGTGATGAAACAACTTACCATCTATTAAGTAGCAAGCAAAGTTGATCTGGAAATTATAAAATAAATTATTAGTGAAAGAGTAATTAGTTCAATTCTTGAAAAGTCAGAAAATTTAATTGTTTGTGGATACCAAAAAGTAAGATATTAAAATAATTTAGTTTTGAAATTTGCCACCAATTCATTTCATAAAGGTTCGCGTTTGTAACAATAACACAATAAAGTGTGTGTTCCTTTATTACTTCAACATAAAAAAACGCTGTTTATCGAATGCTTGCACAGGATTACGGTGAACGTGCTCTATCTGAAACAGGGGAAAGAGTAGTATAGATGCTTCAACTGTGGTGGTTTTGACGTGGAAGATAAAGAATGTTTAGGACTCAACAAAAATTCTAAAACTAACAATTGCAGGAATTATTGGATGAAGATTTATGTCAGATGCAAAAATAATTTGCAAGAGCATTAAATTACCTGATATAAAATTTACAAACATTTGACCATGAGGACGGTTTGCAAGGAAGGAAAACTGATGTTATACGAACTAAAGAAAATGAGACATCCAAAAGCAAAATGCTGTCTGGTAACCAAAAACAATATTTCTTCATTATTTGGGAATGAAAAATAGATATATTTCGATAATTTCAAACACAAAAAAATCAAGTTGCAACCCGGCCAACCATCAATATAGACGCCAAAACAAAACATTTATGGAAACAAGACAATCCTCTGTATTAAGTGAAACAGAAAGACGTGCTGTATTTTTTAAATCCGAACCAAACGATCATTAGCAACCTCTAGCGACAACAAATAATCAATGTGAACCAAATATTGAAGGCCAAACGTTCAAAATACATCAGAAGGCATGAGACTAGAGTCTTTCAATGGGATAATGCTCAGGCACATATCAAGAAGCAGGTCAATAGTATGTTGAAATTACTTGGTAGTCTTCCGACTGCTACTTGTTTACATAGTCTAAAATTACGTCTCTCAATGGATTGCCTCATTAGACAAAGCGTTCTTTTAAAGCGGAATCAGTTATACAGATGGAAGAAAGAAGAAAGACTTACTTTTTGTAAAATAGCGAAAACTTTTTACTTATCCTTAGATAAAGTAGGGGAGGAATTCCACGATTAGACTGCATGGCCTCCCAGGTCGTCATTTCGCGAAATCCCTATAAGAAAGATAATACAGAAAAAATAAAAATTTAGTGGCAAACATCAACAACTCAAGTTTAAAGATTGGTACTTGGAATATGAAAAGTTTATATCTCTCCGAAAAATTAAACTATGATATTAAGGAAGTTGAGGGAATAAGCGCAGATGTACTAGGACTCAGCGAAGTTAAGATGGAATAGGGAAACAATCTCTCAAACCACTTCAACGGAGTTGGCTTTTTAGTAAATCAAAGAGTAAACAACTCAATAATAAACTTTGTGTCCTACTCAAATAAAATAGTACTTTTAAAAGTGAAAGCCTAATCCACTAATATAAATCTCATTCAAGTTTATGCACCCACTTTAGACGGATCCGACGTAGAAATATCAACAATGTATAGAGGTCTAACGAAATCGATGAAGACAATTAAAAATAATGAAGTTATAATGATCATGAGGGACATCAATGTTAAAGTAAGAGATTTCGAGCTAGGAACACGGAACAAAAGGAGTAACACATTAATTCAGTTTTTCCAAAAAGAAGACAATTGCGAACATCTGGTTTAAGCTCCTGCCAAGACGACTCTATACTTGGCAGTCCGTACAACAGATACAACCAGATTAACTTCTTAATAATCAACAATAGATATAGAAATGTACTCAACGGCGTGCGAATATAACCAGGCACAAGCATTGAGTCGGACCATAACCCAGTAAGCGGAAACCTCAAGATAAAACTAAAGAAACTGCGACGACCCTTAAAGAAAAGAATTGACATCAATAAGTTACACAACAAAGGAACATACAAAAACCGAAACCAACAAAATTTGAAATAAGATAAGTGTAGCAAAAGAAGAATAACTAAGAAGAGACTTAACGACAACAATAATACTGTAATCACAGACCTTAATGAAGCAATCGATCACTGAAAGAATTATATCGAACAAGTATTTAAGAAACGCGATCCAAGAGTAATCGACCACCAATACAAAAGCGAAAAGTCCCCAAGGCAAAAAACACAGAAAAGTAGGAAAAGCACTCGGCTCAGATGATGTGTATATAGGAGTTATAAACTCTTTGCCGATTATAGTATCGACTATATGGTAATATTGCTTAATGCCGTTTAAGTGACTGGTCAATTACCCAGAGATTGGCTGCAGTCTGCTTTTATCCCTACCCTCAACAAAGTGACAACAAATGTGACCAATACCGTACGATTAGCTTGATGAGTCAGGTTCTCAAGATATTTTTAAAAATAATGCTGGCTAGAATACACAGAAAATGTGATTCCGGCAGAGGTTTGGTACAAGAGATGCGCTACTCCAAAAATGCCGGGACCAGAAGAGAGTATATATGTGCTTTATCGACTACCAAAAAACATTCGACTGTATCAACCATAACAAAGTAATAAATTTCCTTGAAAATAAGGGGACAAAAATGATTTAAATATTATTAGAACTCTTTATAAACACCAGACAGCATTTATTAGGATCGGAAACTACAACACAGAAAATACCCTTGTTAAACGCGGTGTGCGACAGGGATGTATATAGTCACCCCTGTTCTTTATCGTAAACTCGGATGCTGTTTTTGCCCGTGCTTACGAGACTCAAATGACGGTATCAAAATAAATGGACGAATTATCAACAACCTGCGGTATGCGGATGATACTATTATAATTGCCGACAGTCTGGAAGCGCTACATCGACGAATGAACAGAATATCGCCTGAAGGAGATCAAGTATCATTAAAAATTAACATCAAGAAAAGGTGATGGTTGTAAGTAAAACACTGGTGATCTGAGTAAATCTCTTCGTATACGGAAAACCTATTGAACATGTCCCAAAGTTTAAGTACCTTGGCTGTTGGAAAGCCTTAACCTAAAATCAAGATACCGTTTTGTTAAGAGTTATGTTTAAACTGTGTTGTTATATGGAGCCGAAACGTGGACTCTTAAAGTCAATAGGCTTAATAAACTACAACCATTTGAAATTTGTGTCTTCAAAAGACTACTAAAGGTACCCTGGACTGCCCGTATAACCAACGCTGAGGTTGTGAGACGAATGGATAAAGATAGAAACCTTCTGATTATAGTGAATCGAAAAAAAGTTGTATTTTGGCCACATATTCCAAAACAAAAAGTACCTATTTCTAAAGCTGATCATGCAGGGAAAAATTGAAGGAAAACGGAGTGTAGGAACAAACAAAATATCAAGAATTGGACAAATCTAGACACCCACACACGATTCAGAGCCGCACAAAACCGAGAAGATTTTACCGTAATTCTTGCTCACACCCATTAATGGATATGGCACTTTTAGAAGAAGAAGATTTGTTGCTTAGTTGTATTGATCGTGAATCACTTCTCACTAAAACTAAACATCAGCAAACATCATTGAGATGGCGTGGAATTTAGAAAATCTTATTTGCTTTTCCATAAAAAATAATTTAAGCACCTCAGAGAGCCTCAATTCATATTTTAAAGGGGCCATTTAGAGATGAACAGACTAAAAGAAAAAAAATCCAAAAATTACAGAACTACTCTCCATTGTCTTACAAATTTGTATTTTTATCCCATGGGGTAATTAAAAAAACGGAACATTGTAAGGAATCTTATTAAATGCCTGTAACAACCTACTTTAAAGCAATCTATATGCAGACAATTAACAACGTATCGATGAACAACATCGATGGGCGACGATGGAAAACGTAAAATAGAGCTTTTCATTGAATTTCTCAGTATAATGATGTAGACAAAGGCAGTTTCAATCAAGTGTTTCATCCAGTTAAAGTATTCATCATGTATAATGGCTGAATACATGCTCATCCAGCAATTTTTCATTATTCACTGGAGGCAAAAGAATATTATTTCGTAATTCCTCAATGGCAAGCCCAATTTTAAAAATCCTTTTTTTAAACTATCGTCTCAAACTATATTCTCATGTCAAATTTTATTGTCATGATATTCCTGGCTTAATAAAAGAAGTCTCGCAACAAATTGAGTTTTGCTGGAAGAATAAAGTTGCGCTCATTTTAACCACTCTGGTGCCTTCTATCCGAAAAACACATCCGTTTGCCACTGTTGTTTTTGCTGGCAATGCCATTAAAATTAAATTTCAAAGACTAGCAGATTATGCTGCTTTTAAGCTCCCGATTTACCTCTTCGTTTGTAGGGTAGATGGATTCTCTCTGAAAAATTAATACACGTAAGTACCTCGTCCTAAAAGCAAGGTAATTGGAAAAGGATATTTGCGGTGCAGGTGTTAGGGGAATTTGCGTGAAATTTGGAGTGTAATTTTTTAATTTTTGGGCATCATTCGGAAATAAAACTCCATTTAAATAAATGATTATGCACTTTATTAGGCAATCTTTGTAACAAAGTAGATCTGCAAGCCTGATAAATAACCAGTGGCGGAATATGAAAAACGGTTACATCTGCGCGAATAGTTACGACGTAAACTAATCGTCCAGCACGAATGAGACTGCAACCAAACATAACGTACAGAACAATACCGCAGTTGCTTGCACACTACATCAATGTGACCTTAAAATTTCTTGCATAATTACCGCTATAAGTACATTGATTTTTATAAAAATACCGATTTACACAAATCAAGACAGCGTCGGGTGAAACGCAACCGAAACGACTTACCTGGGAAACGAGGCGGTCTAAAACAATTCGTTACATACACACCAGTAGTTACGATCACGATAAGAGTGGAGAGGAAGGTAACTAATACTTAAACACATAAGACACTTACGATCTGCAATAAGAGTGATCCAATCATCGAACGGAGAAAACGATCATGACTTAAGGATGATTCAGCACTTTACAAGTACATACATGAAAGGCATATTTACAGTACTTCACTTGCAAAATATGCAGTTTACTTGCAAGTCTGTAGAGTTTGCAAACAAAGCTGCACCGAAATCACAACGTACATCCTCAGCGGCAGTAAGAGTGCGCCCTAGAGAATAAGAGGAGCACAAATAATCTAGCAAGGAATGAGTTTGTTTAATCTACGACCACAGCAGACATTCAATACGTAAAAATATAAGAAATTTTTGAATGTGCAACGTTTCCAACGATTTGAAATCTCCACGAAGTCCTGTGCTGTTTTTTTTCAGAATCTTATATTGTCGTTCCAATTTTTACGCAATGAAACACTTACTTCAACTAATAACCACATCGTGAGGGGAGGCTCGTGCGTCCTCCCGGTGAGTGTGAGTCTCCTACCTATAAACAAGTGTCACGCAAATACACCTATCAACATATTTTATAAAACTAGACAGGAATGTATATACAACGAGTTTAAATTCAAAATTGGTCTGCAAACCACTGAATAGCATGCTGGGTGCACGTTAGCAGCAGCATAGCCAAAGAAGCTGGTGTTGACGAGATTACTTAATGCTAAACAATGAAGCCGCATTTTCTTTGGCCAAGAAAATGATCGCCGACCTGCTATACAGTACCATAATCGAAAGCAGTCTTAACAGCTGTAGACTATTTACAACTTATACTTCTCAATTAACCATTAACGTATAGTTATTGTTCAAGAACGTCAGGGCATAAGGTTTCTGCGGGGTCTAGAACGAATCTCAAGTTGACAACGCGACTGCTCTGTGACATAACAATATTTAAGGCTTCAGAAGCACATTCAGTTGATTAATGAAGTGTTGTACATTCTTAATTAATCATTTATATCTAAAGCTCCATTGCAGAACTTACAAAACTTGCCTGTCCTGCGACAGAGCACTCTTGAATTATCTAGAAGTTATCAAGTCTGCCGGTTGCTCAGAACCCACCTTATCATCTGCCTAGATTTCATCTGAAGATAACTCCTAGATACCTCTTTAAATCTAATTACGTACAAATATATTTTGATTCTGAAGTGTAGTGATTTAGGGAAACCATAGATCCGCACATAGTCTACGAGACTAAAAGCATGAATACGCAACGATCTCCAAGAAACATACGAAAAGGAACAGAATGCAGTTCGTTTATTACAGCAGCATCGTTTCTCTTCGTCTGCATCAATCTAACTAGTTGAATCCCAGCGTGCAAGATACAGGCGTCTAGAGTCGAGAGTAGGGGACAGCAATGACCGTACTTCGGCGGAGGGGAGGCTAAAATACTTCAGGGTTAGAGGAGACTGTAAGTGTCTGTGTCTGATTATTTCCCGCTCTGCAGGCAACGGCCAAAGGTCCTGAAAATTGTTATAATTAGCCAGGTTTGCTTCGCTTCGAACGTAATAACTAACTGCACCTGCAGAGACTGTGCCTCATCTCAGGACTCTGTACTCTTTCCTTTTCGTCCTGTAAGAGAACCTACTATAGATTTCAGAGTCGCCCCAAAGCTTTTGCCAGGAGTTTGTATATTGGATTGACTTCTACCTAAACCTTGTGGATGAGCATCCAAGCATTTCTGATATCGTAACTGTAAAGGAAAACAATAACAAACAAAGTAAAATGATAAGTGAGCAAACGAACCTTGCAAGCTGCTTCGACTGTTTTGCAGAGTGCTCCTGATGATGGCTCGCAATGGAACACATGTGCCATGAAGATATCTTGAGCCGTATGCATTATGAACGCGCACTGTTTGACATTTTTGCCGATTCCTAAAAATGACAGGTACCGCACTCGGCACTCAGTTATCAATTTGTCGTCCTAAAACAATCGTTATATCAGCACCACATTAAAAAAATAAATAATACAAGAGACGCACATTTGGTTGTTGAATTGTGATCATAGACGGTGCCACAGCAACATTAACCGATTGCCATTCCTCTTGGGGAACGGTTTGAATCAACCGATCAATAGCTTCATTGAGGATCTCCATTCCTGTTGCCTGACTCACTTGAGTATTGCCCAGGTACTGAGCCCGCAGTACCTTTTTAGGCTCTTCCATTGGAGTAGGAAAAGATTGAGCTAAACAATCAGAAATTCAGTTTAGCTAAAGAGATTTGACTAAAAGACGTACTAATGAGTGTTTGTCCATTTCGATTGGATCGTCGGTGTTCAGTTGGTAAATTGGTAGGACGCGTTGCCAGGCCTCTGCCGTTAATATCGATGGGTTTAGCCAAATTCTGCTGCAGACTGCGCTCAATCATGATCTTTTTGCAAATGTCTCTGAGGGTGTTTGCAATAGTACGAGCTGGCATATCGCATCTGAAGACATGGCACATGTGCTTGCGGGTGCTACGATCTCTGGCCACGTACGCGAAGTCCCTAGAGTGATTAAACATCCGTTATCGCCCATTTAAAACGCTTATTAAAGTGCCATTCAAGCAATCACTTAGCAAAATCAATTTTTTGGCTCCGCTTGTGCTTTTCATGCAACTGCATCACATTAGTTTGTGATAACATACAAAAACAAGCAAGAGATGTAATTAGAAAGAACACGCTCGAAAAGAAAATGCAACTGGTTTTTACCTCTCTCTGCAAGTTGCGGGCACCACCACAAACAAAAAATAAGAAGATTAGAGAAATTCGGTGCTAATGCAATGTGTCTAGTTCCTATAAAAGTTTTTTGCTAATTACCTTCCGTTGTCCCTTCCAACACCCCAAACTCTAATAGTGTGAATGGGCTGAGTATTCAAGACAGTGAGATTCTCTGGATCGATGAGCTTTAGCGCACCCTCGTCCAAATCCATGAATAGATCCTTTCCCTGTCGCAATAACGTGAGGGGTAAACACAATTCTGCGGTAATTTCGCGACTTACATCGCCCCATCTGCCCACCACGTCCAAAAGGTCGTTCCTGCCCAGGGAGAGGTCAACGATGCATTTGTTGACGGCCTTGCTGCTCCGCTCTGGAGTTAGGTCGTCCTCCGCGATCTCGACCCACCCCAGCGACCTAACGGCAAACCTAATGGGACGCTCCTTCGACTCCGGCTCGGGCCTGGCGGGGTAGCTGCGCCTCCTAAAGATCACGATGGTTGTGGCCCGTTTTCGTACAATCTACACGACTTACTTGAATGCCAGCTCGTCCTTCCGCTTCCGGTCCTCCGACTCCAGGTCCAGCGCCGAGCTCGTGCTGCTTCGGGTGACGGACGTGATCATGCTGTTCTCGAATTTCGAAATCAGGCTGTCCGTTTCCTTGTTGAAGCTGTTCTTTGCGTCCATCTTCTCCGGCTTCTCGCTGCCCGGCACCATCGGCACCTCTCGTTGGATCGTTCCGCTCTTTATGTGCCAGTAGTACGGGCCGTCATTGTCTAAAACGTTGTGTGCATGAACTTCCAATGTGAAACAGACTATAAAATATTATTCAGCAAGTTCCTAATTCTCGAGTGAAACTATGCAAGGCGATGCGAAATAAAATCGCCTAGTTAACATTAAATATGTGACTTCTGAGACGGCGGCGTTAATAATGCAAAAGATCGGCCTTTGCCCACGGCCAAAGTTGTTTGTAACCATTTAGAGAGTTTAGTATATTGCATAAACACAACATTAAAAATAAACGCGCCGTCGACTTTTAGGAATCCGATCGGCAGCAAGGTCTCGTCTATAAAATGCAGCATTTCATGGAGCTTGATTTATAGGTAGTTAAATGTCAAAAAACTAGTTACGGTGGAGCATCGTTTTCGCCGTTTAACATTTGTACCATTGGGTAATGGCGCATCAATAATAAACGTACCTGCAGTCAGCGAGAACAAGGCTTATCGTTTATTTATCGATTTGCTTTTCAATTTTTTTGTTTCTAAAGCATTAATTTGTAACAATTTCATCAATAAAAAGAAAGTCGAAAACATTATAATTTGCTGAAATGGCATTATCAAACCCAAATAGCCCCCAAATAAAGCTAAACTTAATGTTCCACCCAATGCTTGTTTTCTTAATAATCTTCCTAATTACATATAATTATAATTTTTTAATCGACGTGCAAAACCATCATGTTTATGCAGAAGAATATGAAAGTTGTGATTTTTAACTATATAAGTAACATTAGGATTCCATACAATATTGACAGCGAGCCTGTTTCTAGTATTGCGCGAATTAAAGCAAACCAAGAAATATAATAGTGAAAATTAATTTATTTCAGAATACCGTAATGGTTTATATGATTTATCTTTGTTTACTTCATTTACAAATCATATTATGTTATTAATACTACCCTTGGGTGGACAATTTTTATAGGGTCGTCAAGGTAAAATCAGATTTTTTTTTGTTCTGGTGAAAGCCGAAAGGTCGTCTTATACGCATGCGCAATCCTCTAGTCGATAAAAGAACAAATTAACTTCACATAATCAATAACCTACGATTATCGACAAAATGAGCCAAAAGTACGACCTCAGAACTGCTATACTCGAATACCTTCGCACTGGAAAATCTCCGACAGAAATTATTGCGTGGTTTGGCTATAAACAGACCCCAGTTTACGACGTAGGCAAAAATATGGGGAATCTAACTACCAGGAAAGTGGAGAGGAGTGACGAACCACTCCGCTAATTTAAAAGTCAGAAGAGCTCGAAAGAGCGGCAACAATTCCACATAGGAATGTACTGCCGGATATATATATATATATATATATATATAACTACCAGGAAAAGGTACCTGTTGACAGAGAAACAGAATAAATGGTCTAATCGCGAAAGAAGTGATAAATTCATCCGCAAATTAAAAGAGAAGATCGATCAGGATGATGGGTGGAGCATGATTGACCCAACAAAAGAAAAGGGCGTGGCGAGGTTGACGGTCAGTCTAGCACAGTAGGACCTGGACTATTGGGCGTCCTAAAAGAACGCAGGATTTAAAGTGTGCACCATTTTTCCTTGCATGGTTGATAGCGTTCTGCTTGGTTACACTTTGTAGTAAACACAGTGCGATTAATGAATATGGAGCTCTATTCGTTGGAGGAACGAGTGGTGTTTCATTACAAATACGCATAATGTTTCGCCAAAATTATGCGCAAATTACGTGGCATTTTCGGAAGAATAAATGCAGCGAAAGCTGTGAACTGTAAATACACTAAATAAAAAATCGAACAAGTAGATTCGGTTGCAAACAATAAAAAAAAACCAAATAGACTTCGTGCCGATCGTTCAGATGAAAACATTGCCACTATGATGGTATGACGGAGCGTCCAGAAATCTTAATGCGCCGTCGGCTACTGCAACTGAATATTTTAAAATGCACTATACAACGGATTTTAACAAAAGATCTGAATCTTAATAATCTGAATGGTTAAAGGCAGGCAACAATTTGAAGCGTCGAATATTTGCCCATTGGGTGCTACAGACTCAAGAAGTTGACAGCAGTTTTGCTAAGAAAATCATCTTTAGCGATAAGGGGCATTTCCACTTTAGTGGGTATGTCAATAAATAAAATTGTCGTATTTGTATATTAAAGGAATAACAGTTTGGTATTGATATCATACTGTAGCTTTGAGGAAGGTCTGAAGGTAATTGCCGACAGCTGTATCAGTGTGCTAAATACAATTGTCAAGTCCTGAACAGATGGCCGCTGGGCGGAAGTACGTGTTTGAGCAAGACTCCGCTCCAGCCCACAAGGTCAGAAATATCCAGCCATGGCTATACAACAATTTGCATTACCACTGATTTGTAGCCAATTTTCAGTCCTGATTGTATTCTCATTGACTACTAAGTGTAGGGTATGGTTGAGGCAAAGGTCAATAAAAGGCCAAGAACAACTAAAGGGTTTTCATTATGGAAGTATGATTCCCAAAACTATTTACTTTAAGTGTGCCAAGTTTCATGGAAATAAATTAAATTTTTTTTGTATTTTAATGTTATTTTATTGTTTATTCATTTTCTAGATTTGTCCCGACGGCTCTATATAATGTTTGCTTTGATAGTGCAATTTGTTAACTTTCTACAGCCAAGCTTATAATAGAAAGTTAATGAGATTATTATCCTGTCTGTCTGTCTGTGTGTCTGGAGACAAGATAACTTCCGTTCTATTCAACGGATTCACTTCAAACTTGGCATACACACATCTTAGGTTAGTACCTTCTTCGCTATTGCCAAATTGGCCAAAGGTCAAGGGGTCAACGGTGAGGTCAAACTTTTTTCCAGCACATAACATATGTCATGTGATACCTCATTCGAAAGCAGACGTCATAAGGAACGTTAGTTTATTTCACCTCTCGCTAATTCGCCACATCGCTGTGGAAAGTTTCATTTATGGTTTTACACCATTCTCGTTTTAGTTGTATTCATAAATATTTGATAACACTTAAAACGATTTAATATCCTAACCGATTTATATTACAAAACTTCTGTTAGATAAAGGAGCTCTTGATGGACTTAGAATTGTGATAGCAAGTAAGATCTCCTTGCAAAAAAAAGTTTCAGCAGTTTTACAACCAATTTCTTATAATTTTGCTGCTCAGCATTTCAGCAGTATGCGGAGAATTTTACTTTACCTTGACAGAAAAAGCGTACCAAAAGCATTACTTTGGGCAGGATGTGGTTAAATGTTCTGATAATTTGATCTGTTTGTGTTAGAATATCTTATATTATTTCATTAATATGAGGTTATAATCTTAGCAATTTTTCATGTATAGTATTTTTTTTCTATATTTATTCTATAGAATTATGATGTTTGTCTTATAGGATCATATAATCATTTATAGGTATGATGCTACGTTTCTTTTCGTAACGTCCTTACATAGGAAGAAATTCGAAGGTTAAACATAGAACCATTTTACAGTGAGAAGAATCAACTGATAAGTGTCTTGGCTCCGCCTTCGATTTTACGGAAATACGTCCATAAAAATTTAACAAAATTTTTTAAAATCATAACACAACAATGCAAAGAGTGACATACAACGGTTAGCCATTGATACGTCGATCCTAATGAAAGCAATTTTCTTAGGAACATAAATATGTCTTCTGTAAAGAGGAGCAAACGAATATATTCAGAAAAGCAAATGGAAGTGGGAATTAAGGGTATTAGCATGAAATGTCTGTTTCAACCTTAGCCAAACACCGTGATATTATTCTGTGTAAGATGAGGGTAAAATTGAATTACAAGGGAATGAGTTTTATAGGTGTGCTAAGAAAGCCAAAGAAATAATACAATGTGATGGACTAGTAATATTTAGGCAGCTCTTTTTTCGTCTTTGCCAATAACATTTTAATAGTCTTATAAAGGGATCACAACAGGATAGCACATTTCCAAAAACAATAAAAATAGAATTGACTTTGTATGCGGTTTATATGAGCTAATAAGCTAATAAGTTATGAATTAGAAATTTAGGATTTCGAGTAATATAAGATTCATTTGACTACGCAGCCATATAGATGCTATAAAATTTCGTTCATCAAATGTTATTAATGCAATACATTCGGTAAATATAGCAATATTCTAATCTTTTAAAGACCTGAAATACTAGGGTTGACAAGTGCTATTATGGATAATTTAATCCTTAAAGTGGAAGGCATTTCAAGTTTATTAAAAAAAGCTCTCGATAAAAAATGCTAGAAACCGTAAGCAATGGCATCCAAAGGGCCAAATTCAAACTTTGAGGAGCCTGGGCCCCCACTGCAACTTGGAAACTAAGCATCCAAAGGTTACAATTGATAGCCCATTCGAAAGAGCATTTTAAGTATTAGATGTCCCAAAATTCACGAAAAAAATGATAGCGTAACAGCTGACAGACAGTTGAGGGTTATTAAAAACGGAGCGCTACACGAAAGAACAATGCGTTTTCAGTATTGAGCAATATTTTAAAAATAATGAAAGTTTGGCAGTTACAGTTTGCAATTTTCGTACAAAATTTGGTCGGAATAGTGATTTAAGTTCATCAACTTTACAGAGATTAATTAAAATAAGTCGTTCAACACAAAACATCGAAGCATTTCGTGAGAGTGTTGCTGAGAGTCCAGGAACATCAATTCGGTCAAGCATTGGATATTTCGAGAAGCTCTCTACAGCGTATTCTCAAGAAAGATTGCATCTTCATGCTTACCAAGTTCAATTGACTCAAGAACTGAAGCCTACTGACTACGCACAGCAAAGAGACTTTGATGAATGGATTATGGAACAACAAAGTGGACGCTGATTTTTCGGACAAAATCATTTTCAGCGATAAGGCTCATTTTCATCCTGAGGGCTTAGTTAATCGTTAAAATTGTCGCATTTGGGGTTCAGAAAATCCACGAGTGATTATTGAGCAACAAATGCATCCACAACGTGTTACTGTTTGGTGTGGATTTTGGACTGGAGGCGTCATGAGACCATTCTTCTTCGAAAATTCGGATGGTCAGGCAAAAAAAGTTAATGGTGCTCGCTATCGTGACATGACAATCTAGTTTTTTGTGCCTAAATTGCAAGATATGGATGTAGACGACATGAGGTTTTAACAAGACGGTGCTACATGCCATACAGCCCACGAAACAATTCAGTTACTGCATCAGTCATTTCCTGGTCGTCTAATTTCTCGTTTTGGTAATCAGAATTGATCGCCCAGATCGTGTGATTTAACGCCGTTGGATTTCTTTTTTTGGGTTTTTTTGAAGTAAAAGGTTTATGTCCACAAGCCCACAACCACCCACGCCTTTAAGAAGGATATTTAGCGCTGTATCAATGATATTCAGCCACATTTATGCAAAACGCTTATGGAAAATTTCAACAAGAGTGCGCATGTGCCAGCAAAGGCATGTTTTTTTTATTCCATATGTAACCCTATACTGTATACTTTATAAGTCAATAAAAAATTACAATTTTTAATTAAAAACCCGTGTTTTTTATTAAAATTTCATCTTGCGTGAATTTTGTACACCCTTTACAAGAAAACGTCGTTCTGGCCCAGACGAGAAACAGTTGCACACAATGCATTTTTTTGCAAAAACTTTGCACATATGCAACAGCCACATGCCAAATGGTTTCTATAAAAAAATGCATTCTGTGAAACAGATTGTCGTCTGGGCCAGAACACATTTTTGTTGTACTTGAAACGCTCCTTTAAACAAGCTATCAATTGTAACCATTGGATGTGTGGTTGCCAAGTTGCAGCGGGGGCCCAGGCCCCTCAAAGTTTGAATAGTGACATTTATACCTTAGTACCTCTATGCAATCAATTTTAAAATTAGAATCAAACTATTCAAAAATATCGTTTAATCGCCCAAAAAACTTTCATTGAAGGTATTTTATATCACCAACAGACAGAAAGTAAGTGCAGTTCATAAACGTACTAAAAATGTATTTATTGTATTTGTATTTATTGTAAAAAAATAAAAGAAGAAAAGATAAAATTAAGTGAATTTCAAGTGTGGTATCAAATTTTGATTAAAAGTAGAAATGTTATTTATGCTTGACAGCACTACTGATAACACAGGCCAACAACTGTTTTGGTGCTGGGGTATTTGGAGCTGATTTAATATGAATTTGATGCTCTAAATTTAAATATGGCATTAGTTTTTGCCCAAATTTCTAAGATATAACATTTTAGTAAAATATACTTTTTTCTGACCCAGTGGTATGTTTTGTCTCTGCTATCCCAGAAGCACAGAAAACAAGGATATTTGGTGTAGCCACTTTGCTTTCACAAGGAGAAAGTTTACCATTTTTCAGTCCATACAAATCACCCACTGACGTTCATGATACTTTATCTTCTCCAAGACCAAAGCTATGGTGTTATATTCTTCTTTCATTTTCGTTGAGTGTGCAATTGGTATTGAACCATATTTGTCCCCATTGTGTAGAAGCACACATTTCAAACTTCGCTTTGAGCTGTCAATAAATAGGCGAAAATCATCTTGAAAATATTCAGAAAAACCCATTTTTTCCAGGAATCCTCTAATGTCGTGACGAAATACAAGATTGTTTCCTTGAGAGAAGAAGGGTAGCAGACTCTTTTTCCTTGTAGGGTAAAATGTAATTTTGGTTCTTTGTTCCAGTAAATGTTTGTTTCTTTTGACAGGTTGACATTCCTGGTGAGATCATTCAACTCATCTTGGTTGAACGTTGTGAAATTAATGACATTCCCTCATAACCACTGTCACCTTCATTTATATCAGAAGGGTGATCAGAGGGACAATACTCATCCTCACAGAGCTCTGGTAGCTGGTGAAACATTGGGAGTGGCACTACCTCTAAGTGAGGAACCGGGCGTCTTGCAGAAACTAAATCAGGATAAGTCTACTTGCTACGGTTGTTTCAATTGATTCCAATAACATTTACTAGGCATAAATTACAGTCATCGAAATGGTTTTGGAGTTCTCTCCAAACCATTGGTAAGCCGAATTTCGCGTAGAACTTCACGTTTAAAAAACACTGATCTAAAAAAGAGCTAATAGAAAAAAAATTAATTTCATGTTTAGATTCAGCGATCCAAATATAGCTAAACTCATTTCCAAAAACCCAAGCCCCCCAAAAAAAAAAAAATTTTGTAGGCCTGTGTAATATAATAGATCAGAACTTTGAAAATGTGTTAAAACTAAACATTAAAATGAAAAACTATATGATGCCCAAGAAATTAAAAAATATATATAATACTTTCATTTTAATGACAGTGACTTCAGATTAATCGTCAATGTATCCACAAATAGAATTTAAAATATTTATTTCTTCTACGATTTCAAAACAAACAACTCAAAGTATAAAACTATGCTTTCTTTACTTTAACCGATTAATTTGTAATTTGAGAACTAACATTTTTTAAATGTAATGTAAAAACTTTCAACTCTGTTATTAAAAAATACAGAACTTAATTACATATAAATTAGAAAAAAAAACTTTAGAGGAGTTTAAGTTACTTGTTAAATTTGCAATGAGGGTAGTATTAATAGTAGTAAGTAGTAGCAATGCAATTTTGTATCTCTAGTAGTTGTTAAGAATAGTCGATTATGCTGGAAAATTGCAGAAAGGGCATTCATAAAAGGGTATAAAGAAAATACAAAAATGAGAAATATTATCTTGCCAAAACAGAAAAACTTCTTGTTGAATTTGAATGACTGGGAAAATAATCATGTAGTTCATGACCGTTTTGTAAAAAAAAATTACAAACATTTCTTCAAAAATATCACGAAACTTATCCACTAGTGATGTCGGGGTTGTCCATACCCTTCAGATAAGCAAAGTATGGAGATTTTATTGCCACAACATAGAGAAAGTTATACCCGTCCATATATTTATTAATCCATAGATTTAAATAACAAATATTTGCAACTACAAAATAGAACCTTTAGAGAATTTTCCTAGAGATTTCTTTCATATTAACACAGTACTTTTAGATACTGTAGTAATAAAAGAACTGTAATGATATCAAGCCACATAAAAAAATTACAATTTCAATAACAAAAATTATATATTTGGTAAAAATTGAACAAAAAAACATTGCATATAGCATTAATCAAATTCAAAGAAGCACCTTGAGATCTCACACATTTTTCTCTACGTTCTTTGCACTGTTCCTCATACTATAAAGCTCTGTGTTGAAATCGCAAATAACTGACTTGTTGTATTGGTCCTATTCTTGTAGATGATTAAAGTATTTTCTCTTCCAAGGATAGTACCAGGCCTTTATTCGTGCTGCACTTATTTCATCCTTCCCGAAAGCCTTCTGAATCATCAGAATATTTTCTGCAGACAAATGTTTTAGCTTCGCATAAAACCAGATGCAGATTGGCTGCTCTATTCGTTAAGTTATTGCAAATACGACGATCACACGTGTGATTACTCACCGGAATCTTAACTCCTGATCAGTGTCATCCTCATTCACGCATGCGCGTTACAGTCTACTCTCATAATCTGTTAGGTTGTTTTAATTATATTAACTTTTCTGGACAGATGTCGTAAAACGCTAGAACATTTCAATTTTGTCCACATATACCTTCTTATAAGGTCCTTTAGAATAAAGAAAATTAGTAATATGATATAAAAGCACTTAGTTTGCTATTTGTTTAAATAGCAAACATCAAAGTGTAAAAATAATCTTGATGAATTGGAATGAGAAATTCCGCGATAAAAGTTTGAAGTGTTCTTTCTAACACTCCGCAGAGGTCAGCAAAGTCAATTTCTAAAGAATTATATGTCAGCTACTTGCGTTTATTGTAAAAAGGGCAATCATTACAACTGATATAATAAATACTGAAACATATATTTATGAACGGCCTAAAAAGGTTACTTAAATTTTTTTAAGAGAAGACAAAACTATTTTGTGTTGGTCAGATTTGGCACTAACTCACTATGCCAAAAACACCGTAAAATGTTATCTACAGAATCAGATTGTGGAGAACGAACTCAATCCGCCTAAGGTCCCGGAACTGCGACCGAAGAACGCTTTCGAGTTATTATGAAAACATGGTTAAAGAAAACATTAGAATAGACTAAACAAGAAAAATAGGAAAAATATTTAATGGTCGAGTGCTGGAGAAAAAATGAAACATTTTATTAATAATAAAAATTGAGAAGTTGTTCCTGTTTGAATTATTATATAAATAAATTTGTTATATTTGATTCTTTCATTTCTTAAAATTGTTTTATTTGTGGACAGCATATAACTGTTGAAGACTTATACATGCAAATATTGTTACAATGACATTGTAACTTGCGCTCCGATTTTTACTTGAGAAGTTCAAAAATGACTGGCAGTACAATTGTTTTCTTTCGATTAATATTTAATTAGAAATAAGTGAGTACACAATTCAGTGGTGCTATTATCCTTCAATTTTCATGATCTTTTGCAATCGCTTCGGCAGTTTTCGCAAAGCTGCTGAAAATCATATCATCACTTGAGGACAGCCATCTAAAGTTAGTCATTGAGAAGAACTTCTTCGCGCGCACTGCCTCTTTCTTTGTCTAAAATAGTGTAATTGCTCAGTGCAAGATCTGATGAATATCGGGCGTTTGCAGGACAGCGTGCCTGGGAACTTGCATGGTGGAAATGGTGGGGCACTTACATGTGGTGTCGCTCGAGTAACTCGCAGTAATGCATACAGATAATATTCTCATGAGGGAGCAGCCAATCTATTAGCAGTGGACAATTATAGTTCGTCTTAAAATAAACAATCCCGGACACAGATTCTTAAGACAATAGTTTACAATGTGATGCCATTCCAGGGACTGCCGTTTATTTTCAGCCGTCTTGTGCCAAAAGCATAATTTGTTTGCTGTGATCAGACACTCAAAGAATTTCTTCGAATCCATGCTGCACAGTTATAGCAAATGTTAGTATATCTAGACAAACTCGTTTCTGTAGAGTGTTAAGGGTATGAACAACTCCCTAAGCACAACTCTTTGTCATCGTCAACTCCTTGTTTTTTAAAGTTGCCTATTTTCATTGTTTTCCGCTTTGTCCACAAGTGCACTCTTAGAACTCTCACTACCTTCGTCTTCACACACATGCTGGACACTTATTTCAATCTGCGACATAACCAAAGTTTCGAGGGTGAGTGTCAATTATTTTTGGATACTCTAAACATATAATATCGCAAATTTTATGCAGCGATATATGTACTTTTATGGTAATATTTCATTTTTTTTTAAATCAACCAGGAATGTATTCTGAAAACCCCAAAATAACTCTGGTTACTAATATATAATAGCATTTTACTTTTCACGGAAAAAATTTGTCAAGTTGACAACACGCCATATTTCTATTCTCTTTTGGACGAGGGCTTGTAATATAAAGCAATTATAATGTCATTCCTTATTTTGTTCGTCTTAGCAAAACATTAAAAATGCGTACTTTAAAGTGTCTTTAATCGCTGTATATTATAGTTCCTGTATATTATAACAATAAAGTATAAGCAATTTTGTAAAAAATCGTCTTTTAACGTGTATCAATTGTTTAAAATTGCACTTTCCTCTCTTGTCTTTTATCTGTTAAACGAAGTAACGTAAACAATTAGGTAAGATATGAATAAATCGGGTTCATCTGTTATTAATAATTTCATAATATCTATATAAGATACTAATAATTCAGTATGATCGGGTAAGGACAAAAACTTCAGCCCAAATTAGAGCGAATCAGAAATGATTAAGCCGTAAATGGAAAACTACTAGGATACTTCTTAGAATAACTTTACACTGTTTGTCCACATGGGGGTAGAAGACCTTTAATAATTCAACTAATCTGTGAAGAGGTACTCTTCTGATTCACCTTAAGGCTGCCAAAAATTTTCATAGGAAGTTCTTTATACGGAATATGCACTATTCCCTATTAAAATAAATTGTTGCAATGCTTCCAATAGAAAAATCAAACAAAAAATCTAAAATTGATTGAATATGAACGTAGCAACATCAAATCGGAATATGTTTCATTATGTTTGTTGAAAGAATTAGTAAAACAGTGCAAAAAACAGTAAAAGCTAAATAGAGTTAATAATGTTTACAGCCATTGTCATTGTCAAAAATCAGATTAATTGAATAACAGTCACAAGGTTCCTCTAGTTACTTTTAAATGATTGTGCCTCTTACATTTATGCTCAACCATCTGCAGACTACTACGGACTTTTGAGCTAATAGTGCATTGTGCACTTTTCAGCTATTAATGGTACCGTTTTCGTATTAACCCAAAAAAAATGATTTATGCTTCCTAAATTTCGGTTCTTCATTCTAAAAAATTGTTACAAGCCAAATAAATCGTCTTTATATTCGAACCGTCAAGTTCTACAAATTTATTAAAATAGCCAGAAAATCAAATATTGCTCTTTTATTTAAGGCCAATTTGAAGTTCTTCAAAGATACAGTAGCTAAACAGAAAAACATAAATCTGACATGAGTTGTCGGTACGCTTTGAGCTTTTTATTTCTTGTATATTTTTGTGTTTAATTGTTTCTGATGTTTGTATTTAACTTCATGTTTCTGTTCTGTAACCAGACTGTCGTTTTCACATTCACGTTCAATGGTGGTATATGCAACCATTTGAAATTTTTCTAAGATTTCTACAGGGTCGTCAAGGTAAATCCGAAAATGAATAAACTATATAAATAACATTAAAATACTAGAAAAATGAATTTATTTACATGAAACGTAGCGCAAAGTAAATAGTATTGAGAATCATGTTATTCAATATATCAACGGCCACGACCTTCTCAAGCGGGGAGCTAAACTAGCTGCAGGCCAACACAACTCCCCCCTTATTCATAAGTATTATAATTTTTATAATAAAGGCCCTTAAATTATCCTTGGTGGTATAATACCTCTCATTAACCTTCGTCACTCATGTAGTAATCAAGGCGATTGTAGTAGGGGCTGAAAGGAGGCCACAAATCAAGGGACCAATATTAATCTAAATTGTTGTACAGTCCTGCCTGAATTTTCCTTACTTTGTGGGCTAGAGCGGTCTTACTGGAACACGTACTTCTGCTCAGAGACCACTAGCTCTAGCCAAGGTGTGGCAACTGTCTTCAGGCTTTTCTCAAAGAAATGAGGCGTTTTGATATTCCTTTCATTTCTCACAAGCCCCAGTACTATTGGTTACTTCAGAGATATCTTGAAAAATCCTATGGCCATTTTGGAGATACATCATCTTATTCTGGATGAAGTTTTTTTTGTTATAAAATATCTCAAAAAGCTAGCGCTGCCGTGCTTGATGTCGTTCAGCAGTGCTTGAACCTTTAACTTTCTGTCGATTTTATTTTTCTTAGTCAACAGTTGGCGGTTTCTTAGGATGAAAGATTTATAGTGCAGATCCTGGTGGACTGGCATTATCCACCCAGGATTCTGATCGATCTCCTCTTTCAATGTTCGCCACTTCTCTTGCAATCAGATCGCTTACTGTACGTTGCCCCGTCATCAGATACTTTCTCCTGGTGGTCAGATTCCCTGTACTTCTTGGCTACGTCGTAAACTTGGGTCTCTTTGTAGTCAAATCAGTGATTTTCCGGCCCAAAGGAATTCGAGTGTAGTAACTATGTGGTCTTATTCTCGGTTTATTTTGTCGGCAATCGTAGGTAATTAATTATGTGAAGCATGCGCATAAGACATTCGTTTAGCAATGCAACCTAAAATAATTCTAGATTTACCCCAACAAGCTTGTATACATTGAGCGATTTATTAATTCATTCTAAATAGTTAAGGCACATTTTCGTATTTTGGTTATTTTTTTACGACTAACGATATAAACAGTAAAACTTAAAAAAAATAAAAAATGCGTCGTTTAGAAAATGGAAGGAGCGTTGGACTTGTTAAAACTATTAAACAGAATTGTGGATGATAATAAATTCAAAAAAAAAATGTTAAGACACAAAGCGTATTGTGATGAAAGTTTAATTTAAAATAAAATATAAGGACTTATTGTACATTTAACTTGATCTGAATACTTGCTCACATCAAATTTAGCAGGGACTACGGTATTACGTTAATTTTTATTGAGGTACTTGTACAAGCTGCACCTTAATTAATAGATGGTATTACGATATTAGTTTAAAACCTTCTAATTTAAACAGAGCTTTAAAAAATTTTATCATCAAAGAGTATCCTGACTTTGGAAGAAATTTATATAGGCGACCTGAAAGGTTTCTGCTCCCTACTCAAAAGAAAAACTTATAGGGACAAAATATTCCTTTCATGTGGTGCTGTCACTGAATCTAATTAAATGGTGTCAGATTAGGTTAGACTATGGAAAAGGAGTATAACGGTAAGTTTACTAAAGCGCGCAACTTCAATGAAAAGCCTGATTTTATTTCCAAATTAAAACTTTTTTATTTTTAAGAAGATCGTAAGAATTTTAAAAGAAAGCTATTCAAAATTGAGTTTCCATAAAAAAATTATGTAACCAATCATTGTTTTACGTCTACGACTCTATAATACTAGCGGAGTCTCTTTTGTAAAAACAATTAAAATTCCATATTATTTATCCTGAGGCTATTTTGTTATAGATAAACTCGACTGCATCAAAAATTTACAGATTTAAGAAAACTGGGACACAAAGAAAAAAAATAATCTAAAACTTTTTCGGTCACTTCACTGACTTTATATTATCAGTTTTTATTTTTAACTTGTCAAGACCGAATTCAGTTTTAAAGCGTTTCAAAAACTGCAAGAAAGGGCGAAAGTGTGATATCATCTGGAAGTCTGACGAGTTACTAACAAATATAACTTTACAACAGCAACTTTTTTCGGCAAAGTGCCTCGTACAACTATAAACATTTTTTTTATAATTTAATAATTTTAGGTACCCAAAAAGCTTTATCGTTTTTAAAATGTGAAAAAAAACACCTTTATATTTTTACATAAAATAACGTTATCAAAATCTCTACCTTCACAATGAACAACCTTTTCCTATCGAAAAGGCAATTTATAATTTATAATTAATAAAATATATTAATATTTATTTTAAAAATGTAAACACCTCCATTTTTTAGTTCACTTGATTATCAAATTGTTTACCACGCATGTGATTGTTCAAAGATAAAAATAAGTGACAATCCGATAGAAATATGTCTGGGCAATACGGAGGTTGGAGGAGGTTTGTCCATTCTAAATTCAATATTTTTTCTCTGGTCTCTACTGCAAAAATAAAACTTTGTTACAATTTACCAGTGCTGGTTGTTTTTGTTGGAGTCATTCACTATAAATGTTCGCCGTGGAGTTTTGACCAACTCGTAGATATTCGTGGTGAATAATTTCTTTTGAAGTCCATTAAACACAGAACGTTTTCGTGGTGTCGACTTCCCTCTTCATAACTTTGTGGCACGGGATCACTTGGTGATAGCTAGTAGCGTGTACATTTATAATTGGAATACATGATCCATTTGTCATCAGTGGCCAAAATTTTATCCAAAAAGTTATCTAATTTTAGTCGTGAAATAAGGGATGTACAGATTGTAAGGCGTTATAATTTGTTATTGGGAGTTAGTTTGTGTGGTACTCATTTGGTCCATTTTCACCTATTTCCTATTTTGTGTAAATGCTTCAGTATTGATTCGCAACTTTGAACAACTTGGCAAGCTATTGATACGTTGAAGTGGAATTAGTTTCAATAATTGTCTCCAATTCGTTGATATGTCAATTTGATGGCCTGTCTGATTTGGTCTCGTCTTCTAATAAGAATACAGAACATTTTTAAACCATATTTGGACCATTCTTGCTATAACTGTCTTTTCTCCAAATTGCAGCTTCCGTAGGGTTAAACCCAACTTTAAATTTGCATAGCAAACAGGCATGTATTACACCATTTTTAACATTTTTAAGGGTCGGAATTATACATATTTTAAATTAAGGTAAACAGTTTGAAATACAGCGAATTCTTGTACACGCATAAACGACAGAACTTTCTTAGTTACCTCATATTTCAGACATCACCTGCATAATCCTAGGTTTTTTCATACAAATAAATAACTTCGTGTTTGTTGGTAATTAGAAGTTCATTTCATCAAGTGTCAACCTTACATAACTGAAATATAAAATAAATGTAGAAAGTTTACCACAGTTATAGTCTATTGTGCAAGAGAAAACGTACAACCATTTGTATCACTCATTTCTTAATGTTGTGTAAATTGAATGTTATTGTTGTACTACGACTTTGGCATAAGCATGCGCTTTACTCCCAGCACGTCTATATGATATCTTTCAAAAATTGTGATAAATATAGTTAAAAAGCTCCCAACCCTTCGGCTTACGCCATATAAAGACCACGTATGAATTAAATTTAACGAAGGAAATTTGTAATTTCTCACATTAAAGCGGTTGATGATTATGTCCCAAATGTGGTACGATGAAGCTAATTATAATTGGGCTTTAAAGATGGAAAAATCCAACTTCGTAATAACATTTTTTAAGAGAACTTAAATTACGGGAAAAACTTGATTAATTACCAGCAAAATATAATAATGATAACGACAAAGGTTGCAAAGGCCGGCTTGATGAGAAAAATTAATTATCTGGCCGTGACAGCGCTAATACCAATTACCCTCGCCCTTACCTTCGTGTTTTTCCCATCCCGGCGGCAGATCCGTTTCGTCGCTCCTCTCCTTATCAGGGGACACCGACTCGATGTCCTCGGGCGACTTCTGCGGCCTGCGCTTCACGGGGATGGCGTACAGGTCGTTGTTCAGCTGCCCCACGATGTGCGGGACGCCCATGTCGTCCTCCCGGTTGTCCTTGTTCTTCTTCACGGTCTTATCGCACAGGCTGCCAAAGGAACAAAACGCTAATCACTAGGCGCCACAACGCGGCCCGAACGCATCGCAACCCAACCAAGCTGACGACTAATGACGCGTATGCCGCTTTTTACTTTGGTGCTGAAGAGGAGCGCGAACTAGGCAAATCAGCGAGGCAAACAGGAAGGGGCTTCGCTAAAATTAAGCATTACATACTTGCTTCGCGGTCGTGAAGCGATCGAACTGGTGTCCATCGGACCCATGGCATCATTGCCGTTGCTCTCACCGTCCCTACAACAAACATATTGTCGTAAAAAACGGCAGTTACTGAAAGCAGTGCTAAGCCTACGCTCGTCCAATCTACGATACATCATCAATCAGTCAAATCGTCAACCGCACCGGCGGCTTCGCGCAACGGTGCCCACCTCGTTCATTGCTGCACCGGAATGAGCGCGTGCCCATAATAACTTCCGGCGAATGATAAACATGGAGATTATAGGAGGCGCAGATTGAAGATAGTTGTCCGTGCTTTCGTCTGCCGCCTCCTTCCTGTGGCGCCGACGCCCGGACGCGCCGATGTCAGCTGGTAACGGTGCTCGGCCTCCCGTCGATCGCGCCGCAGTCCACGTTCCAATTAAAGGTAACAATCAAGGATCGTAAAAATTAATTGCGGGCGGCCCAATTCCGACGGGCCGCGTTTTAATAAAGCGGCCGCGTTCTCGCTGGAAGAGCCGCACGTGAGACTACCTGCCCACATGTCCGCGATAACTACCGTAATTAACGCCGAAACCGCAATTTGCGTATATTGCCGTCGAGCTGAGAAAACGTCGATGGCTCAAGAAAGTATTGCACGATTATCCACTAGCTTTAGGCGAAATGAAGCAAAAACCGTTCTTCGAAAAAAGAGGAGCTAAGATTTTGGTGCCACAGGGTCATCAGCTTGAATTAATGACGGCGGTATCTAGGTGAAGTGAAGACCTTTACCCTGCATGGGTTGCTTGTTAATTTCGTTGATTAGCTCTGGCCTCTACAGAAATAAAAACGCCGTAACCGATATAAAATGTAAGGTTTGCTGCATTGTTCTCTATTCAATTTTCGAGCTCATGTGGAACCTTTCAGTTTGTTTATATAACAGGATGGTCGATTTTTAGTTGTAAAATTCTTCCTTACATTAACGTAATGAAATAAATATATAATGTAACACAACAAAAAGTATCAAAAACAAGGTAACAGCGTAAAGTTATTTACGTATAAGTTCACACGTAGCGTGTGCTAAATGACTAACCTCTAATATTATACACCGATGTCATTAGAGCCATTAACAATTTAGTATAGTGATCCAAATCAACTGATGCAACTATACCTACAACAACCCAAATAATGCAAGTCTTACACTAACAACCTCAAGAAGCTCTAGCTTCTCAGTAACAGACACAACAAAAATGAATAAATGTATCAATCAAAAAGCGACGAGAAATCCTGAGATGATCAACGTCAGGAAACAAACAAGAATCAGTGATTATTGGTTGCAGAACCAACAGACAGACACATAAAACAAGGATGATCAAAGAAATACAAGTGATGTATTAAGTAACACAAAAATTGTCCCTGAGCCGACACTCTACTTTTTACAATGTAAGCGTAGTACAGCGTATACACAAATTTATTGAACAAATAACAAAATTTAATAAAAACCACTATATTCGAAACAAATAAGAGAAAGCGAGAAAACATTCAGATTTGTCTGCTAGAGTTTGGTGATGAGCAAAAACCGTATTTTAGGTATTTACCTCTGTACCTAACTTTTTACTTTTTTCAGTAGTTTGTGAAGAATTTTACCTTTTTTTTTGGCTTTAGTCTTTTTAATTGCACCTTTCAAGATATTTTTACCTATCAGTTACTTTTTTTGAGGGTTTTCCACAATTTTAAAGCAACTTTTACATTATTTACCGAAGAATGCAACAATAACTAATTAGGTCAAGTAGCAGAAGCGAGAGCTAAAGAATTTTTAGGGAATAAAAATGGCAATTTAAATGTAATTATTATTTGATAATTCCAAAATTCCCAGTCACTATGACATCACTATTACCAGACTGTAAAATGATAGTTATTTAACTATATCTATACGTTTTGGATCAGTTAAATATATCAGTTTAAATTGGGTGTTTGTCTTGTGCACAACTCATCAGTGGATATGGTGTAAATAGGACGAAAATTTAACCACGAATAGTAAAATCTTGTTTTGTCAAATTTTTAGTGCAGTAATAAGTAATTTCTAAATATTTAACATTTTAACCTCCCCAACTCAACCAAGAAAATATGGCTACCCATTTCTTGAAACTCAACTCAATACATGCGATTTCCTTTTGCTGTTATTCATGTTTTGTGTAGCTTACACATCTAATTCTTGTATGTATTAAAATATTTATCTTTTTTAACGGGCAAGAGAACATCTGTGCTTAGGAATCTATCAATATGTATAAATACTGAATTTTTTATATAGTTTAAATCGTGTATATAATTATGTCCAAAATTTATTTACCTTTTTCATGTCTTTAAATTTTTTCCGGCTCTGTTATACCTAAAATCCGGTCTCTAGTCATGAAGTAACAAATATACATAAGATACAGAATTACCAAGCCACTACCAATGTGCTACAAAGATATCAATCTTAAAAACAATTATGCTATACAACATGAAACAACTTGGCAACAATATCATGAAATGTAAACTGCCGCACACCATAATAACGCAATGCACCAAATGTCAAGCATTTGGACATTCAAGACCTATTGCCGTGAAACTTTCAAGTGCGTTACGTGTGCTGGACAACACAAAACTAAAAAATGCACTCGTAAAACACACGATGAAAAAGTAAAACGCATCAATTGTCGAGGCAATTGCTCCGAAAATTACAGAGGATGCCTAGTATATAAAGAATTGCAACAAAAACTGTATCCTGTTCTACGTGAAAAAAACCCGCAACTGAAAAAGCACTCTGCACTAATCGAGCAATTATAACCAGGTGTTTTTGCGCAAGTAACCAACAACAAGGTACCAAATAATTCTTAAATCAAACAATACTAGTAAATAGTCAATTAGCCAATAATATAACTCATGAAGCAGATGGGTACCATACTGAATTTATTCACTACTGTCGTCTGTAAACTAACTTAATGACTGTACAAAATAAATATAAACACCTGTTTGAAATGCTGATAAGCTCCAACAACACGCTAGAAAAATAAAACCATCCATTAATGACCAAAATAGTGATGATGGTCTCTGAATCTAATTTCACAGACAAAAATTATCTACGAATCCCACAATGCAAACTACATTATACAGATGAAAAATCACATGGCAGAACTGCTCTTGAAAATGAATAAAGATCAATAATAATGCCTGCCATTTATTGTCCATCTAAACTTAGTAACAAAAAAAATACTTATAAAAAATTTTCAGCATACTAGACAATGCTTTTCGTAAAATATCCAATGGGGTTCAAGAAAGAAAAAAACCAGGATCTATCAAAGCAATGAAGAGAGCAAATCTAGTGGCGAGCTAAAATATTGACTGCCTGACAAAAATAAAATGCCAGATGATATAGGCTTCTGTATTACGAAAAGCATTGGTACAAAGAAATGCAAAGCAGAATAATGCTTTTATTTGTCAATAGATCATTCCCTAGTGATAATATCTGTTCATTCACAGATCTCGAATACAGAAAAACAACCCTTCTTGTATAATAATAAAATTGATTAACAACCGAATAGAATATAAAAAAATCTGTTAAAAGAATATATCAGAGGCAGTATGGTTTATTACCCCTAATTATGAAAAAATGAAAAATCTTTTTCAGCCCAAGAAATAATTGTTGAATAAAAGACATCTGCAGAAACAATGACAACAAGAAGAAAATAAAAAGAAAATAAAAAGAATAAAATAATAAAAATAATAAAACAACCAAAGAACTGGCAGAACTGGCTCTAGAAGAATAAAATAAGGGCATCCAAAATTATCTAAAAACTTGCACACCAACAGAAACAACATAATTCATCAATTAAAAAAAAACAATAATATTTAGAACACAAATGATAAAGGAAAAACTGAAACTTTCTCTGAACATCTAGAAAATGTATTTAAACCTTTTCCCCTTAGAGTTACCCATTAAAGAAAAAGCTAGATAATTTATTTTCGGGGTGTGCCATTTCAAATGTAAATTTACCAAAAAATAAAATAAATTATATTAGATATCAACATAAAAAAGTTACTATTCTCCGACAGAATCTTATAATAATTATCAAATAAATGTACAAATTTATAACCTTCATCTTTGATTTGCGGATAAACTATTGCTGTAGCACTTAGAATCAAGGAACTATAGAATAAGTGCTCAGAGTAGTCAACTAACTGAGCAAGAGCCTGAAAGCCAAAAGAGATATTGTAATGCAGCCTTCCTTGACATATCTCGGGCTTTTGATAAAGTGTAGCACAGCGGCCTGTAAACTAACCTCACCTTCATTATCTTCTTCTTCTACTCTTATTAGCCTGTTTCCGATCACACATTTCGTGTAGTATTATGAGCCGTATTGGGCGTACCCGGATAAATGGCTAGTCTGACCCGTTAGAAGAAGGAGATAATGTATTTCACGATCGCCAAAGGTGTTTGTATGACGGCAGAAGAGCGCTTGTTTGCCGTTGCTTTTGACTTGCCAATAAGAAGAACCACTGCGTTATCAACATATGATAACAATGTTGTTTTGACGTTGCACATTGACCCATCACTGGCCTAATGAAACAAAATCAACTCAAATGATATTTATATTGCGCACAAAAACATGCCCTCCTGTAAAGATAAACAACTGCCAGTTTTTATAAAAAGACGATGCCAAATTAATCGGAATGCATTTAGACCGACGTTTGGTATGGAAAAACCCATTCACCAAAAGGAAACAGATAAGTCTCAAACTAAGTCAAATATGCTGGCTCATTGGCAGAAAATAAAAACTATTCCTAGATGACAAATTGTTACTATACAAAGCCATTCTAAACCTTGTATAAGCATATGGAATTATGGAAAATTTCTAATAGATCCAATATTGCCAACCTCCATAGGTTCCAAAACAAAGTACTATGTGCAAGCGTTTCTAACGAACACGACATTTCATTAAAATTCGCTGAGGAAGTCATCCATCAGTTTAATGTCAAGTACAATGCAAGAGTGTGACTAAATTAGTGTGATGTTAACAAAATGAGATAAACGAAACGTGTACTGTTTTCCGATTTGACTATAAGACTCAGGTATAAATTTGTAGTTCAAGACAGCGCATAAAAATTCATTTAGACAGATTTAGATTTAGATTAAATTTTAAAGGAGATCACTTATAGGAGTGACACCCTACATGTTATCAATTCTTTTCTTATAACAAACACAGTTTAGCCAGTTTAGCGTTTGCAATAAGGGCTGTTCATTTTGCTAAACGGACATATTTAATTTTATGCTGAATTTTAAATTGCAACTATTTTCTTGAGTAATAGACATTGATCGCATCGTTAGCGTTTGTTGCCTTGTAATTGTTACTGTCGTTTAGCAATATTTGTCAAATACCCAGCAATGAAGCGAATCAGTGCTGAGATCAGAAAGCTAATCTTGCGGAAGTAGTATTTATAAAAGTTGTCCTTGAGACAGCTTACGAAAATTACAAAGTGTTCAAAGTCGACGGTTTTCCAAATCATCAAAAATTTGGGAAACATCATAAACTTGAGGATTTGCCTAAATCGCGACGTTGTAGGTAAATCCAAGGACTAAGATTGTTTTGAAGATGCTAAAATCGAAAAAATGTATGTCTGCGTGTGAAATAGTCAAAAAAGCTGAAAAGTCAGCGTAGGTACTGTTCAAAATATCAATCAAAAAAGAAACAAGGTGCGTACTTACAAAAAGCAGAAAATGTCGAAGAAGAACGGGGAGCAACAATTTCGGCCAAAGGAATGTTGTAGAAGATTGTGTGTTTTAATTCAAATCCAAACTCGTTGTGTTGTTTTGTACGACGAAACATACGTTAAAATGGATAGCAGCACAATGCCGTTGTGGGACGATATATTGATAATGTAAGAAGAATTAAAGTAGATGTATTCGGTGAGAAAACTCTTGTATGGCAGGCCATATGTACTTGTGGTTTTAGAAGCTTCGCATTTTTTACAACTAGTATAATTGGAGGCGTAGTGTACGGAAAATAATGCATACAAAAACGCTTAACACCTCTATATCATAAGCAACATTCCCCCATTATTTTGGTCAGATTTATCCACTACTCTGAGGCGACGTTTCAGTTTTTGGATACTAAAAATATTCATTTTATGGAAAAAAAGCACAAACCGCCAAACTGCCCTGAGCATCGTTCCATTTAACGTTACCGGGCTAATGTAAAGAAATACATAAGAAAAAATGGCCGAGAAGCTAAAACGATCTAAAAATTTAAACAAATATGAAGCATAGCTAACAGAAAAATTTCAATGTCCGGAATAGTTCCTCTACTCCTGTTTTGGTTACTGTTCTCGTTTAAAAAATTCTAATAATGGAAGCTTTGCACGCTTCTCCTATTACTCGATAAGCAGCTAGTTAATAAGTCAAGACAAAAATATTGAGATCTAAAAAACAAACCTGTCACTTCTTGTTCTTTAAAATAACCATGAAAATCATGTATTTCAAAGAATCTCATAAAAATTCATTTCTTTAATTCATCACCCATCAATTGATTTTTATTTCTCTATAGAAACTGAAGCATTTTTTAGTCCAAGTCGTTCTTCCCGAATTGTTGCTTTCAGTTTGCCCAAAAGCGTTGATTTTAATTTTTCAAAATAAGCAATTAATCAATTTCTTTATTTATCGTCTTAATATATTGTTGTTAATTCATTTCTACTTGAATAGTTTTTGATTTTTTTTAAGGGACTGTTAGTTTCTGGTAAATTCAAATCGGATGTATAGTCACAAATTGTCGCCCTCAAAATTCGTTGGTTTTTTCTTAAATTGTTTCAAACGAGTAAGTTCATGTTCAAACATTTATCTGCTGCTGACTGAGTAAACGCACCTACCTGGCAAAACGTTCTTTTTAAACTAAACTCATGTGAAATATAAACCAGTTATTCATAAGAGATACCCTTTTATTCGGTAATTTGCCAAATGCACATTATGGACTTTCTGCACAACATATGAGGTGATTACTGTTTTGAACGTTTTTGAATTAACTACTGTTAATTTCGTTTTACTTAAAATTGAAAAGACACCACGTTGAAAACAAACTATTTGAGGGATCAGTCAAAATGACACAAATAGTCAATTCATACGAAGAGTTGATAATCCAATCATATATACATGTTTGAAGAAGAACTTAAAAATCCCGAATCTCAACAATCACAATTTATGCCGTATATTTTTGTTGATCTTCAAACAACATAAATGGATAGTTTTTAAATAACTTCTGTTGATAAAGTTTTCAGTCTAATAGATCTACTCGTAAATTTTTTTAAAAAATCAGATACTATTTTAGTAGCACGATGTTAATGATTGTGATAATGCATATAAATACAACATAAAACGATATGTTATAAAGTAAAATTGTTTGAAGTACATTGAAGGAACAAAAATTCTGTTTTCTCGTAGAAATAATATTAAGCAGTCGTCGAATTACTAAACCAAAGATATGAAATACAATTTGGGCTTTAAATTCTCCCGATTTCTTTCGGGCAAGTATTTTGGTTAAGCTTTAAGACATAGAAACAACTGTGCATAAAGTAATTAACAATGAAGGTTCTGGGAATAGTTGCAGTGATGATTTGCTTAAGCGCTAGAACAGTGTTAGGCATTAATATCCAGGATCTGCTGTTCGAAATTAAAACACTAGCCAATGGTACCGCGTGAAAAACAAAAAATTATATTATATTCTACATGTCGGTGGACACTAAAATACTAAAGTATTGCACATCGTCCTTCTGTATACATTTTCTTCCTTCATATCAGGAAACTGTTAAACGCCGGGATCCGAAATTAGAACACCATCGGTGCTTCATATAGCTATGTTGGTTGACATGCAAACGAAATATTTTAGAAATAATATTTCTTGAGTATTAGCTAAAAGGAAACAAAAAAGTGGTGGTTAAAATTCGAAACAATATTTGAATGCCCATATAAATTGAATATACAGTTAAATAGACAGTGCTTTATTTAACTTGCTAAAATAGCAGTTGTATTAAATTGGACGAATAAACATTGCATAATTTCAGTTTATCGAAGAAACTTTACATCACTTGTACATAACACTTTTCTGATACAGTGCTTAAGTAGAATCTAAAGGTAGATATCGCTTTTTACTTCCAAATATTGGCGTAAACCATCCTCGAGATTATAATAATAATGGTACGGCTCTAACGCCTCGCGTGGGAGCACGGCCTGCAAACTGATAGGTTAAGGCTTTCATATGTTCACATCTTCGAGATTACTAACCAAAAATTCTCAAGTGAACATGATAACTTTTGGTGATTAGTAAACCTACCATAGGTTTGGCCACAACAAAACGTTTCCAATAACCGCTGATATTTTTGATCTTCCATTCTAACGTTGGTTGCATTTATTTCAAAATCTTTTATCTGTATGACACCGACAATTTTCTACCCAGCTTTTAAGTTTAAATTCCAGATGTGTTATTTATTATCTTGTTCTTCTAGCCGACGTGTTTTAACTTTTGTCATTTTTGTGGCTTTCCTGCGAAACCCCGGCCTGCGCTTTATAAAAATATCTTTTTTCCAACGTTGTAGTTTTTATATATTTTAAAAAATAGTCTGTTCTTTCTTGTCTTTTAAAATATGCATTCAAAGAACTTACAAACGCTTAATTAATAGGTTTCGATTCACGTTGACGCAATTTTAATACTTACAATTCAGAAAACGTAAATTATAAATCAGGCAAAAGTGGCATAATATGCTTTTAACAAAAACAATCTTTCTAACAATTATTACCCGGAGATTTGATTTTAAAAAATTTCAAGACTAAAATTTTAAGCATCACACTCTTGGATAAAGATGATTACGATAACAAAATATATTGTTACAAGATGACATTGAGACAATAAGAATAGTGGATTATAATATATAAAAATTACACTTTTTAGCTGGGAAAAATAGTTTGCCTAAATAAATTGGAGCAATAGGCAAAAAAGTGATTATGACGACTCCAAGTATCAAAGATAAACTCAAATAATTCCAACTACACTAAAATTATACAGTTCCAGATCAAATTTGAAATAAAAATATGGTTAAATTTGGGACTCCCGATGAGGATTCTTACATATTTAACATACATGCATCGCCTTATACTACCCCATTCTCTTGTTCTTTACTTTACCAAAAATTAGTTTGTTTCACATTTTATTTTACATAACATTTGCGTCAGTTATGAAACAAAAGTTTTTGTTCATGACGTTAATCAGAACATAATGTGCTTCTTCTGGTATATATTTTATATAAATAATTATATACTATAATGTATTGTATACTTCTATTATCATGTTTCAATATTACAATAACTCCTTGACGCAGACAAAAAAAGAATGGCAACCAATGCATTAGAAGAGTAAAAAAAGAAGCAGCAATGAAGAAAATAGGAAGAGTAGAGAAAAAGATAAAACAAATCCAATATTAGATATAAAAGTTGTGTAAAGTAAAATAAAGACATGTAAAATGAAAATACAAAAAATATAAAAATTAAAAGTTAAAAGTATATATGAGAAAGTAAAAATGAAATAATTAAAATCGGTGTAGCATACAGGGTGGTATCCAAAAGCAGTAGGACTGATTTAAAAAAAAATGTATTGAACATTTTGGTACATCGACTTAATACTCTTCAAAATAGGCCCCTTGGGCATCCATACACTTCTGGTAGCGAGCCTTCCAAGTCGCGAAGGCCTTCTGGAAGTCGTCCTCCTGGATGCTGTTCAGCGCCCTCGTCGTTGCCGCTTGGACTGCTTCCACCGAGTCGAAACGATGCCCCTTGAGCTGCCTCTTGATCCGGGGGAACAGGAAGAAGTCCGGCGGTGCCATATCAGGGCTGTAGGGGGGGTGAGGCAACGTGCAAACGCCAAATTTGGCCAGGAGGTCCCTCACGATCCACGCGCCGTGGCACTTTTCTCATCGACAAATCCTCTGTGATGATGCGTTGGACTGTACCGTACGAAAGATTCAGCTCATCACTAATTAATTTAATGCCCAACCGTCGGTCAGAGTTCAAAAGTTGCTTAACTTTCAGCACATTGTCGTCCGTTCGCGAGGTGGTCGTCCTCGACGAGCTCATGGTTTGTAACAAAACTTAATGGCGTATCGCTGCTCCAAATTTCGCTCCATCGCAACTGACGACGGGGCGTCACAACAAGAGGTCACTAAAATAGTGGTCCACACTCAACTAACGCATGCAGGCGACTGCCGCAGGTCGAAACCTGTTCCCAAGACTCCCCTCCATAACATCCGGCCTTGCAAACCCCCGGAAAAAAACAGTCCTACTACTTCTGGATACAACCCTGTATAAACACTAATACTAACACAGGAAATAAAAATCGATAAAAAAATGAGAAATTAAACTAATCATAAAACATTTACAAAAGAATAAAAAACAATATTTAAAAGCTCATCATGCAGAGTAGAAGAGGTTACAGAACAAAATAAATAAAAAAACGACAATAAAAATTAACTAAAAGTAATAACATAAACTTAAAAAAGTTATCTATTAAAAAGCCAAAAGGAAGAGTTATATATAAAATAACAATATTCATAAATATGCGTAGAGAGTAAAAAAATAAGCTATGGAAATTAAAGCGATATAGTGAAACGAATATGTTAATAATAAACAAAATTTAATTGACGAAGTAAAAAAACTAAAGCATGTTTAAGGATTTTAGTATTATCTAATAAGAGACTAGTGTCATGCATAAGGTATCGAATTTAAAACCACTGATTAGTAAATGAATGTATTATCATCTTCTACTTTACACTTGAGCAGAAAGACAGCTGATATGATATGTGGCGTGGTTGAACTCTGAGCGTACGTTTGGTTGCCTAGCTTCAGGATCGTTTTGCATACCTTACTTTCGTAAGGCCACCGCACCGATTTATCGCACTGTTCCATCATTTGTAAATAAATTGTTCCACGTTACCACCTTGCAAAAATTTGAGGGAAGGTAGGTAAAAAATTCAGACCGGGACACTGCACAAATGATCATATATTTACAATCAGAAACGTCATAGAGAAATCGTTACCCTACAATAAAGAAGTTTATATATGCTTCGTAGATCTGGAGAAAGCCTTCGACAAGGTGGCAAGGCAAAAATTGTGGGAGGTTTTAGAGAGAAACGGTATATCCAAAAGCTTGAAAAATGATATTAAATCATTATATAAAAAAACCGAAAACATAGTCCGAAAAGACAATCAAAAGACAGAAATTCAGAACGACGAAGGGAGTTAGACAACGAGGTAACCTTAGTCCATTGCAGAAGCTTACAATGCAATGTTAACTTATGGATGGAAGAGTTGGAAAACAAGGAAATTAAAGTTAATATTAACAAGACAAAAGTAATAGTGATCACAAATAACAAGGAACGAAGAATAAGTATAAAAATTAATAACCAAACAGTGGAGCAAGTAGATAACATAAAGTATCTGGGAATAACTATAGACAAAACTGGAAAAATGGAAGAAGAAATTAACAACAAAATTGCGACAACGGCGAAGCTGTTCAACGGTATCAACAGAGGATTTATTAACAAAAGAAATCAGCAACAGAACAAAACTTACCATAAACAAAACTGTATATCTACCGACTTTATTATACGGAAATAAAACATGGGTATTAACGGAGAAGCTACATAAGAAAATACAGGCACTAGAAATAAAGTATTTAAGAAAAGTAACTAAAGTCACGATAATGGACAAAATAAAGAACGAAGATATGAGAAGAAGATTGAAAATAGAGAGCGTTGAAGAGTATATTGAGAAGGCACAATTAAGGTAGTGGGGGCACATGAAAAGACTACTGAAAGAAAGACAAGTAAGACAAGTATGGGAAGCAAGGACTACAGGCAGAAGAAAGAAAGGAAGGCCAACTATGACGTGAGATAAAGAAAATAATGAAATAGTGAATAGAAGAGGTCTAAATTGGAAGCAGGCTCAGATCATGGCGAGGGGCAGAACCATTTGGAGAGCAGTGGTGAAATAGAGAAGGAAAGAAAGAACTATATAGCGAGTCCAAATAAATGAATAAGTGAGTGAGTGCAATCGAGAGTGATATGTGAATCGAAAGGTGACAAGAAGGGTAGTGAATGTTTAGAGAAACTGACAGTTACAACTAGGGAAATAGTCGGTTAGGATAATTTTAATTAAGAAGATAAGTACATCAACATACTATTTTAAAAGAATTGTACCCTCTACACTTAAAAGTAGAAGAGGGATAGAAATATATATATATATATATATATATATATATATATATATATATATATATATATATATATATATATATATATATATATATATATATATATATGAGCCGTCACATAAACATAACATAAAACAGCAAATTCTTTCATCTTGAAAATGGACCCAGATTACAGCAACAGCGCGAAAATATTTTATACGTAATAGGCATGAAAGTAGGCTCATAGACGAAAAAAATGCGTCCTAGTTGAGCCCGATTGGATCCAAACTTCCTCAGATACGAATTTTTAAAAAATGGCATTTCCGCGAAATTCGAGTTTTTTTCAGTTTTCTAAGTGTCACCAATCGCGCCTGACCGATTCAAATACTTTCAAAAGTGGGGAAATTGTTGTTTTACTAGAATACAATGATTTCTAAATGGTTTTATCCTTGGCCCAAACTTGTAGCATGCGCGATCGCCACTGCGCAGATTGTTCTTTTCGAAGGGAAAATAGACGGAAATTGTGGGAATTTCTGAATTATACGGCGAGTCAGGGGCTCAAGAAGGGTTGAAAAAGGTCGAAGTCAGTGCAAAATACGCTTTTGTCAGATAGAACCTGATTTTAATAATCTTTCGACACCTCAAACCATTGTTTACTGTAGTCATTTTTTGAAACAATTACGCTCTGCTAGTCGCACATATTACTCCCGCTAACAGCCGTCTGATAAGTTGGGTGAAATTCGAATTCTGAAGTTTTTCAATTATCGCGTCGGCTCAGTGTTGCGAGTTCATTCAAACAGTTTCAGAATACTACAATATTCGTATTTCAAATCTAGAATAAGTCTTCTACGGGGAGTGGATGGTCACTCCTCAGTTTTTAGTTTCGCCATACAAGGCTAAACACTTGTGAGCTTATGTTGTATAAGTGTAACGTGTCTCAGTGGAAAAGTAAGTGGACAATGGCTGTACTGGAAATGATGTGTGCTATCGGGAAATTCCTGAACGACAGTTGTTCTGAACCTTATAATTTTGGTTATTTAAGTGAATTCGATACCGAACAATTAGATATCCGCAATTTGAAATTAAACAGTAATTTGAGTGCTTATGAAAGTAAGTACATATGTAAAAGACACAAGAACAATTTTGTCGATAATTATACGGCTGAAAGGAAAAAATGTTGCGATCCATACGGAATTCATAAATAACCTGTTCGGGATGATCTGCGCATTATTACCTTAGAATTGAGTCAAAAATGTTGTAAGGCAACGGACAGGAGATTGATTCCAGGGAAAAAAATATGTAAACGGTGTGAGCAGAAAGTTACTGAAAGTGTCACGGAGGTCCATAATAACAATGTTGTGAGAACGGGTGGTCTAAGGCCAAGAGTTTGGTAACGGAAGAATGTATTTATGCTGGAGATCCAGGCTCCCACAACATTTGTGTCTGTGTCAAACACGAAAACATTAAGCTCAAGCTTCTTGCTCTGAATAAAAGGATCAATTATCGTGATTTGATAGCAGCTGCAACTTGCGATTCAGATAACATAGACTGTATGCTCCATCGATGCGGTAAATGTCCAGGGATTCTTGGAATTACGCAAGTGCTGGATGATTTTGAGATTTACTGGGACGGAACAGAGATCAAGTACAAATTCTGGGATACCAAACAAGATACACGAGCTTCTCTCATTACAATGTGTGAGAAAACAGCCAAATTCAAGACAAATTTGCTACAGGATTTATGGAATATAACCAGTCACCATGTTATTGCCCAGATCCAAAAAAATATCTCCTTACCAGCAAGAATGAGTTGCAATGGGACACCTGTATAGTTCTTATGGATTTCTCCAAAAATTATTCTTTTGTGATTCAGAATTCTATCCAGGCATTCTACTATAATAATAATCAAGCGACAATTCATCCTTTTGTAATGTATTTTAAAAACAAAGATGATAATCAATTGCAAGAAAAGAGTTTTTGTATTATCAGCAATAGCAAGGATCATTGGGCTTATGCAGTGCATGCATTCCAAGATGAGTTTTTAAAAATTATAAAGAGTTGAATACCCATGGATACGGAAGATACGATACTTTTCAGATGGCGCTCCTACACAGTACAAAAATAAGTAAGATTCTTCTTATATCAATATATTGTAGAAGGTACTCGCATTCCTGGCAACATTGTTTAATGCTTGCCTCAGACAGGGATATTTCCCAATAGCATGGAGACATGCTATAGCCGTTGTCTTTCCTAAATCGGGGAAAACAGCAATAACCCCAACAACTATCGACCAATATGTCTTCTAAATACTCTATCAAAAATACTTGAACGAATAATCAACTCCAGACTAAATACTCAACTGCAAGAACTAAATACCCTCCCACCATTCCAATTCGGATTCAAAAGCGGGCACTCAACCTGCCATCAGCTTCAACGAATTGTAGAAATAATCGAGACTGGATATGAGAATAAACAGTATACCACAGCCATCTTTTTGGACATCGCGAAAGCTTTTGATAAAGTCTGGATAGAAGGCCTTAAATATAAAATACTCCATCTACCAATACTAGGCTGTCTTAAAGCGATACTTTACTCTTTCCTAGACAATAGAACCTTTGCCGTACGAATCAATTCAACTGTCTCTGACAGTAAGCCAATCAAAGCCGGAGTCCCCCAGGGGAGCGTGCTGGGACCGCTACTATTTAACATATTTGTTAGAGATATCCCGCTCATACGAGAAAATCTTGCTATGTACGCTGACGATACAGTGATCATATCGCAAAGCTGGAATCGAAACCAATCAATCTCTCAGCTTCAATCAGCAATCGATGAAGTAAACAACTGGTTAATCAAATGGAACATAACCCTTAACACAGCAAAATGTGAAGCCAAAAGATTCACCCTCGGGAAAATTAAGAATCCCGATAGTTTAGTAACAAACGGTACACACATTGAATGGAACCCAAACACTGAAGCGGTGAAATACTTGGGCGTTTATCTAGACACACGCTTATCGTGGAAATTTCATATTAATAAAAAGCTTAACTTATGCTACGCTAGACTAACAAAACTATACCCATTAATTAATAGAAAATCATCACTAAAAACCAACTGCTCTCTACTTTTATATAAATCCCTAATTCGACCGCTAGCAACATATGCTTGTGCTATATGGAGCAATGCCTCTAAATCCAACACCAACAGAATACAAGTGCTCCAGAACAAAATCCTAAGAATATCAGTTGATGCCCCTTGGTATGTACGAAACATCCAACTCCATCATGAGCTAAAAATTCCAACCATAGAGGAATATTTGAGGAAAACCACCAAAAAGTTCCAACTTACTATCACCAACTGCGAAGGCGCTGTGCACTATAAACTGGGACGCAAAGAATCTGCATAGAAGATTAAAGCGCAAACTCCCACGGGATCTGTATGTATAACAACGGATAACACAAAAATTGACTAATTATTCCGCCAACACCCAAGACTCATTGATAATCCTTTAGGACTACCTGATACAATAATTGTGTATCTTATGTTATGTATCCCGAATGGCATGTATACCTTACTTTATCAATGCTATGAATAACAATGCACAATTGTTGAACTGGCAATAAACTTAATAAAAAAAAGGGGAGGAATTTAATAATCTACAGTGTATTTATCGAGCAAAAATAATAAAAAATACGGTTTTATTTTGGAAAATACATTGACTTTTTTTTTTACTTTGACCATTTTCCCACCCTTCTTGAGCCCCTGACTCGCCGTATAATTCAGAAATTCCCACAATTTCCGTATATTTTCCCTTCGAAAAGAACAATCTGCGCAGTGGCGATCGCGCATGCTACAAGTTCGGGCCAAGGATAAAACCATTAAGAAATCATTGTATTCTAGTAAAACAACAATTCCCCCACTTTTGAAAGTATTTGAATCGGTCAGGCGCGATTGGTGACACTTAGAAAACCGGAAAAAACTCGAATTTCGCGGAAATGCCATTTTTTAAAAATTCGTACCTGAGGAAGTTTGGGTCCAATCGGGCTCAACTAGGACGCATTTTTTTCGTACATGAGTGTACTTTTATGCCTATTACGTCTAAAATGTTTTCGCGCTGTTGCTGTAATCTGGGTCCATTTTCAAGATGAAAGAATTTGCTGTTTTTATGTTCTCGAATTTCAAGCTGCCAAGAAAAGAGAGGCACGTACAAATACACCGGACCCAGATGGCATCAAAGTAGACTCACAAACGAAAACAATGCGTCCTATTAAACTTCCCGAGATATGGATTTTTTAAAAACCGCAAAATAAGGGTAATTTTCAATTTTCAAAAATTCATATCTTTGGGGGTGGAGGGCTAAAAATGGGAGGATTTTATTTTTTCACTACCTACTTTTAGCTCCTAAAATTTTACTTTTAGCTTCGAAAATTATTGGACGGGCTATATTATATATATATATATATATATATATATATATATATATATATATATATATATATATATATATATATATATATATATATATATATATATATATATATATGTATATATAAATATATAAATTATTTTACAATTTAAAATTTTTATCCGGTTTAATTACAAAAAATGAAAACAAATACATATTCTACTTAACCTGTTGGAGCAGTTATGCGCACAAAATAAAAAACACAGCAGAATATTCAGCAATTATTACGAAACAAGAAGCAAACAACTAAATTAACAAGCATTAATCTGTATGCCTTGCTGGGCGGCATTACACTTTTTATGCGCGCTTACGGATATACTGCCGCAAACCTGTTAACTCGAAACCGTAACTGACATTATACGCTATAATTAAGTTTAATTTCCTTGTAATAAATGCAAATTATTCAACAGTATCCTCCGCACTTATATAATTGTTTAAACCTCGGAAAATTAAACATTTCGAACTAATAAAGGTATAACGTGCCCTGTGTCGGTTTAATAAAAACGTAATGCCGAGATTTTTGCAGTAAATCCTGCTAAAATGCAGCGAAATCGATTCGACGAAATTTACAGTGCGACCAGGATCGGCAATAAAGCCGCTGATGAGTATTGACTTGCTTAAAAACGGACGGTAATTGAATTCTTACCCAATGAACTCGCAGTAAAGAGATTCGATACTCCATGAACTAGGATGCCTCAGCTAAGCACGTTCTCGGAAGAGTTTGACAACACAATGTCACAAGAAACTTATTCTTTGCCTCATGGTCGAACAACCGTGTCATTCGGATGGTTCATTTTCTAATTGCTTCTGAATTAACTAATTTTATTAATTAATTTCAAATGAGTTTTTTGACACCAATATCGGGAAAATGTCTACGACATTTAGAATCGAAGGCGGATTTAAGCAAAATTGGTTATTGAGGTCAATGATTAGTAAAATATGGCCCTGTGATTACTGGGATCGCTGAATAAGATTAAGATACGACATGTGACCTAGTTGTAAGGAACAAACATTGAGGTCCATAGTCCTACAACTTATAACGCTTAAAGGTATTGCCGGGTAGTGATAAAAAATATATAAATCCCAAAATTAATTTCAAAAAAACTTAAATATTGCTACGGTTATTTTCTGTTAGTCTCTTCAGCACGACCTGCAGTTTGAGTATCTTTAAACATAAATATAATCTACATAAACATTTATATCTTATTTTTTTGAAAAATTAGACTTATTAGTCGGCAAACTCACTTATGAAAAAATTTAGCAATGAGACTTCGTGCTGCGCCTTTTATTGGTAGAATATTTTAAACTTTGGAAATTGTTTGGCAACATATGTTTGTCAATAATGCCTTCTTTGATATCCTTAATTATTTATTTGCATTATTCTTATTCATATTTTAATACATTTGTTGATATTCTTTTATCTACAAAGAGTATCAGCGAAAGTGATACGAGGACCGACCGGTTGGCCTAGAGTCAAAATTTGATATAGACAATTTATTGTGGTCGATTTAAAGGGTTTTGGTTGAAAAAGTTTTTTTTAAAAAAGTGTCGGGGTGCTGAGTTCACTTTTGACTTTTTAAACCTTAATTTCTTGAAAACGGCGACAGTTGGAGCCACATACTAAAAAGCGTTAAGAAGACCTTGGGGAGTATTTTGAAATTATGTATACAGTTTTGACTTGACTAGCCGGTCTTCGAAAATGGTCGATTAGTTTTGGGCCGAAAAAGCCACTTTAGAGATCGCGAACCAGAACAACGTACCATTGTGAGAGAATATACTTAAGTTCTCAACATATGAGCCCAATTTAAAAAATCATCTTGTCGGAACATGCCAAAAATCGGCGATATGCAATGTGACATTACGTCTTGATTTAAGTGCTCCAGAGAGTTGTTATTATCAGGAACTGTCCGCAGTTCTAAACGACAAGTGCATCGGCATCCAGTGATTGCCCTCCATCCAGTCCTCTCAGAATCATACTTCATATACACTTTCCATTGTTTAGCACTGTTGTGTGCTGATCGAAACACTGCGAATGAAGTCATAGTCGGAAGCGACCCTTGGCTTTTTCACTGGAAATCCGAAGAGATTGTTGCTGCGTATTTCTTTAAAGTACGACTTTGCCCTTCTTAACTGGTACGGTCCAAGAGTAATCAGACGCAAATCATTCAATGTCAAAAAACTTTCTCAAAGTATTCCTCGAGTTTCTTGTCCAATTTCTCAGCTGATTTTGCAAAAATGTTTGGGTCATTCAGACGACGGTTCATTTCTGCTCCTACCACACGTTAGTTATCTGCGTCAGTGAGTAGTGGTTGGAAGCACAGGTTGTAGATTGCAACCATATTGAGCACGTTTACTTGTTCGATGACTTAACGAGTCTTTGTGGCAAATCGTGAGAGATTCGTTATATCAGTGTACATTTGCTTTGCTGTTTGGGTCGCGGTTTGGAGTGAAGGTCTTCATTCCTATCGACGAGATGATTTTTCCGAAACTTCCCTCACATGTAGTACTTTCCTTCACGTATATGCTGTGTTTTGGTTCAAGGTCTCTAAAGTGGCCTTTTGAGCCCAAAACAAATTGACCATTTCCAAAAATCGGTCAAAAAGGCGATTCTGCTCAAATATGTATGCATCATTCGAAAGTACTTTCCAAGGTCAACCAAACACCGTTTAAACTTTAGAGCCATCTATCACCGTTTTTTGAGAAATTGAGATCCAATGAAAAATACATGTGAATATGATCATTTTTATCTTCGAGAACCAAAAATAGTCGGTTGCCTAGCACAGTATGTTCTCAAAAAGTTCTCAACAATCAGTCCAGTGTATGAAAGTTCAAAGAAAGGTATAATAAATTATAGATTTTTTTTGTAGTAACACCTTAGTATATAATAAAATACATAATTAGTGGGCTGTAAGATTTCCCTTTGATCATTTCATTTTGATTCTTTAAAAGCCTCAAAAGAGACCAATTTAACGAATGGCCTAGAAAAGTCCAAAAGCAAACGAATCAAATTGAATTGCATTACTTCTTTACTAGATGATACTATTTATTGACTGCTTTTTTTGTCCTTAGACGTACCTCAGTTTTAACTGCTAACTGTGTTTTAATGCAGTTAAAAGTGTCTTACCTTCAAAAAATTGGAAGTAGTTCTGTATTAGTTTCTCGTTAATTCTTACGGTATTAAGAAACACGTTCTCAGCAAGATATAAACCGTATCACCATTACACTTGAAAGAATTACATTAAGCAAAGAAGCAAACATCATGACAAAAACATATTGAAGAAAGAACTGGGTATCACATTTCGCAGGTTCATTTAAAAAGTTAATTGCATACGAAAGAGATCAATCCCAACCGAACAGATGCTAAGCGAAAAACTTCGATTATTGAGTTAATGTTGCGGTTGTCGGTTGCTCGAAACACCTATCGTAGTCTAACTATTCCAGTCAACGTAAAAGTTACCAAGATGGTTTGCCTTAAGTTTAAGGGTCTGAGAATTTTCAAGATATTATAGATAAATGAAGAAATAATGATCCAAGGTTATTTATGAAAAAAGCAGAAAGTAAGGTGATAAGAGTCTAATTAGCAGAATAAATACCTAAAAGTGGCACAAACTACAAATAAGTTAGGCATTGAAATAAACGCAAATAAGCTTTTCTCTTTTTCAGTATAAATTCTATAATATCTTGTAACAATAAACATTTATTTTTTTCTTCTGAATGCCTTTTATATGTTCGATTAAGTTAACGTCATTTTTTTGGCCGTTTTAATTGTTTATATGTTGCCTCCTAGTCTTTGTCGTAAACCAATCGAGATAGAAAAATTCTAAATTTGGCGAGTTTGAGACACATAGATGGATTTGCATGCTTCGGCATCACCAGCACGTTTATAGCTTTTAGTTAATTCAACACTTTTTAGGTGTTATGGCACGACCAAAAAGTATTTTTGTCATTTTTATGATGTTTGTTCATAAAATTGACAACAGTCAACAGTCATTTTAAAATTATTCAGAATGGAACGCATATTTCAAAACAACGGAACATAGTAACTTTTCATGATATATTTATGAAATTATGAGAAAATTAAAGCATGAAATGTGGAAATTATGTGCAAAAAATTACATCATCAAAATGTTTGCCATCATGGCGTTGACACTCCTCCAAGCGAGACATCAAATGTGTGAAAACACGTTGACACATGTCTTGTCCAATTGCTGCAATTTCTACTCACATACGGGCCTTAAGTAGTCGGAGGATTCATGTAAACTTGATGTTTCAGATATCCCCACAAGAAAAAATCAGGTGGCGCCAGATTAGAACTCCGTGGTGGCCAATTAATGTCATCTCTACGCGAAATAAGCCGGTTCGGAAACAATTCTCCAATTGCTTCTAATGCCGCGCGCACTGTGTGGTCTCATCTTGCTGGAACCCTGTTGTAGAGCCATATCCCTCCCATACTTGAAGAGCCGGGCTAAAGAATTACGAATCATGACGGTGTATCTTTCAGAATTGACAGTACGCGCCCACGGTTGTCTTCAAAAAATACGGACCAATAATGCCCTTTGAAGAAACTGCAGCCTAAAGGGTGACTTTAGGGCTGTGGAGATGTTCCTGATGTTTTTCCCGAGAATTGTTTCCTAACCAATACCGCATATTTTGATGGTTAACGTGCCCATCTAAGTAAAAAATGGGCTTCACCACTGAACAAAATGTCATAAAAGTTTTCAAACTGCAAAAGCTTCTCGCGCGCAAAAGTGAGGCGTAACGGGTGGTCCGTTGCTTTCGGAACTTACACTAATGGGATCTTGCAGGCATAAAAACGTGTCTTTTGGCAAAATTCTTTGAACGCTGGACCGGTTCAAATTCAAAGCTGCCGCGCGTTTACGCATCGACCTTCAGAAATGTTGCCGAACACTAGCGCGCACGCGATCGATGTTTGCTGGCGCTCTTACTGTTCGCCGGCAGCCAACAGATTTGGAATTCACGGTAGAACCACTACGCTCGAACGTATGAACCCAAAGCTTTATTAAATTGGTACTTGGCGCTTGTATGTCATGAAGCCCAATATCGAACTCGAAAACGCCTACGTACAGTTACGTAACTGTTGGTTTCGTAATAACTGTGCACACAAAAGGCAGTTTTCTCCCTCGGAAACTGCTCCATTGCAGTTGACAAATTCCATGCTCCCTACTACTCAGCACATGGCCGCCCGCCCCTCTCCCACTATTATATCCCGCACTATTCCAAGGTAAATATGTATTCCATTCTGAGTCACCCCTTATATACATCTGTATCATTTGCTTCTCCTTTGTAGATTTGAATAAAGAAATTAGAACTAATTGTACGTATATCGCGCACTATACCAAAAGCTTTGGCTCAAATTTAGATTTATAGGTAAATTTATACCAGACGTGGTATATTTTGTCTTTAGTATAAAATCCTGGATTTATAGCATCGATACCATTTGCAAATAAAAAATATTTTTCGTTATCCATAATAAAGGCAACATCACCCTTTAGAAATTTTTGGCGTATCAAAATTTCTACGAGTTGCTTATCCGTATATCGTAGTTTTACATTGGATTCATATCGTATCAGTCTGATTTTCTTTACATTGGAGCTGATTATGTTCTTAGAAATGTTATATTCACATGTTTTTCCGGATGCTCACTCAAGTGCTTACAAGCACTCAAAATGGGATTTTCTTTCGATTTTGTCGATTTCCTATAATATGTAAAATCTATTTTGATTGTTTTTCAAGCATCGTGTACACACGTCGGAAGGCGACAAATAAGGCAATAATGACAACACAAGCAACTATATTATTGACTAGACATATTATGTACCTATAAATCAAAAATTTTGAGTCAGTACTTCTGTTGCATACCTCAAATTACTCTAATTCCTGGGTTAATTCGTAGTCCATCAGAAGGAAATAAATATTATGAGATATAATTTAATAATTAAAAGATGCTTGTATCACGCCCCAAGTTAAGCAACTATATGGTTGCGCCATGATTGAGTTTTGTTATTAAGAAAGTTATCAGCAACAATCATACCTGGTAATCAGTACTCTTAGCCGCTACTATAACTATTAAAACTACTCAACAATAAAAAAGTGTAATTAAGTAAGACTATTACCATTTAGTTTTAAGTACAAAAAGCTTCACTATACAAAGATAACAGCGAAATATAATTAGGACCCTGATTGAATAGTAAAAACTGAAATGACATCAAAAACAGCCTAAATGTAAAGAAGATGCAAATTTTATCGTCAGTGGTCGTTGTTTTACATATATAAATATAGAGAGTTTTAAACTTTTAACAATGCAATCGCCATTGTCACCTCTACAAAGTAATTATTCCAATAAACTTAATTAAAAGTGTTAGTTGAGTAAAACATATTCTGTTGAATATATAAAAGTAGTCACTGCAGCAAATGATGCGTTTTATGTGGATAAAAAAGCATTGAATTAATTTAATTAATACTAAGAATACGCACGGTGTGGGTAAATAAAATAAAATATCCTTACATACTTTATCGTTCTTTTCCTTTTCAAAGTGTTACAACAATATAGTTATACAAATATAAAACAATTGCCAATATTATTGATATTGAACTAATGGAGTTTAATACTTTCAAGACAATAGTACCCAAATAGTTATTATTATTATTTACTGTCATAATGGTATACTCAATCAATTATTTTATCAGTTAGAGGATAATATATCCAAACAATAGAAAGCCGACTCAGCCGATCATTCTTACCTAAGACCAGTCCAAAATAACAATTATTCATCACGTAACGCTTATAAATAGGCCCCCCTCATTAGTTTTATAATGTAGGGTGTGGAAATGCTTAATGTGAATGCTTCCGAAATAATGTCCTTTCCACGTATATCATTTGGGTCTGTATTATTTATGCTATATAAGATATTTTCTGGGCGACTACGCTTGACTATGGTAGTACTATACCCTAAGTCATGGAAGGCGAAACATTGGAAATCTGCGTATTACTAGAAAGAAAACTTTAATGTCATCGCATTAGTTAAGAAAATATGTGAAATAGAAGGGGTAGGGAGAGTGAATGTACGTGGTGCAGTGTTACGTTGGTTTCAACGTTTTTAAAGTGACGAGATTGAAAGATCAGAAACACAGCGAAGAGTAATTGTGTGGAGGCAAGCAAACTAGGGATAAAAAGTAACCCCGTGACTATTATCCGCAAGTTGTTGGATACTTTTGGCCCGTTTAAAGGTACCTTGAAACCTTGGATAAAGTTTGTAGAAATTGGCGAGTTGAACTACATGAATTACGCGTCGATACCACCAAAAATGTATCTATTTGAATAATCCTAACCTTTAAAAGTAATAGTTAGATCGAGGACAATTATTAAATCCTATAGTCAAAACCTAAATGCATTAAAAACAAAACCCTGTTATATGTATGTTGGAATTACAAAGATTTGATTTACCATGAACTAGTTCCAGACAGTTACATTATAAATGTTAAAGCGTATGTAACTCTAGCCAATCGATAGTTAAATGTCCTACAACACAACAGGTTAAATTTTGAATGTTACAATAAATTTATTTCTCTCTTTTTTAATGCTAAAGTTGTACTTTTTAAAACGACCTATGAATTACCCTCAGTAGTTACACTTTAAAAGCCGTAAAAATAAAAAATTTGAAGTTGCATTATGATGATTTTATATCTTTTTTGGTAATTGACAAAGGAAATAATAAAACATGACTATTTGATTAAAATATAACAAAATTAGAGAGTACGTACGAGAATTCACTAAAGGCATTCACCACTTTGAACTTCAACACCAACAGGCGCAAATGGATTGAAATGGTACGCACACGCGGCCTGTTTGCGGCGCCCGAACGCCCATCTTATTTTTATTTTAATAGCCGCAAAGACGACCCGGCTTATTTCGTGCTGTTAATCACAAAGTGGAAAAACCGGCAATGAATGCGTAATGATCCAGATATACTAAGCGGCAAAAATGGGCTGGAATTGCGGCGGCGTAATTGAAAATTCTCGTCAAAGGATGATCGATTGCCGGGGGTACGGAGACGCCGAGTCTGAGAGGGTATTGCGAAGTGTGTCTTGCAAATTACAAGAAACTTCAGAGAAGCTTGAGTTTTATCCGATTTTTAGTTTTTCTCGTTTATTACACAATGCGACTACTGATATTTATAAATTTTAAATAATTTTAATGCAGTTGATGGTTCACATCTATCTTAATCTGATCAGAAACTAGTTTCACAGCAACAAGGGGGCCACGTCTTAAGTATTTTTAATTCTATACCCAACTGTACTATTCTAATATTCAATTTATTACAAGATCCTTCTTTAATATTTCATAGTTTGATACTTTTGTTACACACACAATGACAACTCACCTCAGATGCAGTTTTTCACTAAAACTCACAAGTCACGGCTAATCGCCATAAGTATTAACGATTTTCACCACAAAGTCCCCTATAATGGTTCAAATACCTTCACATCCCGCACTGTGAATCATAGCCACCGCGGAACTAATGGGGTCACCGAGAGCGGCGGCCGCCGTTTTTGCGGCTCTCGGCGCCGGAAGCGTCATCGAGGTAACCCGGGCACTAGGGCACATGATAAGAGCGTCTCGAGCGTCACCATTCGCACTGTGCCCACCGGAAGATCAGGCATACTAAATAAATGTAGCGAGAAGATGGAATGGGGGAGATTGGATCAATATGGCTCGACCATATGGCTCGGAAAACACGCGGATGCCGAAGCTTGGATAGATGAGGCTGTCAAACGGCCGCGCGGCCTACGAAAATAGGCTCGCCCGAGTCTAGACTGCTGGAAGTTTGGAGATCCCGGTCCTTCCAGGACGAACGGAGTCGGCGGCGCGCTCCTATATATAGGGCCGCAATAAACGCGATTTGTCCCGCTTTCAAAGTTCCCTTTTGATACATCCATTCTCTACTTAACGACCGTGCTCTGTAATTAGTGCTATTCGGTGGAAATCCTGCAGTGATGCCGAAAGTACAAAGCAGTTCAAAAGTTTGGATTAGCACATAATTTATCATAAGCCTTTCGGTTTCGATCTCAGTTTTATAACTAATCAAATAATGATAATTTTGCTTTAGAAGTCATGGTTCTACTTTAAGAATTTGGCTTAAGATTTTTCACATATCGATGAATATGTTGTTCTAATAAAATATATAGAATTATATTACTTTAGCAACATTAAAGTATATATAGCAAATAGTACTGAAGGTGTAAATTGGTAAACTTAACATGTCATAATTATAAAAAATTGGATTTATAGAAAAATCATTCTCAAAGAAAATATTACAACAGAACTGTGGTAGACATAGGTATATACTCAATAGCTAATTAATGGTCCCATAGATATTGACAGTCTGTGGTCATTTATAAAAGATACTAACAGGAAAACAAATATTTGTTTATATATTTTATTTGACGACTCTATGTACGTAAATAAATTAACAATTAAGAATAAAATATTGATTATTCGATTAAAAACTTTCATTGCTTTAAAATCTACAGTTTTATGATTATTTTGGGCTATTGCTTTGCTCTGGTTTAGAGTACAAATGTAATTTTGTAGACAACAAGGTGATGATTAATTTTTATAAACTTACCAACTTAAAACATTATTTTGAAGTGATGAGTGACAAAACTGATAGTTAGTACTTATACAAAAATTTTCTTGCTTTTTTTATAAAGATTTAGCATCAGCTAATGTTTTTATAGAAGTTTGGGCCGGTTTTTACCGCACCAAAACATTTATGTACAATCTTAATATAATCAAAAGGCTAAAGTAAAAATATATTTTGTATTGTAATTTCACTTCCCCAAACCGGGTAAACGTCTCAACACTTCTACCCATTAGTCTGTTACCGATAATGTCAAGAGTTTCTGGAAAGCTACTCTTAGGAAGATACCAAATAAAATCATCGAGCCACGCAAATACAGCAAACATTGGAAGACAAAAAATACTGTTCTGCAGACGTCTTGTATCTAAGAGAGGCTTTTGATGGAAATCCTTCCCAATAGCCATTTCTTAGTCCTGAAATTGCATATTTCAAATCGCCATTTCTTAGTTAAAAATCAAAGGAAATACAGTACTTTGCCCAATTAAATTAGGCGGCCCACAGGGCGACGTACTTGGACCTGTATTATACTTGCTATTTACCACGGACCTAGCTAGCGACATATGCGGATGATACTGCTATCCTAACATCTAACCAAAATCCAAACGCAGCGTCTCAACAGCTCCAAACAAATCATTCATTTTATCAATCGCAAATGTAAATGTCCTCCAGTGTTACTGAATAACCGGCCACTTTAACATAAAAGAGATGCGAACCTGGAAGAAACATATCTTTTCTAAGAAGAAACAGCTGGGACTCAAATTCCGTAGGTTTAATTGTTCTAAACAAGGTGTAGAGATTTTAGATTCTAACCAAAAGTTCTTCGGATTATAGCAAATGCTCCTTGGAATGTGTTAATTTCATTGCCTACGATCTACAAATAGAAACCGCGAAAGAAAAGATAACTATCTACTCTCAAAAATGTGAAGCAAGATCTAATGAGACGACAAGTAAGGCACATACTCAAAGGGTGTCTGCCATCTGACTTGTTTAACAAATTCTTAATTTAAAAAAATTATATCAAAGATATAAATAATTATGTTTCAAAATTATAATAAAATAAAAAGTGGTAAAAGGACAGCTTCCTGAAGGTTATTCTAGGTGTATTAAGTCATTTACTTATTGTAACTTCTATCACAGATTGTTAATAGACATAACACATACACGCACATCTTAATATCGGCATTTAAAGTCGTTTTCAAGCAAGCAAAACTCCTGTACAACAGTACAATAGTTTTAGCTTCTGATTTATTCCATTTAAATATTTTCCACGTGCGCACAGTTTCTCAGTGAAATTAAAAAAAAATAACGTGAATACATTCCTGTATTGTCCGTGGTTACACAAATATAATTAAATAATATTATGGTAGTTATAGTTATATAATGCAGTCTTATTGTCAAGAAAGAAGAAAAGGAAGAGTAAAAGTATTGACACAAAAGACTTTCACTCCAAAAGACTACCTAGCTGATATAGACATTTTACAGTTTATTTAAAAATCTTTGATTTTTTCACTTCTCTTTAAATGCTTCATTCGAGTAGTAAATACCCCCACCCCACGGTATATCTTACAGGTTTTTAATAAAGTACTTAAATTTTTTTTAATAATCAGTCTATCAACCATTTATTTCCAAATCTGTATATATCTTCTTTGTTTCCTATTCATATATTAATATTTCCAATGCTGTTGATTCACTAAGTTGCTATTTTTCTGACTGGTAAAATGTATCTGTCACTTTTATTCTATATAGAGTTATAAGAACATTTTATCCATCCATTCTTCTTACTTACCTTCATTAGCAAGTTGTACTTCTTGCATCTTCACAACTTTCTCTATATATCGCTTTTATATCATCGACTGCCTTATATTCGATTTCCACACCTGTGCTACTTAGTTTGGCGAACTAATGCGTTTAAATTACATGTAATCTAGTAACAAATTCTGTAATTATCAGACTCAGTATTTTCAATACTTCCCTGAAGCGAACATTATCTTTTTGAGTATTAAATTAGGCTACGAATGACAAAAGCACGTCAAAGCTAGTTTTCTAGATAAACTTAAAAATGTGGGATATATCTGTCGGCTGAGTGCTTAAGGATAACGACCATGCTATCTTTATGGCCCTACGGAAGCATTATCGTTTCTATTGTCATATTGTCTTTCTTGTTCGGAGTAACCTACATTAGTTTAATGCTGTAGAGGCAACATTTGATTATGCGTCACTGATTCATTTCACATTTAGCTTAAAAAACTATAAACCCTACTAATAAAGATTAGTTAATTTTATTTGCAAAATGTTTTGTTCAACTTTTTTCAAAAGATGTTTGGCTAAAAAAATCTAAATGTCAACTAAAGAAGCATCTGCACCAATTTGTGAAAATCAACAAAAGTTGCAACGTTTTAATTCGCATTCTTGTTTTTGGACATTATATACATCATTTTCTCTTTAGACATACCGAACATTATCTCCTAAAAAAGTAGGCTCATGGAAGCCGTTTTTATTTTTTTTTTTCTGAATTTTCTATAAGTACTTCACTAATTTTTTTAAATCAAAATGTTATTCTTCAAACCCTTTAAAGTATGTGCGACTTTTTGACTACTTTAAGCATATAAAGCAACTTGCGTTTTAAAATAGTTAAAGAGTACTTGAAGCTGAATTATAAGTATTTAAATAATTTTTACCTAGCATAACGACCGCAATTATGTATGAACGAGTAAAAAAGAAAGCAAAAAGTTTACAAAACCAAAAGAAAACACAAAGAATAAAGGTAACCTTGGTTAAAAATAATAGAATTTTTTATTGGAAAGTTAAAAAAGGAAAACCACATTTCTACATAGTTAAATAAAGAAATTCAACTAGTGAATTTACAGAAAGTTTATAAAGATGGCTTAACAGTTAAAAAAGCCTTAATGAAATTACAAATAACGAAAGTTACATTAAAATAATAAATGGCATTAAAACTGAAGATAAATTTAGAACTAAGGACCGAAAAAAAATTTCAAATATAAAAATAAGGTAATAAAAACAATATAGCAGAAAATATAAGATAAATGGTCTATAACGGTATTGTATAAATAATGGTAAGGCTCTAACATGAAAGCAGGGCCTTTTGAGAGGTTAAGGTTAAGAAGGTGGAAAAGGTAGGTTCGCTCTTTCTGTCCGGTCGTCGTCGATGTGGCAAATTATTTGAAAAACTTACTATATGAATTGGTAATTACTAATATAAATTGAAAAGCAACATATTTGTAACTGGGTAAATATTTATCATAAGCCAAATTATATTCCGGGGTTATGAGCATAAACCACCTTTGCATCTTAATTCATTGATCTTAAGCAGGTGTATGATATGATAAATAGAAATAATGTATTCGATATTAAAAGATTATTAGAGAAAGTTACGAAATTAAGGAAAATAATACTGAAAGGTTCAAAGATCAAAGTATAAATTAATGGGAATATATCAGAAAACTTAACGTCATTCGAGGCTTAAGACAAGCTGACCCCTTATTTAACTTACAAGGAAACTACAAGATATTACAGTAAACAGAACGTTTAAATTGCACTTTGAAGAGAATAAATGTAATGTTCGACTTATGGTTATCCCTTACATGTCTATTGAACAGCATACAAAATTATGCTTTGCAGATTCAATTTACAAAACATTTTCCCATAAACGCTTACATTTATTCAATACTCTAGTAATCGCTTCCGTTTTTTTGGCATCGAGTCAAACAATGAATGAATAATGACTTGAATGACTGCATTCCATTCACTATTGAGATGCTCCCATAATTCAGTCAAATTTCTTCGAGATCGTGGATCATCTTCCAGACATTTTCGATTAATGAAAGGTCAGATAATTCATGAAACAGTTTCTAGTCTATTTTAATGGAAACAGTTTAATAGGTTACGTACTATATGTAGTTCGGCGTTATCTTGTTAAAAGATTACTTGGTGCATCATCTGAAAAAAAAGGATATACCTTGGGCTGTTAGACCGTGTTTATGTAGGTTTGATATGTAACGTTGCCACCAACTCTGACCAGAGGTGACCTGTTGATAATTCCCCATACCTTAACACCTATAGACAATGTTGTATGTCTCGTATAAATGCAGTCTTCTTGCTCCCTTTTCCGCGTCCACGGCGTATTAATATCCGACCATAGTTTCGGTTTAAACAAAATCTGGATTCATTGGAAAAGATAAATCTATGGCACTTTTCTGTTGCCCATAGTAACTTTTGTTGCCGCTGCAGAGAAGTCTTATTGCAAATTATCGACGTGGAACAGAAGAGGCTAACAATCAGTACGGTGTAATGGTTCACCGTTGTTTTATTAGGATATTTGTGGTTTGTAATCGCAAGCTTTCTGAAGATGACGAATCTTCCGGTTGGTTGTCTGCTGTTGTACCGCTCCAAATGAACAATTGTTTCGATTGATCACACATTAGCGTCACAGTACTGCTATAGCGATCAGTTCTTCAGCCTACTTCTCGTAAAAAAGCACCCACCCCCTTCATTCATGTAGGCTAGCAATATGTCTTCTTTTTAATTTGTTGGCTTGTTGACAATACACCCTTTGCTAACGACTATTTATCTATAAAAATTCCGCTTGTTTCCTCTATATACAATTTCTTTTTCAAAATATTTTTAAACAAAATTTTTGGCATTTCTAAGATAAAAAATAAAACTATCAGTGATCAGTTAATCTCATTCATCGTACTGTTAAAGTATTTTGTGCAACATTTGATGATTTGCCTTTTGCAAATGGATACCGATATAATACTTGTCGAATCAATCCAGTCTCTTTCTGTTTCTCTCTTCGTTTAGTTTTTTTAGTTTCCCTTAAATGTTCAGTTGCTTCCATTATTAACAAGATGACTACTTTTGTTATACAATAAAAATGAAAAACATTTCAAATAGATCTTTGTCGACATAATCATAAATAAGAAATATGATTTTTTCCAAATATTTATGATTGACAACTCGGTAAAACTAAACTATTAGAACAGTTCAAATGGAAAACTTAAATAGTCACGACTGAAAGTGAACTATAAAAACATGGAAACCATACTGACGATACTAACATACTATTAATGAAGAAGCAATTGCAAGATTAATTAACACACTGATTAGAAATACTTAGAATCTTCTGTACCTCAGTAGTAACTTTCGAACTGCGAGATGTAATCTAAAGGTCTGTAAGTCTACGTCTTTGAAAAAGGCGTTGAACCAACAAAGGGAGCGCAAGATAAACCCCGGCGCCATTGAAGCGTTGCCAATATTCCTTCAGCTGTCTCAAAAGGCGCCTAAACAAGTCATTCCCGGGATTAAACAACTACTAAAATCTCCAGGGAACAAATTTGGGAGATAAACTCGCAGATACCCGCCGTTTGTATATGGAACAGATAGGGATACTGGCGCAGCACCAGCGAAACGGCGCCGAAAACGATCCGCCAACTTTGCGGCGTCGCCGGCGTCATCCCCTAACGACGTGCAGATGTAAACATGGCCGTCGGGCCCGCGGCCCCCATTTTTGCGAAGACGCCGGGCGGCGGGCCCGCAATTAATTGCGCCACGAACGGAGCGCGGCGCGATTCGAATTCACTGAGAACTAAAGTAAAGCCGTATTTCAGGCGATATTTCACGAACAGCGCCGCTTAAACATGCTAAATGTGGCAGCGAGCGCGTCCAATTAGAGCTACATCCGTTAATGCGCGAATATCGATGCGAGGTGCGCTGCCGCCAAGTTCGCGAATGGGCGAACTTTCGGCACTGCACGCCGGTGAGGCGGCGATAATAATTAAGGGCCTGCAGTGCTAATGAACGCTAACTAGTCCATTATGCAGATATAGTGGGCCTACGTGCCCCGACATGTGCTCCACGGGCTAATAACAGACGGAATCAAACTCGGAATTGGCCGCGTAATTCAGGGAAATTTTTCGGGCCGCCGCCACTGGCGCCCGGCGAAATTGCCCGGTTTCAAATTGGAACGGAATCGCAGGCCATTATATTCCGCAGTCGCCAAATGCCTCCGCATTCTATTACGCCCCCCAAAACTTGGACCTCTAATAATAGCGGCGTCGGCACGGAATTATCATCAAAAGTTTGGTGTTCGCTGAATGGCGATGATACATAGAAAGCTGAAACGTCTATATCTGAGACAATGGCGAGTGCAGCCGACAGTTAGGCGCCGAAACATTTTTTCGGTCGGCAATATTACATGCAATAAAACGCGCCTGTTTAACATACAAAAAAGTTGCTCTGGATATTTCGTAATAATACTTGGTGGCCTTGTGGTGTATGCATACCCCTTACGTACTTTATATTCCTCTACCTAATGTGAAGTGGTAGGCGTTTTACGTATTTCTTTATACCCTTTTTGGTGCAATAGAGGAGTTTTATTCTTTTTTTATTATTTCTGAGTTCTTATATAATATACCAACATTTTCTTATGACCTATCCGCCTTAGAGGTATTTCATTAATTTATACCTCATATTTGATTCCTCTTTTTATTTTTTCTTTATTTTCTCGTCAATGATGTGATATTTTATGTATTTTTAAATAAATATTTTAACTCGTATAGCTATTCATTCTTTTCATGTAAATGTTATATTTTTATATATAGTTAATAGTATTGCCCGTTTCTTTCATAGAAAAGCGATTGTAGAGAAGACAAAGAAACATGTGAAACATCAAGTATAAAAACACACAAAAGAAGAGGACCCATTGATGGACTGACAGCATAAAAGTCCTAATTAAAAGAAAGAAACAAGGCTGAAGAAATATCTAACACAAGTAGTAAATCACAAGTAGACAACGAAATGTATAAAAACAAATAAAAAAGAAGTCAAAACACCAGTCAAAGAAGAAAACTAGAAGTCCTGGACAGAATCAAAGATATTCTTTAGTGTCATTAAAAATACGAATAGAAATAAAACTAACATGACGATAAAGATGAAATACTTACAGGCAAAGAAGAATGAATGGGAAGATAAAGACAATATTTTAAAATTTACTGGAAGGTGCAGATGTAACAACAAAGAAGAAAATACAAATAGAACAAGAACATAACTATTAAAAGCAGACATAACATTACAAGAGACATTTAAGAAAATGAAAGTAGGTAAAGCACCACGATGCGACCAAATTACAATATGTTAAAACTAGAAAGAAACAAATTATCAAGAAATCGAAAGTGATATTTAACAAAGTTCTAAATGCAGAATTTCCAGAAGATTACACGATAAGTCAATATGCAAAAAGTTAGCACAGTGAGTTGTAATAATTACGTGGGCATTACGCTATTAAGTACATTAGGCAAATTATAAACAAGAATCCTAAAAACACACTAAGGAAAAACTAGAAGAAACAATTGACAACAGCGATTCTGAACAAGTAGAGGAACCGCAGATGAAATTTTCGTTCTAAGAAAGCAATCAAAGAATATAGTAAGACACATCTCTACTTCACAGATTTAGAAAAAGCCTTCTAAAGAGTAAACAGAGGGAATATATAGAGAATTATAGAAGAACGCAGTATGGAAAAGACATTGATACAAAGAGTAAAACAACTAAATAACATAAGAAAATCACTTTATAAAAGTCATACATATTTAAGAATAAGTAATAAGTTTCAAGTATCTACCCCGACTGGTATTACAAGATGGTAAACTGAATCAAGAAATGGAAGAAAGAACCGCATCGGTGGGAAGATTGATTTAATTCAATCAAACCCAAATTCCTAATAAAAAGATCCCAAAAGAAACAAAGGTAAAAATATTTTAAAAAGTGGCCATTCCAACCCTAACGTGCGGTTCCGAGAGATGGACCCTATCACAAAAATAAATAAACCTGCAAAGCTTGCAACGCATAGCGAAGTGGCGAAGCAGTCTCCCAAATTTGAGAACTCTCTAGTCTAGCTGACCTTTGACCAATCAGTTTCAAAATCACTAACAGACAAGCCTTTTTGGCCACCTGTCGATTGGAAATTCCCAGCCGTTTTCGAGTTTTTGCTCGGACGGACGGACGGAACAGACGGACAGACGGACAGACAACATGAAGTTAGTAAGTGACTCCGCTTCGCTTCACCACTTAAAAAGTAAGATATAAAGTACAGATATGAGATTTTTGAGGATGGAACATCGAAGCCAGTAGAATAAATCATAGAACAGGGACAACTAATACGATTCGAATACGCAACGAGGATGGACAAGGACAGAATAATAAAGAAAGTGCATGAATCAAAGAAATGTAGGAAGACAATGAAGCGACAACCAATAAAGACACGGACAAAATATTTACATGCAATGATAGAGAAACGAAAGGTAAATTAGTCAGAAGTGAAAGAGAAAACCCAGAAGACAACAATGGAGAGACTCTTACACCCGAACGGGTAGAAAAGGTAAAAATAAAAAATATTTTTTCATGTACTTCTTCGTCATTATTATCGTCATATTTCTTTTCATGTGTTTTTTTATCGATCCTTGAAATTTTGATCATTGTTTTGTGTCTTCTAAAATGTAGAACAAAGATATACTGTTTTTAATACTTTATTGTTTCATTTCATATGTTTAACTTTTTACTTTATTATTCTAAGTAGCAAAATTAGGAAATAAAACTAATTGCCTCACATCTGTATTATTTGTTCGCTTCAAACCAGATTTAACATCTTGTTTTATAAATTGAAAGATATTTGGAAGAATGCAGTAGGTAGTATACCTATCATTGATGTAATGTACTCTAAATATCTCTGACGATCATTAATATTGCCAAAGACTACACTCCTTCATTGGCCTACCATGTTTATCTGTATTCTATGTATCATTCAAAAATTAAAAAAATTTACATAAAATTATATACAATGTTAAAAAAATATTAAATCACAAAATAATCAACACAAAAAGAAGCATGTTTCAGAAAAATATATCTAGCTTTGAGTCCGCTGTCTAATAGACTAAATAACACCGACTGTAGCTTACTATTAAAACACTCCCAAAATAATGAGGTAAAAATTAATAATCTCATGTACATGGACGACATTAAATTGTACGCGTCGACTACTACGCAGCTACACCATCTAATAAAGAAAACTCATAATTTGCCAATTTGGATTAGGCAAATGTAAAATTTTACATATGGAAATAGCGCCAATTAATAACGACCAATATATAGATACCATTAAAGAAAATATCTTAGAATAATGCAAACAAATTGATAGAAGACAAAACAATAAAAAACAAACTCTTCGCAGAATACAAAAATAGATTGAAGAAAAGCTTGAAATCGAATTTAAACTACAGAAACCAGAGCCATTAATATTTATGACACAGTTACCTTAACCTGCTCTTTTGGTGTAATAAAAAATCAGCTACAGATATTTATAACCTATAATACACGACCACAACAATGTTAACGAGACACAATACCACGTACAGCAGCTTGTTGCAATAGATTAAGAGGTTACACGAATTAATAGATCTGAAAAGTTTTTATCAAAAACAAATTCAATTTCTGAGATGCTTCTTAAGAAAGTCGAAACGTTTAATATCCACAAAGCATGTTGACAATAATTACACACTATTAAACCTACAACAAACTGAAAATACACCAGCCCTAATAAAAAAAAGCTAGACAAAATAATGAACAAATGGTCTAGGAAAAAACTATGTGACAGACACCGCCATGACTTAAACCAACCAAATGTTAACACAAATGTGTCATACAAATGGCTTAAGTGATGGAAACAACTATATGCTGGAACTAAAGGGCTTATGGTAGCGAACCAGGACTAAGTCATCCCATTAGGGAACTATTGAAGATACATCACAATGTCAATAGGCTGCAAAGACAATAAAGCACATAACAGGAGAATGTACAGCAATAGCACAAACAGACCCAACCTAATAGCACACCAATTAAATCAAAAACAGCTACGAAGTGCCATATTATTTATAAGTACGACCTAGAAGTCCTAATTGAAAACAGCACCCATAAAATGTGCTGGGATCGCACAAACTTAACTATTTCGAACAAAAGGCCAGATATAACTTTGATAGATAAAACCCACAAAACTACTTATCTAATTGATGCTAAAATAATCCATTGCCTCTTTTTTAACATAACTAATGTAGTTTTAACTCACCTACATAACATAACTGCAACAAATAGTCTTATATTACATATTTACCATCCAAATGTATAGGGTAATTCAGAAGGTTTAATCTTTTCAAGCTGTCGTGGGTTGTCATCATAGAATAAACATCTAAGAAGTATTTGGGTGCGCACTAATACTGTTTCCATTCTATCTCACACTAAATTTATGTATTGTTTGACCAACGGAATCTATTCCAAGATTACTGATAATAAAGTCATTCTGCAGGTACCAAGGAACGTTAATCAAGATTCTGTTGACTGAAATCTCTTTACGATGTTAATGCTGAAATTACAGGCTGTTCCTCACAATTAAACCCTATAAGGCTTAATGATCTTATTTCCTAGCTGTGAATGCCTTATAAAAAGGCAATACATTTTGCAAAAGTGTAAGCCAAGTTATTTCTCTTTTTACATATATGTTCTCACCATGTTAACCTTCTGTTTAAATGTAGTCCAAGATATTTAGCTGTATTAACTTGTGGTATTTGTTGACCTTCTTACTCTAAAAGTGACTAAACTATCTATTTTATAGGCCATGTTTTAAGCCAGATTTAAGTGCTCTTGAAGGAGTTGAGATGCCACAGCTCGGTTTTGATACGAAGAAAGTATAGCTGTGTCATAAGTAAATATTGCTAATATAATTTGATTAGTAGTTCATACGTCAGTAATATATAATTTTGGTTCTAAAAGACCGGGGACTCTAGATACACGGGTATGATGGCTTCACTATATTTATTCGCAAAGTATGATCAAAGTGAAAGTTGGTGGTAATTTATTTTTAATTTTTTAAAACAATCGAACACATCATACCTTGTCGAACGCTTGATCACATTTAAGAATAATGCAGAACAGTATCTTTTTTGTTCTAACTCTGCTAATTTTATCTATCACAATCTGAATCTGCTCAGTTGTGGTAAGATGTTTGCAAAAACTAAACTGATGTCCAGGTATCAAATTATTTTCTGATATTAACAGCCTTATTCTTCATAATAAAAGTTTCTCAAATACCGATAACACTGACAATAAGTTTATTAGGGTATCTGAAGTAACTTCTTCTTTGAGCTATCGTGCTCTTCCTATTAATTAGAAATTAATTTTAGTAATCTTTCTAAGGTGGGGAAAGCGTCCCAGTCTTACTATAGGGTTGAATAAGTAAATGATAAATCTGAAATACTTTGCTTATAATTAATTCACTATAATATTGTTGAGCCTGCTTAAGTGTTTTAGTTGGTTTCCAGATCGAGTGGCTGATTTTTGCAATTTAAGTGCAATCTGGGTATATGTTGTGCCGTTCGGAAGTAACTTTCCAAGCAGAATCCTGTATTACTTCGTTCATATGTTTTACTGCTTCGTTTATTTTCCGTTGCTTAAGTCTGTTCGATAGCATCTAGGCTTTCACAACTATCGAGGTATACTTTGGAAGTTCATGTTTAGACAACTTTTAACAATAATTCATGCGCCAACATGAGTGCCCCTATCTGGATGCTGTGTGGAATAGATTGAGTAAGGTGAGATATACACAAGACTTTGTTCAGTAAAATGTGCTCAAATATTAATACGAGATCAATGTAATGGTGGTTTATGAACAAAAACAAAAGTAGTTTTATTATAGTGCCAATTTACTCCATTAGTGATTTTAGCACGTTCTTTAATTCTTTCATATGGTTCGAATTATCATTGGTGTTTCTTTGCCGTATTAAAGTTATTTTGTTGATTCTAACCTTTTAGTGTATCTCATTGGCTAATATTTAATGTGGCAGTGATATTAATATTTAGTATGTATTTTTCAATTGCTTCTTCCTTAGTGTAAAAAAAATTGCAAAGTAATTATGACTACCATTAATGCACTGGAGGTCGTTTGTTTTCTGTATTGGTTAGCACTGTGTTGTAGGGTGGTAGCCTGTGCGTTGTACAGGGTATCCCTACACCTATTCTGTAAGAATTAGAGAAAAACTAGTCACTCATTCATGAGGCCGTTTTTGAAAAGAAATCGATTGGCGTAAATTCTATGCCGATATTTCTAACCGTTTCGGAGATACAAACCAAAAGTCATTTTTGGTCGATTTCTATAAAGTGCTATAACTCCGTTGTTTATGGATATTTTTTAAAACTGTGAGAACATTTTTGAAGCACGTTTTTTACAAGAATTTTAATTATGTTAAATTATTTTTTACGGCTTAAGCATTTTATAAAAATGGTGTGATCCCCAAATTATATTGAATATGGGACACCCTGTACCCATCTTGCTGTTCGGCGGTAAAAGTTTTTGTGGCCAAAACATTAGGATTTAGCTTATTGTGAAAGTTCATGTCTTTTGTACAGTAATTTGAATTTGATAAGTGAGTGAAGTAGTTTGTCAAAGTTCTACAATTATTAATTATTATCCTCTGCTTTCAGTTCAACAAAAAATTAGGAGTATTGCGCTTTAAAAAATACCTTCAAAAACAATCCAAGATGATACGGTAAATAAATTGGGTGTACATTCCGCTAAGCCCGTCCCGAACCGGGAGCCTTACCACTCAGAAGGTAGGGAAGGAGAAGGAATTGAAGAGTAACATCTCGCTAAAATAGATCTATGCTGATAGTACCCCTTGTCCAGGGTTACGGATGAAGTCTACCATTGTAGACTTCATCCCCAAAATTATGGAGAAGACGAAAAGAGATAATTTCGAATTCGGCAGACACAACGAAAGTAGCAAGCTGTGATTTTATGATTAATATAAAATCAATAGCAGTATCTAACCCTAAGTAGGCGGCTGAAAATGACGTTTACATTCAGAAAATCGGCCAAGAACAGAGAACTCGCCAACACGCCTCACCAACGTGGCACTTAATGGTCAAAACCCCTATGTCACCTATGTCCAAATAGTGAATTTAAAGAGAACGAATCATGTACCCCAGGTGAGTAAAACAAAAAGCTCCAACTCCCACACTACTTTAGTAGTAATTTTGAGGAGAGTTAAGTCAAAAATTCGATAAAGAAAACTACTTACAAAATAAGAAAAAGACAAGACATACAACATTGCACATAGAAACATATTATAATGTAGAAACTTACTTCGAAAGTTACTTCGAGGACATATTTAACGCACTTAAACACGACTCAGCGAAATATAAAATAATTATAGAAAATTTTAATGAAAAGTTGGGCAAAAGAAAAGATGAAGAAAAACACAGGGTGGAAACTTTCAGATATGACACAAGAAATAAAAGAAGTGAAATGTTATATAATTTTTTCGAACAGGAAAATTTATTTGCAATTAATTCATTCTTCAAGAAGAACCACAAAATAAATGGACATGGATGAGTTCAAACGGCACTATCAAAAACAAAATCGATTACATGGTAACAAGAAAAAAAAAGGTTACATATATCAGTGTACTGAATAACTGCACCATTGGTAGTGACCACAAATTAATCAGGGTCAAGTTACATACATGTAAAACTAAAAAGAATAAAAAAATGAAGAGTAACACATATAAAATCAACACTTAAACATGAAAAAAACCACTAATAAATATCAAGAAGAAATAAAATACCACTTACAAGACAAGGACTACATAGACATGGAAATAGATGAAATTAACGAAACCTTAAAAGAAACAATTATAGACTCAGCCCAAAAAATAACCTCAAAACAAAACAAATAAATTGAAACACTATCCTCCAACACTAAAAAAAATGTTGAAGAGAAGAAGGGAAGTAACCCAACGGAACAAACAAAAGAGTGTAGAATTCATTGAACTTAATAATAAGAAGATTTATAAGACAAAATAAAATAATAAATGAGGGCGTTAAAATTCATCAAATAATAAAAAATATTAAAATATGAAAGTATTACGATAATAGCAATAAAAGGTAAAGGAGAAAAAGAAGTACGAGACAATGACGAAACAAACTCTACAATGAAAGAATTCTATGAGGAATTGTGTAAGTCTTTAAAAAGCTCCCCCACAAACAAAAGTAAATAATGAACATAAACTCATAAGCGCATTGATGGAAATGAAAAATGAAAAATTCCCTGAAAAAGACAACCTAAAAAAGAATTAATTATTGAAGGAGGGAAATAAACAATAAGAGCGCTGAAGATGTTCAATAAATGTTTGGAAACTGGAAAAATCGGGTCAGAATAAAAAGAAGAAGGCCGTGACAATATTATTGTGCAACAATTAAAAAAATTATAGACCCATAACATTACGATCTCTATTGTATAAACTTTTGTCGAAAATAACAACGAAAAGATTAACTAATAAAATGGAAATGCATCTATCAGATGAACAAACCGGCTCTCGTAAACGGTTCACTTATTAACTACCAATAGAAAAAGTAATTGAATACCATCTTCCTTTATATATAGCACTAGTAGACTACGAGAAAGCATTCCATAGTATTGAAACAATACAACAGAATCTATAGAATAGCATGATAGATCACAGATATATGACGCTCAAGAAAGACATGTACGAAAATACACCAATAGTGGTTAAGTTGTCAAAAGACGCTGATCCAATTGTGATTCAAAGAGAGTTTGTCAAAACGATCTAATATCCTCTAAGCTATTCGTATTAGCTGTTGAAGATGTTTTCACTAGATTAAATTGGGAGAAAAAGGCATAAATATAAACGGAAAATTTTTGAATAACCTATTATTAATAATACTATTTGAAACAAACAGAAAACAACTAAAATCGATGCTGCAAGAACTAAACGAGGCTTCTACGAAGGCAGAGTTATGAGTAAATACTGCAAAAACAAAAATTATGACGAACTATAGAATAAGTAGAAGAATTATACATATCTAGAGCAAAGGTTTATACTTAATAAAGAAAAAAACGAATAGAAATCGTAAGAAAAACTAAGCTAGTATAGATGGCCTTTGGCAGATTAAGTTATATATTAAAAAACCGAAATTCATCCCAACACTTTAGGTCCTGTTACGTCTACTATAAAACTCAAAGGCATCGAGCACCAAATTTTATAAATAACTTAAATCCAGAAAAAACTATAACACATGGCTAAAAGGCATGAAGCACCAAATTTATATAGAGATAACTCTAATAAGGAAAACACAACTTAAGACCACAATGCGATAACAAGAGTTCATGGAAATAAACAACAAATAGGACAAGTTGGAAGGATACATATAAAGATTAAAAAGAACAAAAATAAACAACAAATTTCAGAAATAATATCAAGAGACATCATAATGATTACACCAATGGAAATAATAAATCATACTTTAGACTGCACTGAATATTCATCAATGGAACCTTGCAATGACAAGCTTCTCTCTAAACTTTTCTCTCCTTTGCTTTAATCGTTTTTCCTCCAACTTTATCTCTATTGAATCAGTCGTTTCGTGAGTTCATCGTTTAGGTTTTTTCGACCCCCCTTTTAGTTCTTTTATTTTTAACTTTGATTCAGACATCGTTTTCACTAAACCGTCTTCATCGATTTTTATTAAAAACTTAACCACCTTAACTGCTTCTTTTGTACTGACGCTTTTACCATTGCACATTCTTCTGATAATATTGCCAATGTCTTCATATAAGGCTTTGATGACTGTCTTATGGTTCATTTTGGCTTCTTTTAGAATTCTTTCAAAAGGCTTTTCTAGTTCTAAGAACCACAAATAAACTTACCTCTCTGCTAGCTATGGCCTTCTCACATATTTATTTTAGTGCATTTTTACATTTCATCTTAAACTAGTCCTAAAGTTATTCCTTAGAATACTTTATGAAGAGATCTTCCCGTAATTGTGGCATTTTCTTAAAATAGGGGTGGTAAAATTCTTGTTTTCCAATCTTTTCAAATTCTTGTTGTATAATTCTAGCAACTTTTAATTGTTCGTTTCTTCTATACGTTTGATCATCCCTAGAGAAAATTTGCCAGTGCCTGGTACATTTGTTAATTTGAGTCTTGTTATAGTTATATCTAGTTCTTATCTTAATGTTGTGTTATTTGTTGTTTTAGTTTCCATCGTGTCTTATTATGTTTCTTTTTCTTGTTCTGTATGGTTGATTTTCTCTTTCTGCAGGCAATTTTTGAAAGTGTCGATTCCACCGTTCCCACTATCTTCACTACTTTTGTGAATATATTTCCCTGTTTGTCTTTGATGTTCTTGGCTCGTTCCATACTCTCAAATGTTTTCAAGTTGTTAATCCACAGCACCATCATGTTTGTTTCTATCACATTTTATTTTATTATTTTCCATTTATCTTTTACACTGAATTCTGTTGACTTTTTTTGTAATCCGTTTTGGTGATTGTTCCTAACGTATTCTTCTTTTAACTGATTTTTGATTTTATGTTTAACTATGTTGCTCCTTTTTTGCTCAATTTACATTACTCAAATATGACCTTACTAGAACCTACACGTATATGCACTTACTAAAATGTTTTGTAGACATGTATGGTTGTAAATATCAGGTTTAGCCTGTTATATATTTAAATTTAGTTAGTCAATTGCAAGTTCATCTGAAGTCTAAAATACTCCAAATAAATGTGTATTATCCAGACTAAATAAGCCAGAAGTATCTTCGGTTACAGGTAACTTAATTCCTGCCTACATATGTGTACTAATAAATTAAATGTATGTTTAACCAATATTATGCAGCATAATTTTACATAATTAACAAGTCATAATACCTCGGCTATAATAGTACCGGAAATGCCTTTCTACAGTTTTAAATTTGTATCTAATGATGCTCAACGAAGAAACAATTAAAGCGTGATCGTAATGGATTACCGCAAGGTTAAGATGTTAAGGTTAACAAATTAATGAATATATTCTGTAGATGCATAAGTTTAGATGTAATTTTAGTATACAAAGATAAGGTAAGCATTTTGAAAAATAGAATCGAGTTTCTAACGGCAGTATTATTATTTACATTTTGACTACCAAGATAGTTGTTGTTGGGACTTTATAGAAATTACATGAATCAAATTTTATAATAAATAAGACTTGAACCCAACGGAGTATTATTTAAAAAATTAAAAATAATCGCAGGTACTTTACAGGGGTTAGTTACGTGTATATTACAGTTTGTTAGTCAAAAATATGAACACCACTTCGGAGAAGTGTATCTGACTATTACGCGTACTGAAACGTTATAGAATAAAATTAGAGTGCAAGTAGTGGTATATTGTATGTCATACACTTGTGTTAAGAAAATAATCAGTAAATCGACGGAGTTGAATTATTCTGAATGTGGTATGACCATTGGATGCCACAATTGCAACAAGTCGGTTTGTGAAATATTTAATACTGATTGTATAATAGTACTGAAAACATTCTGTTTTTTTAAACAAAACGTTGTATCGTTATAACACAGAACATAGAAAAATAGAAAATGTTCTGCAAAGAATATACGTCAAATCAAAAGGAGCACTGAAATTATGTAATAACTGTTAAAGTTAAAGAATCAGTTAAGAATGTTATTAGGAGAGACGTTTTTACATAAGAGCAATAATGAAATATCAAAAAACTATAGCAAATGAAATAGGTCTAACTGATGAGAACAGATCCATTGATAAATATATACAAATATAACATTTAGAAAGCGGCCAAAAAGAAAATAGTTAAAGGAAGTAGAAGATGGTAATAAAAAAAACTGGAGTAGCAAAAGACCAAAATAAATCGAAGAACAATTCTGAGTAAACTAAGAATCTCCTAGAGCTGTGATTCATCTTTTTGGGCAAATCCGCCAGATAATAAACAAAAGGGTGTACACTAGAAACCAACACAATTGACTAAGTAACGTGCTAGAGTTCTGAGAGAATGTGTATCCACTCCGATAGCATTCAAAGTAAAGTTCAGTGTACTTTTGAAAGCTTAATAACTGTAGTTTCAAATAACACAACTTTGATGAAATACGACTTGTTTTAATGAAAGTTATGGCTCTAAGAATATGTGTAACACAAAAGAGTTGAAAAGGAAAAGGTAATTATAAAGGGAAGCAATGAAACCCTCAGTTAAAATTAATTTAATGATTTTTTTCAATACAGGTGTTGCCATCTCTACTCCTAATTGCACTTTCTAAGCGATTATGCATGGATCGGATGACTTTTTCTATGTTGTCTTGAAGGATTGCTTTCCACACTTGAATCAACACCGTTCTTAGTTCCATCGCGCTCCCTAATGTAAGATTTCTGTCCCCGACTTTTCGCTTAAGCTCATTCCAAACATGCTCAATTGGATTTAAGTCTGGGCTACACGGAGGCCAGTCCATTTTCGGTATACCGACGTCAACCAAGTAGGTAGTGGTCACTTGCACAGTGTGGCATCATGAATTGTCCTGCACTCGCATGAAGTCTTCACTAACAAATTCTGCAAACGGAACATGTTCTTCAAGCATGTCCCTCATGTAGGGGTCCATTTTAACTTCCTCCATTAGGCACGAAAACTAACAAAAACAACAGGTTTTCTGTGCATAGAAATGCCCGATCCGACGTCTCCTGTCGTTGCTACGTAGACACATTCTGAAGTCGTCAGTGAATAATATCCGACTCCAATGGCCGAGGCCCCACTCGAAATGTTCGCGAGCAAATTCCAGTTGCATTTGCTTTTGGACTGCAGTTAGAATGGGACCCGTAACTGCCTTTTTTGAGGCCAGGTTGGCTGCCCTCATTCTTCTTCTCACTGCCAAAGCGCTGGCGACCATACCTATGATGGCATTTAGCTCTTGCTTGAGGTCAGCGCCAGTCATGTGTCGATTTCTGAGAGATACTGAGATGAGAAATCAATCGTCTCTCTCTCTGTTGTCACGCACCTTCTTGCTGCCGGACGTAGCCACCGGTGTCCCGGTACCGACGCCACACTCTCGACACAGCTGATTGACTCAAATTTAGTCGATTTGCCACGATTGAAGCCCTCTCTCAACAACTCTCATGCAACTGCCTGGGCTGTTCGGTGGCTGTAGTATCTATGTTATTGCGAATCACTCCAGCACTTAGGTCATTTACTTATTTACGTCAACTTCGGATAACTGACTGAGATGAATTACCAGATGGCAACGTACTGTAGGCCAATCACATGTGTACCAATTAGCAAAATTCATAAAACCCCATCCGTGATGCATATTTTTTGAACGCGTCATCCGATTAATGGATAGTAACAGTTTTTTAAAGCTCAGTAATAAAGATACCCCTTCCATGTTAATGTTTTTATTTTCATTTTCCTTAGACCGAAAGAGAAAACGAAAATGCGCGTGCAGCTAGTGAGTCGATTATCTTGCTCTCAAGTGTATAATATAGTGACTAATTTTACAAAACTATACATACAAATTAGGTTTTGATAGTATACAGGCTTAGAATGATATATCACTTAATACAAGCGATTTGGTCTTGAATTGGGAGATGATATATTTTCTAACTCTTATGAGTTCTTGGTTATATTTTCGCATACGTAAATGTCGTCCATATAAGTCAAAGGATTTAAGAAAGTCATTATGAAAAATTTTGTGTATTGAAGAACTAACATAAACACAATTTTTCTGTGTATATTAATATTTGTTTAATAATTATGCACAGCAAGTGTTAGTAACATTAAACTGATCGATTTTATTTATTACATACAATATCATTAAACATTACACAGAACAACTCCAAGTAACAAAGTTTTTTTATGAAAACGGATAATTTTCTTTGTAATATTACATTGCTAACCTTCTAAGTTTAGTAATGTCGCAAACAATGGAGGTTATGTCATAGCACGCGCGCTAGGTGACAAAAGAAACTAACAAGTAAAAGTTAGGTCTGGCTAAATTTCGTGATTTTCGTGGTGGCCCAAAGGTCAACCGACACTGCACCGCACAATCCACTATTTACATCACCTCACAGAGACATAAATCCGGAAAAAGACGATCGAGAGTAGAAGTGCGCGAGATAAAATGAAAAGCAATATCGGATCAAAGCAAACTCGCTGCGGAATTGGTAACCTGCATTCAGAGAGATGAGAGAGGAATTGACCCCAAGATTGATTTCAGCCTTGGAATTGTGCTGCCCCTAGTTTAGTCCATGTTTATGCAATGAGGAAGGCGCCCGGATCGCCCGGAGCTCAAGCGGCCCGCTCGCCGGCGAACACGGTCTCATTTCATATTTGTAACAGCCAATGCATTTTCTTAGGGCCGAATAATTTACTCCCCGTAATCGAAAACGGTGCCGGCACGTTCCTCCGATAGCGTAAAAATGTATGTCGGCGCCATTCAGCAGAAAGGGCCTTTATGTAGCGCACGCCGCGATAGTGCAAGTTCAAATGTAAATCTTAAACCCCTATTGTACTCGTTATCGCGCCGTTTCCACCCCGTACGTAAAGGTCATGCTTCTTTTGCCCCAAACAGCTTGGTTGGATTTTGCCCCCGCCTCGCGCCCCTTTGTGCGGCCTTTATCTCTGCAGCAACAACCTGCGCCGAAAGGTGATCGTACACGTTCAGATACTATTAATCCATTACGCGAGCCGGCGGCCCCGCTACTCAAAAATCGTGCTCGTTAGGGGGATCGATCATCCTCGAGGGCTGCATTATGCTGCGACGGGCGCCGCCGCCGTGCATATTTCAGGGCGGCCGTCGCGGTGAAACAACTACGAATGATGGATAGGCCTGGTAATGGACACGTCGGCGTCGGATCGCGGGGAAAATGGAAGGTCAATGTAACGCTCTAAGTAGGAGAGGGCGGATTGAGATATTACGAAACCTCGGGTGCCCGCGGAAAATTTGTGGGGCTCTCTGGGCGCCCTGCGACCCCATTAGCTGAGAATAGGAGAGGTATGCCTTCCCCACAGACCTTTGAATTTTAATGCGGCGGAAAATCTCCCTTTTGTGACCGAGCGGCTTTTCGGAAAATTAGACGAGCTTTCAAAAAACAGTTGTTTAAGCTTCACAACGGCATCCGCCGCACCTTCAAAATGTTGCAAAGGTGGACATTTTTGAAAAGTGATTTATAAAAATCAATATAACCGTCAAAAGCACCACGAACGTGTACTATCACCTTATTTCTATGAATCTACAACACACATAAACACTACATAATGTTTTAAACGTCTGAAATAACTGTAAGATGTCGTGAAACCTTACCTGCGGTTGTCAGTATAATTTGAAGAGTCTATGTTGGTGACGGGCCCGGTGTTGATGTCGACCCCCATGGAGCCGATATCCAGCGTCGCATACCCCTTCCGACCAGGTCCGCTAGAGAGGGGTTTCACACCCGTCCCCAAGTTGCAAATATCGTCCAACTCTTGATAAAGTTCTTCGTAGAGTTCGTCAGTGTTTGAGTTGAGGGCATCGTCGAGACGAGCCGGGTCTAGGTGGTAGTTTGGGTTTTCATAGCTCAATAAGCCGTTTTCTGCAAAATATGTAGGTTTCAACAATTTATAGAGATTTGTTAGGATTGCTATACCCACAATCAGCCCCATACGATTTTAACTATAAGAATAAATATGAAAACATCTCTATTGTATTCGGTAGAAACGAAATAGAATGATTCGTTGGGTAGATTAAATATTCCCCTCGCAACATTACCGAAGCTTCCATAATGTGCGGTCCCCATGCAGTTCCTCCGGCAGACGGCCGTTTGTCACGAAAAACAGTTATTCCGGCAATGTCCGCGCGCAGCGGATGACTAATCTGCGATGCCATGGCCGATAAGAGGCGCATATATGCAGTATTTTATCAATAATGATGATGGTTTGCCCGTGCGCCCATCTGGGTGCTGTAAAATTAACGGACTTCGACGGCGCTTCTCATTTCCAGCTGACGTTCACTACTTTACGGGGAAATAAATATGCACAATTCCGTGCTGCGCGTAGGGGATATGAAGAGGGTAAAATTCATGGCGTGATGCTTGATTATACAAAAGAGTACAAGAGTAAAACATGAATACATGATGCGTGAAAGAAGAGATTTGATGAAAAATATGAATAGTAAGACAAACAATTAGAAATATTTAGAGGAAAATTAACATAAAAAGACTAAATAGGATAATAAAACTAATAAATAGAAGTACGTGAATAGTAAATGACGTGAAACAAAAAAATCTCAGGAGAAAATTAACGAAAGCGGAAATTTTGAGTAAGTTTGTTGGTCTATATATTCTTCGCAAAGCTCAAATTATTGGCTTGCCGAAAATCTATATCCCGTGAAATTGATTTATTGTGAATTGTTACAAACATTTGGATTTGCAATTTATTTTTTGTAAAAATAATTTACAACAAGTTTGTAAGTCACCTATACCCCCAATGAGCGACTTATCATGCATCAAATCGTTTTACACTTTGCATTTATTATTACAGAACATTTTTTTTCTTAAAGAAAAAAATGAAAGAATTACTAGTTATTATTAGTTAATACCTACAGCTTTGGAACGTTAGTAGAGCTGAAAACCAACATAATATCGAAAGATTTTCCGCATTTTAGTTGTATGGATGTTTTTCTGACCAAAGCAAATGTCAATAACCATTTCCAATATATAGCCTTCCCTAAAGCAAAGCTATATTATGTTCACTACATACAGATAGAAAAACACAATGTAACTATTATAGAAATAATTTGGAACGAAACTTTTTATATTTAAAAAAATTATTCTTCAATTATTAGGATAATCCATTGTAACTGAAAAGTTATATCAAAACCCTATCTAATAAACAAATTTATAAGATATTTTACTAGTAACACTTTTTTGAGGGTGAATCAAAAACAAATTTTCTATACTTGTGTATTTAATATTTTCAACATAACTATTCAAACTTTAAATATAGGTGTATAAATAAGTTCTCACCGTTTACATGTAACGTATTAGTCCGCTCTCTTGCGGTTTTAAAGCAATGACATTTGGTCTTTCGAAACATCATGCGATTTGGCGTTTGATGCACATAACTTCAATAATCAGCTGTGTTCTCGATGGCAATTACAAAAGAGCATATTCGATTTTCTATCCACTTCGCGTTTCATCTTAAGAAAAACGCTGCTGAAGCCACCGAAATGATTTGTGCTGCATATGGTGAGAATGCTGTAAGTCATGCAACGTGCAAAAAGTGGTACCAAAGATTTCGCGGAGGAGAGTTTAGTCTTGAAGATCAACCACGCGCTGGACGCCCTCAAACATTTGACACGGATGAGCTGCAGACGCGTTAGGCTGGGAACTTCTCCCACATGCGGCGTATAGCCCAGACATGGCCCCTTCCGATTATCATTTATTCCGGTCGTTACAGCATCACTTGACTGATACGCACTTCAAAACAGAAGAAGTCCGAAAATGCATCGATAACTTTATCGTCTCGAAGCCGGTGAGCTTCTATCACCAGGAATTCGCAAGCTACCCGAAAGATGGCAAAAGGTCATCGATGCCAACGGAGAATACTTTGATACTTAAGCTTTTTTTGTTTGTTTTTAAATAAAACTTTAATTTTGCAGAAAAAAGCTGAGAACTTATTTATACACCTATTATAATGATAGCTTATTATACAGGCGATAAATTGGTGGTAATCAGTTTCAAATATCGATTTCCATAAAAATAATCTAATCAAAAAGCTAAGTATTAATAAAAAGGATATTATAAAAAATTTAAAGTCACGTGATGCTTTTTTCAAGTGACGAATTGAAAAATGGGATCCAACAAGATCTTTTGAAAGCACATCCAAAATACCTAAATTAATAAGCGAAGAATGTATAGAGACTAGTTCTTTAATGCAGCAAAATGAGAGTGTCTATAGAGAAAAATGACCATCTCTAATTAATTCAATTATAAATATATCAATTTGAGTAGATAGTTGCAAAAATAAATTAAAAAAAAAATTAAGATTCTAAAGAAGCGCAATCGTAAATATTTTTCGCCAAGAAAATTGTTAGCATTATCTTTTAAAAATAATAACTTTTGGAAAATGATTATGACGCAGTGGACTGCGAATATAAACACAACATTAATGGGTCAGAGATTTAGTCATAATTTATCTATGATAAACAGGGTAGACTAATCCAACGAAATGGATTAGTAAACTAGTGGCTATATTCTTATAGAATGGAAACTATTATTAAAACAGGAAGGTAGAGGTGCAGGTAAGTAATTTAACTTTAAGCGATTTTAATAACTAGTGCAGATGTTCAAGAATAGGTAAAATAATACCAAAATCAAATAAAAGAAGACAAATTTTCTGGTAGTATCATAGCCAAATATCTGCAATAGCAAACCTGAAGAAAATAACAAAAGCGAGTAACTGGTGACATCACCTCTATGGACTATTCTTTTATCAGTTTAATTAAAAGAGAGGCCCATAAAACTATTCTAAGAAGAAATTATATCCAGCTAACGCAGCAACCATCACTGTAAGTCTTCACGTGGCAACATTTGTGGGAATACTTAACGATGACTACAAATAAATAAATAAACTCAAAATTCTAAAAATAAGCATGTGCCTTGCACTTTTAATAATAAATTTTGTCTCAGTACATTGATTACAATGACATTTAGGACAAACTTCCTAAAGAAATCATTTATTTCTCTAATGTTTTCACTAAGAAATTATTACTATGTTTTTATATAAATAATTATGCTTAGAAGTTATAAAAATTGTGCAAAATAGTGAAACAACAATCAAGTTCTTAATGAAGCAATCGAAAACAATTGTTAATCTCTTATTAATTCATTCATTCAGTTGTGTAATAAATAACCTTTCTTTATGATTTATTAAATTATCATGTATAAGGTACATTTTGATTATCATTTGTCTAATATTATAAGTCTGGCATTTATTGTTATTGTTTTAACTATGATCCATTTTTTGAAATTTTATTTTAAGAATTTTCTACCATCGAAATTAACCTTTAACTGTTTTCTACTTTTCACATATACATATTTTGAAGGTCGCGTTTCCTTAAATTATTTCACTTAATAGTCCTTTTCCTAGATTTCTTTTAGGCTGCACTTTTTATGAAGTTGGTACAGTAATTTAATTTTGCTCAAAGATGTTTTTCAAATTTGGTCTGTGATAAAGTTTCAATGAAGAGTTTCATACACCCAACAAACAGATTTAGATACACGCTTGTCTGATGACGTCTTCTTGAAAATTTACTCTGCAAAAAGTATTAATATCGTGTTATGAAAATAACTTGCTCAGTAGATTAACTGCAGATATTTTCATAATACTCTGCATCAATATCCTAATACTTTTTTGTGTATTAACTTGATTCATTTCTTGTAAAACAGAATAAAAAATATATATAAATAATTGTGTAATGAGTAGCCGCAATAGTTTCTCGGTAGTTTATGGTTATGGTAAAACTGTAAGCCTTGAATGTTATTAAAAATATAAACGCCATTTGTCAAATAATTAATGTGTTACTAGACCATTTACTGTGTTAGTGTTTTAAAATAAATCAGGTTTTATTGAAAAGTGTTGTCAGGTAACTTACTATCTGTTACCGTATGATATCAATTTTTGACGACAAAACCCATCAAAGCGAGATAGAGTTTTGTAATCCCAGTTAAATGGCATGAAAATCTAAAACATGCAGTTTCAGTGGGACTATTTATTACAAAATGCATTTTCTAAGATCGATTATCACTGTCGGACGTCTTTCTTTTAAGAATGATCCAGAGTAAAAAAAGATTCTTAGAATTAAGTCTTCTCGCATACATTATGTCGTTTACAAAAAAATACTTGGGTTGAAGCAAGAATGTATTTTATCTATTATAATATTATGGATCCATCATTTGTGTTTTCATTCGGAAACTTATATTTTAATTAAAGGACGAGAGATCCATCGTCATTGGCCGCGCTGCTTCTCGTCTAAAAATTTGTTAATTTAAAAGGACGAGGCGAGTCCAACACTCAGCTGATTAAAATAAACAGTACAAGACAATAATTGACTCGTACTTAAAATTTTACTACGTCACTGAAGGTAACCGTGCGAGCTTCGCCTCACTGCCTTAGCCATTATCGCCTGCGTGCTCCCTCTGAGCCAAGCCCCCCGTCATCCTCAGTCGGCCCGGTAGCTTAGCGAGCGTGCTGTGATTGGTCCGTTTAATTAATTTTAATCGGCTGTAACTTATTTGACCTCGGATCAAAAATTAATGTAATTTTTGTTCGTCTCGTCTGATCTATCCGGTAATATAAATTTCAAAAAAAACAAAATCCTGAGCTTCATTTTGTTTCGAGTTTCTATTTTACCAACTTTTATTAAATTCATGTTTATCTCATGATAACAAATCATTTTTTCTCAAAAATTTTTAATTTTTCAAACCGTTTAGATTCATGACCCTTTGGAATAATTTGACCTTACGACCAAATTCTAGGCCGATTTTAGTATGCTTACCTGAAGCCTTGAATTTATTAAAAATAAAAGCCGTTTTAAGTTAATTAACTCTTGCGGTTCTTGAGATATCTTGTTTTTTGAAGAAAACAGGTTTTACTACAAGTGTTCAGGACACTCACTATCTGTACCGTTTGAACATTTGACGAAAACCCAAACCAACTTGAGTCTTGATGCATTCCAGTAAACGGCTGTGAAAAATCTAAAATGCAGTTCAGTGGGACTATTATTACAAAAGCATTTCTTAAGATCGATTATCACTGTCGGAGTCTTTTTTTAAGAATGATCCAGTAAGAAGAATTGTAGAATTGATCTATATCTAAATTATTTGATTCACAGCAAATAAAAACTTCGATTTGAGAGCAAGAATGTATAATTATTGATTTTAAAAATATTTGCTTTATTATCCGGTAAAGCTTTTAATATTTGATAAAACTTATATTTGTAGATTTCAAGAAAAGTATAAATATTCCAATTGGCAGCGCTCTTCATCGTAAACGGTGCTTGTTATCCGACAACTGTAACAAGTACCCTAGTAGCAGCGGTATTCAAAAGGCAAGAGTCTCATTTAGATTGGATGTAGGTGTTTTCAGGTAAAAAAATATTGAATTATTTTTTGTTATTTTTCTATATTTCTTAACCGTACAGATTATTCCATAATGTTAAACATGAACCCATCGTGTTCGTTTTTTTTTCACTTAATTAACTAGAAGTATTAAGATTCTGCTTTTGGACGTTCTCTTATTAGCGAGCCCATTCGTTCAGAAAATTAACATTGTCTGGTGACATCGTATTTTGAAATTCTCGAGTTTTCGTATTAGTTCTGTAAAAAATACTTTTGATGTATTAGGGAACAGTCTTCCTTACTTACTTTAAAATTTATCCACCAGTTTTCAGATATTGACCAGAAAATTAAACCTTACCGTTTTCTATTTTCACCACTTTATCAATGCATACTCTTGATATCTTTTTAATCATTTTTCACGTGTTTCAATGTATTCGTAGTATTTATTACTTGTGGTATGTTCCGAAAATATTGATAACTTGATTGATAATAACTTAGTAATCGAAGAGAGTGAACTGTAATACGCATGCGTGAATGAGGACGACTTCGCTGGCTGGATCAGTTGGGAGTTAAACGTCGGTGTGACCTTTGCATTTGCAATGATTCAGAGAGTATAACAACAATTTTATGCTAAGCCGTAACTTTCTGATGATTCAGAAGATGGTCGGGAAGTGATTTATGTTCTGGAAAATCAGCATACGGGCTGCAATCAACAATTTGAGAACTAGATGAGATGGTCCAATTTCTAATGAGTTGTTTCAGAGTGTTACTAATAATAAAAATATTCCCATCAAAGTCATAATTAAAGATAGAACGTGAGTATACGGTTACAATCCGGAAACAAAAGTTCAATCGTCGCGTCCAAACCAAGTTCGAGACTATCTTAATTAACCACAAACTGAAGCTACGTACCAAGTTGTTTGTGTGTTATACTATTTTTCAGAAATATGCAGATTTTTTGTTATTGTAGTTGTGTATTATACGTCTTGATAAGTTTTGAATAGACACAAAAGGCTTCTGTATTTATCACATCTCCTTTAAACACTTCAGTTTCAATATTTTATTTGTTTATTCTTCTTACTTATTTAATTTTTGTTTTTCTGTAACGCACTTTTTAGTTTTCAGCTGATTAACAATTTAAAACGTTCGTTCACCGGGTTTCAGTATTCATTCACATGCCAACGTAAAAAATTATTTTAAACTTTTTCTGTTCATGATTTTTTAGTCACGTTTTACGATGTTATGACGGCTGCCTTTATCTGAACTAGAATAACTTCTACTTCGCTTTATCAAAATGACAAATTTGGTTTTAGATGATATGGAAACCACGTGCTTGCAACTATCAGTCTGTTAAGTAAAACTATACCATAAAATATCGACAGTTTCTTAATTTTGGGGCCAAAAACACAAGATTACCAGCACGCTTCAATTTATGTAGTAATCTGCTTGTACTTTCATATATTCATCTCATCATCCTTATTGGTAGTATGTATTATTACAGTATCGATCGGTTTCAGCTCTTTACTGATTAGGAGATTACTACATCTAAGTTACAAATGTATTTTAATTTTCTTTCCAAACTCTTCGCTTAGAAGTATTTCGATTTCGCGAGTAGTTGTTGAGATCGCTACACAATTATTCTTTTGGGATCTTCTTGATTAAGTCACTTCACTCCAGCTATAATTATTAATCTATCCTGTATTTTTAGTTTAGCTTCTGGAAAATGATTTTCAACCTAATTAGCGCCTTAAACGAATATTGGGTTCATATAGACTCGAAGACAGCATTTTCCACCAACTACAATAAACTACTGATAGTTACAAATTATAATTGCATATATCAGAGCCATAAGAACAAAACTGCTCGTCAGATAACCATAAAAAGTCAATATTAACAATTTCCTTCTAATTACTAAACCGAACGGAAACTTGTGAAAGTAGTTTTCGCTTGCATTGGCCCCTTTAAAAGGTCTCGAACATCTGGTCGATATATTTAATTTCCACTTAATTGCCTATAACGTGCTGAACTTCCTCACTTTCTAAAAATGTCTTTGATGAGCAGCGGAGCAGATGCAGGAACTGGCATTCGTTCGCACAATGACAGCGAAGAAACTTTTCCCTTCGCGGCAGCAGTTATTGTCCATAAAAATGTTAATACAATTTAACGAAACGCCATTGTTCGCCCCCTTAACGTGGAAATCAGAGAAAGCTCATAAGTTGTCTGCAGCACGATGGGAGAGCGCGAAATAAAATCGCATAGGAATGAGGCGACGCGCCGTCAATAATAAAGAGGCCCATAAGTTCGCGATACACGGGCAATTCATGCATTATTCAGGCCCGGCCTGGGAATGTAACCTAATAAACCTAACGTGTGTATGTGCGATTCGAATTAAGAAAAGTGTGAGACCCTGCATAATGCAGCGCGGGCCTCGATCATATCTCGCCGGAAAGTTTCGGCCTCCATTAGCTGCCCCCGGCGCAGTGGCATTCTGCGGCGTATGCGGGCGGCGTTGCGTTTGCATTCCTAGGACATCTCGGCTGATTATCCGGGTCGAGCTAACCCGATGCGCCACTATCTGCTTCGTATTTATTCGCGAGGTTATCTGAAGGAGACTGCCCGTTCTCTCGCGTGCCCTCGGTCGTCGTTCGAGGGCAACGAAAAGCTTTACGAAGCTTTTGTTGTTTCATAAGACAAAGATATGTGCACGTATGCGTACTTAAAGATGATTACCAATTTAGTAAAAGCAAATTTAAATAATTCCACGCATTCTTGAGTGACATTCCACTAACCCTAATTTTAATCGGAGGGACGGGTGTGCCTTGTTGGAGTAACCAACTGGGAACGTACTTAGAATCATCGGCTATTATCCTTATGACTTTATTTTGGAATCGTTGTAATAATTCCATATTAAAGTTACTAGCAGACCCCAAATCTGTATTCAATAGATCCGTTTTGGTTTTATAATTGTTTTATATAGAAGTACTTTTGTAGTGAAAACTGAGATTTCTTCTCTATCACTTAGTACATTTTACAGAGTTCTGATCCAATTTTTTTTATTATGCGAGTTTTTCAGGTAAGACGGTTATCTATAAGAATCCCTAAGCACTTTACACTATCTTGTTGATGTGTCGGAGTGATATTCAATATAAGTGGTGTATAGGTTTCATTTCGCAGAATAAACGTTACTTGAACCAATTTCATTTCGTTCACATGTATTCGCCATAGTTTAAGCCATTTTTCGATTTTTTTGATTATTCGTGGATCGCTATGTGCATACGTAGCTACAAATATTTGTGGTGTTGTCGGCAAGTCTTCTATATACAAAAGGTATGAAAAGGTTCAAAAACATGAACCTATTATGCCGCCCTAGGGTACACCTGCTTGGATTTTCCGATTGATAATTGTACGTTTTTAAATTTTACGCGAAAACTTCTTTCCGACAAATATGTTATTGGCAGGTCCTAGCATACTATCGGTAGAGATCTCTTAATTTTGTATAAAAACCCGGTATACCAGACCTTATCAAAGGCTTTGCTAATATCCAAGAATATTGACGAACAGTACCGTTTTAGATATAGGTCGTGGTTAATTTTTGTAACTACTCTATGCGCTTGTTCTATCATACCATAACTTCCCCGAATGTAATTGGTGTTTCGATGTGGTGTTTGTTTGTTCTAAAACTGGTTTTAACTTTTGCAGTGATGTCTTTTGAAAAACCAAAACTAAATAACACATTTTTATAAGCATTAGATTTTGTTAAAAAACTAATATTCAATTTTATTTTCTTTGATGAAAAGAATGATTGAAAGTATAATTATAAATTAAGATGTTATGGAAATTTTGGACTCCGAATTATATCAAAAAGGACGAATAAAAAGTAATACCTTAGATTTCGCGTTACATCTTTCGTTAACCTAATTAATGTCTTGTGATTTACATTTCTTTGCCTTGCTTGCCAACTTGATTAGTAACTAAGAATGCACTTAAACTTGTACAATAATATCTCTAGAAAAGATAAGAAGAATGTCAAAATTTATCCCCGGTTCTCTGTTCTCCTTTGGATCAAAGAAATCATAGCAGTTCTAAAGAACTTTGCCTGCTGTCAGGTCATATAATCATATAGTGAGTTATAGTTAATCTAATGAAGTTTTTTTAGAATTAAGAGAAAGCTAAGGTTCAATTTGGTTGTACAAATTATTTACCATTCTCATAGTGTTCTCTTTTTTTTTAGCTTGGATAACTAAATTGTAAAATGACAAAAGTTTAAATTTCATTATGGAATTTATCAAAAAAATACTACGGAATGCTGCTAAGTACTCTTTCTACTGCATAATATTTAAAGCAATATATTTTTTGTCAACCTATAAATTGTAAACGGGTGGACATTTACATCCGAAGCTTTCATAAACTTGTAAAGCCTGAGGACTGCTGGAAAGTAAAGATAACTGGGATTAAACAGAAGCTGCAAACCTCTGGTTCACTAAAGATAACGAGCAATTTTGCAGTAATGGTGATCTTCTGTTAACTATCTGGTCCTGTGTTTCTCTGAGAATACCTAAAGACGCTTTGGTTAAAGATGTCGAAAACAGTTCCAGAATGAAGACTAATTTATTATTAGTCTCTTCATCAAGAACTATCATCAAAGCCTTTGCGTATAGTTAAGTAATTTTATTATCAACAATAATTACCAAAGAGATGTTGTATACGATATCTCTGAATCGCAAGTATATGGAAACTCGATTCTAATTGTGGTAGTAACTTGCTCCGCGAATATTTTCAATAAATTTCTCTTCTCTCTTTTGGGACAGCAGCACTATTTTAGAGAGTGATATGACTGCACACTCAACTCTCACGCCACTTCACAATCTGAGTATTGCAAAAAGTGAAATGCGCTACTCCACAAAGCAAAACAATGTAAAGCAGATGTTTCGAGTAAGTAGGTTCGTTATGTACCACATTTCAAAGAAGATAAAAAGCTAAACAGACCGCTTCAATTTATCAAAAGTAGCAATTTATCTCATAGATAAAATAAAAATATTACATGCTAAAGACTACAACAGATTAAGGTGTTGTTCCTTAAAAAAAAACGATCGTTACCTTAAAGAGTGCTATCACAAGTTGGAAAGAAGAAAATTAATATTTTTGATAGTCTGTGTAAAATGTTGAAGAAATATTAGAGCTTAAATAACACTTTCTTATAACTAAAGGTTTAAATCCTGAATCGGACTCACATTGAAAAAGCAGGTTATAATTAGCAGATATAAACGACAAGGCTACGAAAATAAGTAACATTCTTTTAGACGAGTTGAATGTCATATATATATAACATATAAATCTGTCAACACTGTAATAGAAGTATAACATATGGTGTGCTTTGTAAGACCTGAATTCTTGAAGTATCCTTCTTATACACTCTGTTTGGAAGAAGAAACGTCGTTATACCCTATAAAATTTTAAATCGTCCGTATAAAAAAAGTAAAAAAAGCAGATAACAAGATAGTAGGAGTTATTGACAAAAAAGAGCTCATATTCAGGATTTTGTCTATTTCATTGGACTAAAGTTTCTCTCCAAGGTATACTTTACCATCACCATTAACAAAATCCTGAAATAATCTTTGAAGAAATCTGGATAAATCTCAGATATGATTGTTTTTCTTATGGTTAGTTGCATGTGGGTCCCTGTAGTGTATACAAATTGTATATAATTATCCATTTGCGGCTCTTTCTTAATTAAAAATTAGTTGTTTGCAAAATAGTTTTATCGTAATTTATTATTTTGTTCGCTACGTTTCATTGCACCAAAAACACCGCCAATATGGTTTTCCTGATTTCAAGGTAATCAACCACGAGAATCCCTTTCTTACCCCAAAAAATTGACGCCGTAACTTTTTCAGTGACCGATATGTTTTTCGTCCTTGTCAAGTCCGTTCGCCTCGTGTAGTTCACTGTTTGAATTGAAAGAAACTTTTAGCCACGGTTTTACAAACCCGTTAAATTCTTAAATAATTTAAAATTTTCTTATCAACTCGCTTTTGCTCTGGAATGGACCGAAGCGGCATTAATTTTGCGTAGTCTTTTCATATATACTTCACAAAACTGCGGTTGCATTACAGATAAAAATGAGATTCTAGTGTGTCTGACGATAGATAATAATACCACCAGATCGTGTTGCTAAAACTCATAAGAGTAGCGAATCATTCGTGTAACGCTGCAAGTGCAGTTATGGATAATGAAAGTAGATAAACATGAGCAGCAATGGATTACGTAGCACAATGATAAATTCGAAGAACTTTTTGAGTGTTCGATCACAGCAAACAAATTGTGGTTTTGGCACAAGGTGCCGAAAAAGCAACACCCGTCTATGAAATGGCAGCACAATAGTTCTCGTCCCAAGAAGCTTATTTCAAAACAAATGGCGATTCTTTTAATTGATTTTCTGCACCCTCAAGACAACAACGATGCTATTAAAAATGGAAATCTTTCAATATGATAATGCACGACCACATGTCAGTCGCTATACTGTTATCGCGTTTCAGGCTCTCGGATACAACACGCTGTACTTTGCTTTGTTTGACGCAATAAAAAAGCTATGGTAAGAAGTTTTCTCCAACAATAAGCTTGCGCAGTCTGTTCACCTGTGGTGCTAGGCAACAGCTTTGTAGAAACTAGTAAAGCAATGACAAAAGTGAATGAATATTGAAGAGAAACAATTGTAGTGTCAATAATTTTTAAACGCGCCAAGTATTTTACGCAAAACAATTGCAACTAGTGACATTCTTCAGTGCTCGCCGTGTTTTTACGTAAATCTAATGGTGAATAACTGTACAGTGAAATAGTCGGTGATATATTTTATTATGAAAAGACAGACCACGTTTTAGATGGTTTTGCATAACCGGGACCAACAAAAAAGATCTTTAGTCAGTCCATTTTGCGTGAATGAGCGAGGTATGAGTAGATACGTACATTTAAGAGGATTTTAGTAACATTAAAATGCAGCAAAACTTGTTCTCACTTTTTTGTGTCAATGATGCTATTACAAATTATGTAGTCTTAACCAATGCAGATTTTATGGACACGGCAGCCTTGTTGACGGTATATAGTAAATTAACAACTACGTTGCTTCAAAATTGACCTTCGCCGGTGATTGCTTTTGTATCACATTTTGCTACTATATTTAATGCAATTTAAGCACTTCTCTAAAATGAATGTTTTTAGTTATATAAAATTTTGCAATAAATTTAGTGTTATTTTACAGTTAAGTTTTCATTATCCTAAATTAATAAGTTCATGCAAACATTATTAACATTGGTTACTTTTTCGTAACGAAACCATTTTACATTAGTTAGTTATAGCTCGCAAAAATAGAGGATAAAGCTCGGTCTATACAACAGTTAACCATAAAAAAACTTTAGCGTCCTTAGTAACTAAGCCCAAAGTTTACTTTAGGTACTCCGATGATTTTTAACACACAAATAAATTTTATTTAAAATGAGGTTTCCATTGGAAACGGAAAAATGATGAGACAGCTGTAAGGGTTATTAATACACAGCGTTTACACGTAAGATAAGTAAAAAGATTATTCTTCACTTTAGTCATGACAGTATCATAAGGTTAAAAAAGGAAAAGTAGTCAAACTACTTCTAAACAATTCTATTGAATTTTTCTAGATTTTTTAAAACTTTTTAAAAAAACTGAAATAAATAGAAGTTTCATTTCAGAAAGACGAAAACAAATTAAAAGCAAATATATATACAGATACAAAACATAAATAATTCTTCGTTCTTCTACAAGTTTAGAATCGACTGAAGTTGCTGAAAAATAGTGTTTTTCGAGTTCCTGTATATTTAGTTAAATAAAGCAATTTATAACTGCCATGCAACTATTATGTACTAACTCAAGATTCTAATTTTAATTTATATTATATTAGCTACCCTCAAAAATTACAGATATTAATTTACAGCCAGACTAAACGGATGTTTAACGATTTTTCATACTCCAGTGCATTGGTAATCAACGACGTTGATTTTTATGATAATTTATTGGAAGAAATTCCCAACTGTGCGATACAAAAATGTTCCTACTTTTCATACATTGGAATCGAAGGTTGTGCAAACAAACCTAGTGCCTTTACTATGGCGTTATGATACATGTCGTCTTGCTTAATAAGCGAATAACAACCATTTGTGGCTCAAAAAAAAAAATTAACACAGCTTTCGCATGTTTTAGTACACTTACCATACATTCAAACTAAAATCACATCACATAATCATATAAATTAAATCAGTACGTGCGTCATGTTTGGTTTTAAATAATTCAGAACAGATGTGTGCGTAACGAGCACATCGGAAATACATGCGACAAATGGGGTAAATAATTAGTTGAGCATTAAATAGATTCACCGCTCCATTAGCATATTTGCTAATTGATCTGTTGCCAATCTGCCAATAGCTTATTTACGAAAATGGGTTTTGTGCGGGCGAGCTGGTTGGTAAATATTTTATCTCTAATTCAAAATACATAACGTATGCCCATGAATATTATATATGCTAATACTGCACAATAACATAAATTTGCTATTTTGCACGTAACTTTGTATAGCGGTGAAAATTTAGAAGAAATTAAATAAAACCAATTTTTAATCTTCAAGCTATTTTCAGAATGTAATATGAAATAAATCTAAACGGTGCATGATTCAAGTTTCCTTATTCTATATTAATTATAATTTTTTCTTTTTTCAAACGATAAGGACTTTTTCCCCACATTCTGTTATGTTCAATGAATGCACTTTTTTATGCCAATTTTAAAAATATTTTCACTATTATTTCATCACGTTAGAACTTTCAATGAACATTTTTGTTTAAAATATGCAATACTTTTACCATATTCGTCCATATTTTTTATTTTATTACACAAATGTTATATGTAGAAAGAAATCTGGTTATAGATGATTTGTTTGAACGGATCTGAACAAATCTTGACAAGTTTATTAAGTGGCAACTCTAAATCATACTCCTTATTCTTTTTAAACCAATCACATTTGAGAAATAGTAAATACACGATTACGTGGATTATGTAAAAAAACAAAGAAGAATTATTTAAATTAAATTAGGTCGGTTTCTTGTCATCTGTCACGTTTAACATTCGCAATGTCTCGCAAGCGCATAAATGATACTTTTATTATTATTATTATTTAATGAAAATTTACAAGCTGCTCCAGGGAGTTATAAGTAAATGGGCTAAATGCTAGACTTTGAGAGAAACGCTGTCTGGCTGCGAGTCTGCGCATTTCTTCCTGTACTAGTGGGATGCCTAAGTCGTCGTGTAATGTTTTGTTGCTGACGTACCATGGGACGTCGAATATCATCCTTAGGTCCTTCAATTGGACTTTTGAAGTATTTTTGTATTTGAAGGCTTCGCCCATCCCCATAGCTGGACTCCGTACGTCCAGATAGGTTTCAGTATAGATTTATACAGTAATAATTTATTTCCTGTTTCGATTTACGACCAAGAAGCCAATGCATTTGTTTTAATTTCAGGTTGATTTGAGTTTTTTTTTAGCTGTTATGTGTTGTTTCCTAGTTAGTCTTCTATCGAGTGTCAGTCCTAGTTATTTTACTTGGTTTGTGACTAGTAATTGGGTATCGTTTATTTATACTCGTGGACAATCCGTTTGTTTATATGTAAAAGTAATTTGGGTTGACTTGGCTTGATTGACTTGTACTCGCCAGGAGTGAGTCCAGTCTTGAAGCTGGTTAAGATGGGTTTGTAACTTTTCGGTACCAATTTGTGGGCCTCTACAGCGATGATTGCTATATCATCAGCAAATGTGCGATGATGGTGTTGTTTGTGATCGGGATGTCGGCCGTGAAGATGAGGTAGAGGAAGGGTCCCAAGACACTTCCTTGAAAAACGCCTGATTTAGTTGGATGGTATGAGAAAGTTTTGAGGTTACATTTAGTTTGGAAGTATCGATCGCTTATGTAAGACTTAAGTAGAATGTAATAGGGGTTGGAAGATTGCGCTTGATTTTGTATAATCAGTCAGGCCAAACCCGATCAAACGCCTGTTAAATATCCAGGAAGGCAGCTGTGCACAATTTCTTTTCTTCTAGACTAGTGAGAATGGTGTTAACGATTCTAGAGCTTACATTATTTGGCAGTTTGCCTGGTTTGAAAATTAAAATGATTTGGCGAATTTCCAGGTCACTAGGAAGTAAGCTAATCTTAGCATACTACTGAATATTGTGGTTAACATAACGAGAGCTACTCCTAGGTAACTCTGAGTATTCGACCGGTGATCGAGTCAAATCCGGGTGCCTTATAATTACTGCATCTTTTGATAGGGAGTAGGAGCTAATTGGTAGAGTAATTGGGCATGGACTATCGAGGTATCGTGTTATCACAGCATCGAAATGATGCGTGTAGGTTTTTGTTACATTTGGGGAAAATTAATAATTCGAAAGCATAAGCGAAATATTACATAAACAATAGGAAAAGTGTACTACTATTATAATACTTTGGCATTAAAATTAAATATCAAAATAAATCTTGGATTGCTGTTATCCTAAGTTGGTTGAATGGGAAGCACATTCCCAAATCGTTTGGAGTTCCTACGATATGGTGATAACAAACAAATCATACCATAGAATTTTCGGTTTCTCGGGCAGAAACAAGAAGTAAACTGTGCCTCACAGTTTATCTCTTTCAGAAATCCTCCTCGTTCCAAAATAGTCAGCTAATTTAATGCAAGCACAAAAGAATACGGAAATGAAAGGAGCAACTGCAGTGCTATTTAGCAGTGATGAGGAATTTTTACCATCTTAAAAAGATAAACCTCATCTAATAACTCAATTAGAATTAAATGATCTGATATGAAATTTACATTTATCAAAAATTCAAGCGGAGATACTAGAATCAAGATCCAGATACGCCTATTTAATATGTCGCAATCATCAAGAAGAGTTACCATAATATTCCTCAATTGAAGAAGCTGTTTCTTTTTGCAATAACATTGACGACTTGATGCTTGTATTATTATAAATATAATGTAGAAGAATGGCGTCTTTTAATCGATTCTTCGAAACTGAACTTTAAAACTGGGAAATATTTATCTTTCAGTTCCTGTTGGATATACTGTTCATGTGAAGGGCAGGCCTTCTTGACAAAATTAATCACAGAAAATATCAATGCCGATTTAAAAGTTGTAATTCTCGTTGGTTTGCAATTTGGATAAACGTAGTAGTGCTGATTGATTTTTAAGTAGGACATCCTTCGCTTTATGTTGTTAAACAAGAAAACAACTTATTTCACAACAGAATTCACCCAGCTCTCGTTGAATGTGAGAATATTTTTTTACATAGAAAATTGAGCTTGATGAAAAATTTCAAGACAATAAACAAAGAAGAACATCGATTTGAATATCTTATAGAAAAACCTTCAGGCTTAACCGACGTAAAACTCAAGAAGGGTAACTTTGTAAGACTTCAAATTAATCTTCTAATGCGAGATGCAGCTTTTGAAAAGGTCTTAAGCGACTATTTGAAATAAACTCAAAGTAATAAGAAAGAAAAAAATCTGAATATTACAAGACATTATTGGCGAAATCTTTAAGAGTTATTAAGCCTTGGGTTGTAATATGACCCTGAAGATACATTTTTAGATTCGTACTTGGAATGTTTTCCTCCTCATCTTGGTGATGTTAGTGATGAACATGGAAACTTGCTGCTATTGAGAAACATTACCAAGTGGAACAGTGAAATGCTTGCCGATTATTGTTGGACACTGATACAGTTACTCAACCAAGTACAAAAGAAAAGTTCAGAAAAAAATTAGTTAATAATAAATTAATTGCTATGTATAAAATTTATGATTCATTGTTCGAGTTAATTTGACTAGAGGATAGGTCGCTAGATTAAGAAACTTAGAGATGCGGGTTCGAATCCCGCTCTTGCCAATTCGATCACTGGTATTTTTACGGCCCAACTCGACTCAGGCTGCAATAAATGAGTACCTGGAAGTCAAACTCTGGGGTAATAGGCGATCGGTACGTAGCGCTAGGCACTTTTACTATTCTTGTGTACCATAGGCTCTAGATTGTAGCAGACCTTTCCTGTTACGACCCCAAAGGGCATTCAAGGCCTGTTACGGGGAACTATTATTATTATTATACGTCCTAAAGTAAATTTCTTTTATGTTACAATTAGGACTATAAAACAAAAAATTCTATGAAAATAGGAAAGAAGAAGAAAAATTTGTACCTAAAGAAAACAAACAAATAAGTTAGACAACAAAGAGCTTAATGTTCTGGTTGACACTACAAGTTGCTGCCCATTCTCAGAATCTTAACAGCACACCCGGAAACTCCCCATGTTTCAAATTGAGTTTCGCCCCCGTCATCGAAGAATTTATCGCAACTTCTTTCCGCTTTGCCCAAGCTCCTCCAAAAATTCTGCGCCGCCCCATAAATAACGGAGCTTCCAGCCCGCCATCGGGGCCGGGCGTCGTGCCGCCGGAGCCAGCGCAGCGCCGCCCGATTGCGGGCCGTTCGCCCGGGTCAATCAACTTTTAAGTATATAGGGCGAGATCTTGCGGCGCGCATCAAAGACCAAAACAAAGCTTTGAAGTGGCTCGACCCAGATCCGCGATTCGTCGGGAGCTTTGACCCCCGCCCAGAGCGCTGGATCCGGCGGCGCCCTTCCAGCCGGCTCGCCAGCGTCGAAAAACTGTGCACGAACATCCGAAATTAACGGCCCATGCTGCAATTATGCTTTATGCTAATTTTATAGGCGATATCGGCAAGAGCGGCCGTTCCGGATGCATAATAAAGTGTCTAGGCCGTACTAAATCCGGCGCGGTACTTAACGAGCCTCCATGCGCCCTACAAAGACTGCAAGGTCCGACTTGGCATACATTTAACAATCAGCACTTCTATTAATAACTATTCAGCTCAACATATTTAAAATATAAAAACGACCATGTTAAAATAAGTCATAAATTGATTAAAATAAATGTAAAAATAAGAGAGAATTACATCTTATTTAGGACGTAAGGTCTGAAGACGGATAGTCAATACATAAGAATGTCAAAAAAGCTATCATTTCTTTTGTAATTTTATTTCAGCTTCAAACTGCTACTGTTAAACAAAATGGAACATCGACCATTGATTTTTTAAATTTCACAATAGCATAGCAACGTCTCAACAGAAGCACACTGTAATTTGGTGTATCTTCGTCATTTTTTAAAGATTTTTTAAAGAAATTAAAAAAATACAGAAAGTAAATTGTGTCATCTTACGCGGAGAATTTTCAGATGTAGCTGCAATGCCAATCTTTTAGTTTAGACACAAAAAGTGTCTGGCAAGCCATTTCGACTTCACCGATAATACGAAATCGCTGTTCATAGTCCGATAAAGTAATGTTGGAAATACACATTGGATGGACTAATACTTCAATTTCACCTAAATTTTGAAGTTTTGCTGGATCGAAACCCTACCATGTGCTAGAGCAGTACTGTGTTGGATAGTACTCACCTTTTGTTCACCAGTGAGGAAAATGTTTGCGTTAAGGCTTGATACATCCTATATAGTTGTAAAAGTACAGCTGGTTGTTAGCAACTTAATCATCTAACTTAGAATTCCACCATATGATTAATATAACTTTTTTCAAAGTGATTTTGTCAAATTATTGACAATTGTCTAATAGAAATTTATTGTCTTTTTTTATGAAGATGACGAAAAAATTTGCTTCGCATCTGAAATTATATAGTAGGGTTTTGAAGCAGCCATTTGTAGAATTTTACTCATCGTTGGGCATGATTTCTGATTAATTCATGTGGATCAGTTCCATGCCGTTTACTGTAGCAGATAAAACGATGCTAATGTAAAATAATAAATTAGTACATTCTTAGCAGTTCTCAACTACTAGCATAAGGTTACTCTTTCAGTGCTTCATGTAAAGCCTCTTAGTTCAAAGTTTCCAAACGTATGTCTCTGTCTATATTTTACAATGTAGTGTAAATTTGCATAACTTTTATCAAAAATTATGTAGGCTTCATCGTCAATAAATTTGATAGAAAAGCTAATTACTACAGGCTAATAAAATGACGATTGCTTAAAGTGCCTGTTTATTATTGTTTATAATTATATGTAATATAAATAAAAACGAAACGTAAAATCTAAATTAGTCATTAAAACGGTACAGCAATTGTTAAATGAATTGAGTACAAAATACTCATAGCAAATAAAATTCAGCATTTTTGTTCCACAACAAATTTCAAAATTGTTAAAAAGTCGAAAATCTGATATTTTAAAATAAACATCAAACGTTTTTTATAATAAATAAATATAATAAAATATATTCAGTGTTTTGGCTTATAACAAAACAGTTGAGTGGTCGGATGAGAGGCGGAGGGGGTCATTGGCCCCTTAACTTTTCTAATAAAAATTGCTACAAATGAGCCTAATTTTCTGTTTTATTACATTTTTCATTTATTTATTTTCATTATTCCTTTTAATTTTTAAGAAGTACATTGGACACTCGAACCCCCCCCTCCCCCTCTCTAAATGTCCCTTAGAAAATCTAAAAAATTGTTTGGATTGAAGTATGTGCCAATACCAGTCGGACATTCTGTCCATTTAAAAGAGTGTAACGAAAATTTGGAATTCGTCTTGATAAAATTAAGTACGGCAAACCTAAGTGGATTATGTGCTCCTAGAACATCAAGGAAGGTACAAATTTTGCAATTTGCAATTTACAAAAAATTCTGACGTGATGAAAAAAATAAAAGGCATTTATCAATAGTTAAAAAATATGACTTAACCCAACTTTTGGGGGCTTGTGCATTACATATTTTTAAAATTTCTAAGTTCTTTTGTATATATTTCAAATTACATGTTCTGTATTATCTAAGTAAAAGAATTTCTAAACGAAATTTGAGAGAAATTATTTAGAATAACTAATATTTGAGACGAGAAACGTTACATATTCTTATTATTATGACAAAGACACAACTAGGTTTTTGAAAAAACAACTTTATATATTACTGGCTGATCAACACAGCAGAAACTTTAAAATTCCTCAATATCTGAGTGCAAAATACAGTCATTGTTCAAACTTGCAATCGAAATCTTGGAAGTTTTTTATTTTCAAAAACAACCCTCAAATTATTTAAGGTGCTTTAAACTTCTGAGAACATACTTTATCCAAAACCTCCAAAATAAATTTAGTCTATTTTAGGCATTGCTATAACAACAGAACATTGGAAAAAATAATTGCACTAGTCTACGAAAAAGAGAACTAACACAATTTCTTAAAAAAAAAGCTCTACTGCCACAAACATTTTTAAATTCTTTGATAGATATAATCACACTTTTTAGAAGTACGTGGGTGAATAAAATATCAGCCGGAATTATTTTAACACCGCAAGGTGGACGGAACGAAGCATGGTTTTTGATCATTGTAGATAGAAATGTCTAAAGAAAACTTCCCCCTTCCATTCGGTACTATGCACAGTTCATGATGTTACAGCAAGATGTACCTTAGTCCGTTGTGCAACGAATTATTATCAAGTCTATCCCGATATAGAAGCAATTTTCAGAACGAAAAGCAGTTAAAAATGAAGAATCAACGTGACCGAGAAGAATATTCGCATTGTTCACCATCTTCTCCAGGATGACCAGTTATTAACGGTTACTGCAATTAGTTCGGAAAATTTTAGACGAAACAAAACTCGTATATCGTATAACGCGAACATACAATTACAGACCTTATCTTGCTTCGTGCTAACGTCTGGCTCCATACAGCTGCTCAAACTTGAAGAAAGTGCATTCAAATTCCTCTTTACCGTTACAACTTATCTCCCTATAAGACTATTTGTTTGGACCACTGTGGGAAATGCTGAGACAGCAGAAATTTGACGATTTGGTGTCGCAACCATATTCATCTTACGATAGTGGCATCAAAAAACTATTCGTCTGTGGGAACAATAAGTCAGGAGATACTTTTGTGATGCTTTAATAAATTTTTGATTCACCCACGTATATCCGCTTTTTCTTAAAAACCGTAAAATTAATTAATTCAATCTTCTTTACTATAAAATCAGAACTTTCTAGAATATAACCGCTTGAATTTATTAACAAATAAAACTACATAACAAACACCGACTTTATAAGTAGAGAGCATTTTACATATCAACACATTCACTCTTTCTAACAGGTACAATCGTAATATTTGTAGACACGACCATTTACTTTTATTCTCAAAAAGGTAATGACACAACTTGAAAAAACACAACAGAATTTGTTAAGGGCGAAAATGTTGGAGAACATAATTGTATTACTTTACTAATAAGAAAGCGACAAAACTTCATAATAGGAAATTATACCACCATAATCGTTCAACAGAACCCTAAGGTATAAATAAAATTTTGGAAAACAAAAAATATTTTTAAAATTATAAATTATATTTTATTCGGGGGTATAACTAAATGTTTTTTGAATATAAATTTTTGCAAAGAATTTCGAATACGTAAATCTAGACATCTACCTTCAGAAATCTAAAGCAAATTAGGAATTAAAAATATTTGTTTATTTATCTTTTAAATTTTTAAAATAAACTATCGGGAATCTAACTGTAATTTATTTTTTCCAAGTAACAATTAAATAAATAAACAATAAAATTAGTGCCCAATGTATAATAAACAACAATTTAAAAAAACTATCGGCGCTTATGTTCCATAAAGCTCTTTAGGTTCCAAAAATCCATACCTGCAGGCGGATAATAAACACGTCATGATTATGAATTCCAGTTTTTCTCATTTCTTGTCAGACAGACGATTGACTTGTAAATCTAATTTGAAATTCAAAGTTCTTTCGACACCATAGCGCAGAATTCTTTGCTGCATGAATTACTGACGACCTCAATAATGCTGCGTTCGGAATAGGTAATGCTGGGAAACATGAGGAGAGCCATCAGTTTCGATGAATTTATTGTTCAAACCAGCCGCGCAAACTGCATATCAATGACTCCCGCGACATTTTTTAAAATGGGCGCCCTTCACTGTATGTTAAGTTGGCAAAAACTTATTTCTATGCGACTTACAGAAGCTAAAAAGTTTGTACCTTGTTACCTGCGTCTTTGTCTTCATTTGTTGATAGGTTACAACATTATTACAATTTCTGAAAAAGAACTAAAGCATGAAAATGCCGCCACTTTATTAACATCAGTGGTCGAAAATCTACCTTCGTATATCGCCTACTTCAATCCTACAACTGGAAGTTAGAGCGCATATGCAGCTGAGTATATTTCTAATAAATTTTGGAGTTTTCGAGACCACTACTTATTTGTTCTCTTTTCTAGAACCCGCTAATTGCTTTGAGCAGCCGAAGTTGCCAAATTTATGACAAGTATACCGATATATAGCTACCAGATGGTATTAGGTGTTGTTTTATTAGTAATGAAAACGATCGTGTAAGCTTAGTACACAAGAAGAACGTGGGCATCATATAAATATAAAATATACTACTTTGTACAAAGAATATGACTTGATAATTTAAAACTCGCACGAATATCGTAGTGCAAAAAACTTTCACTTTGATATGTCACATAGTTTATAAGTTACAGCAGTTTTAAAATATTATATTGTTGAACAAAGAAGTTGCTTTAAATATTGTGTTAAAAATGAAATAAATGTCATTAAAATACTTAAAATGGGGCAGAAAGTATTCGGTGTTTAATTGTCATCGAAAAAAACTACATTCCAATGACATAAGCTGATCAGAGGAGATTGTGAATCTGTAGAAGATAAACCATATTCTGGTTGTCCATCATAATCAATAATCGAAGAAAATATCGAAAAAATTAAAAACAAAGTCATTTGACTGTAGGAAAACTTGCTGAAGATGATGAGATATCAATAGCTTCAGTAGATGCAATTTTAAATAAAGTTTTGTGGTTGAAACGCTTGTCAGCAAAACTCAGCATCCCTTATTTGTGAGTTTTTCGCTAAAATTCAATAAAAATTGTTCCACGACCACTATCCCAGATATGCGATTTTTTTCTGTTTAGTTGATTAAAAAAACACTTCAATGAACCCGATTCGACCGCTAAAACAAAAATCGAAGGTGGTGCTTAGAAATTCCAAAAAGTATACATAAAAAATGTTTTCAAGATTAGATAAAACATTGGCGAATATGCATCACTACTTTAAAGATTACTTTAAAGACAACAACGTAAATTTTGACAAATAAACAACTAGTATGTGTTTTATCCAAACAGGCACCCTTCTTCTTGAATAAAACAGTATATACCAAGTTACAAAATACAAAATTTGTTTTCATATGCTATAAGTTGTTCAACTACAGCATTATCAAGATGATAGAGTCACTAATGTGAGAAGATCTATTTTACCAAAAGATAGGTGTAAATAAATATACAGTCTATTATATATTACATATATATTGTATAGTGTATCTGCAGCGAACAACTTTTTATTATTTTTCAATATGACAAAAATTAAGATAAAACCCCTGAAGCAGTGATTCTAAACTTCTTTTTGGCCATACCCTTTTTAATCATCTCTGAAATCCTGACCTCTCTTCTGAGATAAAATTCTTTTTAGTCAAAAACTGACCCCTATTCACGTGGAGAAAGTTTAAAAGGCCATTGACTGTGAATAACTGATTCTCGTATTGCTCCCTTTAGAAATAAAATTGACCCTTGTAGAACATGCATTTCACGTTGGGAACCACGGCCTTAAAAGATCTACTGACATAAAAGTCATATACATTTATGTTCATAAACAAAGCACCATGAAAAAATTATGAGAAACATTGTCCAGCAGTCATGTGTCTTACCTGAAAATCATTTTAGATATCATATGTAGTAACTGTCTCACTTGACGATTCTCAGTAATACTAACAGGCAAGATAGGAATTATAATATAATAAGGATTTTACAGTAAGCACCAAGGCACAAGTTTTTAGATAAACCGTCACTTGACCATTGAAGGAATATAATTTCTAAGATCGTTGACTTGCATTGATATACGCCCGAGCAAAGAAGATTTCGCCTAGCATGTTGTAGAGAACATTATGCTTTGAATGTTAGTCAGCGGTCTTGTATATAGTTTATGGAAAAGGCTACGTTCTTTTTTCATAGTAATTCACGACGTGTATAGCCCTGGAGAACATGTAGAAGTAGATGTATATAAAAAATATCTGTGGACGAGATATTTTGGTATGGGATGCTATCATTTGGGGCGCCTTCTTATATCACTGACCAGATATCGTTATTATATAATACGCTCGTCTCTTTAGGAGAATAATGGGACCTTATAAATAAATTCCTGAAAACAACCACCTTCCAAAGTCTCCCAACATAAACCTTTTGAAACACATTTCGCATATGGTCAAGAGATGCAATAAAGGACGGTACCCTCCTTTGATTCAAGTTTTCTATGTAGAATTTTTGCAAGAGAAGAGTTCCATTTTATAGGAACATCATATTGCTACTGTTTGCATATCTGCAAGAAAGCATCATATTTCTTATAAACTTTTTTGTATGGCACGAAACTTCATCAGTACTAGGCTATGCCAAGCGCTGCGTGACTTTAAATGTTCATTTTTATGTCCGCACTTTCTTCCAGCTACATTTATTAATTAATCGCTCTTCTCATCGTTTATCAATTTGCCTTTTTTCCGCTTAGGGTATGTCTTCCTTGATGGATCCATGTTCACTGCAGCCTATGGATTATTGTGATTACCCTAATACAATAAACTCACAACTAATCTGTAATTGATATCTCCTGATTCAACAGATACAGGTCCTTTACAGGGCGTGTCTGGAAATCTTCCGGTTTCAGGATTGCTCTCCCGAATGTATGTTGCCTTTTCCTGCACAGCGCATCGCACTTGCATAGGATATCTAAGGCTGTTTCTGGTTCATTGCTAAAAAGTCTGCATGCAAGGTCACCATTGAATTTACCAATTTTCCAGAGGTGTTTTTTACAGTCGCATGTCCTGTAAGAAATCCTATGGTTGTCTTTAGCTGTGGCCTACTTAGATTAAGGAGTGCTGCAGTTCTCTTTTGGCAAGGCCCTTATTGAAGGTTTTGCTGAAATTATGCCCTGGTCGATAAGCCTTACTAGATTCTTGCCTAGCCAATTCATCGGCTTTCTCATTACTCATACTGCAATGCCCAGGTGCCCATAACAGTTTCACCGTGTTGCCAGTGCATTGAGTTGGTTGATGCATTCCCATACCGGTGTAGATGATACTTTAGTGTTTGATAATCTATTATTCATTTAAATATAAATAAAAAAATAGCCCTGCTTAAGAGAAATTAAAAATAAACAAGCGAATTAAAGGTACATGGTGACAACAAAACAAAGTAAATTAATATAAAAATAGAGCTCTTCTTACTCCAGAAACTTCAGTACAAATAGGTAAATAATTAGGATTAGTAATTGTATTTATTTAAAACAATAAAACTTTTATAAGAGTAATATAATAATGTAATTAAAACTTTTTCAAATAAACAATATTTTCCAGACGTGTTACTAAGATCAAAAATAGAACATTTGTAATCAGGGTGATTAATGGCAAATTTTGTAAAGAAAAAATTTATTATCAGGAAAGGCCGATTCCCCTACTTTGTCATCTTATAAACATTAATATAATTTTGACAACTAATAATACTTAACACCAGATTTTTTTGCTTTAGCGTGAATTACATTATTTATTATCATTACCCGCTATCCCGCGCGGCTTAGCAAGCGCGCGAGCTTTATTCATCCCTGGCCGCCGCAACCTGAAAGCTTCCATGTCGCAGCGCCCCAATTTCCACAATTAAGCACACAAAGAGCGGCGTGCATGGCGCAACTTAATTTATTAGTTAGCGCTGATCCGATTACGCTGCAAGTTTTGATTCACCTCGCGCAGTTGTGTTTGTGTTGCGAATCGAAAGCTCCCGAAATTCGGGCCGGGACCCGCCGGGGCAATTGTCACTGCAGCCACGTAAGCGCCGGAGATTTTTAACTTTTTAAAGCACTCGAGTGCTAACTTTTGACTTGCTCGCGCTCACTTCGTTTAATTCGATGGCCGCGCGCCCTGCTGCATCACAATCCTGCGGCCCTGGTTTCAGACGTAGCTTGCAAGTTTGCTGCTAAAGGGACAGTCCACAAAAATCATGAAAATGTTTGCTTGGGTCCTTATAAGCAAGATACGATAGCTTCAATTAAAGTAAAAATAAAAAAATGTAATCCTTGCGTTATAGTTTTGTTTTTTCTGAAGAAAATTTATCGTTGAAAATTAAGTGAAGAAAATCGGTAAATTATTATGTGAAGACTAATCATGTTTTAGAGGTCCTTTGACAAGCCAAACGAACGATAAGGGCACAGAGATTTATGTATAGCCCCCTACTGATTATGGCCGTACTTCATGCGGGTTTGCCCTTCTAAGAACAACATTCTTGCGATACTATCATTTCAGTAATGGTTAAAGTTCGCAGTTATGTAAATTTTTCACCTAACAGCAAAGGATATGCTTATGTACGACTTAATTTACTACAAAAGGCAATCGTAAAAACTATTTGTTTTTTAATATTTTATAGCTTTCAGTTGTACCTGGTACAAAGAAATAACAAATTTAACTATAGTTTTCCATTTAAGTTTCTGCATTAATCTGCACTAAACTCAAAAAATCAGAATAATGAGAAGAAATCCTCAATAGTTAAACAAAGTGTTGCAGAGGCTTAAAATTCTATATTTTAAATTCAAATTCTCGGATCAACTAAATGATGTTAGAAAAGCAGTATTGTACACTAAATTGGGATGCACTTTACAAAATACGTAGAAGTTTTATGGAACTGCATACAACTACCCGTTTCCCAAATGTTTTAACTAAAACTAGTTTAAATAGTTGCCACCTCCTTAAAAAGGAATAAAGGCGATTATAAATGTTATGATTACAATAATTGCAAACGTTACTTAAATTTGGAAAATAGATTTGTCAACAACAAAAAAGTAAACATGGAATTTATAGCAAATTGTACATAAAAATATATTGTTTCTACCAAAAACAATATGGAACTAAAGATACGAATCTTTAAAAACATATAAATAACTATATAGGACTCCAAATAGAACTCAATAAACACAAACTAGAGACTTAAAATTTTTTTATCATTAATATACCATCTGTCACATAAAAGTGTGCGGTGATTATCGGCAACACGTTAATTGTAGCCTTGTACTTTGTTTATGTAAATATAGAGGAAACTTTTTAAATGTTTTTAGTGATCCATTTCATAGTTTCTAATCTTTACCAAGGGTCTGAAAATAACTCATACAGTCTCCGCGAAATACATGGGAAAATCACAGCAATTTGTAAGCCAGTGGTGAACCGGTATTTTCCAGTATATCATGTTGATGATTTTCTAAATCGTGGGCAAAGTGGCAAAGTCAAGAAAATGATTCTCACTTTGTGTTCGAAAATATTAACTTGACTCTACGTAAAGATGTCGAAATTTTACGCAAAAAAGATGTCAAAATATCGTACGATACTGTTCGTGTGCATTTGCGTGCTAATGACGTACAATACCGAAGTAGTTTACAAAAACCTTTGTTGAGTAAAAAACTCGGATCATAACTGGAGCAATGTAATCTTCTCCGAAAAAGCATCCTTTTTGGCATTTCCGATCGTTCCGGGATAACATCAAAAGGCAGATTGCTCCAACGGGCCGTAAAAACCCGCTCAAAGTCCATGTTTGAAGGTGTACCTCACAAATATTTTGGCACTTTATACCTATTCACCGATAATTTGAACACCGAAAAACTAAATCAAATATATTGTAAAGCTTTATTACCGACTGCAAAACGCAGGTTTGGAAAATCGGACAAGGATTGGATTCTTCAGGAAGACAAAGACTTAAAACATCGGAGTAAAGCGTGTAGCTCGTGAAAGGAACGAAATGGCGTCGTCATCCGATGCCATTCCTATCGAGAATGTTTGGGCTTATATTAAGATGAAACTACACAGAATCGGACCCTGGAATTTGAATCAGCTCTTGCAACAAATTCGAAAGATTTAGAGGTCCCTTATAGTCGAATACGCCAAGAATCTTGTGGGAGATGCCAGGCAATAATTGATGTTGGTGGAGACTGGACGCGCTACTGATGAATTTGCATGGAAGTCAAGGCCAAATTTGGTACAATTAATGTAAAATATTTTTCATAAATATCGTGTTTTTTCAAAACTGATACAGAGCAGTATTAAATAAAGCATCGTTTTATTATTATAAGATAGCTGTAGAAACTTAAAACTTAAAATACGCCCAGTCTAACGCGTGGTCTCAAATCTGACAATGAGCTCAGATGCTCGGAAGGTGGCCTACTCAATCACTAAAAATAAAGATTCACTTCGAACAAGGAATAACGTCTAAGGCTTGCCACATCACCCCGCATTAGAATTGGTGCGTGATAGCAAATATATGCAAACCTTAACCTTTCAGTTCGCAAGTTTCACCATTATTTGAAATTATTATTAAAATTTAAGGCCATGCTAAAGAGAGTGCTAAGAAAGCGTTGAAGTGTTTAAACTAAAGAAAAAGCGATGATATTTTATAGCAGGCTAAGCAATATTTCAATTTGCAGATCTTCTAAATTTACGTTTTTGTATTGTAAGTATTGTAAGTTTGTATTTATTAAAAATATTACTCCATGTTTCTCTGGAAACCTTTAGGCCCAAAATTAAGTTTTTGGTGTTACTTTATTACTATTAATTATTGCAATTATTTTTTGTAAAATTTTATTTCTGCACTTGATTGCCGCCACTTAATTTATATACAGATCCCACTGTTTAAATGTTAATAACAGAAAAAGTATTACAGATAACCTAATGAAACTTTTTGTATCTGGATCTGTCACGATTAGTACTTGTCGCCATTCATTGATTTTTCTTCTATTTTCAGTTCAGTTGCCAGTAGTGACAAATAATTAATAAGGTTGGGAACCTTTTCTTTGAGCAACTGAAGTAAATTTTAAAGTGTTTTTGGAAACGTGAGAACACGAAAGAAGTGTAGAGACGATGGCGGGCAGAAATTGATACTGCGCCACCATCCTGTGTAACAATTACGAAATTACGCGACAAGTTTGAGAGGGAAGAAACTGTGTGTGATCTAAAGAAGTGACGGTGTGACAGAAAAAAATCAGTATCAGTGAAAGAGAGATGGAAGCAGTGGTACAAACTTTCACAAGTTCCTCCAAGAAGTCCATACAGCAACCCAAGTGGAAACCCTACATTCCCAAGTTGCTTTGCGTGATAAATTTTGTAAATGAATTTGCGATAATGAACAGATGACTGATTTGGTTGTTTGGTCTGATCAGGCATTTTAAATTAAATGGAACTATCAATCGCCAGAACTGTGTGTACTGGGCAAGAGAAAATTCCAGTGTTATGGAAGAATAAGTTGTTAATCTTCCTGGGTTATCAGTGTGGTGTGGTATGTCTGTTAGAGGACTTGTAGGGCCGTTATTTTTTGAAGAAACAGTGATATGTGCCGTGTACCTTGACATGTCGCGGGTAATAATTGTGCCAACTATTCACTAACTCTATCCAGGTGAATATTGTTTTTTCAACAAGACGGTGCACCATCGAGATGTGCGGCAATTCCTGGATTATTATATACTAGATTAGATCAACAGTAATCTTTTGAACATCTTTATGACTTAAAAAAATCATATTATTATTCGAGTTATTAAAGTTGTAAACCTGTTTGTGGGGTTCTCTGTGTTAGTATAATTTTTTAATAGTAGCAAAAAACGTAGTTGCTTTAATACGATTTTCCACAGTGTGTATGCGACTGATATTAATCAAGCGACAAACGGAGAAAAAATATATTGGTAAAAATGTTTTTCAAAATAGAATTGTAAACACCTTTATAAGGTCCCATAATATTGGTCCCGTTGTTAGTGACGATTGAGATGTTATGTTCTTCGAAGGTAGCTAAAATGAAGTTGATAATAGCTTCCTTTAGTTAAACATTTTATCTATGAGGAAAAAAAGTTAAATACAGTCAGTTAAGTAAGAGCGTATTCGGCATAATTAACAGTTGGTAAAAGATATCGCCCTAATTCTTTCGTGAGTCGGTAGAGGGAACCTTTGTTCTCGATGCTTCGTCACAAAAGATTCAGTTGACATTGAACTATTGCTAGAGAATTGAGTAAAGCACTATGAGTGCCGCATACGCGTCGCACTACGAGGCTGTATTCCTTTGTATCCATTCCAAAGGTCCAAAAATGTTTCATGCAACGGCTATTAAGTACATGAACAAACCGAAAACATTCGTCAACAAGTGGGTGCAGCGATATAGAGACAAAAAGGTTGATAACTTGCCGGAACGTGGCTGAATGGGCAAAGTGCCACCTAAAGTCGAAAAACAGATCGCAAACTTGTTTTCGCAGAACCCGGGTTTAACATCACACCAAAGAGCAGCAAAATTGAAACCGAAAGGTGTAGATATATCGTACGTAGCTATTCGAAACCATCTCCATGCGTATGATATCAAATACCGTAGTTCAGCGAAGAAACCTTTGTTACATGAAAATCGGGTGACTAAGCAACTCACTTGGGCAAAAGACTACATCGACCGAGATTGTAGCAATGAAATTTTTATGGACGAACCTTCTGTTTGGGGATGTTATCGTCCCATGAGCCTGATCAACCTCAACTAAAATATTGATATAGCAGACTGTTAAGCACCCAGTAAAAGTAGATTTAGAAACGTTGCATCTGTTGTACAACCCAGATGCTCCGAAAATGCTCGAGATTTATAAGAAATATTTGTTACCGACTGCCGAACGTTGGTTCATCAAGAAAAATGAAGACGACAACGATCCCATACACCGCAGCAAGCTTTGCATCGAGTGAAAAAGCAGTCTAGCATCGTTACACTTGATTGGCCGGAGCATTGAGAATATGTGGGGATGAATCAAGCACAAGCTTCGTGGAAAAAAGTGTTCACTTTGAAGTAGTTAACACGAAAAATTCGTCGCATTTGGAGGTCCTTGCTGGATGAATGCGCCATCAATTTGGTCCAAAGCATGTCTCTTCTTTCTGATGGAGTATAAGGTACCCACGTATTTGAAAATGTTTTTAAATAATTTGACCCGAACACGCTCAGAGAGAAATTTTTTAAAATTCTACTAATCATATCCGAAACGGATACATCATAAATTACATATATACAATTAAGTATAAATATTACGACATTAAATTAAATGAAGAACTACAAAGTCACTATTCACATAGTTTCGCGTCCGCGTAAATGAAAGAAAAAGAGATTCAAACGTATATCGACAACAACTTTGGTAGATTTGCGGACTTCTGGAAAATCCTTTAAAGAAACAAATATTTTATTGAAATAAAGAACAATATATTGAAGCTCGTCTGTTTCCCTAGACGGGCCACAGGATATAATCTTATATCAATATAACATTGTAAGTTTAAGAATTTCATCTCTTATTGTTTTGCTATCCTTATCGTTTTATTTGTCTTGAAAATTATTTTCGAGTTGCAAATTAAAAATATTGCCAAAACGCCCAAAATGTTCTCGAGGGATCCCACCCAATTAAGCTGACATGGGATTGGCCGTGGATTACAACTTTGAACAACTTGGATGTCGCTCGACACGCTTGTATATGAAATTTAATACATGTCAGTACTATTAAGCGACGCCGGGGGTGCTCGGCGGACGCGCATTTCGGCGGCCAAAGTGGTCACGTTTAGGCCGTTTAATATTAATCCGGTCCGTTTACACCGCAGCTAATGAAAGGCGACTTGTGCATTATTTACGGCGCAAATGGGGCGGCATGGCGGCGCTGCAGCCGCCCGCCACGTGTGCGCACGGTCAGACGAGACTTCAATTACAGCAATTGACTGCCGCCCGCATTTCGCACGTTGCCGCGGCCCGCGCAATCGTTAAAACGGCGATTAATTAAATTTGTTTTGGCCGGCCCGTTCGCCCGTCAATAATATAGCATTCGACGAGAGATAATCGGGGAGCGCTGCCTCGTAATCGGCTTATTTCGGATGTACGCATTCGAGCGTTCATCCGATACTCTTCCCCGTATAACTGAATAATGCAGATTACGCTAATCCGCGAAGCCATGAAAATTACACGGCGAAAGGCAGGCCAGAGACAATGGAAATCCAATTTCGCACGCTGAATTACAGGATGTTGTTCGGCTGGCGCTTAAGAAAACGCCGGATTGTGTGGGAACAATCCGTAATGCGCGCGCCACTCCCACGAAACGATCGGTTATTAACGCAAACGACAGGATATTATTAAGTCCTTCGGCCTAGTAGAATACGAGGTAGCCGCCGCTGGCCCCCCGACTGCCGTCATTCGCCCGCTAAATATTTCAGTCGCCGGCGTTAGGGCAAAAATGACCGGTTCCATCGCTCCATTTATAATTCAGCGACTTTTAGTTTCGTGGCCCCTCAATTATGCACGAGACGTGAGAAAATTAAGTCCACCTGGACTGCTTAAAGATATAAAATTAACATTACCGCCGCTAAGTGCCGCCAAGTTCAGCGGTTCCGAGACATTAAACTAACGACCTTAGAACATCGTTTAATCAAGTGTTTGTGGCTTACTCCCTTTAAAATTTATGGGAAAAGGAATTTTAACCAACTAGCGATTTGTCATACGAGTCGAAATAACTACATCAACATATTTGAGTAAAAAGATAGTGTTTTTGTTTACACTTTTGTATATGACTGCCAAAAACATTGTTAAACACAAATTAACTTGAGGAAACAAAACTTTCGGCCTGTCAATTAAATTTCTAACATTTAAGATGTTTAAGTGATCGAATAAAATCTTGCCCGGAAAATAATTAAAAAAATATAAGTTAAATTTTATGGTAAAATAGCAATAGACGGGCGCTCTGTCGAGCCCATAATTTTAAACGCCACGGATGCTGGAGGTGCCGTGACTTTGGTTGCTGCTTGAAGGCTTTAAGCGGACTCGGAATGAAGGTCGAAGTTCGTTACGAATCTTGGGGCACTGAAGGCGGACTGTAAGGCCCAATTCTGGACGATCTGGAGCTTACCCCAAATTGGAGCCACATACGTCATAATAGGGCGGATGACGATTTTGTACAAAACCAACTTGCTGTTTGTTGAGAGTCGATTCCCTGAGTAAAAGCGAAAACCAAGTGTCGATCTTGCTGTTTTTGCTCTCGTGGCCGCCTTACCAATATGTGCTTTTTAGGTCAGTTTCCTGTCCAGAATCAACCCAAGGTAGGTTGTTTCTAAGTTATTTTTGACGTTGAGACATCCTTGATATTCAACGTTCCTGGGTTTACGCCCCTACCCTTCCTTCTCTGGAAAGCTCTGGGATTTAAAAATGGAATGCCCTTCACACGCTTTCAAAATGGCAAACTCTTATGGCTTCTTCTCTGTTCAGGTGTACCTAAACATGCTAAGGACGACTTTGATATCTTCCGCGCAGAACAAGTTCCAAGAAGTTGCTGGACGCCGCGATGTCTCTATAGTTCCCTGCAAGTCGCTGCATCGTAAGTGCGACCCGTTGTAGTTGCTATTTGCCCGAGCGTCGGCTTAGGGAAAACGAAGCAAGCTGAACGGATGGCATTCCTGGCAGTGTCTGAAGAGCTGACAACGGTGGCACTGGCTGATAATTTTCCTCTTCTTTGACTGCTCAACTGTCACAGCCAAATCAAGGACGTTGCGCAAATGGAAAATCTGCATCGCTTTATCGGACCGCTCAAGTTTTAAGAGCAAGAGCGTAATCGGTCGTCACTGGAAACCTTTCCTCATGCGCCTCGCGGTGAGAATAAGGGTGTCGTTGTACTGCAGCTTTTTCTTCAGCTCCTCCTCTGCCTTCAGCAGATAAAAATAATATTAAATTTTCGCTTATTGTTCCATGCGCTTTCACTATAATACACGTGTAATATGGGGACGCGATGGCTCAGATGGTTCAACCAGTTGGCTCTGTCCTCTAGCCGGTGCACGCGAGTTCGAGTCTCGCTCAACCCATGGGTGCGTGTGAATGTCCTAGCATTTAAGTGCATGTTAGTGGGCACAATAAGCCCTTAAGGCTGCAGTGCCTGTAAGTGCGCAAAAAAAAACACGTGTAATAGAGATACTGGAGACCGCTGTTAACGCCACCGGAGCAGCTACTGATGTAAATCGGCTCGTTACAAGCAACATCTCGGCATTCGCTAACACCAGGCATGTTTTCACTACATAGGGGTGTTTTTTGCTCTTCCAGAACGACAAACTAAGATTTAGGTAAAATTATTTAAATTTATTTTTATATTTATAAATTTCCAGTGCCTCTCTGTATATGTTCAGATAACAGTTTGTACAGTTAGACAAAACGCAGTTGCGGATGAAACCTCAAGAGTTTTCAATCTACGGCCACGGCCTAAGAACACAAGAACGAACAACAAATGCAGTTATTCAAAATAAAAAAAGCTACGAGAAGATAATATCATGTAATAATATATAATACAAGGGGTTGCCCGCCAAAAGATATTTTTGGCGTCCTAGACTGACAATTTTTCATCTGCCTGTCCTCAAATTTTTGCAAGTTGAGAACGTATAAATTTTTAATTAAATCGACTTTTTCCATATGGTCAACGCTTTAGACAGTGATCATGAATTTAATTTACCATCTGAAATCCACTGTTGAGAGCACGGTAGCCGCAAGATAAAGACCTCAACCTGCCATATTGACACGCGACGGTCCTGGGTTCGACTCACGGAGCAATAACAATGGCGAACATCAAATGCTCTCCAGCCTTTGATGGCCATTGAAGTTTTGTCTTTCTTCTATATTAATGGATTAGGCTAGCATTTGGCTGGGGTACCCTCAACATAGGTCACAGTACTACTTAAAAGAAGAAGAAGAAGAAACCCATTGTTCTGTAAAAAGAGGCAAAGTAGACGTCTAACTACCAATTATAGAGAGAATAATGGTTTCATAAAAGTCTTTTCCACTAATAAGAACATCACGTTTTAACCGTAATTTAATTTGTCATAAGTAGATACGGCAGTTATAAATAATTGATCTTTAACTTGTATTTGTCGCTGCACAACATGAATTCTTAAGCGTAAGTCATGTCAAATGGTCTGTCTATTCATTACTTAAACACATCAATACATTTGGTGAAAATATTTACATAATGTATTAATGTTTACTGCAGATTTGATAAAAATGTAATGATTCTTTAAAAGAACAATCAGATGTTAGAGTACCGACATGCTAAAAATATCAGGTTATTGTCTGACATTAGATAAGCTTAAAAAGACAAATTAAAGTATATTAATTAAATTTGTGTGTCACTAGATGGTACAATACTATCTTTGTAGAACATGATTGAGGATTCGAACGAGAAAGATTTTATTGCACCTAATAACATTCCAGTCATATATAACATTAATGCGAAGGATAATAAATAAGATATGGATAATTATAATAGCTGATCTTTGGTAACATTTATTGAAAAAAAATCCAAATATCCAAAGCCCTCTAAAACGATTATTTAATCGTCTAGTCATGTTTCAAACAACAATTGGTATGACTGGAAATGACGCATCAGGTTTAAGATTTATTTTAATATTTTCTTGATAACAGTGTAATTAAAATGTTAGCATACTATGCGAATACACATACCTTTCAAAAAAATCAGAACTCAAAATATTTTAAACGGATATGTTACCATAAAAGTGAGATTAGAAGAAAACATTTCGTTATGGCATGTAAATGTACTTTTGACTCAGAGTAAGACTTATCTATAATATAATTAATGTCCTACATAGTCTTTGTTACTTATCCAACTGAATAAAAGTATCAATACCATGAAGAAAAAGCTGTACATTCATTTTCCTATAAAGTAAAGAATGATAAAGTTCTCCTTTATAAATGAAAACATAGCAACATTACAACATTAATAATAAATGCGCTGTTAGTGTTTTTTTGTCAATAAAGTGAAAAGGTGTTCGCGAACAGATAAACGTATATATATATCTTGCTGTTCAAGATATTTATATATATATATATATATATATACGTATAGCCCCTATCTACATAATGATAATACAGGAAGAGCGAATAGGATCAAAATTTTGGTCTAACCAAAATTTTTATTGAAGAAAAAAGTGGAATTTTTCAACGTTTTTCCATTGTAATGATAAACCCATTCAAAGTACAATGAATACTTTAGAAATCTATAAGAAATCGATTTAAAAATTGCCTCACAAACACAAACAAACAAAGTGACATTACACATCCCAATAAGATTAAAAAAAACCAGTGACTAAGAAAGTTATTTTATGGTTTATTACTCTACTGAACCTTTAAAAGAATATTTGATATACAAGACCTGGATATAAATTTTTTGCTAAATAACAATAACCATTTGAAAATTGAGAACAAATTTAAGAGTTTTCATCTCAATACTGTAAGTTACATGTTCTGACCTATAACTTATATTATTTACGAGATTTCTTAAAAATATAAGACTGCTGAATATAATTTAAGCATAACGGTTTATTATTATCATAAGAGAGGTAACGGACTAAGGTTGTTGAAACCGCATTTAAATGAGTTTACATGTTCCATAAATTAATTATTTATGTTCAATTTATTTACTTTAGTCGTGCTAAGTAGGTCGTACCTTTAGAACAAACACTTCACTGTAATCGACAATGTTTAGAAGATATATCTACATCCCGCACCACATCTCAATTACAATACGAAAAAATAAACCAAACAAACAAAATTTTGAAGTGAATGTAATAAAGACGACGATAAATTTGAATAGTTACAGTACGAAAATTACTAAAAAACTCCAAAACAAAATAAAAATGTCATCTTCTTTTGCACTAATTTGTTACAAAATAGCATGCATAGCAAAAATAGAGATCCATTAATAGCTGTGCATGTATTCATAATAATTTCTTCTAAAATAATTCATATATTTTATAAACGTATTCATTTTTATAAATTAAATAAATAAAGTTAAGTGGAAATATGGAAAATTACCCCTCAATTTGCGATAAATAGTTATATATTCTTGAAAACGATTATACAGGGTTGTATCCAGAAGTAGTAGGACTGTTTTTTTCCGCGCGCGCGGAGCGATAGAGGGGGTCTGCAAGGCCGGATGTTATGGGGGAGTTTTGGGAACAGGTTTCGACTTGCGGCAGTCGCCTGCGTGCATTAGTTGAGTGTGGACCACTGTTTTAGTGACCTCCTGTTGTGACGCCTCGTCGTCAGTTGCAATGGAGCGAAATTTGAGCAGCGGTACGCCATCAAGTTTTGCTACAAATACGACCCGGAAACAAAACGTCAGAGCGAAGAGTGGCACACCGCACAATCACCCCGTAAAAAGAAGGCCAGAATGTTGAAATCGAAAGTGAAATCGATGTTAATTGCATTTTTTGACCGTCGTGGCATGGTCCATATGGAGTTTGTACCTCCTGGACAGACTGTAAATGCAAGATTTTACGTGGAAGTGCTCACACGGCTGCGAAATCGGATCACACGCGTGCGACCAGACCTGGTGGGCCAGTATGACAACGCGCCGTAGCATGGCGGTGAATTGTAAGGGACCTCCTGGCCAAATTCGGTGTTTTACGTTGCCCCCTACAGCCCTGATGTGACACCACCGGACTTCTTCCTATTCCCCCGGATCAAGAGGCATCGTTTCGACTAGGTGGAAGCAGTCCAAGCGGCAACGACGAGGGCGCTGAACAGCATCCCCGAGGAAGACTTCTAGAAGGTCTTCGCGACCTGGAAAGCTCGCTACCAGAAGTGTGTGGATGCCCAAGGGGCCTATTTTGAAGAGTATTAAGTCGATGTACCAAAATGTGCAATAATTTTTTTTTAACATCAGTCCTACTACTTTTGGATACTACCCTGTAGATGTACACAACCGCTCGTGTAAGTATGGATACCTTGTTAAAATTCAGTTACACAGTAATTAATTATACTTTTCGTAATAAATTTTGTTTGTTTCACCCTTTACTATATTTTTAGACAATATTGTTTTAAATAATTTGCAATTTCTTTTATAAGCATTTGTTGGGCGGAAAACTAGAATAAAAAATCATACGGCTTTTACGCTCTTAAACACTTTCTATCTTTTTTTCTGTCCTTATCCCTTTTTTGGATGTTTTTTTTACATTAAAAACTGTGCGCCATCCGGTCAATTTGTCATTAGACCTTGTGCCGCTTACTTACGTTTTTCGTCACTTTCTCGTTTTAAATTTTTGCATCCAATGGCTCGTAGTAAGTCTCTCTCCATAGAAACTCGTTTAGACATTTTCACTATACATCGAGAAAGGCTATCAGTGCATAATATCGGAAAACATTAAGACTTTGTACTTCAACGGTGCTTCCTACATTATAACTACAGAAAGACAGGAAATCTTAGGGATTTTCTTGGCTCTGGCCCATCACAAGTAACATCCGATGTGGAGGATCAGTTCATCAGACTGATGAATAAACGAAATAGAAGATTAATTGCCCCAGATATTGCTGCTGGGATGTGATAAAAAAAATATCAGTGCCAAAACGTATTATGGACCGACGAATCCAAGTCAGAAACGGAGAATTTGAAAAGATGATCCAGGACTATCTTGTTCCGACTAACAAGACTGGAGCTGGGTTTATTTTAGTGGAGGGATGCGTTTATTTAACTGTGTGAAGAATTTCGTAAAATCGACGGTCTTATGAGAAAAAACAGTATAAAAATGTTAACGGAAAACGCCATACTATTTGGGTTGCAATTCATCGGAAAGGGATACGTAAAAATGCAAGATAACAATCCTAAACACACTTTAAAGCTTTGTGAAGACTATCTAGCATACCAAGATAAACAAAAAATGTTCATAATGAAGACACCGCCATCCGAGCGTCCAGACATCAACCTTATATAGTTGCTATGGGATGAGCTGGACAGAACAGCGAAAAAGGAGGGTTCTCTATGTCTAAAAATCATCTTTGTAGCCCTCTTCAAGGTTCCTGGATAAATTTGCCACTCAAGAAATTATAAAAAAATATCGAAAAAATGCCTAAAATCGTAAAAGCTGTATTAAATGCAAACGGCGATTTATCGATAAAACAATTTTTTTCCAGCGCTCATAATAATTTTTGTTTGTTTTTACGTGTTATATAATAATATATTATATAATAAATTGTTTTCTTATATGTATACAAAGTGTATATATTCATTTTTATTTAGTGTCCATACTTCCATGAACGGTAGTACCTTAATGTTTCCTTTTAACATCTGATTGTAATAGCAGTTCAACAAAAGTAAGATTAATCCGAGAGGCCGGAGAATGCGTGTGCTGTGTACATTTCTACTTACAAATCTGTATCACTGCCAGGTTTCAATTTTGCGTCAGCCAAAAAACGGTGACTCAGAAGCCTAATTTCCACAATGTGTTATTGCAAGGCTGTGGCGAACGTCCTAAGAGTCCGGAAATGTTATCAGATGGCGAACGCCCGTCGAATATAAGGCTCATACAAAACCGAATTAAGTGTCAAAATAAACTGCTGAGTACAAGTGGTTTTGGCATAGATCTTGCAGCCAGTTAGATGGGTACAAATTTCCTACAAATCGTCGTTCGTTAAGCCTACGAGATGTATTTGATTGAGACCAGCTCACAGAAGAGTTCGCTTAGCATTATGTAGAAAATTTTATGTTTAAACCAACAACCAGTGATGCTGTTTATTATTTAGGGACTAGTTCAGTTTCCTGCATTATAAGGCATAGTGTTTGGGATAAGCCAAAGTTGATATAATAAAAAGAACATTTTTTGAACCAGATCATTCCCGATGTAGACAAGTACGTTGGGTTCACAGTGCAATAGCAGAGTGGCAATACAGGTAATATGCTTCTCTAGTTTAATTCACACCGGACACTTTCATAAGATCATGCGCGACCATAGATACCTGGCGCACCTGTCTGTTTATAATTATTAGCCATTAAAACAAAAAAATTAAAGCCAGTAACACGTCATTTCCCATATAAAAGCAATGGGTGCTAATGGTACGTCATTATCGAGAAGATCTCGAGTATAACTCATTGGAAACAAAGAATCATAGGTCTATAAACCGGTCACTGATTTAAATTTGATTTAATACAAATGGGATATACAGTTAGTCCTATAAAAGCGCCAGGTTAATATTTTAAACAGATGAGATGATGTATGCGTATGTCGTAAACAAATGAATTCCTTGGAATGCACTATAATACGCTCTGTAAGTTGCAACTTCATTGCTCTGTTGCAGATAAGTCAATTAGTATTACTTTTAAAGATATTTAAAGCAGTATTCTTGTATCACCAGCCCAAAGACAAACAAAAAATGCTGTAGATAAATTCCCCATTTGAGGACAGAAACAAGCAAGGCCAGCGAATAATGATTAAAAAATTATATAAAAAAATTCAAACTTATCACTTCGTCAATACTAAAAGGATGTAAAAGTAGGGCTCGAGCAACATTTCATGACAAAGTGCAACCGTAGAACCGTTGTTTATCGAAAATTGCCTGGAAAAGTGACGTTTTTCTGACATTCTTTTGAACTTGATATAGTTTTTATAAAGATAGTTAAAATATATAAAAATTGTTTATTATTTTGATAATAGGGCGAGGTTATCACAGGAAGATGAAGACCCCAAATGATGTATTTTTTATTGGCCGTCTGATTCTACATCAAGTACAGACTAAACGTATATTAGCTATCAGAAAATTATTTCAACGGCTAGAAGAGATATCACGTTTGTTTCCCGTTTCTTATAGTCGCCAATACGCGAAAACATTAACATGTAATGTTGGACACCTTACTAAGTTAGGATGTTATATTTTTTTACAAGCTCTCTTTTATGATTCATTCTATTTCTTAAAAAAAATGTTTCTCATAATCGATATGCGCTCTTGTGGAACTAATTGTGCCCAAAAGATATATTTCTTTAAAAGCTCTGTACAGCACTGCTGCAACAGTAGACAAATCTTCGACAATAATAACTCCATATTTTAATTCGCAGTACACCTCATCGTTGCACGGCCCCATTTCCATTTGAGTACATGTTCCATGTTAATTTCCTTTTTGTTGTGTCAAGAAATACTTCTAATTTTTTTTCATGTTCATTCCCTTTTCAGCTGCAACTGTTCGGTTTCTTGTGTTTATTATTATCGTATTGAGATATATCAGCTCATTGTACATCATTAATTATATATATTGATCTGAATTGTACTGATTTTCCTTCATTATAGACAAGAGGGGTTTTTACATTCACCTTTGTTAAGTTGACATCAAAGTCTCATAATGCATTAATTTTTTTATTCAAAATAAGATCATTCTATACGATATATTACTTATGAATGTCTCGGGTGTACACCACATGGTACAGGATCTTCATTTTGTCACGCAAAAAAGTTTTTTATTATCATGATCAAGCTTTTCAGCCAATTTTATATTTGGGGTTAGTTATAGCTAGGTGAATATTTGGAGTTTTGTTTACGCTCTATGCCAACACTGAATATAGCGTCAGCTAAAACCAGCTATTCAACCGAAGAAAGAGTCTTCATCGTGGCTGCTTTTTACGAGAGGGGGCGAACTGCTAGTGGAGCGCTAACTGCCTTCAATTCCAAGTTTGACAAGCACACTACCTTGTCTGTCTCTACAATAGTAAGTTAAAAAATACCATGATAAAATGTGCTCTGTAATTAAATTGTCTATTTTACCATATTACAATAAGCTGACTATAAATTTTGAGAAGACAGGAAGTATACTAGACGACAACTTGTAAATAACGGGCAGACCAGTCACTGTAATCACTCCCGAGGCCGTAGAACAAGCTCGGGAGCTTTATGAATAAGAGCCCGCAACTTCGGCCTCTAAAGGCGCAACTCAATTCGGTGTGAGTGTAGGCTCTATGCATACAATCCTCACCAAGAAATTGGATCTATTGCAAACAACTCTGACCAAGGTTAATATTGGAAAAAGATTTACTTTTGCAAAAGTGGCCATGGAGATGGTTCGGACTAAAATGTTGGACGTAAAGCACCTTTGTTCGTTTCATTGATGATGGCTATGTCAATAAACATTGAGGTACCGAATACCCACATTTGACGGAAGTTCGTTAATTGCACCCATAAAGTTAGTGTATGGTGTGCAATTTCTCACTATAGAATTGTCCACCCTCTGTTTCTCACAAAATATGTGAATGAGGAAGTTTACTGCTCGAGAAATTCATTCCAATTGTGAGAGGCAAAAGATAAGTCAACGAATACCGGTTTCAGTAAGATGGGCTGCCGCCCATCGGACTCGGGGCATCTTTGACACCCTTACAGATGTCTTTAAAAAGAGGATCATAATTGTGGACGTCTCCCGTAAGATCGAGTGGTCCCCAAATTTCCCCGATTTAAACCTACGTGATTTCTTCTTATGGGGTTGTCTTAAGCGTAGGGTTTATCGGAATAAACCCAATCCGCCGATAAACTTAAGAATCGCATCACAGAAGAGGTTATGGCCATTTCTGGGGACATCAGAAAAGCTGCAATTGAGAGGTTCGGGAAAAGAGTTGAAATGACTATCTCTAGTGAAGGCAGTCATTTTAAAAACATAATATACTAAACTCCATTTGTTTATCATAATAAAAAAAATAGAACTTTATCTTGCGTAGTTTTTCATAATTAACTTTTTATCGTTTGCGTCACATAATGAAGGTTTTCTGTTTAATTTGCAAAGAAAAAATAATTGTCATAACTGAGAGAGCTCAAATCGTTTACACTACATAATGGAAAAATTACTGTCATAAGATGTTTATGTAACATTGCTTAAGTTCATTTTTTTTACATTCGTTATGATCCGTAAACTTTCATTCCGTTGATCTTCAACTTTGTGTTTATTATTAATTATGCTAGTATCAATAGTTTCACATGGTGTTCTTTCTCGTGTTTCTTAGGTTTCAGATTTGTAATAGACACACAAAGTTAAAAAAAATCTAATGTGCCTCTATGCAATTACTGTTAAAATTTTGGGTCTTGCCAAAAGTAAAAGAAGACACAAAACACCTTGGCGTATTTCAAGCGTTTATCCTTTATCATTAGCATTCTCACTGAATGGCTGTTGCGCAAAAAAGGATGTAACCTCATTTTCCCTGTAAGGTGTTTTAGTAGCGAGGTCTCGCAAATGTTCTTGTAAAAAAGTTTCATTGAAACGCATCAGCGTCGGCCAAAGGTCACAAACATCGCGTAGTTACGGAAAGAACAAAGGCCGAAGCTGGACGCCGCAACATCCTTCGTTTCCATTTATAATTGCTAATTACAATCGGAACTTGGAGAGCGCTCCCAGATCTGGCACACGGGGGAAGCTAATTTTTTGGGACGGAATAATTGCGCCGATAGCATCGCGCGGCGATAGCGAAACAATCGACCACTTCGAGGCGTTCCGCGCGCTAAGGTCGCCTTTGTATTTTAGTAATCGCACGATTATTCTCATTAAGCGGCGCATAATTGCACTCCATGCAGAATAGCGGCCGTTCCTTCCCTGCGATTCGCACGACCCGCTCGAAGCTGCATTTGTTTAACGTTTTACCATTCCCATTATGAGGCGAGTGCATTATGCTGGTCTATTTGGTGGTCGCTTTGTTGCGCGGCTCCCAGCCTAAATTTTCAACAGCTTAACGCGGAAACGGCTGCGCTAAAAGTAGTGGGAACGGGCGGCTGCTCAACAGATAATAAAGCTATTCATCTGACGAACAGCAATTGCAAAATTTGAAAATTGCGGAATGTCGCCGTCTCTCCGAGCTCTCAGCCGTCTATTGCCATAAACTGCGTTGCGTAATTATCCCAACATAGAATTACAATTTTAATTAGATTACTGTAACGGTGCTGGTGAGAACACACAGTGTCCCGCTTTTCCCGCTTTAATTAGAATAAGTGGCGGCGCCGCGAGTATGTGCATCGGGTTTAATTCCAGTTTGGAAGTGTCATCGGGCGGTGCATTGTGCAAAGGCCGTTCCGCCAGCCCGCAGACGAGAGTGCGAAGTTGATTTAGTTCCGCGCCAAATATGTAATAAAAGTTCGAGAATAAGATTAACTTTGCAAATGTTGAAGTTTTGATAGGCGCCGTATTTTACCCAGACAGTGCGCTGAAAACTGCACGTAGTATGAAATTACTTTGTTATTGTTGCGACGAAGTGCAGATGCTAGACGGCTTTTTCTATGCGAGGCGTCCTAGAAGGGGGTTTATTGCGTCGAAACGCTTTGCGGGCTTTCTGGGATAGAAGAATTAAGGAATTGTGAAATGTTACTCGGTTATTACTACAAACAAAGTAACAACCATGCTACTCCTACTGCAACTTTACATTGTAGCTTTTGGTATTTTAAAAGTTTTAAAAGAACAGGTAAACTGTATGCAGTAACATTCAAACTTGTACAGTATTAGCAAAAATGTACATTTATAATTTATATGAGGAAGACCGACTCACAAACCGGGACACACATTACAACTAAATTTAAAATATGACAGTATTATTATATTTTTTTATATAAACGAGTTTCTACAGCTGACGCTATCTTCCTTCTCTCAGCCTAAGATTCCATTTATTCCTACCTTCCCAATCTCTATTTATTAGTCCTCTACTTTCCATAGACTCGTCTATGTCGTTCTTCCACGATCTCCTTCTTCCCAGATGGCTCCCTTCTGTTACTTTCTTTATCCATCTGTGCTCGTCGCTTCTTCTTACGTGTCCATACCATTTTATTTTCTTTTCCTCTATGGTTCCATTGCACTTTTTTCTACTCCCATTCTATTTCTTATCTCTTCGTTGCGTATTTGGTCCATTCGTGTTACTCTGCAGCATCTTCTTCAACACTCCATTTCTGCCACGTTGGTCTTAGATTTTTTTGTTTATGGTCCAGGTTTCTTACCGTATGCCAGAATGCTTTCTATCATTGGCTTTTTTGTTGTTTTGCTGTTTGTCCCAGTCTAGCCGTTATTTCTTCCTCTAATGTACCATTGTACTGCGAAAACCCCGAAAGGCCGCTTAAGGTACATGCGCAATCTCCTATTAGGTAACACAATTTAGGTTCACATAATCAACAATTTATGATATCATATAAAATAAGCCGAAAATATGACTGCAGAGCTGCTATACTCGAATACTATCGCACTGAAAAATCTCCAACCAAAATTATTGCTTGGTTTGGCTACAAAGAAATCAAGCTTTTGACGTATCGAAGAAGTACGGAAAACATAACTACCAGGAGTAGGTAACTGCTAGCAGCAAAATATCTTAAGATCGTAGACAAATTCGTCAGTTCAGATCGTAGGCAAAGCATGACTGTCCTGAGCATAGAGAGGTCGACGGTCAGTCTACGAAAGTACCAAGACCTGCACTAAAAGCATTTCGTTCTGAGTACTTCTAACTGTTGATTAAGAATAACAAGAGTTAAAGAACTGCCGAACGACATCAAGCACGACAGCGCTGGTTTTTTAAGATTCTTTTCGGATGAAAAAGTTTAATCCATGATAATAACCAAAATAACCGTTTAATCTGCCAAGATGTCTCTGAAGTGCCTACCGTCATGCATACAAAGTTTCCCGTTTTTGTGATAGTACTGGGCAGCAAAGGCGATGACATAAAGCTCCACTTCTTAAAGAAAGGCCTGAAGATAACCGCTGACAGTTATATCAACGTGCTGGAGACAGTTGTCAAGCCCTCGGTAGAGGTAGCATCTCTACCAAGCACCCCACGAAAACCCAGACGCGATTACACAAAATTTATATTATCTACTATGTATATATTTAGGACGTGGTCGAGGCGAAAGTCAATGAAAGGCATCATAACATTAAAGACAGCTTAAGGACCTCCGCCATGAAGGTAATAACACATATGGACAAGAAGAAAATTGTGTTAACTAAAAGCAGGTTTTTAAATCCCGGCTCGAGAATGTCGTGGTCACTGACAGGGGCTACATTGAATAATATGGTTCTTAATACTGTTTACTTTAATTGTAAACAAATTTAATTTTTCATGGCTTTAGTGTTATTACTATTGTTCAGTACTTGTACTTTGTTAGATAGATTTTACCCAAAAAATTACGTTTAAGATAGCACTAAAAGAAGTAGAACGTTTATTTTATTGATATGTCGGCTACTTTATTATAAGAATCGCGAAGTTTGATATGTTACGGTACACATAACAAAATATATAAAGTCAGTGTGATAAGTAACAGAAAAAATAGAAGAGAAAATTCAGAAATTAAAAACGCAGAAACATAACAATATTTCTAAACTAAACCAAGCGAAGAAGTAATGTAATTCGCCAAAGGAATAACAACAAATTCAATATTCCTTCTGTGCATAGTTCTAAATTTTCCACATAAAATTCTGCTACACATTCTACGTTAAAATGTTGTAATGATTCATACCAAGTAAAAATTTATATTTATTATTAATAATCTGATAAATAATTTTGTTTGTTGTCATACTAAGTGGATGTGTGTTTGTAAGCTCCGATACAAAGTTCAATTTGGGGCACATCGAGCCAACTACAACGCAAGAGTATAGCAAAATAATTAAATCAGATATTATTGACACCAAGATTGAACACGATTATAGCATTTTTCACCAGTACGGTATTTTAGAAATAAAGTAGTCGGATTTGAGGTTAGAAGTGATTGTAATAAGGCTGAGAGTTGCATGCAGAAAATAGACAAGGAAATATTCAAAACGCTAACTAAAACCACGGATAAATTTTTCAAGATATGCAAAACATTCGACGTAGGAGAGTGCATAGTGACATATTTACAGACAATAAAGCAATATGGATAATTTTGAAGAAATATGAAAGCAAATTAAGAACAGGCTAGATGGAATCGATATGAAGCTAGGGCAAATAGCTACTGACATATCTGTAATGAAACAAGGAAATGCGCAGCTGTAAGAAAAAGTCGAAAAACAAGGAAAGAGGATAGCATTGCTAGAAAGAGTAGCCAGAAAGAAAAACTTAGTGGTAAGGGGAGTGGTAAACGAAAAAGAGGAAGAAGAAAATGTTACACTTGAAAAAATAATAACGGTTTTGAATAATATAGGGGTCGAATTTGACAAAAAGAAAGATCTAGAAAACTTCCAAAGAATAAAGACATATAAAGAAATGGGAACAAGACCAATATTAATTAAACTTGGAAAATTTAGTAAAAAAATGGAAATAATTAAGAAGACAAAGAATTTAAAGGGCACGAATATATGGATAAATAAATACTACCCCAAAGACGTGCAAGAGAAACGGAAACAATTAATTCCATTAAGAAAAAAACAAAAAGGACAAAAGGCGCAGATAAAATATAATAAATTAATAATAACTAACAAAGTATATGTAAGAGAAGACGAAGAACGTATAAAACAACTTTTGATAGAAATAGAGAAATAAAAGAAGACAAACACTAATTTTAAAAGATCAGTCAGCGATAGATCACCAAAAGAAGACCCCATAGTAGCACAAGAACAAGTACGAAAAAATAGCCAATCAAGAAAAACAGGGAAGGAAATAAAGGAAACGACAGAAGCAATATACACGGCTATGGAAAATCGCAAAAAAGAAAAATAGGAACATGGAACATTAAGGATCTCAGCGAAAAAGAAAAAATAACTGATATATGAATTTAAAAAAATTGGAATTGAAATGTTAATAGTACCAGAGACTAAAAAGAAATGGAGTGGAATAGCAGAATTAGACAGGTGATATCTACTAATATGAAGTGGAGTAGATATGAAGGAAAGAACACGATCAGAAATCGACTGCATCCTGCACAAAAACATTAGAAGTAAGGTAAATAAATGGGAACTAGTATCTGATAGAATAGAATTGAATTAAAAAATTCAACACAAGAAGAAAATATAACAGCAATATAAAGACCGAGTAAAGACGGGAGAGTATAATATAAAGATAAATTCTGGGAGTAATTAAATTTAACAGTAGAAGTAGTAAAGGGAATGATTGTGATAGTTAGAGATGCAAATACCAGAGTAGGGAAAAGAGATGACACATATAAAGTGATAAGCAAATTTGGAGAAGTACGAAATAACAATGAAAGAAGACTGCTAGATTTTTGCGTGGTACACGACTTAATAATTACAAACACCGTATTTGAACATAAAGACATCCATAAATATACGAGAGCAGGACCTAGCAGAGGAGAATACTTAATTATTGACTACTTAATTGTAGAAAGAAAAAACCGAGCAGAAATAAAGGATATACGAGTTAAAAGGGGATTTGAATTAGGCAGTGACCATTACTTGGTAGTGACCAAAATAAGAAAATAATACAGAAAGGAGAACTTGCAAGAAGACAAGAAGTAACCAAATAGCAAAAGAATATAAAGAATACTTTGAAAGATAAATAGAGAAGATCAAATGTGAAATAGATAAGGACATAGAATAATTATGGAAAAAATTTAAAAACATAATAGTGGAGACCGCCAAAAAATATGCGGAACATATAAGAAAAATAATAAGAAGAAACAAACAACATGGTAGACAGAAGAAATTAAAAACAAGTGGCAATTAAGAAAATAAAGTTAAAAATATACCTAAACACCAAAACAGGAAATATTTATAAAGAACAAAAAACCAAAGTCAAAAAGTCAATAAGACCATCCAAACAGGCATGGAACTAGAAAAAACAGTAAAGGAAACCAAAAACTATTCTTCTAAAAGACCTAAGAAGGAAAAAGAACACAGATTTTATTGCAATTAAAAATAAACGGGGAGAAATACTAAGAAGTGAGATAGAAGTTATAAAACGTTGGAAAAAATACTTCCAGAAATAGAAACAAAGCACGAAAGAAATAAGACAGAAGAAACTCAAAATAAAAACGAAACAACTGAACAGAACAAAGAACAAGAAAGGAAGAGAACGAAATTACCAGGAAGAACTAGTAACAGCGATAAAAGAAATGAAAATGGGACGGCACCGGGAAATGACAGAATTATAACAGAAATGATCAAGGACATGAAGAATGTGGACTACAAATATTAGTGGAAATTCTTAATAAAATCTGGAAAGAAAAGAAAATACTTAAAGAATGGGAAATTGGATTAATACTACCGATCTATAAAAAGGGAGATACAATGTAATGCCAAAAATATAGAGGTATAACCTAACTGAGTACCCCAATAAAGATCCTTGAAAAAAATTATAGAGATGCGGTTAACGAAAGAATGGAACCAATGCTATTACAAGTGCAAAGTGGATTTAGGAAAGGGAGAAGTACACAGGATCACGTGTTCACATTCAAAGATTATAAATAGAACTCTGGCAAGATCGAAGACAATCTATCTAGCATTTAGCTTAAGGGAGAAAAATATAAACGAGAAAATAATCAGGGTCACAAAATGCCTGTACCAGGAGACGAGAAATAAGATAATAAGCAAAAATGCAGAGTCTGAGATATTTCACACAAACGAAGGAGTTAAACAGAGGGGCTGTCTTGGCCCACTGCTGTTCATTATCTCCATAAACCATTTAATACGAACTGAAAATAAAAAAAACAAAACCTTTGATTATGAAATACAGGAAAATGGAAAAGTAGTCATTTCTGAATCTGCTTTTGCAGACGATGTAGCAATAAAAGCTGAAAATGAGAATAACTTTAGGAAAAATTTTAGGCGTGGAAGTACTAACACTAAATTGAATGAGAATGAAGAAATCCAGAACAAAAATAATGGTAATAGCAAATGAAAAGACAGAAGTAAAGGTCAAAATAAATGAAGGAAAAATAGAACAAGTAAATAGCTTTCAATATCTGGGAGCAACTATAGAAGAAACAGGAGACCAAAGTGTAAAGGTGAACAGAAGAATAGAGTCAGCTAATACAGTGCATTATGCACTAAGTGAAGGCCTAATCAACAAAAAAGAAATATTAAAAGATACAAAGTTGAAGGTGTACATGGCAATATACATACCAATTCTTACCGTTGAATGAGAGACTTGGGTGATCAGGGCAGTAGAGATGACATATTTAAGAAGAGTAAAGAATTAGAATTGAAGCGATTAGAGAAACACTAAAGATTGAACCTGTAGAAGATTTTATCGAAAGAAGAAAACTCGGCTGGTAGGGACATCTACTAAGGATGGAAGAAAATGCACAGACAAGGATGATTTCGGAATCGCAAATGATAGGCAAAAGGGAAGAAGAAGACCAAAACAAACCTGGGATGAAACTATCGAGAAAAAACTAAAGAAGAAAGAAAAATCGCGAACAGAGGCCAAAAGGTTAGAAATGGACAGAAAGAATAAAAAAAAATTATATCGAACTGAGTGCGTTACTGTGTTAATGTGTTTAGAAATACTTAGTGAAATACAATATTGTGAAATGCTATTGTTAAGAAGTCAGGGCAATCCTTACACACATAGGTAGGTAGGAATTTGATGGGGTAAAATTAAATATTAAAGCTTACTATTTTTTAGTTTAAAAGATCAAAAGATTCTTAAAACGTCCTCCCCTTTCGTTAATATAAAAAATTCTATGCATTCTTAATTATATATATAAAAAAAATTATGAGTGCTGCTGCTGCTGCTGCTGCTGTCACACAGGTCAAAGGTCAAATCGTTCGTGCCTTTCCGTGCCGACCCGAGCGCCTCCGAAGGACAAATTTCGGCCCGGCGGCAGGCGCGACCGAGGTAATATATTTCCGGAACCGCAAGCGATGGAAAATTTTCGCTTGAGAGCGGGTAATAAAGCACTTATACATAAAAAAAAATATGAGTGCTGTCACACAGGTCAAAGGTCAAAGGTCAAAGTTCAACTCTAACTGGGTATACGTAAATGCGTTGTCATGGCAACGGCGTACGCCAATTATGCCAAACAGAGCTTTTTAATCGTGTTTTTATTATTTTTAAAAACTACTATGCGAAGGGGCTCAAGCATGTTGGAGTTGGATAAGCTCTTCGGGAGGCCGCTGCCAGACCTCGTAATATATAATAATAAACAGTTTGATGATTAAAAGTCACTATATTAATATAAAGATGCCAACGTAGTCTAGTAGTTGAGGCACAGGGCTGTGGTGCGGACCCGAATTTCATTCCCGGTGTCCTCTGATACCTGGGGCGACCTACTCAGTCACGAAAAATAATTGAGTACCTGCGTTCACTTCGAACAAGGACTAATAATGGCAGTCGTCTAACGCGTGGTGCTTGTCAATTCGCCCCGCATCAGAGATGGTGCGCGACGACCGGACAGAGAGAGCGATTATATGAGAGCCTTAACCTCTCAGTTCGCAGGCCGTGCTCTCACGCGGGGCGTTTAGACCCATACTATTAATATATTATTATGGTAATATAAAATAAATTTGAAATCACAAGAAAACAAATTTTGTTGGTATTACATTGTGGAGATAGTAATAAACATAGCAATACAGGAAAATAATTTTTTAAAGCATGGAATTTTTTTTAATATTTATTGTTTGGCCAGTCCTCATTTATTTCAGTTTAAAGAAAAGTTTGTTTCGCTATCACTAAACCTGTTAAAACATAGCCAATTTAGCCGAAGCTTCACATTTCAGCAAAAAAAGTGTCGCCTAGATATTAATCATTTCCAGTATTACTTTCCAGAATTTTGCAGCGCGTGGTGGCAATACAAATCCAGCTACAGCAACATATCGACCAGTCTATCGGACTAAATTAAGCACTCGGTGCTAGGGCAATATTGACTGTGCAAACTGTAAGTACAGACCTTTGTTTGGCTTTCAGCAATGCATTGGCAGCGGCCGTAAAGCAGCGCGGGCCGTGCAGGACGTAAAAATGACTTATGCAGACGTCGAATTACGCAAGATTTATCTGGCGGCGGGCGGGCGCCGGGGCGCACGGAGCCGCTGTGCAGGAGATTCGTTCGAGCAATAAACCTGCACCGCCTAATTCTATTATCCTGCAAAAAAACGGCATTAAAGCCCCGAAAGGCCGGCAGGAGTGGCGCTCTCCGCCGCCGAGTTTAATGAACGCCCGGAGCCCCTTATACGACCAATATGGTAACCAAATAAAGGGCCGAGCGGGCCGGGGCCCGTCGCGCGACTCATAATTTAATGAAAAAACTATCCCCGCGGGAGATTGCGCGCCGCCAGACGCCTAACGGCGGCGGCGGAGATGCACCGACACCTTAATTCGTACATAAAATTAGTTTTATTGCTTTAATTTCGGGATTACACCGGATTTTCGCGTCGCCGCCGCACCGCATAAACAACGGGCGGGGCGGCGCTAGGGCGCGACGTCCGCGCCGCCGTTTTTGCATATCTAAATTAAATGCGGATAACGGGGCCCGTGCCCGGAAACCCAGCGATGGCTGCACCGCCGCGAATGCAATACCCCGATGCAGCGGATCAGACAACGATAATTTCTTGCTCGGCTGCAGCCTGCGCCGACATTGACTTGCAAATGGTGCGCAATATATCCCGAACACCTGTGAAGATTACTGCAAGAATCATTTGCATGGAGGCTATCTTGTACGGATAGCTGTAATAATGCATAATTTAGTGCGGCGCGCCGCTATGCACGAGCGTGCACTTCCGACCGTCGCAGCGCGCCGCGGGCGTGGGACCTCTGGGGCCGAAAACAGGGCCGCCGAACCGTTACTGATCGGAATTCGGCACGGCTTCCTGAATCCGGAGCAAGGACGAGCCTCGATCTTCGCCGGAAGACGGCGTTTGCTCGACTGTCGTCCAACTATGACACCTTGGCGCTAAAATTGATTATTGTATGCAAATTCCCGGCCATGAAAACCCAACTTGAGCGCTTCCGGAAAGCGGAGAAGTTATCATTGCAGCCGGCTAAACATCGGCTGAAATACAATCGTTAAGTTGGAGAAAGTCTCATCGGGTTGTGCAATGGTTACGCACATTCTGCTGTTTCGATTCGGTTTCGGCTATAAAACTAACGGAAGTCGGCTGGCTGGAAGAGTTCTCACGTTACGCTTAAGCGCCCTAAGAATTTCAGGTAACTGGTTCGTTTTTGCTCATTTCTCTGATCAAAACTGCAGTGTTCATTTGATTATAAATGATTTTTATTTGAACTATTTTTTTACAATTAAAATAATTTCGAATAAAATCCTATAGTAATTATTCTGTCCGTGGGGAGAATACGTATTTCAGTTCCTAGAGATACTTTTAATCATTGTACACCCTAAATACTGGAGAAAAACAGAAATAATCAAAATTGAGTGGGTTTTGACCCGACTTACAAGTTTGATTTTTAAAGTATCCTTCTAAATTTGTATTTTTGTACTCTACCATCGTTTTCGATTTTTGACGCCTTTCAATGTTTCTCCTTTAAAATCAAAGCTTTGTCTAAATTGTATAATAACATTTTTCTTTGCCTTTTCGGAGAAAGTTGGGGTTTCGATTTTCATATCACAAAGGAATTGTGCGTGATATTTAAACATCTCAAAACCGGCTCAAGGGTCACGCGAAGCTTCTAGTAAATATCTGGTAATTCCCTATTGTTAGAATCCGTCTCTTAACTGCGACCGCTCGATATTTGATAGACCCGTCCGATCTATGGGTTTTAGAATGGTAAATTGTAAATATAAACACAATCTATGTGCGAAACGTATATTTTAATGTACGTGGTACCGTGACCGACAAGCCAAAATAGCTAGCGACAAAATTTCCGTAGGCAGACGTGCACCTGGCGAGGGCTGGCTCACCGCCTTCTGCCCGGGCGCAAGACAACGTGCTTCTTGCAACAGCTGAATGCTAACTCCCTGCTTTTGTTGTTCGTAAACCGATCCCAAGTAAGAGTTGAAACTTGTCCATCCCGAGGACAACGAAGGAAAATATTTCCTATAATTGTGGCAAGTAAAAGAAACCAAATGCCTAATTAATTTGGCATGGGCTAATTGCAGTCTGCACAGACCGACCGACCCTAAAGCCATTAAAAATATGACCATAATAAGAAACATTTTTCGAGTATTCTCTCCGTTACAGGTCCATCTTCCTCTAAGCTTTTACTACTTACTGTGAAAGTGTCAATTTTAACAGCATTTTTCTTATATGGGGCTCGTGTCTCACAACCATATAACACTGCTGCTCGTATGACAGTTATTCCGCTTAGTACTTTAAATTTTAACATTTTCATTAAGGTATCCATCGCTCTACTTCCTCTCATTAATTTTTGTCCAGCTCGGTATCTTCACTTTAATTCGTAATTGTTACTCCTAAATATTTGAAGTGTTTAACTTATTCGAAGTTATACTCTTCGGAGTCCTTTTCATTTACGTGTGATTGTGTATGTTGAAGAATTTCCTGTTATACCCATTCCTAAATATTTAGTTTTCTTCTTTAATAACCGGTTCATATGCTTTTACTTTCTTCCAATTGTTTTTCTTCTTGTCAGTAGTACAATATCGTCTGGAAAAGCTATGACTTGATGCTTATTGTGATAAATTAAGCCTTTGCCTTATAGACTAGTTTCTCTGATAATATTTTCTGGGGTTAGATTAAAGATAAGTAAATGATCCCATTGCCTTAATCTCTGTTAACCTCCTATGGCCACCTTCTTAGTAGTTTTTGTTCTTTTTTGTTGCATAGCTTGGTAAATTGTACTCCTCTTTATCGAATCGTAACTTTGTAATCGATAAACAGCATGTGCATGCTTAAATTTTGTTCAGAGCTGTTACTCAGAATTTGCTTCAAAAATCTGATCTGCAGTAGATTTACCTTTTTGAAATCCTCCTTGATATTCTGCGCTTAGATGGTTACAGTGTAAACATAGTTTGTTCCTTATGATGTGTGGTAATATTTTATATGGTAGTAGTAAAGCAATTTTTCTTCTCAAATTTGTTTAATTAAATTACATGATCGAGTTTCTAAACAACAATATGTCTCTTTAAAAATTTCAGAATTAATCTTTCTCTTGCACTCTTATTATTTTTAATCTTATAACTTATTTTATTTCAAGGTCCGTTAACATTTCCACTACATTTTCAAAAGTTTGCTCTATATCTCGAACTATAGCTTCCTAACTGGTGTTGATGTCGTCATTTTGTAATTCTTCAAAGTATCCAGCGAATTTGTTTACCTTTCCAGTTATATCATCACCAAGAAGTCCTTCATTATCTTTGCAATACATTGTATTCTTCGTTTCTGCTATTTTTTTATTTATAATTTCTTGATAAAAGTTTGTAATATTATTATTAGTCAATGATTTTCCATATTTTTCAAGTTTCTTTTCCACCGGCATCTTTTCTTCATTATATACAATTGCCTTGAATTTTTCTCAGTTGGTTATAAGTTACTTGATTTTCTTCTGAACTATTTTTAGGCATTTTCATTCTTGCTTTATATCTTCCAAAGTCTTCTCATAATCTTGATGAAACCATTGCTTGAGTTTTATTTTTGTATTTTGAAGTGTTTGCTCCAGTGTTTCTAGTACTGTTCTTTCATTATGTACTTATTTTTGTTCTACACTATTTGTCTCATTTTCTTCTTGTAACTCTGTATTTAGTTCTGCTTTAAACAGATGTTTTGTTTCATCCTTCTTCAATTTTTTTGTTTACTGGATAGATCTTGTTTGATTTTCATTATCAGGGGGCAATAGTTAATATCCGTACCCCTATAGATTCTAGTATTTTTTTCATTAATATGTGGCCAATTTAATTCTTTGTTTGACTATCTAGGGAAATCCATGTACCTTTGCATATATTTCTAGAATCGAAATATGTGCTCATTATTCTCATATCATATTCAGTAGCAACTTCTATAACGTTTTCCCCATTTTCGTTGCAAAGACTTTTCCCTCCAGTTAATTTTTTGTAAACCTATCCTCTTCGTTCGTGTTAAAATCTTTACGAAAAATTGTTGAATCATATTTAAATATACTGTTATTTGTGTTCTGTTTTTTTTCCATAAAATGTGGTTTTTATTTCTGTGTCCTTGTTTTCTGAGGATGCGTGCACTTTCACAATAGTTTTTTTTCTAAATTTTCCTTTTATTCCTATATAATATAACTGTACTAACTAGAAGTTTGCTATTTTTCTTGTTTTTAGTTTCAACCGTGGAGAAATAATGGCTGAAACTAGATTATGTTTTGAACAAAGAAAGTTTATTTAGAAGCGTTACTGGAAGTATGAAAACGCGATAGAAGTGCAAAGACGATTTAGGAGACAATTCCAAAATGATTCGTCTACTACACCTATCATCAGACGAATTAGAGATCAATTTGAAGCAGATAGAATTGTTCAGAAGGTACCGAAGACCAGAAATATCAACAAAAGCTGGCATAAAAAAAGGTGTTGAAAAGAATTTAGAATTAACAAAGGATAGGGTCTATCGCGTTTTACAGCGTTTCTGATGGAAAAGTTATATACGAAGATTAGCACACGCTTTAAGTGGAGGTGATTGAGATAGGAGAATAAAGTTTTGCGAGTGGTGCTTGGCGAAAAGTAAAGAAGACGATTAGTGTGGAACGATAAAGCCGCATTCAAATTAAATGACACAATTAACCTTCACGATTGTACCTACTGGGCATGTGAAAATCTGCATATTATGGAGGACCATCATATGAATTTACCAAAAGTGGCGGTAGTCATCTATTTTTTGCAAGTACTGTAACCAGTCCCGCTTACTTTAATTTTCTGAAGGAATCAGTCATGCCAATTTCCAATAAGTTGGAGCGCTTCTACATTATCATTGTGCTTTTCTAAACAGAAAATCAAGCGAGGAGGTCTTAAAATGACCCTGCGTGTTTTCAGACCTCACACCACTGAGATTTCTCTTTTGGGAATTTCTCAAAAGTAAAATTTATGCCAAAAAACTTAAAACAATTGATGAGTTAGAAGTAGCCATTAAAAAGGGCGTGCTCACATACCAAATGAAATTATTCTCGATCTTTGTGATTCCGTCAATTGGCGTTGCCAGCAATGTCTAAACCAAAATGGTCATCAATTTGAAAACAAACCTCGTATTACGTTTTTATTTTTTCAAAATTCAGTTACAATTTCCACTAAACAGAGCCCTTTATTAGTTTTTGGTACATTGCCAATTTTCTCCGGGTATATTTCGAAATTCAAGCAATAAATTGTGAAAGCAACGCAAAGTAATCAAATTTTAACTCCATACTTCCTGAGGTACACCAGAGCTATGATATTTTTGATAATTACTGAAAAATACGTTGCTTACTCTCTAATTGCAGCAGGTTTGTTAATCTGTCTTCTCACTGGTTAAATACTAATATCATAACATTTTAGTTCATCAAAAAATTTGTACCTACTCAATGTTGTAGATTTTGCAGCTAAATGCTGTATTTAAATTCCAAAAATTTTTGATATCTTCGTTGACTTCTAGAAATCTGTTATTAGGATGATAATAAAAGTTTTCCATTTTGTCGATATCTTTCCACATATGTTTGCTTCTACAATCATTGCTTCTCAACGTTCATTTTTGTGCGCTTCTATGTATTTCTTTATTACACATCATCTGTTTCACTATCACCGTCATTACTATTGTCACTGTCATTAGTAAGAACATCCTACAGTTGCCGTTAGATAATGTTTAACACATGTTTTTTTATCGATTTTATCCTCCATAAAATAACTGTTAATGCAATAACTTCTAAGGTGTGAAAATCAACCAATATGCTTTTATTTTATGACTTCCTTTACAAAAGCTTGAAAACACCCACTAAAGAGGAACTACGACTACTTAAAAAAGAAATAAGCATTTACAATGTGAACACTATAAAATATACAGGAATAAACTTGTATGAGATTTAGAATTCAAAGTACTGTATCTTCAAGTACTACAACCAGGCTATTTGTGACCCATGAAAAATATGTTAATATTCTTGACAAAAAAACTAATTTTGGATAAAAATATTCATTAAATTGTGCAAAATAACTGAATGTAGTTATAACTAATTTTAAAATGCAACACCTTATCCTATTATTCGGGTAATTCTGCCAAAAATCCTGGGCTTCAATTTTTTTTCGAGTCCTATTCTACCAACTTTTACTTTAAATCATTTTTATTCTCATGAATTTTTTGTATCATCAACCGTTTAGATTCGGGACCGATTTTGCGACCTTGCTGACCATTTTTTTATTCAACATTTTTGTGTCCTCAGTTTAGACGACAGCAGCCATCATTGGTTCGGCATAATTCGTCCAGAAATGTGAAAAACTGGGTAGATCAAATTTCCGCCGATTACATTACTTTCCTTATCCTATAATAAGGATGTGAAAACTATGTTCTACCACAGTTGTTTAGCCCCGGGTTCAACATTATTTTCTATTGTTGCGTCTCGGGTTAAGATATACCTCCAGATCACAAAATTTTCTGATGTAACACTCTTATTCCAAACACTTATAAATTTAGCTTCTTCACGTCCCTTTAAACATATTTAAATTTTGCTTTGCCTACTAGAGTTGACTAAATAAAGCTAGGATCATCAGTTATATATTCTTTCGTTGCTTTCTTTTTTTTTAAGCCCTATGTACGTTCTTAAATTTGAATAATGCTTTGAAATGGTCGATTATGTATTTAGCCAGTCTTATATTTGTTTTGTTGGATTTTTTCAGCGAATGTCTCCCACTTTCTACTCTTGCATTTGCAGCTCTACTGAAAGAAATTTAAATTATAATTTAAAGGTAAGCCGTCATAATCGTATTAAATCACCCATAGTATTTCTAAGAGTAGAAATTTAAGGACTAATTTGAAAATACCTATTTCAAGGTTTTAGGTTTTAGATTTATTTTCAATATTCTCCATTTACACACAAAACTTCTATTGCTACTTCAAAACGAACATTAAATTTTTAGCATTTAAAGATAATTAGTCATAGTTACGCGTTGTTTTTCCATAAAATATCCGTTTGTCAGAGAAAGTTTGTGAGAGTAGATTAATAATTATTAGTACCAATTCTATTACTTCCCACTGTCACGCACAATAATTATTGCTTTGATTGTTCTATAAACTGGCTTTCATTAATTAAACTGTATTTAATTAGACGAAAGAGTTAGTATTTATGTTTTAATTTTGAAATTCCCGTTGCAAATCTTTGCTGGTTCATATTTTAATGTGACTTTTATTTCTCCTCCCTCTTTAAGTGTCGTTTTTGTCCTCCTCTTATTTTTATACAAGAAATACAAAATAAGTAAAATGGCCCAAACTTAATTTTAAATAAAACAAATTTTGAATTGATTTTATTTAAAATCAGAGTACACAATCTCGGCTTTGGCTGCAAATTTTGGTTCTCCTCACAAAATTCTCGGTTACGATTTTGCACGTTTTGGTGAATTTCACCGACAACACGCCGAATTTCGTTCTTGAGGTCATCAACTATTTGTGGATTGCTAGTGTAGGACTACAGAAGCTGTCTTGCTGGAACCATATTTATTTCAGATATATGCCGCCCAGTTGGTGCAAAAAAATAAGTTGTTATGTAACGGTAACGATTGCCATTTACAGCATTTCCAGAATAATCTTTAGAGAAACATTAGTCTATCACGCCACCTTCCCAAAATCCGTACTAAATAGTGATTCGTTAGGAATGCATTTGCTGTTCACGAGTTACACCAGAATTTTTCAAACCCTAAATGCGACAATTTTGTTTGTTTACGAGTCCGTCGAGTTGAAAATGCAGTTCATCGTTAAATATCATTTTTCGACTAACCTGAAAATCTACTTTATGATGCTCTAAAAAATGACTTAAGCTTAAGCTCTAGCATCAATTGTATTTTGTATGCGTGAAGGTACAAATCTGTAGTGAGTATTCGCTATAAGAAGTTTTTCGAAATGTCCAGTTGTTGCGTACGATGTCGAGTCGATGTTTAATTGTGGCAATTTTCTCCATTACTTCACGCCGATACAAGTTCATGTGTTTATTAACCATCCAATTTACCAACTTTTATAATCAATCTTCTGACTGTTGATTCATTTGATGCACCACTACGACCAAAAATTCTAGTTTTTATACAATAAATTATAATTCGTTTTAACAATAATAACTCGCTGTTATTTCATGTAGCGTTTCATATTCACCAATCAAAGGATAGTAAATAATATTTGACAATATATGAGAGTCGTCGATCACAAAAAAGGAAAGGGGCGAATTTTATTTTCGGCTTTCAATTTCAGTTACCCTTTATTTCGATATATCTTAGAAGATCGATGAAAGTGCTACATAAGTAAGTTCCATGACTCTACATAACATAGTTACACATAGATTATATAAGCGAGTGAGCTAGACGACCAACAAATATGGCAATACACACTAATGTTAATAAGAGCCTGATATCGGTACCAATAATAACATTCTCCGTTGGCCTTATATCAGAATATATTAAAATATAGGACAAGAAAAAAGTCTTCACTAGGTTATTGCTTTGAAATGGCTCTATGTTAAATTGGCACTATAAATACATTTTTTTTTGATTTATTGCCTATTTGAATATTAGCATAAAATAGGAAGGTTCCATAGTGTAGAAGATATAGTGATATTTGGACCAAAATTTGTGTTATAAGTAAATCTTGGCAGAAGAATCTGATTTCGAAAGCCATTTATCATTTAAACGATCAGTTTGATTCAAAAGCCAAATTTAAGTTCAACAATTCAACTTATCGGACGATCAGAATGTAAAAATTCTTAGAGAAATTCACAAACATCATCGCTACATCAATAGTGCATTGAGAATTAATATTTAGTCTAGCACTTAACGTGCTTGATTTAAGTGTTTACAGACTCGGGTTTTATCTTGAGCTCCAAATGTCAGGCGGGTGGTTTACTAAATCACTAAAAATAATTAAGTGCCTGTTCCGCTTCGAATAAGAGTTAATACAATAATACGGTTTTCAAAAGTGCAAAGCTTGCCATATCGCCCCGTATTCAGAAACAGTACGTGACGACCGGGCAGTGACGACAAACATATGGGAAACTTAAACTTTTAGTTCACAGAGTATGCTATCACAAGGGATGTAGAGCCGCGTGATAGCAACAGATAGTTTGCTAGATCGTAAATGGGAAGGTAATGAGTTAATTATTCGTGTTGTGCTGTAAACACAGTCGTGGACAAGTGAAAAACTTGGAAACAGATAATTATGGACCGTGATTAATGATGTAGTTTCTTTGAAGAGAAGTAGTGACTATTTGTAACTTTTACGCAATGTGAGTAATAGTGTGTGAAAACACAGTATCGAGTCGCAGAATTGTGTTTCACTGGATATCAGAGTTTAAAGGTGGTATTATCCAGCATGTGTCTGACTTGATAATGGCAAATAAACGAATCACAATTGATACACTGCCTATTTCATTATTTACGAATAACAAAAGTTATACAATTCACCAAAAGTTTTTGGGCGTAGATCAGTAATTGCTGCAGCTGTACGGCAGAAAAATGTTCTTTGAATGTCTGATCGCAGCAGGAGAATCATTGTTCCGGTATGAGACACAGAAAAAGTAACTCTCATCTATGGAATGGCAACACATTGGAAGCCTTCGTTTTAAATAGCAAACGACTGAGATGGTTTATTTTAAATCACATGGCGATTGTTTTATTGGGACCAGGAAGATATTCTGCTGGTGAATTGACTATCCTTTCATAAAACCATTACCAGTAAATAATTCTGAAGAACCAACTTCACCAAAAGAAATGGAGAGGTATCAGGTTTTTTGCTAATACGACGGACACATGTCAGTCTCTACATCCTTGGCACCTTGTAGGCTTTTCAAGTATGCCATACCGTCTCGTGCCTCATATTCATCGGACTCTAAGTCGCATAACCACGCTTTCTTTAATGCAATGAGAGATAGCTTTAGTTCGATATTCACAACTGGTGCCGTGCTACACAAAGAACGGTTTGTATTAGCTGAGCGATAGCAGAAATGTATAAACATTCAAGGAAAATGCCTCTAATAAAATGTATACTTCTTTTTAATAAAAGAATAGTGCGGAAAAAAATCATATCTGAACATCCCAAAATAAAAACCATTTATATTTACTGAAATAAAAAAGAAAAGTTCAATTGCAGGTATTTGGAATCATAGAAAAGTCCAAATCAAGTTTTTATCTTAATTTTGCTTGTAACATCTAAACTGTGTTCCCTGTATTGATATTTACAACAAAAAGCACAATTTTTACAAAAATTAGCAGTAAATCGGCACCAAAAGAAAACACAATTTAAAAGTGTATATGTCGTAATACGAGAAAAATTAAAATTTTTTCGACTTTTAAGCTCTTTAAAGAGCAAACTATTTAAAACAATCTGATTACATATTGAAGTGTTTTAAGACCATCTTATCCTATTTCATAAAATTGGTTCTGCTGGTTTTCTTATTTCTGAATGAAATTTTTAAATTTATTTATGTGATAAATCGTGCCCTCGATGGTAGGATAGTTTTATAAAAAGTAGTTCAAATTTTACAAATTTGAGTTAAAGATTTGGCTTTAAGTTTGATGTGGTTAAGGATTTTCTTGTCTATAATAAAGTATGGTTAATTTTAGTAAAAAATAAATTATTTTCACCCACCTGATCAGGCACTGACAACTGGTCAATCAGATTGCACTACTTTCTAGATATACCATTGTATAGATGAATGGATTTCATATTCATATTTTATGATCAAGACTTTCTCAAGAACAAATTTCGATACGTACACCTCTGCTCAAATCCAGATATGTCCCTTATAAAAAAGCTTTGAAATAAAAAATTCACTTTCAGTAAATACGGTAACACCGAGAAACTATGCAATATTCTGAAATATATGTATATACTGATGTACTCTTCTATTACTTATGAACTTGTTACATTAATAAAGGTTTATGGAATTTACAATTGAAATGCTTCTTACAATCAAAATTAGTCAACTAGAATTTGACCTATTTAGCATCCCATCGACAAAGGCAGAATTTTTGTTTAACCTTCTGTTCTATATTTAATGTGTGCGAATTTTCAAATGTAGACCACAAAAGTTAATATCTTTTAAAATTATTTTTTAGTAATAAGAGTAGCAACAAAAATATTTTAACTCATTAACTAAATATTGCGCAATATCTCGGCTTACTTTAAATTTGTGTTAAATAAATTTAAAGGATCGTTCACACAAATTAAAAAAAGAGCGCACTGAGAAGTTATTACTCAATACACCAATTTTTGTTTCAAACAGTGACATTCTAGTTAAAGTAGTTGCGGATAACTACAAGTCAACTGGGAACTGCTGAAATCCGCAAAAACTCATTCTTATCTAACGGAATTAAGTTGTAGTTCGGTCACACCTTTCACATTTTTACAGAAACAAGTGGATATTAGGTCGCATCTCATACCTGGTTTTGTGCAAAACAAGTCTGAGTTTTTATTTAATAAAGTTTGCATGTATAATAACATTGCAAATTTGATCAACATTTAGTAATGTATAAGGTGTCAAAAATGTGCGTATTAATTTCATTAATTTAATTTTTTACGCTGCAATTTGTACAAATTAAATAATGTACCCGGCAGCTAATTTTCCTTTTCCTATTTTTCTATATCTTTAACTTTTCTTCCGTTTCCTTGGTCTTATCTTTTTCTTTAATGTTACATGATGCGCCTCAAATATTAAAAACTAAAAAATATGTATCAAAATGCAAAAATTCTCCCCCATTCTACTGTGCCATGTGGATATTATCTTCTTCTTTTTACTTCAAATTATCTCATCAATTTTCCTAGAGGAATGTTTCACTCTCAATCTTCAATTTACAAATTAATTTTATATTTAACTCACCTTTTTATGATTTAATAAAAACATATGTTAAATGTTTTGCGTTTTATTTTTTTTTAACTTTAAGTGGATACGCAACCATAAGAAAAAGCTGACTATCTTATTAAGATAAAATTCGTATCGCTCCTAGTGGAAATAGAATTGCAATTATGTAGTCAGAAGTTACTTAAGAAGCCAAGTCATCATTCGTACATTCCAAAAAATCAAATATTACCAAATAGTACAATAAACAGAACTAAAACATGCTAACACTTTAATCTAACACATCTGTATCCTACGAGCAATCCTAAGAGCAACAGATATGTGTGATTTTCGATTTGGAATATGCAAAAATAAACCAAAAACAGAAAACAATAAAGCCGTTTCGGGTAAGTGATGATAATTTGCTGGTAAAAAGGATAGAACTGCTAAATTGAATAAAAGAGTCAAAGAGTACTTTTATAAAACTAGTGAGTTTCGAATGTTCAATCAACTCTAAAAAACTACAGAAAAAAGAGAAAGTGATTGAGGAATATTTCAATAAAATAAAAGATTATAGAAGGCATTCTCATCTTGACCCTCCGCCCACCCCACCACTATGACTCCTAGCCAGCAGACCAGCTATGCAACATTCAATAAGTACATATTGTATTAATCTATTTAAAAGTATCGAGATGCAGTAATTTTAAAAATTGTATTAAAATATAGGAATTTTGTTAATTTTTCAGTTTATTCTTCATATAAGGTGATATTGTTGGATTTTCAGATTTTCACCCAGTTTCATCTTTCAACGATGCTCTGTAAAACTTATTTCCAATTATTAAACTTTTCGCAAACCAACATTATATTGGATGCGAGAAAACATACAAAAATTCCTTTTTGTTTTTGTTAACAAGAGTAAGACACTTTTTCCACGAATCCTCTAAGATATCCTATACCATCAAAGATCGTGAAGGCATACTATTAGAATAGCGAATCTATTTGATGCTTGATGATAAGGAGGAAATTCAAAGACAAATTCTCTAAGAGAACCACTTTGAATGAGTCAACAGTTATTCGGTAAATGTACACAATTTTTTAAAAATAAAGTTTATTTTGAAAAAAATAGTTTTGATCAGTTTGATCAGAAAATTCAAAAGTATGATAATAGAGTCGAAAATAGGACGACTGATCACTATGACCACTTCCCAGGACGTTGCAGTAGTGCAAGAACTCTACAAAAATAAGCCCACTACTTCTCCCATAAAGGAGCGACTCGTCTCAATATGAGTGTTTAATAAGTCAGGAAGATCCTGAAAGTGTATTTGGGAATGTTTCTCTATAAGATTCAAATGCAACAGCCACTTACACAGGTCAACTTAAACCAAATATTGACTTCTGCTGATGAGAAAGATTTCGGGACGAACTGACCGATTTGAAACCCATTCATTTTAGTGATGAGTGCTATTTCCAGTTGGATGGATGCGTCAATAAGCAGAACTATCGCTATTGGGATAAAGAAAATCCACATCTGGCTGAAGTCAGAAGACTCTACCCAAGAAAGACCAGTGTGTGGTGCTTAATTATCTACAAAAGCATCATCAGGCCATTCTTCCTCTCAAAATATGTGGATGAAACTGTTTATCGAGAAGAAATTTTTAAGAAATTCTTCCCTTAAATTACACTGCGAATAATTTCGAATTGATTTCCAGTGTATTTGAAGACAAAATGTCGGGTTTGATGCCCCTAGGAAGGCATACGGTGGCATTGATTAACCGAATAATTCACCCCATCCCAACCGCTGTGCTTTTTCTTTGGGGTTATTTGAAAAATCGAGTGCATCAAACTCCCATCAATAGCACGTGGTTGCTGGTGAAGGTGCTCACTTCGAAAACCTTCATTGTTAAATGTCAGTTATCATAATATCCAAGAATAAAATTTTTGTTTTTCTATAATTAATTTTTCGAAAATTGCGCTAATTATCTCGCACCCAGCACTGCATAAAAAGGATAAAAATACCGAACCCATTCAAGTCCACTCGTGGTGGCGGCGCTCCTTGGCGCACATTTGCAAATTAATCCAATTAATTCGCGCTCTGCCAAATTAAGCGCTTCCAGTCCGGCAAGGGAAGGAGCCGTTAATTTCCCGAAATAGCGTTGAGTCACCAGAATTATTTGTTTGTCAGGCCGGCGTCAGACGAAATGGGTTAATCAATATCAGATTCGCGCTGCTCAAATTAATGAAAATGGCAGTTTTTGCACGTACGCCGTCAACGCGTATGCAAATGAGCGGGGCAACGTGCTAATGCACGAACGGCCGATAAGTCATTCAGTTCGGTTTTCGGGACGTCGCGGCTAATATGGGGCGATTTTTTTGTTTATTTTGGGCATGATTTCAGGATTACGGATAGATCGTGATTTTTTCAGAATCACAGAGAAACCAATTTTTTGCTAAAAAACTGATTATATGAAAATTTGTTTAATTTATTGTAACAGTAATATGGTACGAGAAATTTTCTAATAAATTGTTTAGTACCTTGACGCTTTTATAGGAAGAGTTGTAGTTCAAAAATGTTTTTTCTTATTCAAAAATGGCTATTGTATTCCAGTAGTTCATTTGTAACCCCTAGACTCCTTGTTACAACCCTTTAAAGTGCTTGTAATACTCCTCTACAACATTTCCAGTTTCTTTTACAGCCCTTTTAAAATGGACGTCTACCAATCGCGTTCCTAGATGGTTGTCATTATATGTTGCAATCCATCCAACAGTAAAGAGCTGTAAAAAATAGAGTTATAAAGGTTTTAAACGCATTTCAGAAGGAGTGCATTAGGAGAATTGTTATTACAAGAGGTGAAGAAATTATAGATGAGCAACGGGGGTTGTATAATGCGTTCTCTGAGTGCTAACAAACATTTCCTTACTACAATCATTCCCATAGATTAAAAAATGTCAAAATATTAAACAATTATTTTTCCTATAACGAGGCCTGGCAGCCCCCCCCCCCCGGAGAGCTTGTCAACTACGACATGCTTGAGCCCCTTCGCATAGTAGTTTTTAAAAATAAATAAAAACACGATTAAAAAGCTCTGTTTGACATAATTGACGTACGCCGTTGCCATGACAACAACCCAGTTAGAGTTGACCTTTGTATCTGACCCATAATGTATAGCTTTATTACGCTCTAGAAAATTTTCCATCGCTTGAAATATATTACCTCGGTCGCGTCTGCCGCCGGGCCGAAATTTGTCCTTCGGAGGCGCTCGGGTCGGCACGGAAAGGCACGAACGATTTGACCTCTGACCTGTGTGACAGCAGCAGCAGCAGCAGCACTCATAATTTTTTTTATATATATAATTCAGATTTTCTTAAATTATACTTTTCTGTCAAATGTAACGAGTCAAACATAAACACTTCTTGACTACAATCAGGAAGTATGCATTAGACCAATCAAACGAAATTCTAAAAAGATTGACTAGAAAATTTTTTGTAGCTTTGAGTAAACCAAAAAGTGTCTTAGACAATTAGTGAATAAACTACTTAACCATTTAATAATTCTCTAAATAAAAATAAATTTATTTCATCCCGGTTTTTCGCTTTTTAAATTTTCATTTGACCCTTCCTTATACATACGTGCAAATTTACACGCATTCCTATATTTAAGCATCTCCCTCGTGTATCTAATTAAACCCGCTATTGCTTAAGTGGCGTGACTCACAACTTCATTTTAAATTTCACGTATCGCACTGCACGCTGCTGCATCTAATTGTCGGAAGATCGCGGGATCTGCTGAGCAGATGTGGGTTCGACCTACCGCAAAGGTCAGTTTGCGAACGAGGTTTGCCAAACACCATTAATATTTATCGTATTAATTTGTAGCGCTATCTCTGTTAATAATTTATGTGGTTGGTAATAACTTCCTCCGCACTTTAATGAAACATAGATGGAGGATATCCGCTGCAAGAGCGAGAATATCTTGATTAAATTAATTAACTGCGTAATATAAGAATCTATTAAACGGAGAGCATTACAATTGGTAATCAAACAAACATCCGATTCTTTTGCTAATTAAATCCTTTAACAAGCTGAAATAAAAAAGTGAAAAACAGATAATCTATTTAATTACGTTGTAGATTTGTAAGTTTAAAATTTATAATGAAGTGTTGGTTATTCGAATAATCAGTCGATTTAATCAAGCCTATTAGTAAGAATCTTAAGAACAGTTTCCTAGAAATTAAATTTCTGAAAAGTGTGGTATTTTCCCTGAGAAACTATGTTTTGTGCATAAACAAAAATAACCCCTCTATATTCCCACCCAACGTTTGCGTGGACGGCCAAGTTCTTATAGCATAGGATCAAAACAAGCAATACATGGTACGAAAATTAGTTGAAGAGTATGAAAAGGGGCGCTGGGGGTAAATATGAGTAAAACGGAATATTTGGCAATAGGACGAAGAACTAAAGACAGGAACAAAAAAATGGGGTAAAAATAAAAGATTACGATCATTAATTATACTTATTTGGAGGTGCACATAAATAAAAATGGAATGGTCGATAGTACAGTAAAGAATAGAACAATAAAAAGAACATGAATAGAACTACCATAGTAAAAGGTATGGAGCGGAGTCATGGTAATTAATAAAAAAAAGAGTTAAAAACTTTGAATAAATTACTGAGAGCGCTCAGCTAGAATCTATAAATTAAAGTAGTTCGAAATAGTAAAGAACATAATGAGGTTAGAGAAAGATATAATGAAAGTTGGAAGAAAATGCAGTTGAGTTGGTATAGACAAGATGCGCATTTAGAAGAATAGATCCATTGATAATGTAAAAAAATGAATAATGGAAATAAAGGAAAAGAAAGGGATGGAAGAAGGAGAGTGGAGAAACAGAGAGAGGTGGGAGCAATCAATGGAAACCGGAAGACACTCTACTAATATTCTTTTAATCACATTTTTATAAACCTTTTAAGTTATCCACAGTTTCTTTCATTATTTTTGATTTTTTAATAATAGTGAGAATTACTACTTTAATTTACTTTAAAAACTAAATTTTATAATTTAAAATATGCTAAAGTCCTGCTTTGTATTTTGTATGTGGTAGATTATTCCACGTTTTTTATATATGTCTAATCTAATTTGTTACTTGTCCTTGCTTTTACTGTCATTTCTCTTCAGCTGCTCCGGTTCTGAATGTTCTTTCTCTACCTTTGCATATTTAGGTTTATTAATGCATCTCTTAAGTTAGGCCTTCATATTGTAATCTTCTTCATTTGTTAACTGTTTTCAATTCTTCTTATGTGTCCATACCATTACGGGCTTTATGTATGTCTCTTTTTTCGATGGGCTTTCGCCATTTTTTAAGCCAAATATTCTTATAATCTTCTTTTCATAAACTCTTGATTTCTCTTGTTCTACGTTTGTTAAGTTTTGTATATTCGCATTTATTGTTTATTTATTTTCCTATCTTTTATAATTATTTTTATTTAAAATACGCTCCAAGTCTTATCTGTATATTTTGGCTATTCTCCAGTTCTCCTTCAATTTTATGATTAACTATGACATCCAAGAAAGTTTTTCTTTTTCTTAATTAAGTTTTGTTTACTTTTCCTACCGATCTTCATGGGTTTTATTTTTTCTCGATTTATTATCAGGTCCGCTTGAATATACTTTTTTTGATTTCCTGGATGATAGTTTCTAGACTTCTACTTCTCGCTATTACCTCTAGGTCATCAGCGAACGTCACTATTTGCTGCAATTTATTTATAACTGTTCCATTAAGATCATAGTATTTAATGTATTTATCTAATGTTATATTAAATAAGGTGGTCAGTCACCCATCTCTTTGTCTTACATCTAAGTTGATTTTGGTACGCTGCCTTCAATAAGTATCGCTTATTATCGTTTAGATTAATCTTATTATTTTCCCAATGTTTTTCGTATCACTTATTACAATTTCACTTTTTAGACTATAGAAGCATGCTTAAAAGATTTATTATTGCGATAAACACCAATGTGGCCTAACGGTTCAGATATTTAGAATACACGAGGTGATTATAAAAACTGTAAGTAAGAAAAATGACGGAAGCAGTGGCGGTCGATAATCGTAAAGGTTTTATACAGTAAATGTACCATTTTGGATATTAAGAGTTGATTTTTTGATTAAAACCTAATAAATGACATGGAAAACGTATGAAACATATCCTCACAGCAATGTTAAAGTGTATTAAATGCAGAGTATAACAAGAGTTACAATAAAATTTTATCTACCAAAGATTTACTGTAGTAGGGATCTTTAAGTTTGTCAGAAGCCTCTTCTTTAAGACAAGGTGAAGTAGCACTGCTGACCCCCCATCTAATAGTAGAAAAGATGCAAATCCTCGTAAAAAGTACAAATGACGAGTATTCGCACAGACTTGGAAGCTAAATTAAATTTGGAACATTTTGATATTAACTTTTTTTATTTTCTATTGGTTCTTTCTTTTTCTATATAAAGACAAAATGACCCAGCAGTTCTTGTATGGGTAGATAATGTGTGAATTCACATTTTTGGCGTTATAATGATATTGTTGTCTGTTCTAGCACGTGCTAGGTTAAATTATAAAGTAATCATTTCGGGAGTTTCCAATACATTTTCCCAAAATATATGTCTAACATCATACCGCACGACGATCACTAACACCGACATTTTTTGCTCAAATCTAAATTTTCTAAGAATTTTATGTAATTTGGTCCATATACAATATGTGTATCATAAGGAGAATTGCAGTATTCATTTAAAATCTCAATCTGAACCTTGAGCAACAGATTGGTGTATTTTTCAGTTGGAGTTGTGGAGCTACATTTAGTTTGTAGCATTTAAGATTCAATCTACGTAAAATACACAGCTGCAATATTTAAATTTTTCAACCAATATTTAAGCTTTCTTTCTATATTTAAAACCAATGTAAATCTTTAAATGCATCCAAAAGTTGTATGAACACATGTTTGTAATCCAATTTGTTTGAATATTTCTAAAATTAATTCATAACTGTAACTAGATACCAGATATAATTAACGTTTTTGTGAACCACAAGCATAGGAGTCAGGTATAATAGAACATAACATTATTTGTCAAACTTAAACAATTCCTTCAGTTATTATTACGCAATTAATTTAATTTTATTTCAATTAACGAGGCAACAATCAGTTATTCCACTAGTTGTAAATTCACTCGAAAGTTCCTGATTGCTCTTTGTTCAGTTTAAATTGTTAAATTGCAAGTGTCAAATGCACAATACCGGCTTAGGTAACAATTATGGCCGTTTATAGTCTTCACTGGAGAGTGTAATGACTGCACATTGAAATAACGAAAACGGGAGTCTCGGGCATAACAAAACAAATAGTTTCAAGCCAATTACTTAAACGAAGAAGTAGACACCGAATAAATGCGTTATTTATTTTAATTAATTAATTAATTAAATTACAATCTAAAACCTTTAATGATATAAAATTATTTTTTTATTAAGTTAATGAGAGTAATGCCATGGAAATCTGAAGGATAAATCACAAGGCACTTGCTTGCATTTGTAATTTAGTTTGTGTGCGCCAATTAATCCATTAAGGAGTGACAGTCATACATGTTAAACCTTCAGAACACACTTTTAAATGTGGTAGTATACATGCTTCAATTGATAGTCTTTGACCTGAAATTTTTAAAAATATAGTTTTTTTAAATTCTATCTCCGTGGCGTCATTTTTTATATTATTATTAGGCCTTTCTCTATTTTAATAAATTTTTCTTTTTAAACAATATTCCAGAAGACTATAATTCAATTAAAAAGCTAGTTGGTGTCTATATGTAGTTGCATTTTTCCCTTCCGTTTACGTAGAAACAAAACCTGTCTAAGGCAGTATATGAGATGAAATGTATTCGTTCGCGACTTATAAGTTGTAAAATTTGGAAATAGTAACTTTGTAGTTCTTCATTTTAGTTAATATTGTAACATTTTTTAATAATTACCTACATTGTTAATCTATTTTATATTATATTAGGCCGCGATTTATTTAAGTTGATTCCCTTCATGGATAAGATGTACAAGCAAAAGAAGCGATTGCCAACTTAAGTATCCCCAAAAAATAATAAATCTCAATCGTCAGTTGCTGTGACAATGAAGCTAATATGGCCTTATAAAGACGTTTAAGGTTCTTTTTTGAAATCAATTTTCACCAATTTATTTTCTCTGTTTGTTGCTTGATTAAGATCTATCACGTACACGCTGGCGAAGCTTATATTGAAGCAGCCACGTTTTTTTTTGGTGCCGTTTAAAAAATGTGCAATATATCGATTTAAAACAATAGCGGCAATCAAGTACAAAAATAAAATTTTGCCAAAAATAATTGCAACTGAAAGATTTCAGAGAAATATGGAATAATATTATTAACGAATAGAGATTTAGATCTTCAAATAAAAATTTTCATGATATTTATTTAGACAGTTGATTACAATAAGCTAATCCAAGTGTTGGTTAGTACAAAGCCCTATTATAAAATATCTATCTCTTCAACACTGCAAGCTAGGCGATCAAATCTTTTTATAACGCTCTTTCTGGCATTACTTTAAAATTTAAGTTTCTATTGTTACATGGGCTTGTTAATTAGTAACCTTGTATGTGCTAGGTGCGAGCTGATGTTTGCATCATACAGTTTGACATTTTTGAAGGCATACGAACGCTATTTATTGTATTTCATTAAGGTGACAATTCCCTTTCGGCCTAAAAATAGAATTAACTCGTGAACATTTTCGTGCGATGGATGTTGTTGAGCTACAATAGTGCGTCGGTCAATTCACTTTTACTTTTTTGATGAAGCCCCACACAGAGCAACTGTATATAGTTGGTTCAATGAATTTAGTCGTGGTCGTAGTTCGCTGGCCGTCCAAAATCGGCTGCGGTACTAGCAAACATCGGTGGATCCCGCGTAAGTTAACGATCGCTTAAAGAAAGGCTCATATCTATTGGTCAAACAGAATGCTCAAAAACGATCACAGTGCTTCAAACATCGTTTACAATATCTTTACAGGTGACGAGTCTTAGATGTATGCGTGTGAGTCCAAAAGTAAAGAGCAGTCGATTGTATGGGTCTTCCAAGATGAGCCAAACTCAACAAACGTCATTCGCGCTCAAAGCACTTTGAAAAAATTGGAAAAATTGAACATTCTGAATGGTACACAATCATTTTTTTGCCAAAATTCATGGAAGAAATAAGGAAAACCAACGCGCGACACCGGATCACTCTCTACCATGGCAAATGCGAGCTCACACACGTCGACGTAAACAACTGGCTTTTTAAGTGGAATCATTACACCAGTCCTGATTTGTCCCCTAACAATTTATTTTTGTTCCCACACATAAAAAACAAACTGCGTGGACAATTATTTGCGATGCCGGAATAGGCAGTTGGTGCGTTCAAAACCCATGTCTCAGAGACACCTGATTCACCATGGAAAAAATTAGTTCCAGCGTATGAAAAAATGTACTGACCGCTAGGGAGAATACTTTAAAAAATAATAAAAAGTTTCCAACATTAAACATTTGTTTTTGTTCGTATCTTACAAATGATGCATGATTTAGTGCTGCTCTATATAATATAGGCTCTGACCAAATAAAAGAAGATACTTTTCTTCCACAATTATTTGTTTCTGAGTTTAACTTGCACGTCCTTAAGCAAATGAGGAAAGCACTTCAGCCCAGCAGATAGGTCTATTAAACTTGAAAATTACTGCTCAAACTTTCTGTTAAATTAACTGCCTATTATAGCATATGAAGACAGTGAACGTTAACTATAAAAACCAAATTGCACAAAGGAGTTTTCTGCCTTTCTTTAAATTTATTTTTATAATAACTATTTACCTCTATCACAATGTAACGCAAATTGTAACAGTAATGTAAAGGGTTTTTACTTTCTGAGAGTTCAGAAAATTTTCTTTCCTACCTATAAATCTGCTGATGTACAACCACAGTTGGTTAAAATTAATATTCACTTATTCTTCTGCTCAATTTTATTATCATTCTTACTTTCACCCTTAAATAGTTATTTTCCTGTAAATCTTCTTCAAGATATTTAAAATTCTGGTTAATAATTTTCTAGTGTCACCAAGTATCAGTATATGTGTAAATGTGTAAACGTTTTTTAGGTCTTGGAATTTACTTAGCTTAAATGCATTCATGATGTTTCTTTTTTGAATATAATACACCTAAAGCACCCCACAGCGTTTTTGACATATTTTACCCATATCATGAATATTAGTGATCATCTATTCAAATAGAAAGTAGCCACTGTAAGGTTAAACCATTTTTAACGGTACTACAAATACAATAACAAGGAAAATAAGCAATTAAGAATAAGTCAGTAGAATAAGAAATATTATATCAAAAAAAAAATATATTTAAAGTAATTCAGAATATCTTTCAATAAAACTTTTGTACATATTATAATCAAAATTGGCTAAACTGATACAGTACACAGTTTTTAGTATAGTTGTAAAATTATCATAATTAGATAATAACTAATCAGCTTGATGGACTATTAATAGAAGAGGCGATAAACTGAAACCGCACATTTTCTTGTCTTGGAAGAGCTCATGTAATGTTGTCTCTGACGCTACTAATTTTGAAATTATTAAATTTGTACTGAAAAGTAAAATGAAACGCGAAATTGATAAAAACATTCATAAATTGACGTTAATTACTAATCAGGAAAGAATGCATACAGCTAGAATATTTTAAGCACAAATAGGGAGAATTAAAGAAATGTAAAAATCAAATGAGCATTAGTTTTTAAAAGATAAAGAAGTGGTAGAAGGAAAAATTACAAATAAGTTTCTACACAGTCGCCAGAATAACCACTTCTTCTTTTTAGAGTGCCATCTCCTTATTGTAGGGTGGGTGTTCAAACCGGTCCAGTCCTTTATATTCCTCAGCCAGGAGTATTTTCTTCGGCTTATGCCGCGCCAACCTTCAATTTTTCCTTCCATTATAAGTTTCAGTAATGTGTTGTTCTTGCGCATATGCCCTAGGTATGTCGTCTTTATTTGTTTCACCAGTTGCAGCAGTTCTCTTCTACACTTGGCTTTCCTAAAGACATCGTTGTTGGGAACTCGTGCAGTCCAGGGAATCATCAGCAATCTCCGTAGAATCCACATTTCCAAGACTTCGATTCGTTTTATGGTATTAGTCTTTAAGGTACAGACTTCATTACCGTATAATAACACTGGGTATATGTAGCATTTCACAAACCGATATCTAAGACTTAATGATATTGTAGAATTGCATAAGAATGGTTTCATCAGGTTAAATGTGGCTTTTTATTGCTCAATTCTGGTTCTGATCTCGATTTATGGGTCTAAATCGTTTTTTATACAGTTTCCTAAATATTTAAACTTTTCCACCACTTCTTTGTTCCTTCCGTATATTCTGATACGTATCGGAGGTTCAGGAGTTCTAGATATTGTATTTTTGTTTTCGTAGTATTTATTTTAAGGTCATATTGATCACCAACGGTAATAAAGTTATTTAACAGGCGTTGTAATGCTTCTGGGCTGTCTGCAATTACCACGGTGTCATATGCGTAACGAAAGTTGTTAATCGTTTGGCCATTAATTTTGATACCGTCATCTGTGTCTTGTAGCGCTTCTGTAAATATTGTTCAGAGTATAAGTTGAACAATAGAGGAAACAAAACACATCCTCGTCTGACTTCTCTTTCTATGATAATAGGCTTTGTTGCCATTATACTTTACAGTGGCTGTTTGGTTCCAATAAAGATTCTTTATTATATCGATGTCACCTTTATCTATTCCTTTTCGCTCCAGTATCTTCATTAGCTGAACATGATTTACTCGGTCAAAAGCCTTTTCATAGTCTATAAAACACGAGTATATTACCTTTCGTTAGTCTCTACATTTTTGAAATAGTATCGTTGTGGCGAATAGCGCCTCTCGGGTTCCTACACCATCTCGAAATTCGAATTGTGTCTCGCTAAGATCCCGTTCGCATTTTTTGTATATTCTTGTATGTATGATTTTGAGAAGCAGCTTATAAGTTGGTGTTCGTCGCACTTTTTTGCCCTTGCCTTCTTGGAGATAGAAATAAATTCTGAAATCAGCCACTCAGAAGGGATTACGCCAGATTCATAGATATTTTTGAAGATTTTGATTAGAATGTCTATGTTTTCTTCTTTTAGTAATTGGTCTGGCCCAGGAACTTTTTCAGTTTTACTGTTTTTAATTGCTCTCGTTATTTCCTCTTTCATAATTTTTGGTGATTCCTCTAATTTCCTAGTAACATCGAATGTACGTGGTTCATTGTTTCTAAATAGTTCCTGAATATACATCCCCCACTGTTTCATAATCTCTTCCAAGTCCGTGATGATCTTATTATTGCTGTCAACTAGGCTGTTTACTTGAAATTTTCTGTTTCGGCCTGTGACTTCCCTTATCTTCTTGTAGACGGTGAAATGATCATTCTTCTCTTGTAAGCGTTCGATTTTCTCACATTTTTCTTTCATCTATGATTGTTTGACAGTTTTAATTTTTCGATTTATTTCTTTATGTATTTGCCTAGGTTTTTGTTTTTTTAAATAAAGGATAACTACAAAATGAATAAAAAAAAGATAAGAGAAAGACCAGGCAACTAATTGCTTACCTGTTTCGAGTAAGCAAAGTTTTGTTGTAAAAACGTTTTGATAGTTTTAGGTAACTATTAAAAGCGTGGAAAAAGGAATGGTAATGCGCATATAAGTTAAATTGTTTTGTACCTTAGACTTTTAGAGCAATTACGTAATTATTGCATGAATTTAATAACATTTTAATCTTATATTTTTGTTGTAAAAACTATGAATGATAAAAAGTACAAAGAAAATCAATGTACTATAAGAAAATTAATGAGTATGTATAAACAATTTTAGGTAATTTGTAAATAACAGGATCAATGTTATGTCATTATTATTATAAGTACAATATAGTTTGATTTCTAGTATAATACAATCAGCTAAATAAGAGCGTGTTCGGCATAATTAGCAGTTGTGCTCGATGCTTTGGCACAAAAGATTCTGTTCGCATACAATTCTTGCTACAGAAACGCGTAAAGCATCATGAGTGCCGCGTACGCGTCGCGCTACGGGCTGTCTTCATCCGTACCCATCCGAAAGGTGCAAAATGTCTCATGCAACGGCTGCTAAGTACATTAACAAGCCGAAAACATTCGTCAGCAAGTGGGTGCAGCGATATAGGGAGACAACAACGGCCGATGACTTGCCAGAACGTGACTCGATTTGCAAAGTGTATCCCAAAGCCGAAAAACAGATCGTGAACACTGCGTCAAGGAGCAGCAAAATTGAAACAGAAATATTAAGTACCGTAGTTCAGTAAAAAAACCTTTGCTGGGTGAAAATCATGTGACGAAGCGACTCGCTTGGACAAAGGACAGTATCGACCGAGATTGGAGCAATGTAATTTTTACGGGCAAAATTTTTGTTTGATGGTATGTTATCGTTCCACGAGCCTGGTCAACCTCAACTAACAAGTTGGTACAGCAGACCATTAAACACTCATTAAAAGTGCATTTTTGGGGTTGCTTGTTAAATCTGGGCTTCGGGACGTTGCATCTGTTTACCTACGACCTACATGCTCCGAAAACGCAGTCTGGCATCGTTACGCTTAAACCTTGCCGGATGAATACACCATCAATTTGCCTCGAAGATGCCAGCCAATTATCAAAGCCGGTGGTACCTGGACACATGATTGATACATTAGCATCTTTATCCTGATGGAGTATAACGTACCCAGGTATTTGACAATGTTTTTCAATAATTTTTGTCCACATTAACCCGAACACACTCTTATTTAACTGACTGATATTTAATACTTTTTAAAATATCAATCAAAATAATCATTAAAAAAATACTTAATTTTGGGACCCCGCTAATAATTTTTCCTAGGGCCAAACGTTGATCTAGACACTTTTGTTTGTTATATACTATTAGTCCTTATAGACTTACTGCATTTGTTGTACGATGCTAATTAAACACCATAAAATCTGCATATGCAAGTTAGTTGTTGGTTATGTTACAAAACCGCTCTTCTCGTTGGTGTGCAAATAGATGCAGTCCCATTATTATCATTTTTATTCTAAATAGATCAAGGTTGAAAAAAAATTTATAACCCAAGCAAGAAAATCAGCAGATCAATTTATATTGTGCCATAGAATTTAGCAATATGCTATAGATGGTAAAAGTTAAAATTTAGGATACTTTGAATTAATATTTCATTATCATTAACGAATAAGATGGATACAGGAAAAATAAATGAAATTATTTAAAATTCTGGTCTTTTGGATGATCATAGTCTTTTTTCTATATTTTCCTGTTTGGGAAGTACAAAATTAATTACCACCAATGAAATGCCAAATAACATTTTTGAACAAGTTAAAGGCACAAACTCAATGCCCATAAACAGTTTTAGAAGAGAGGTTGCAAAAACTCAATTTGTTTTTGAAACTCATAACATTTCTTGTTAGCAAACTACATTTGGGCCTCTCTGTGAAGAGAGAAACTTGTAAAAGGTCGGACTAAATCTACAGAGCCTTGAGGAGAAAATTATTATTCAAACTAAACAATTTGAATCAGAATGAACACCGTTCTGGAAATTTTCTACCCTTGTAGTGTTATCCAGGATACCGACTCTATTATCTGGACGAATTCCAAATTCGATCGAATTGATGTTACGTAACTATTTAGGAAATTCATTACGTAAGTAATTGAGATGTATTGTTCATGGATAAAAAAGTACCGAGCACATACATGAAGGGTAAATGTTCGGCTAGGAATTGTTATCACTAACAGATTAATTTGAATTTGGGAAAAAATTCCCAACACAATCCAAAATCTCTGTTAAATCGCCTTAATTTATCATACTTACTACTTGACAATCTTTGATAGACCATGTTGAGCACGACAGCAACGTTCGCTAAGGTATAAAAGAAAACGAGCAGCAAATAAACGTAATCCAATAAGCGCACAACTACACCCACTATGATATGAATTGGCGGAGTCCTTCTCCACGGCGTCGGCAGTTATTAAACAACAAACACAGCGGTGCTGCTCATCACAGTGCCCGACTCGGACGCGCGCTACACTCAATTAGCCCCGCTAATAATCGCCCTCCCATCGATCCCCATTATTGCAGGGGCCAAACCGTCCGCCGCGGCCAAATTACCATAAACAACAATGTCAAGATAGAGAGGGAACGCGCGGCGAGGCAGAGGCGCTGCGTGTGCGGCGAGTGCACGGAGCACACCGGAGCGGGGCCGAGCCGAACGTCAAGTGGCTGTGTGGCACCGGCGTGGCTTCGGCAAATTGCGACGGTGACGTCACCCCTGGGCCCGGAGCCCCGGAGTCTCCGCTCGGAAATTACAGTGAGTCGTCGTCTGGCCCGGAATTGTACATTATTGGGTCTGCAGCGGCGAGCGGGGCCAGGGGGGCAGCGCCGCGGTGCGGGGGCGCGGCGCGGCCGCTATCGGGAATTTTAAAAGACGCGCGGCGCGGCTCGCTGACTCACGCGGCGAGTACGCAGGCACTGCGTACCGACAATTAGCAGGTAAACGGGCATTGAGACCATATAAATGTACTGTTAGGCCGGCGTGACGCCGGCTCGAGCATGCGATTTGTATTCGCGGGTTATTTCGCCGATTGTTCGCGTTTTGGCCGTGGAAAAGCGACCCGGAACTTCAACCTCGGCGACATACATTAAATATAGCTGCATGTAGGCCTTGCAGCCGTTTGTATTCCGACTGCATATCGGGAGACAAACGGCAGGACAGTGCAGCAATACCGAAATAACGAGTTCAGTTGTAAATCAATACACCCGTTATTGAATCATGAATGACGTCCTGCAGCTATAAGAATGAACGGATATTTCACTGAAGAGAAATTATATGGCACGAGCACACTTCAAAGGAGTAATAAAACCAACCCTAACAGAGAAAAAAAGTACAGTGGGAGGGCAAAGGCTTACATATATAGGAAACAGTCCGAGCGGCGGGTAATAAATGAAGGGGGGTACCTGGAAAGTATTCTGAAGTTAACGATATTTTGGTATGTCGTTTGTGGTTACTCTATGGTGTAGAATCTGAGTTTTCGATCTCGAGGACTCTGTGCTAACCTTTTTTTCGAGATATTTTCAGTTTTTCACTTATAACTTCTACATCATGCGTTTTTATCGAAATATATACAAAGTGGAAGACTATTAAATTTTCTTTGAATTTCATAGATCAAAAGTACTTTTTGATCCAATGGTTACCGAGATACAGTGGTTCCAAGATACAACATATTTCTCAAATTATCAACAATAGCATAAAATGTCCAGAAAGTATCTATCAACTCTGTTGGCTGCAAAAATCTCGCATAACAGCTCTTTGAAACCATTCCCAGCCATAATCGTCCCACGAATGACATTAAGAGGTGGAAACCTCCTAGCCTCACTCTAGAATGGAGGCAACATCATGAGCATTCCAAAACAATGCCTGGTCAAAAGTGACAACACATGTTTTTTGGTTAATTCGCTTACATTCTCCAACTGCAGTGAGGGTGGATGTATGTACTGTAGAGATTAGTCTACTTGGAAGTGCATTGATAAAAGGGAGGCACAGAATTCTGGAGCATTCATGTTTCTCTCCTTGTGTCCATTCCAACCGGGTACTGATGATGAGTGCGTGATCTTGCTATACAACCAAGCAATATCAGAGGCAAATGGCACGATGTCCTGTACAGGGGTGATATTTATGTCAAACAATTTTACAGTTTTCAATCCTGCATTGGGTGGTCAATGATATTGCTTAACTACAACAGTACCAGTTTTGCCAATTAGGTCGGATATTGAGCTGACTTTTATGCGAACCACATCTGTCTTACTGATCACAGCATCTCGGGGGGGGGGCATTATTCCTCCCATAACGCGGAATATGACTTTTCCATCCAGTCTGCTCAGATTGAAGTCAGCATTGTCGAAGATAAACTGGCTGAATGGATTGGCTGACTCATCAACTAAGTCTTTCTTTGCCTGCAGCACATACGATCTTTCAAGCCTAGAAGCTTCATGATAGGTAGCTGAAAATCCTAACGTCGCTAGGAGGTTTAGAAGAAGTTTGGATCCAAATACAAAAAACAATATACATATAGAGCATAGCTTTGTATGCGAAACTTGGTCATTGGAAAAGCGGACAGAACGCAGTGCGAAACTTTTGGTAAAAATTGGCTGAGTCGTTTGGTCGCTAGGTCGCAGAATCTGTCGCGAATCTAAACGGTTGAAGATACAAAAAAATTCATGAGAATAAAAATGATTTTTCATCACGAGATAATCATGAATTTAAAGTAAAATTGGTAAAATAGGAAGTCGAAAAAAAAATTGAAGCCAGGATTTTTGTCAGAATTACCCAAACAATAGGATAAGGAAAGTCGTGTGATGTTAACACCAGATTTTTTTATTGTAGAATGCTCTTTTTGCGTAGTTTATTCTACTGTTGATTTTCCTTGTGCATCTACCATCTCATTGATCAAACTTCCTAGGTATGCAAATTCTTTTACTGCTTTTATGGTTTCATTGTTATGGTAATATTGTCCATCGTTCTGTTTCAAGCATAGTACTACTTTTGTTTTGTTTTCATTTATTTTTATGTTGTAATTGTTTATGTTTTTTTTTATTTACTGCATATTTACAACTAGTCTAACTAGACTAACAAGCAAATGAGTTAATGTACATAGCATGTGGGGAGGAACACCAAGAGTGACCTCCTGTCATTACAAGGTATACAAGTCTTATTACTAATTTGTTAGGTCACTAAACTTTGTCCGTTTCAGGCGTCTAACTGCGTTTGCATTATTTAATAAGTCTGTCACTAGAACACTAGGGTGATCACTAATACGATCGTTGTATTTGATGCAGCAAGCTTTGATGACATCTTTAATCCATGGGATCTTTAGATCGTTATGTAATGTGCGGTTGTTCACATACCATTCGGCGTTTGCTATTGCGCGAAGTGTTTTGCTTTGAAATCGCTGTAATATCTCGATGTTCGATGACTTAGCAGATCCCCAAAACTGGATCCCATACGTCCAAATCGGTACTAACGTGGTTTTATATAACAACACCTTGTTTGTTAAACTGAGCTGGGATTTTCGTCCGAGGAGCCAGAACATCTTCTTCACGCGGATATCTAATTCTTTTCGCTTAGTCTGTATATGTTTTTTCCAGTTTAGTTTGCTATCGAGATGGATACCGAGATATTTGATATCTTCTTTGTGGTATGTTAGTGCCGTTGAAGATTATAGGAGGTGGAACAACCTTGCGGAGGTGAAGACCACTGAAGCCGATTTGTTTTCATTGATTTTGATGCGCCAGATCTTTATCCAGTTTTCTAAAGCTTCCAGCGCATTTTGCAGGTATATTGATGCCTGAAGTGGATCTCTGTGTGAAGATAATACAGCCGTGTCGTCCGCAAACGTAGCAATTAAAACATTGTCGGTAACAGGAAGGTCTGCCGTAAACAACTGGTATAATGTCGGTCCCAATTGTTTATGTATGCACAGAACTGTATAAGCCTTTCTCCCCTTGAGTTTCTTTTTACTAGCCCTTACTTGCCTACTATAACTTCTCCTTCCCCTACTGTTGCATTTCAGTCTCCCATGAGTATAAGATTTTCGTCTCCAGTCGTATGTCTCATTAGTTGTTCTATATCTTCATACATTTTTCAATTTCGTCAACTTCATGACTTGTTGGTATGTAGATCTATATTATCTTAATCCAACCCTTTATAGGCTTTCGTTATATTGTGTATATTCTACTACTCTCTCTCTCTCTCTCCTAAGTCTTTGTTTAAAACTATTCTATTTTCTCTGTATTCATCGGACCACACATCACCTTGCTGGGACCACCTTATTTCGCTTACACCCATTGCATCCATCTTGTTTCTTCGTATGTTTGAGATTCTTTAGTTTTCACACTGGGGAGCGTTTTTACGTTTCAGTATGCAATTTTTTTTGTTTTTCTATTCCTTGTTTTGCCTTCTTAAGTTGTCCCCTTCCGGAAATTTCATTGGAGGACTATTTTACTTCCGGATATCAGTTTAACTTTCGAAGACATCATCATAACACTGCTTTTTGGGAAAATGGTTGTTTTTTGGGCTAAGTGGTTTCCCATTTCCTTCTTCGTCGGTCTTACTTTTATTCTATCAAGTACAATCTACCTTAGCACAACATAAAAGAGCTGGCTTACAGCGTCATTACTCTTTTATTTTCATCTGTCAATTTCTTCCTGTGTTGTGGGTATCATTTCCATTGTCGAGTCAAGGTTCCGTTTTTTATATTCATACAACATTTGGTTCAATTCTTTTCGTTTATTTCAATGAGTACATCTTTGTTTTCGATTTATCTTTTCATGTGGAAGTTCTGCTAACAAAATATTAAAATCATTATCTTTTTGTGTACATGTTTTTATCTTATGTGTAAGCATTTTTATGATAACATATTTATAACGAAAAATAATTGTATATCACAATATTTGTTATTTTCAAACCACAAATATACTTTTTAGCAGAAAAAAATAATATCTAAAACTACAAATTCAAAAACAACTTACTTTGTTGAAGTCTAAACCAAAATCATTAAAATAAGTTACTTACATATTATTCTTGCTATTCAATTATCAATTTCAGTTTTGGCAATGATCTTTCTTCCACGAAGGGTGTATTAAATTTATGTATTATTATTTAGTTCATTGAGCTGAACATTTTAATATACAAAATACACCATCAATGTTTTAGCTTCAAAATGGTAGTCATGTTAATATGTTTGATATAACGGTTTTTATCTGTGTTAATTTTTTTGTATGTTTCTTATTTTTATTCAAATTTTAGTTTTCTAAAGTTTCATTCTTAAAAAATATATATTTTTAATTTACCTTGAGAAAAAAAGTTTATTTTTGTTTTATTATTTTTTTACATTCTGTGTTTAACTTGTCTTGTAATATGAAACCCACTTAAGATTTTCATTGTTTTTCTATAGCTATTTTTAGGACTTTAATGTTATCTTTCATATTTCTTTTGATTTTATTTAAGTTCTGTAATTCGGTAATCTGCTTCTAGTATTCTTCTTAGTATTACTCTTTCCTTTATTTTTATTAAATATCCAGGTTGTTTTCTTATCTGTTTCTTTTCTGTTCTTCCAAGTTTTTCATATCATTTTTCTTATTTTTATAGCACATGCTAATGTGGACATCTTAAACACTATTATACATAAATATGTTGTTTATTTTCTTTTGCTTACATTGTGAGTTGTGTGTCTTATAATTTGTTCATAAATATTTTCCTCTTGTAGACTTCTATCGTTACTGAGCGCCTGACCCGTGAAACCAATTTAAATTGCCACTGCTTTGTACTGTAATGCATACAAATGCAGAATGGTGAATAAACGATGTTCATGCAGACAATGTTAATATAATAAAAATAATTTACACGTAATGTATCCGTGAATAAGGACGACTTCACCGGCCGAGCCAGTTGATGACTGAGCACATGTAGTGTATTATTGTAGCAATTGCAATGTCTGCGAGAGTAGAGTATTTGGATCAAATTTTGTTGGAAAAACCATAATATTCATCCACAAAAACTATTCGATTAATTTAGAAGGTTCGCCAATGCCACCCATACACGAAGAGAACGCCATCGCTCACACCGTATCAGAAAAAGCAGATGCGATCACATTTATCAAGATGCAAATCTGGACCACCTTGACCACGTCGACATAGCTGTTCGACGCTTGATGGAAGAACGCACAGAAGACATCATAGAGCCGACATCACAAAGAAGAGAGAATGTGGGTCCAATCACCATCTACGAGTGCGACACCCCCTGAAGGAAGGACGCCAAGCTAACCTGAATCGCGCACATCGAGGAAGTCGTTAGGAAAGCCAAGGCAGCCAGAGCGGCACTGAGCTCGCTATACTACCCGGGAAGTAAGCTATCCTCAGAGAACAAATTGACGGTGTACAAGACTATCATAAAACCTATGATGACGTACATAGCACCTATCTAGGATTTGCTGCCAAAACCCACATCCAAAAGCTGCAAGTAATCTAAAACCGAGTATTACTATTCATCTCTGGCACTCCATGGTTCGTCCGGAACGCGATCCTCCGTAAAGATGCTGAACATCCCACCATCAAGAAATGTATACAACAAACAGCGACAAAATAAAAGGAACTGAGGCTACGCACAATGTTTCTTGTATCATTATCATTTTACTGTTATATAAATTGGTTGTCATTGCAATTATAATTTTTTGTATTATATGGTTCATTATTTTGGAGAATGCAACGTATTTCATCTCAAAAGCTATAAAAAAAATAGAAATTTATTAATATAAGGCATATATAGAAGCGTGCTCGTGCCCCTAAGAATCATGGCCTCAGAAAATTCTCCCCCCCTCCCCTAGCAGTTCAACGGACCTGTCATTTTCCCAATGCATTGCTTACAATTTTTCCCTTTATTGTATTTCTTTCTGTTCTACTATACTAATAATTAATATTTTAATATCAATTGCTTTTCGGTTCATTTTTTTTTGTTTCTATTGCTAATGTTATTTTTTATCAAAGTTGCTCGAGCCACTTCTTTCTCTTGAGTTTTTAGGTGTTTTCACGCTCGATGCATATTTTTCTCCTAATTTTCCTACCTATATTACATATTACATTTCAGGTTTACGTTTTATTAACACTAGTTATCAGCATGACATTCAATTGTAAGGTCGAAAAATTGAAAGAGTCCATAAATTTGTATTGTACTCGTTTCTACTTATCAAGTTGCTTCTTGTACGTTGGCAACATTCATCAATTTTCTAAAATTTCAGTTCTTCCATGGAGTTTCTCTTTTGAAACACCACTAAATACGCAATCACTGATATAACACCTTCAGAGTTTCATAATGCTAATAATAAAACTCTCATAATCTCACGTTACGCCTCTAAGCACAAAACGGTAAATAGTGAGTTTCCCTCTTTAAATAGCTTCAAGACGCCTGCTAATTGTGGGCAAAAATATGAAAACTCTTTCAGTGTTACGCTTAGCCACGATTAAGTAAATATTTTAAAGGAAATGTAAGCACTTGGTGTTTACTTTTGGCTACACCCCATTTTGTGGTTTTACAACGTGGAAACTTGGCGTTGTTGGTGGTAATAGAGACCTTTTTAAAAAATTTGGTCACTAATTTTTTTCAACAAACACTGTTTTATTCGCTTAAAGAAAATTTTTAGTCATTTGAATGTCTATTAGATAAAACTTGAGAGACTTTATACTTGCACAAAAATTAAACATTAAAAAATACAATAAATTACTAGAACGTACAGCTATAGTTAAACTACAGAATAAAAATAAGAATATTATAAATTCACCAGATGGATCAACCGAGATATTGTTAAGTTCCTTTATGGCATTCTTCTATTTTGTTTTCTAAGGATCCATAGTCAGTTATAATTTTACAAAATACGAAAAAGAGTGCCACCGACATCGATCACAATGAAGTACAACAGTTATTGTAAACTAATTGCCGTTTGCAGCACAAGCGTATTATGTGAAGAAAGCGTAGATAAACAATGGCTTTTTCTTTGTTACTTTCGCATCTGAAAGCGACGTCCTGCACAGGCCGACCTTACTTTCATACGAGATGAAAAATGCAATTAAATAGGCTGTAGTTGACTCAGGAGAATTAAGCGCAAACTTTAGCTTCGCCAAATTGAAAATTATTACCAATTCCTGTGATTTCACGAAAGCCGAACCGGAGAGTGCAACAGGAGGCAGTTACGATGTCACCGGCTGCGATTTCGCAACATTTCATGGTCTCTAATTTGCCATACAATAAAAATAGACGGGAGTTAAGTAATAAAAGTTTATTAGCACGAGAAGCGAGTGTGCTAGGAATTTTTACGGTTGTATCAGAAGGTACAATTTGCAGCTGAATTACAATAGACTTGATATTTCACAAATTTTTAGCACTTCAGTGAGTCGAAGCAAATTACTTTTTTATACATCTCAACATTTAATGTAGCTAAATTGCAAGTTGCAGGTTGAGTTTAAATCAAAAACATGTAAGCCTATCACACCACACGTGAATCGCTGATCTACCCCCGCCTGTGTAAATACGCGGAAGGAAATAAGCCCGTGTAGCGAATTTAATTGCATTATGAATTCAAATCTTATGCGCATAAAAGTGTTATCAATTACGCACGGCCTTTCCCGAGCAAATTGTAAAAACGGCCCAACATTTTATAACAGGCAGGAGCCTCTGTCAATTAACGCGATTATCTCCGTGCGCCGAAACAAAGAGGCTTTGTTTCGACAGACCAAATTCGTGTACCGAAATATTATACACGGCAATTGGCTTTCGAGAGCGAAAAGCGGGTTCGTGGCTAAAAATGCCTTTATATCGGAAACAATATGAATCTACTATTGATTGACCCCATTCTAGTAGTTCCGCTAACGCCAAACAACATTTGTGGTGATTCATGCCCATTCCGCTAATTCCAGCGGTTGCCGGTACAATGAGTAAAGAACAATTTCAAATATTAGCGGGTATTACGTGGAGATCTATTGTTTCACTTTAATCTATTAGTGCATCTGTACTAGCATTGATACCTCAATTCTAATTCATTCTAATCTTTAATTTGTTCTACCGAATTTATTTCAGGTAAAATTGTATTGCCTGAATTAATAGCAAGAGAAAAATAAGGGGAAAAAGAGAAAAGTTATGGCCGTAAATTCACTTTTTAATTACCACTGAAACAGTATTAAACTTTTATTAAGCCGTTGAGAGCCGTAACTACATTTTAGGGCATTTATATAATTTGCAAAATCTAGCGGTTGTTGAATTTATCCCGGGAATTGAAAGTGGGCCTTACTGGTTTCAATGTAATGACCTTTACCGCAGAGATTCTAAGGAGAGTTTTGTAATATAGTGAATAAAGGTAGGCAAATAATTTAGTCGCCATTTTCTAATTGAACTTTAGTACAAAATTTGGAATAGATTTGTCATTTGAAAAATCTACTAGTAGGTGGTATGTATGGTTTGCAGGAACAGGGTGTCTAGGTAAAAAAAAGAGTGTGTTTCTCTGTTTCGGAAACGAAAGTAGATTAGATCAGTTTGGCATAAGTTCGATCATTGATCAAGGCCAACGAACTGGAACGTCAAGACTACCATATGTTCACCCATCTTTGATAGGAGGTGATGTGTTCAAAGTGAACGGAAGTGTCCAATTGTGAGTAGGTTTCCCCCTAGGAATCCGAAACCCAGAATAAAATTCGGGTCTGCTTGCATTGCAGCTAAGCGTTTTAACCGCTCTACCGCGTTCTAAAATTCAATTGACTTTTAGAGCAATAATGGTTTAGATCAAGACCTTAAGTCAAACTGATTCTGCAAGCTATCAATATTTGATTATGCTTTTTTGTCATCATCGTTAGTTTGTCAATCAGGACAGTTTTGAGTTTAGAAAAGTAGATAGTGTGTTGGATGCTTCTAATTGCTAGCACAGACACGCCGATTGTCGTTGAAGTTAATACTACAAAATTCAAATTTTATTAAATATTTAAAAATAGTCGGTAAATGTTTGTCTCAAATAATAGAATTCTTTGTCTCAACATACCATGCTTTTGCTTTAGTCCTCTATTTCGTACATCACACTGTTAGAATTTCTGTTATGCTTCTATATGTAACAGCGATCACAAATATACCGACAATTTTTATTAAATATTTAAAAATAGTCGGTTAATGTTTGCATATGAATTCGCTTTTGATCTGGACTCAATGGAGTCTTTCATATGTTCATATTTCATACACAAAATGAAGTAAATTTCTTCAGTCAAAATGCCGTAGCCTTGTTAACTAGCCGATCACAAATATACCGTACACTTTGTTGATGGTTTCTGGAGAAATAGTCAGTTTCAGACATTTAGGACGAGATACGTCATTCGATGCTTGTTCTTCCGTGGCTGAATTTGTTTACCCGCTGTCGAAAGATTTCATATAAATAATGTTGAAAATATGTGAGTATTTGCTCTGACAGTATCCACCAATACGAGCAAGGTAACATTGACAGCCAGAAACCTGTTTTACATGTCAGCGAGCCAGCAGAATTTTTATTAATTTTTTTGTTGTTCATAGGTTTCAGTTGCTATTAGTTCTCAATAAAGTTTTAAGCGTTAGTCTTTATCCCGTGACCATCTTTCATTATTATCACACAATTCGATAAATGTTTTCATAGATTTCTTTATCTATTTAAAAAACAAATCACTCCACGTGATTTTTCTAATTTTATCCATTTTGCACTCTTATTCGATACAATCTGATTTCAATAACTTTCAAGCAATTAACTAGTATCAAAATAATTTGTAACAACAAAATATTCTTTTGTACAAAGGAAACTTTACGACTACATCTGTAATTGTTGTTTTTGCCCTGTATGGGTATACAAACAAAATACTTATCACATTACCCATTCATGTATAAATTGTAAAAAAAAATTAAAGTTATTAAACGAATTTATGAAACAACATTCTAAAGAAAACTTTAAATATAACAATAAAGAAATTAAATTTTGTTTAATGTTGATATCAGTAAATAAATAGAGTTCTGCAAATTGGACACAAATAAACTTAGTGCTTTAAGAGAAGATGCTAATCTAAAACACTAAGGAAATTTCAAAATTTAAAACGGAAAAAATAAATCCTATCATTAGTTTATAAATTTGTTTTGATAAAAGTTTTTAACTTACATATTATATGTACTAAGAAAATATAATAATCAACCGACAAGAAAAGATGCCACCAGTATGTATTGCACCACAGAAAAAATAAGGGGTGATTAAAATGCTTGTCATATAGTATACATAGTCTTAATGGTCAAACCTCCTTATAACTTACCGAAATTTTGCATTACAAACGCATATTCCACAGCAAAATCTAATCAAGAACTTTTTTAATACAGAAACCTTTTGTAAAATGCTTCAAAACTTTACTTTCCATACCAAATAAATCTGTTGTCAAAATCAAAAAGAAATTAATTCCTATATGAACATTGAAAGCAAAAAATTTCTTAATTGCGCCGGTCAAAATTTTAATATGAATTACTGTTGAATAAATTACAACAATTAAAATACCGAATTTCTATCTACCACACGAAAATTTTGTAAAAAAACGCAGAACAAAAATACGAAATGAAAATTTTGTAGTATTACAAAGACACAACACATTAATAAATAGAAACGCAATGGTTAGAAAATGATAGTATCAAATATATAAAAGAACAATACTAAATAAGTTAAAGCTTTATTTGAAGCATTTTGTCAAATAAATAAAAGCGTTTTTCCAATTGATATTAGACAAATGAGTCTGACTAACATCTGGAAAATCTTTGCCTTGTTGACTACCGTATGCAATAGTTAATTGCTGTTTTACCTAAAAATTTCCCACAATTATACAACGTTCACTCTATAGATCAATAATCTCCTTCAAAAAATCTGAAAAATTACTTCCTAAAAATTGAATTTTGAAGATATTTGTCTACAGCACAACAAAGTCAATGAATAATTTATAAACAAGATCAGGGGGCGAAACGGCAATATATACAAATGTTGAAACTCATAAACACCTTGGAAACTCAAACTTAGACCAACCAATCAACTATGAAGGTCTCAGCACTCTATATATTATTGTTCATGAGATATGTCACTTTAAAATAAAGCAGGAAAATTAGGTGTTTCAATAGGTCGGGTTTATGAGACATTCCTATTCTACTTTTTAATGAGGAGTTCAAAAAAGGTGGTCAGAAGTTTCGACCTAATTGTACAATTGATCACTATACTCAATTGTATATATTACCACTAATAATATAGAAACTTAAATGAAGAATACTTTATCCATACACATAAAGGTTTACAAATATTTACTAAAATAACTTAATGAAATGTCATTAATCTGTAAACTAAACATTATTGAATGTATAGTTTAGTTAACTCAAATTTAATATTTTATTAAGCAATCAACAATGTTTTATTACTCTCCTATCCTCACACTCCTCCCTTATTAATCATATATACCTTATTTAGTAAAGTCAATTTTTTTTTTCGATCCCTAGTTATAATGACTTTTAAAATTCGACTTCTCTCCAATTCCTCGAGTTTCTAAACCTTGACAGTTTTCGACATTCAGCTCCTATTTTTCTACTATTTTACCAAATTATTAATTGGGATAATCAATACATGTTTTCCCGTAACAAATCATTAACAACATTATTATCACCTCGCTAGGAATTGATATTCACAACGAAGATAATCTATCTATATATATGAACAGAAAGTGAACAAAGACAGCTGATATGAAATGTGGCCTGCTGAGCTCTGAGCGTACGTTTAGTTGCCTATCTTCAGGATCGTTTTGCATATATTACTTTCGTAAGGTCACCGTACCGACTTATTCCACTGTTATCATTTGTAAATAAATTGTTCCAAGTTCCCAGCTTGCAAAAATATGAAGAAAGGTGGGTAAAAATTGTTAGTCTATAATGCGTTCAGCGAATACATATAGTAATAAAACTATCAAAAATTCCCACTCATTTTAAATAACTGTATTGGTCCGTTTAAAAAATTGCGGGTACTTCAGCAGTCAGGTACACATTGACCCATTTTTGGGCACTCGTGTGCAAGTGCTGCAGCTAACTTGTAATTTCATTTGTATCTCATTATTAATGATAGTGTGTATTGTAAAAGTGGGTTTTTAAATTTTGATTCATCTGTTTAACGCAAAGTAAATATAAATGTCGTTATGAATGCTACATTGTAAACCTGGCTTCGGAGCAAATTTTTCTGCGTTTCAGGGTCGGTTTAGAGGTGTGTCATTAATGATTTATTGCTATATGTATTCGCTAAACGGATAATAGGACGCCAAAAATACCTTTTTGCAAAAAAACCCTGGTTATTAAACATTTGAACGTTATTTTATTAGAAATTAATTATATTATATCGTAAGTGAAAGATGAGTGCAACGGTTTATAACTGCTTCCTTTATATTTTCATAATTAACTACTGATATTTGCTTTTCTACTTTACTAATTCCAGTTTGATAATTATTACAGCTTGTGGTATTCATATTCCAGCTACGTAGAAAGAACTGGTAGTACATAACACTGATCCTTTTCTAATAATGTAATGTCGAGTTTTCCCTTATAAAAGAAAGTTGCATATCATTTAAATTACTATACATTATCTGACCCAAACTGATAAAAAGGTGCCTAAGAAATACCCGGACTAGGGGGTGTTCTCCGAATATCAGTGATATGGCTTAACGAACTATGCATACAACGACAATTTTGAATAAGCAACAACTTGACGTGTGTAGTAAACGCGTTGTGAATTACTTTGAAAATCGTGTGTTAGGTAACACAAAAACGGCTTGAAAACACTTCAAAGAAAAATATACCAAAAAGTACTCTCTAAAATATATGAAAAGACAAATAAGGGCGAGTGAAGTAAAAACTAAAGGCCACCAAGACATACACCTGCCAAATGACACCAAAAGTTATAAACAAATGTTTTAACTATTGGTCATATAAAGAGAGAAAAAAATTAGAATAAAATCATACAACAAATCAAGGCTCCAAAATATTCAGAAGAACAAAATTACGCACTGAGGAAAATTGTGAAAAATTGGCTCCAGAGTTACGGCAACAGTAAGCATTGATTGTAATCAAGGACGATTAGATGTATGTGTCCTTGGATTATCGCGATGCACCTGGACAAAGTCTTTACATCATAAATCAGCAGAATGAAGTCTCCATTTCGTACAAAATTAAACCTAAAGTCAAGTTTTCTAAGATATAATTAATTTGGCAGGCTATCTATCAGAACCGTAAAATAAGGGTCCCATTTACTACTTAAAATATAACCGTTAAAGTCTATTTAAAAGAATACCTTATTAAAATTCAATTTATTGAGAAAAACTATAAAAAAACAATGTATTACGATGCATGAGCATGGTATCATGTCATTATTCACCATTGGTGGAAGAACGGCTATAAAATTGTGGGAAAAGTCCGATTAGTTTGAGCTCGCCTTATCGAGGTCTTCTGGTATTGTGTAAGAAGGTCATAATCAACACAAAACCTAAACCGATTTAAAGCAATATGAAGGGAAAGCTCTTCATTTTTTCTTCTCGAAAAATCTCGGTTTAACTATTTCCTGGGCACCCAAGATTATTATTAATTAATGTTAATACCAATGCTCTCCAGCAGGAAATTCTATATTTAAATGAATCCAATAGCTTTGTTTTAACTTGAAGACATAGAGTTAAAGCTACAGAAAAACTTGAGTTGGATTGTAAGAACTGAAGTTCCAAATGTTTCTGTTTTGGCCGTCATTTAGCAAGAATAAATATTTGTTGTAAAAAAACACTTAGATAAGACTTAATTAACCCTGTTTTTAAGAAATAAAGAATTTGTGATTCTACTAGCATGTTGTAAAATCGTAAATAATACGTTAAGCCAACAATATGAAAATAAACTTTTAAAAATTCCATTCTCAGATAATAGTAGAGATATTCAGAATATATCTTAAGTTATGGATTTACAAATGATAATTTCCATGAAAAGAGATAATATGTTCGACATTCAGCTTGAATTATGGCATCTATTAAGTGAAACTGCATTTGTCTTAAACATAGTTATTCTTTAAAAATTCCAGGTACTCTGAACTATCAACTAACGCACTGTATTATGTACGTCACTAATGTAAATATTCAGAGTGACTTTAACGTAAAAGTAGTCGAAGATAAAATGGCAAAAGCTAGTAAAATATATATTGATAAGTTGCAATATCACCCAAATGTGTTAGCTTTTAATCTATTAGACAATAGTATCCAGATCCGAAAACTTAAAAGACATTATTCATTAGACGTACCCTTTAAATTTATCTAGTAACTAATAAGTAAATTAAATAAATAAAAATAACCTCTAAGTAATGCTGTATGTAAGTGCGTACTGTATGGAATTATAGATATATAACATACCTATATTAGTACAATGCGACACAACACTGTAATATTCTATTATCTAGACTAAGAAGTAGCTAAAATGCAATAGCCGCTAATTAAAACTAAAGAGACGTTAATTGAGCTCTTCTTCTCCTCTCATTAATCATACTAATTTATTATCTAAGCAAGTGTGTTGAAAAATTAAAAAAGTCAGCAGGGTGAATCATCTGACATTGCTGGTATTTAGTAGATTTATTTATGAAAGATATATTATAGGACACTTTTATTTTGCCGACTGCTTCTCGAAGCAACAATCGTCCAAACTACTCTTGATATTTTTGATAATTATTTAAAATTTTTTAACTTGTTTCAAGAATCCTGTATTGACATTGATATGAAGTAAAATAATTTATTACTCTGTTCCCAAAAAATTAAAAACGTTTTTACTCACTGCTTTCTGGCACACATACGTAGTAACATTTAGATAATTGAGACTTGAGGTGAAAAAGTATTACAACAGGCTATTAAGATTATATAAAAGCCTGCCGTGGCAACCAAGGCAGTAAAATTAAGTTCTTCAAGGTCATTCACAGGCAATTATTATGACATAGAGAAGTTAAATTGTTTCGTAAACAAGTTTCACTTTATAAACTAAAACAGCAAATACTACCCTTTTTATAACTAAACAATTTAAGTTAGCTGATGACCGTTTTTTTTTCATAGAAAGTATGCAAGCAAAATATGTAAATATTCTTACCTCTACTTAACAAATTTAAAAAAAACTTATGCTTTGATAAGTAAAAATAGGAAAAAATACGCAGTGAATTATTTTTCTTGGACATACACCATACTTAGATTCAATAAGAGTTTCATTTAACACTAGTATATAAAAAATGACAAATTTAAGCAGCACAAAAGAAGACGCGTTAACAGAAGTACGAAATGATGGAAGGTTTAAACTTGAACATTATTATAGTTAAATCGATTGAAATACTTTTTTTTCTGCTTTATATTTTTGTAAACACGATTTTTTTACAATAATACGAAAAGCAAGAATAAGTGGTTAGAAAATTTGAAAGTATACTTTTGTACATTCCACCCTTGCACGAAAAATATACTACAACAAGGGGTTGCCCGCCAAAAAATATTTTTGGCGTCCTAAGCTGAGAGTGTTTCACCCAACTTCCCTCAAATTTTTCCAAAGTGCGAACGTATAAATTTTTAATTGGATCGGCTTTTTCCCTGGATCGGAAACGTGGAACAATTTAACTTAAACCCCCATTTATAATGAACGAAAGCATAAGCCTCCTATAAGAGATACGTAATACGTAAAAGCTTATGCGCTCGTTCATAATGCACTCTCGTAATTTTTACGTTTTACTTAAGAAATACCTAAAGTAGAAATCGGTTTCAACTTTACTTATTTCTTACGTTGCATTTGCAGTAATTTTTAATTTTTCCCTAGATTAATGTTGGCAACAATAACAGAATACTTGTTTTGTTTCTGAAATTGTATAACCTAACTTTAGTATCGTCGTCATTTTGGCTTCGTTTTTACAACGGATAGGGAACTATTAATTAAGTAAGTAATATGCATCTGTTCCTACATCATAAAAGAGATAACAGATACAAAGGCAACATAATTATGCAAAATGCCTGAAAGGACATTGCTGCCGCTACTGTGTTTGGGAATGCACAACTTTCAAATGTTTACATAAGGCTTACGTGCATTATACGTATTTCTTATGGGCAGCTTTTGCATACGTCCATCATTGACGGACGCTTACAATCAAAACTCCGTTCGGTGGTAGTAAACCAAATGGTCATGGCAGACGCGTTTTTTTACATTCGGCAATACAACGGCCGCCTGGCCATTCGTCAAGGAACGAGAGCGGCACCGACGTGCGTGAATGAACGCACGGACCTCCTCGTGTAAATTAAGCGCTCAGAGCGAGACACGCAAAGTTTCATATTAGCGGTTTCTGTTTACTTTCTGTTCAAATGTATAGGCTGTTCTTGTTTGCTACACACGGACATCCTCGTGTAAATCAAGGGCTGAGAATCACGCCACATTTCTTTGTTTACCTTCTGTTCAAATGTATAGATATATAATGCCAAGGCTAGTCATTCAATTAAATGTATTGAAATTGAGAAGGAGTAACAAATAACTTTTGTTCAAAAAATAACTGAGTATTATTTCCTTGGTACCAAAGCGTTACAAATATATGAAATTAAAAAATTTCTAAATTAGAATTTGATAAATTTTTCTTCCTATACACATAATAATTGAATGCCACTTAATGGATAAGTGTCTTAGAATTTTGGAGTTACATGTCTCGCGGATTAAAAAAAGTTTGAAAATCCCCCATCTGCATGACAGACTTAAAAAAGCAAAGTTTTTTAACCTGAAAATGTAGAAATGAGAACATCGAAGTGTTAAGTATGTTAAGTGTGGAACACAATCAAGACAAAAGTTTCTTCGTGACAACCATTTTGAAGTGATTTCTCATTCTCCCTACCCACCTGACTTGGCTCCTAGCGACTTTTTATCGTTTCCAACGATAAAAGACACTGCCCGTGTTCGCAAATTCACTAGTTGTGCCGCTATTGCATCAGCGATTTTCCCGTGGGCAAAACACACCCCTAAAGAAGCGTTATAAAAAATGTGTACGACCACAAGAAGATTTCGTCGAGAAGTGACATAAATTTCACAGTTTTCTTGTGACAAAAAAAAACTAAAGTGTTATAACTTGAATGCACCTCGCTTTAAAAATTGGAAATCAGATATGATGGTTTTAAATTCTAAATTCACATCGGTATTCAAGGTTATAGAAATATATAATGACGATGACGTTTCATTTAGACATATATAATTTATCTTACTCCATTTTATTTAATTATTGAAGAACTCCATGCATTTATAACGTTAATTTCGCACGTTAACACTTGTTTCATTCAGATTTAGTTATTATTTCTCTTATTACAGTTCATTGTTATTTGATAAAAAAATAAAATACCAAAAAAACAAATGTCTTATATTGTTAGGCTATCCCCAAGTATTTATTGGTGTGGTTTCTTTCTTGGTTCAGTAAGCAAGCGTTGCTCTATGGATTCTGTGCCGGAGCTTGGCTGGCGCCAATTTAGGAAAACAAACACATTAATTCGCCGCTTAAAAGCGATGCACCGTAGCCGCCGCTTAAAGGAAGAGATAAAAGAAAGTGGGATGTTTGTATCAGTAAGCGTGAAATGTGCTGATCGGTTCGCTAAACCGACGTCACAAAGAAAACCGCCCGGGCGAAGGCTGCGTAAGTCGTGATTTATTCATTGTAAAAATTTTACGTCCAACTTTGCCTTTACGACCGCGCGCTCGGGCCGTTACGTCTCCGCGACAGAATGACTGCTTCAGTCAGGATAATAATTTCCAAAAAGCTGCTTCAGGAATGTGCTTGTGGGTGAAGTAACGGCGGAGGGCTCTAACGGTAATGTGAGGAAACAGCGCCGGTTTTATAGTGTTTAACAACATCTTTGGGTTTTAGCCCGATTTTAATTAGAACTTACATTATAAGTGAAAGAAGTGAGTCGACTCAATTAAAAATGATAATTAAAAAATATGTTTTTATGAATTCAGCATTCTACAGGATGAGTTTGGTACAGTAATATAATTTTTTTATTTCTGTCCGACAATATCTGACCATTAGGCTATATTACCAGCCACCATATTCGTTGTCACAAGAAGGTGACCGTGGTTATTTGGTAAGGAGACACCACAACGCCATCTACGTTAATTAGTTTGAATCTTTATTTCGTGCTTTTTGCGCAGTACATCGTGTTGCTGATGTCAGTGAATTCGTTATCTTTAAAATATGTACAAAATCCCTCAAGCGATACGAGACAGTTTTTAGTGAATCATGCGGAAGGACCAAAGTAATATATGCGGAAGTCAAGCAGGTAAAGCAATATTTGGAAGTTAAGAATGTAGATGATTTGTCAAAGAAGAAAATAGCCAACGTTGCAATAACGAAGAAGGATAAAGTGAGTTTCCTTTCTGGACATTGAAGCATGGTCTGCAAAAAATAATAGGATTCTTCATCGCACACTAAAATATCTTTGTAAAAGTGTATGTTTGCGGATACTTTCGTAAATACGGTTTTGATAGCTTTTTCTGATTATGCAAGGTTTAAACGCTGAGAAAATGTGCCCAAAAGTTTTTAGTTCTGGCAGAACAAGTTGGTTATTGTAAGAAGACAATAACCCTTAAATACCGCAGCAAACTCTGCGTGTAAACAACAAAACAACTTAGATGTTATTCGCATTGAATGTGTGGTCGTGCACGAAAATGAGGTCTAAAGGAAAGCTACTGTACATGGTAAAGCAACTATCATTTAAAATTAAGAGAGATGGCTATCTTTGGCAAATTATTATACAAAAAACTTTATCGAAACCATGGAGAAACGTGTAAAAACATAAAAATTAGTAATGGAGATGATTGGCCCAGATAGTAGGTAATTGTACATTAGTTCATATTGTATACTTCAATAAAAGAAAAAAATATCTATATTTTATCCATTTCACGGTTACATTATTTTTTATTTCTATCCCAAATAATATTTTTTCAAACCACCGATTCGTGGTTTTGAATATTCAGGTTTTTTCAGTTTTCTTAAAGGATTATACATAAAGCATTGTAGTCCGATCAGCAATTGCATTAAACGAGTTTTCTCAAAATTTTATTTAAAATAATCCATTGCAAATGGTTTGGTAAATCAGTTTTTTGGGATGAAATAGTTTTAAGCACCGGATATCCGCAGTAATACACTGACCAGGTTTTGGTATAGCTATCACGGTATCTACTCTTCAAAAAAATATTTCATTAATTTGTAGTAGATTTTGTCCTTTATAAGATCTGGAGAGTTTAAGAAATGCCGTAAGGTCTTAAGCTCGATGATAGAGAAACTCCAACTACACCTCCCCGTGGTAAAGGATGGGAACACCTAAGGATTGGTGGCAAACGTAGCTATGGAGACCGAATGTGCGCCGGTATAAGCAAACAAACCTGACTCCCGGGTCAGGATGGGCACCCTATTGTCCTGAGGGTGAGAAATCGCCCTCGAAGGCGGGGGAATCGATAAGAAGATCAACGGCATTGGGATCAGGAAGGCAACGGAAAACCACCTGATTAGAGGCACAAAGTGCATTTCAAGAAAAATCAAGATGGCAAACAGTTGCAATAATACAATGAATACTAATCATGGTAATCGGAACCCAAGATTCGGCAGGAGAAGAAACACCAGCAAGGCTTCTCAGGTCGTCATCCAGCGAAACCCTTGCAAATCACAAGACCAACAAAGGCTAAAATTGTCAAAGAGTCCAATCAAAATTGGAACTTGGAATGTCCGTACGATGGCCCAACAAGGAAAAATTAATAACGCAGTAGCTGAAATCAAAAGACTTCAACTGGACATAATGGGGGTAAGCGAGATGAGAAGGCCAAACAGTGGCCAATACTTAATAGACGAACACCAAGTATACTATTCAGGAAACGAAAAAGGTCAATTTGATTGATACTATCAAGCAAACTTCAAAAATATGTTACTAACTTCATACCTGTATCAGAGAGACTAATACTTATCCAACTAAGTGGAAATCCCATAAACATAAATATAATACAGGTCTATGCCCCAACAGCCGAAGCGGAGGAAGACAAAATAGAAGAGTTCTACGAATCTCTTAAAAATACATTGAACCAACTAAAAAAGCAAGAACTAACTCTTATTATGGGAGATTTAAACGCTAAAATAGGCCAAGGTAGAAGCGGAGAGTATATCGGTGAATACGGACTGGGAGTACGAAATGAGCGGGAGAGCGACTTAAAATGTTCGTAGAAGAAAAGACTTTGTTATCCTTAATACATTATATAAGCTACCACCAAGAAGACTCTACACATGGACCGCCCCACCAACCCCGACGAACCCAAAGAGAAGAGAGTACGAAACCAAATCGACTATCTTCTAATAAACAAACGTTATCGCAATAGCTGTTTAGCGCCAAAACATACCCTGGAGCGGACATTGCATCAGACCATTGCTTATTAGTAGGAAAATTCAGATTAAAACTAAAGAAATGCTTGAGAAAAATTGTAAAAAGAAATGGGACCTTAGGAAAATAAGTGATAGCCGCAAACGCGTGAATATGACACAAGAACTAGGTGTAGCATGTGAACAGAGTATAAACAAAACCAAACGGTAGAAGAAGCACTTCGAGACATGACAACATCCTTTGACAAAATCGGAGATAAGTATCTGACAGTACAAAACCGAAAGAAAAAGTGGATGACTGACGAAATCCTACAATTAATGGATGAAAGAAGAAAAGCAAAAATAACGACACAGATACAAAGAAATCCAGAAATTAATAAAATACAAAATAAGGATAAGAAATTGAACAATTAGAACAAAAACAGGATGCATTTAACATGTATAAAAAAGTAAAAGAAGCTGCAGGAATCTACAAAGTAAACAATACAACAAGGCTACTCAACAAGGACGGAAAAATAATTATAGAACCAGACGCAAAAATTTCTGCCTGGCAGAAATATGTTGAAGACCTTTTCGAAGACGTTGATAGATCAGATGAACCTCAAGAATATCCAGAAGTAGAGCCCTTACCCATCACCACCGACGAAGTGGAAAAATGCATAAAACAGTTAAAAATCGGAAAGGCTCCAGGTCCTGATCATATACATACCGAATTTTTAAAAATGATGGACGAAGCGAGTGTAGAATGGCTAGCAAAAATTTTTAACATTATCTATACCACCGCAAAAATCCCTGAACCGTGGTTAAGATCAACATTTGTGACAATCCCCAAAAAACCAAACGCTAAATATTGCGAAGATTACCGCACCATCAGCCTTATGAGTCACCTCCTAAAATTATTTCTAAAAATTATACACCGCAGAATTTTTACAACGTGTGAAGCACAAATAAATAGAGAACAGTTCGGATTCCGCAATGCCTTGGGAACTCGCGAAGCTATTTTTAGCCTACAAGTTCTATTTCAAAGAGCCAGAGATGTAAATCATGACATATATGCTTGCTTCATCGATTATCAAAAAGCCTTCGATAAAGTCCAACATAATAAACTAATATACATACTTCAAGAAATAGGCCTTGATAATCGAGACATAAGAATAATAAGCAACATTTATTGGAATCAAAAAGCAGCAGTGCAAACTGGCAAGATGATATCAGAAGACATCAAGATAAAACGCGGTCTCAGGCAAGGATGCGTACTTTCTCCTCTTCTGTTCAACGTGTATTCGGAACACATCTTTCAGCAAGCTCTGGGCAGCATAGATGATGGAATCAGAGTCAACGGAGAAATATTAAATAATTTTAGATATTCGGATGACACGATAGTGTTTACAAACGACATCACCAGTCTCCAACGAATTATGTACAAAATTACAGAAGTTAGCAAGCGGTTCGGACTGACCCTTAATACCAAAAAGACCAAATATATGATAATTACAAAAAATCACATTGTTGACACCGGATTAACGATTGACAACAACAGGATCGAACGTGTGCGAAAATATACTTACCTATACCTATACTTACAATCGATGAAAACTGGGACCACTCACTGGTAGTGTAGAATTGAAAAGGCGAGAGCAGCGTTCGTAAAAATGGCCAAACTATTCAAGTGCCTTGAATTATCTTTACCCATTAAATTAAGACTACTGAGATGTTATGTCTTCAGCGTATTGCTGTATGGAGCAGGGACTTGGACACTGACAGAGGCATCAAGACGAAAAATAGAGGCCTTCGAGATGTGGTTGTACCGCAGAATCCTCCGTATATCTTGGACAGAGCATGTAACCAACCACACCGTGCTGAGGAAAATGGGGAAACAAGAAACAGAACTCCTCACAACAATAAAAGTTCGTAAGCTGGAGTATCTAGGGCATATCATGCGCAACAATCAGAGATATGGGCTCCTACAATTGGTCCTCCAGGGTAACATCGAAGGAAAAAGAAGCATCGGCAGAAGACGCATATCGTGGCTGAAAAACCTCCGAGTATGGTTCAATACAACAACAATTGGACTGTTTCGTGTCGCTGTTGATAAAGTCCGTATTGCCATCATGGTTTCCAACATCCGAAACGGATCGGAACTTTAAGAAGAAGAAGTAGTAGATTTATAAACGAATTTTGTTTAATTGTTTGCTTATTGCAATGAATAGCTTTATTGTGTCCTATAGATAGTCGAGTTTTATACCATTCCAAAGGATGACGCCAGCACTACAGATTTACCATTCCAATTCATTCACTGCTATTAAACCACTGACTTATATTCTTTGTTTTATGATTTGATGCAATGAATATTTAAAAAAATGAAATGAAATGTCCACATTGGAAAGAGAAATTGTATAATTCTTAAAAACTTCTATAAAAGCTTCTACGTCTGATTAGTTAACATATGTCACTAACAAAAATAATCAAAAATGATGATGCGCATTCGAAAAGCAGATTTAAAATATCCAGTATTCAATTGTTCACAAGCGCAGTAAACCATATATTGATGTAACGTCCGAATTTGTCGTTATTATGAAGTCCCTTTGTTTACATTCGGCTAAGTGCAACCTAATAAATTACAACAAACAGCACAAATTTTATTTAGGATAAATAAAATGATCATGACTGTAATTTACTGTTTACATCTGATACATCTAAATTAAAATTTTTTATGTGTTCTGTTTAGTTTCATGTGTTTACAAATCGCATACAAAATGGTAAGCAAATAAGGGCTGTTCCTACTCCAATTAAATTATTTTTAAGGGCACCCAACGATAAGGTTATAAAAAAACAGTAGTGTGAAGCAATACATGACGCAAAATTATCTAAGGAAATTATGGATTTTATCTGTAAAAATAACATAAGATTAACACAAGAAAAACTTCTCATAAATTCGCGCAAAAGTTTCTATAGAAAAATATATGGTTTAATTTAGATCATTTAGAAAATTCAGTAACACATAAAAAAGATAATAAAAATAGGAAGGAAATAGTTAAGTTATAATCTAAAAAAATCATTGCTAGAACAAAGAAGTGTATATATGATGTAGAAATTTCAGTTAAATGACAAATACATACGTCGGAGTAGATACATAAGAAACCGGAAGCCGGGTTAGGTTTACAAAACAAAGCCCTTCTGGTGTTAAATTGGACTTTATATCTGTCCTTTTAAACAAATGGCTTGACCTTAATTGGTTTAGATCTTACAACTTTTATGGGCTGAAAATTTCTGGTTAGAAACTGGCTTTTATTTTCAATATTCATGTTCTTTCCGAATGAAATATTCGCACGTGGAGTAAATGATAAACTATTTAGTATTCAAAAATAAATAATCATTGTACTAAGCATTAACGTGGTCCGAATATAAAAAAATGAATACGATAAAGTATGTATTATGTACGTACACTATATGGTTCTGTCAATTTCATATTTGTTGAATTTGGTGTTGGAGCAACTGATACCATTTACATTGTAAAATAGTGACTATTTAAACTACTTATAACTCTACAAAAGTGTTATAGTTCATAGAGGCTTTAAATAAGTATACTTCAATTATTGTTGAAGAACAGTGCATATTAGTGCATATTATATACAGCTAAATGGTTTATTTAAAGTCAAATACGCCGATTAAATTCAAGTGAAAAAAGTTATTTAAAAATTACGGGAATTTAAAATTTATTTCCGCATGGTTGCAGAAACCGTAATTGTATGTGGTTTTATTAATTTAGATGGCTACTTAGTAAAACAATTAATCGTATGTTCTATGTTTTTTACCTCTGTTTTGATTTAAATAAAAAATATATTTATTTGGTTGATATTTACTAAAAAATATTTCTTTTAATGCATATCAGTAGCAAAAATAAATATGCGTAGTAAATAAAGAAATAACTTTAAGCAATCTTTTTTGGGTGTATTTTATTTTTTAAAAAGAACATTACTACAATAAAGTTAAGAATAGATTTAATATAAAACTACATGTTCTGGTCCATAACCCATCGCATGTTAGACTTTGGCAATCACAAGAGCTATCAAATGACTAAAATTAGAGGAGTTTTTTTTTATAAGAAAAGTTTTTTTGCTTTAATAGGTATTACATTTTAATCTTAGCTGTGGGTCGAGAACCAATTATTTAATGGGTACTAAAGGCGTTCAATTCCTTTCAACTGTAACATTAGCAACATTTGTTGTCTGCGGATTAAATTTCATATGATACTTCTGCCTTGTGACTAAAGGCTATGTTTGGCCAAGAGATATAATATCCATCATTGTGACGTTTTTGTTTAAAAGCTCTGTTTTTGTCGATGCATTCCCCTGAATTTTGTTGCTTTGATTCGCACTAAGTTCCAACAGAGTAATATAGAATAATAAAGATAGCAGATCTTTCTTTGTTGCTGATCATTAAGCTTCTTAGTAAAATTTTATTAATTACTTCATAATTGACATTAACACATTTTTACTTTCCTTATTCTATAATAAGGAAAGTAATGTAATCGGCGGAAATTTGACTTACCCAGTTTTTCACATTTCTGGACGAATTATAGGCTCAGGACACCATAAAAGTTGGTTTGAGCCATTGGTTCGTGTGTGTGGTTGTGTGTCTGTCGGTCTGTCAGTAAACAGGATATCTTGAGAACCGTAAGAGCTAGAGACTTGAAATTTGTAAAGTTACTTGTGGTAGGGGACGCAGTGCAAAGCTTTTGGTAAAATCGGCCTAGCCGTTTGGTCACAAGATCGCAAAATCGGTCGCAAAGAGGTCGCGAATCTAAACTGGTTGAAGATACAAAAATTTATGAGAATAAAATGATTTGTTATCATGAAATAAACATGAATTTAAAATAAAAGTTGGTAAAATAGGAACTCGAAAAAAAATTGAAGCTCAGGATTTTTAATATACCGGGTGTTTATAAAATGTTTCGGAAAATTTACATTACCGGATAGAGCAAACCGAAACGAACAAAAAATTACAATGAAATTTTTTGATCCGAGGTCAAATAAATAAGTTATAGCCGATTAAAAATGAATTAAACGGACCAATCCTCGGTGAGCTACCGGGCCGACTGCGATAGAGGGGGGGGAGCGCTTGGCCGCTAGGAGGGAGCACGTAGGCGATAACGGCGAAGGCCGTGCGACCGAGTTCGCACGGTTATCTTCAGTGACGTAGCAAAATTTTAAGTACGAGTCAATTATTGTTTTGTACTGTTTATTTTAATCAGCTTTCGAGTGTTGGACTCGCGCCTCGTCCTTTTTTAAATTAACAAATTTTTAGACGAGAGCAGCGTAGGGCCGAGACGATGGACTTGCGCCTCGTCGTTTTTTAAAATAACAAGTTCCGGGACGAGAGCAGCGCAGGGCCAAGACGATGGACACGGTATAATATATAATAATGGGATAAGGAAAGTCGTGTGATGTTCACACCAGATTTTTTGTTTTCTTTTCTCAAGTAAAAAATTTCATTTATACCACATGGTCATTCAAAACAGCATTAGCGTACTTAATGTTAGTATTTTGGCATCTAAAAAGACAGACTTGTCCCCTTTTCCTTTTTCCAATAGTTTCATAGCTTCAGTTTCTAACAACCATTCCCTGATTAAAGTTTTCATGTATCTCGGTTTTTCAGCAACTATTTCCATTCCCACTGTACTACCAGACATTTTCACCGATTTTTTAAAGCTAAAATAATAGTATTAATAATTTCGATGTCAACTTTTGTTTTGTAAATTGTAAATATGTATAGTACGACTATTTTTAGTTTTGTGTTCCATCATTAAACTATAAAGTGAAAGTGTTCCTAGCAAATTGATACTTAAAATATATTTACTAATTTGCATGTATCTAAAATTTAAAGCATTTTCATACTATTTAAAAATAAAGCTTATCTACTGTTTTTTATGGGGAAAGAGATTTTCCTAATCCTTACACTTTAATAAATTTTGATTGGTTTCTACATCAGAAAGTTGTGATGTTTTCCATTTATAGATGCTTTTTGTGAGTTATTCATTTTTTCAAATCAGTCATACCATGATGGCTAATGTATGTTTATTTCTACCTATTAATAATAAATTGTTAAAGCGAAAAGAAATATTAATACAGGTTATTGGCCGATTTCAATGTAATATTACAATTTTTATATAATATATATATATATATATATATATATATATATATATATGACCTATTAGTTATTATATTACTGCAAATTTCAGAGTCAAATGGTTATGCTGTGCACATAAATAAAGTGAGGCCTAAAGGTATTGGACGACATGTGAAATAAGGAGACAAAGTTTAATCAGAACCTAAACACCACAGTGTCATCCCAAATAGTGAGGTGGAAACTGCATAAAATGGATATCCATGGGCTCGTTGCTATTGGCAAGCCCCTAACAGACACGAATGTTCAAAAGCGACGTGCGTGGTACAATATTCACAAAAACTGGACGCGTGTTTATTCGCCGAACACCCTCAATATAGTATTTGTCACATTGCACGGTCGGGTTACACCAGCAATGTATAGGAAACTCTTGGGTAATCAAGGTCTATCCAATGGCGTAAACTTTATTTCCAGATGGAATGCTATATTCCAGGATGACCATGCCTCTATTCACAGTTGACCTTGTTCAAGAGTGGTATCAAAACCATGTTGATGAGATTCAACATCTTTCTTCTGTGGGCTGTTTTGGAATACATGGTTCGACGTCAATTTCCACCTCCTTCAGTTTCTACTTCAGTTAGAAGCTGTGGTACATTAAGAATGACTTCAAATTTCACTCACCACTATTCAGAACTTGTATCGATCTATTTCGTTCAAAATTCAAGCTATATTTCGTGCTAAAAATGGAAAAACATCGTATTGATACAATATTTAGCAAAATATTACCCAGTTCTGGAAAACAATAAAAAATCCATAAAGTTTTAATAAACTTAATAAGAATAAAGTTATGTCATAAAATTAATGGGAGAATAAAAGACATTGTATTTTCTAATATATAATTATATGTTTTTGGAGCTTTCGATCCACTCAGTTCATTCTTTAGTATGACTACAATTACCACATGTAATGATTAGCGAAGATCAAATGAAAAATTTAAAATGAAAGGCGCCTATAATATTGCCCTGAAAGTTGAAATTTGTAGAAAAGATTATTTATAGATTAATAGGTGCATTAGTTTATCATCAATATACAAAAAAAAGGAAAAATACAAGACGATGCATACAATGTTTTATATTATTATGTTGTTATAAAAGATGCTGACTAATGACAAAATAAAATGCATGGCTCTCCCCAAAGAGATGATGACAAATATAATCGTTAGTAAGTAGGTACACAAGATAAATTGTAAACAGAATTATTGGATATATACTATAGAATTGTTTTTAGTACAAAAAAGAAAAAAACGCTCTTTGGTGTTAAAATAACCACATAGATACATAAAAGGCAAACTACACACCCTCTAGTCATGCAGAATCGAAAAAATTATTGCGATATCTTTAACTGTTAGGGTTGTAAGTCGATTCTAGACGACAACATTAAATGCCCTTTTTAAATGACGGGTTGACTAATGAATTGTAAAATAAATGTCTTTGGATGAGTAAGATTGAGATACACTATATGATAAGATCACTTGTTATAGATTTGAGTAGGTAAAATCTATATGAACTGATCCTTTTACTACATTTTATTTTTTTAAATGTTATAGTTTTATCACTAAACAGACCGAACCTTATGCATAATATTTTTTCCACCTTATATAAATGAGGCATGTATGTAGAGTCAAGTTAACAATTAAATCACATTCCAAAAACAAAGCCGAAAAAAGTTTAAATTGTGATACTACAAAATCGCAAGCAATAATATAAGACAAAAATACAACTAGTCATATCTATTCAAAAATGTGCACAGATTTATGGTTAATTATCAAAAATGCCCTTTAAGCCGATATAATTAACATAATTAAATATTTATTCTTTTACAAAAATGTTTTAATTTTTTGTGCTAATACGCAAATCAGAAACTTTCTAATATAATACGAAACGAAATTTACATGTTGAGAAATAATAAGGCTGTCTATAAACAAGTTGTTGCATTAGATTTAAAACTAGATCGGGTAGTCAAGCCAGGTAATTGTGCACAGTCCTTTAGGTGAGACGGCGACTTCCAAAGTAAGTCGACGAAGGACACGTACGTGGATATGGATCACGTTAAACGACAATATAACGTCCTATGTAACCATCAAAAAGATGAATTGCAGAATTTAAATGGGGTCGTCATCGATTTCTGAGAAAAAATATAGCCACCGACGAAATCACAACACGTGTTTAGAACATTATCGTGATTCTCATAAGCATAACGGAGAGTATGGGCATATCGATGCTGTACTCCCCGGATTTGGCACCGTCAAGCCTTTATCCGTCCCCTTCGTCCAGAAAACGTATGATTCCTATAGCAATGCGTTATCGAAGACGCTTTGTGTCCTTGGATTACCAGCACTAGAGCGCACTTCTCAGATATCTTTTCTAGCTGTTGGTTAATATTAAGTGTTTTACTTGTTATTATTTGAAGTCTAAATTTACATTTAAATTGAGGATAATTAAACAAAATATCTTTTATGGAAACTACAACAAAAATAAATAATTTGCCAGATGCAGTATTTGCATCTGTTTGAAATCGTTTAACCTACAGATCTGCATACAAATGATTTAGCTTTACATTTCTCTATTTAACTTGTTAGAAATATACCTCTCGTCATATGTTAACAATATATAAGTATTTTTATAAATTCTTTTGTTAACTAAAATCTTATATTTTTACTTCGAATGTATGTTAAGGCGTTCAAAAGTATAATATAAGCATTAAATATACGCAGTAAGTGCTATAGCTAAATTCAAAAATAAAAACTAATCAATAGAAAAAAATCAGATAAAAAAGCACAGATTCTGTTCTTCACGGATACAATTGAATGATGGTCATTCTAAAACTGAAAACATCCAAGCAGAATTTACTATACGATAGTTTCAAAGCGGCAAATTCAAGTTAAGGCAAGAGTGTTGAGAGGCATGTACATTAAATGAAAAACGATTTAACTTGATTAATTCTTCATTTTATAGGTAAAATTTTATATAAAAAGATTTTTTAATTAAGCATATAAATACACAATCGCCAATTATGTATAGAAAATTATAGCTGACAAGTGCTTTGGCTGCAAATTTTGGTTCTTTACACAAAATTTTTAATTAAAATTTTACACGAGTTCTAATCAATTGCATCGATAGGTCTGATTTAGTTTTTGAGGTCCTCAGCTATTTTTCACAAAAAAAAGTCGCACTATGTTAAATTACAAGATTTTTCGTCTAGTTAGTGTCAACATTTCTTAAAATTACGCGACCAGAAAATTGTTTGTACAATAAATTCGAGCTCTATGGCACATGACGACGCCCTGCTGAAACCACATTTGCTCCAGATTCGTATTATCCAAAAATTGGGTTGTCATATAACCATCAGTGTGCAACATGTATTCCTTCTGATATATATGGGTGTGCGGTTAAAAACATTTCGCTGCGCAGTCGTGTAAATACATGTTTGATATGCTATACTGCTTGTGACAAATAAATGGGTCTATCTATTTGGAACTTTTGAACAGTGAACATCATAGCTCTTTTTATTGGATGAAAATGGAAGTGACTAAACAACGCAAGTGAAGCCGCTAAAAACATTCAAAGTGTGTAGAAAGGCTATATTGTAAGTAAAAGTGTATTTTAGAAAGAATTTAGCTTTAAAAACGCTTCGGTAGCATTCTGATTAGAAAATAATTCCTACATTACAATTCGCAAGCTTGCAACAAGACTTAGATGTAAGCCGTATAATTCAAAGACATTTGAATAACCACGAAAAGTGGTAAAGTTGGGAATATTTGCACGCATAATATATGACGTTAATAGCCGAATGAGCATTATTTCAGGAAAAAATTGTTTTTGGGGACGAAAAATGCATACAATATAAAAATAGCTTTTTGGACAGAACTTAACACATCACACAATAAGTTCGTAGGATGATTAATAAAACAGCAACTGTTAGGCAAAATTCGACTTTATCCATTAAGATCGTCTCCTTCAAAAGTGATACATTCATTTCAACGCTTCTTTAACATATCTATGCCTTTTTTGAAGAACGATTTATGTTTGGCCTCAAAATAGGCTTCAGTTATGGCAACCACCTCTTGATTGGAGACAAATCTCTTTCCCTGGAGCATTTTCTTAGGTTTGCAAATAGGTAGTAGTCGCTGGGAGCCAGATTCGGAGCAGTTTTTTCTTCTTCATTTGGGGTTGTTTTTCAGAATATATTTTCACATATAATATTCGCTATCAGTAGTTCTTCCTTTTTCAAAATAATCAATGAATAAAATACCGTGTTTATCCAAAAATACGGAGGCCAAAAGCTTACCAGCTGACATTTGCGTTTTTGGTCGCTTTGGGCGGCTTTCCTCCTTTACTGTCCACTTGGCTAGCTTCCGATTTAACTATGGAGTTTAGTGATCGATCTCTGTTTCATCCATTGTTACAAACCGCATGAAAAAATCCTTTTTATTGAGCTGAAACAGCTCCAAACAGCGCTCTGAATCGTCGACGCGTTGTTGCTTTGGAGCGACTGTGAGCAAATGAACAGAGCTTTCTCATGGACAAATGTTCATACAAAGTGGTGAATATATTGCCTTTTTATATCTTTAGAGTATCAGCTATCTCACGCAACTATTTTGTACAGTCGTGTTTAAAATCAGCCTCTCTACCATTTGCCTCGATGGAGCAGAGTCAGAATAACACCAGTCAAGTCATTGATTTGCTTAAACGGTATTTTTTCACATTAAAAACCAATGCTTTATCATCACACAAAATTCAGATTTTTCCATGGCTTTCAAAATTACTCAAGTAGCGACACTAAAACTACAGTAACTTGTGAACTAAACGTCAGATTGTCATCATATTTTGATACTTAGTACTTCCTAAAAATCATATGGATTTGTCAATAGTGGCGCCATCTAATAGTCATCCTACGAACATCTTGAGTGATGTGTTACATTACAATCTGCTGGACAACTAGAAATATATAGTAAGACAGATAACAAAAATTAAGGAAAACAAGATAATAAGAATAAATATGTAGAAAATGTATAAGAGATATTAAAGGGGTTACAAAAACACAGAAGAACTTAAGTTGATAAGATATCCAAGTAAGACTAAATTAGGAAAAAAATATATGGTAAGATTATATTCCACTAAAAGATATATTACGAGTATGCAGAACCGTTTTATAATAAGCAAGTAAAAAGACAATCAAGTCGCTTCGTAGAACAAGAAATTAGTAAAATCTGTTTCCCATGTGAGATAATGCATATTACTATTAATACTACTATAGTTACCTCTAATAATTTTTGCTATTATTACTTTCTTTATATTTACCTATAGCTACCTTCTTTCTTTTACTAAATGAAATATTTTATCTTTTATCTCAAGTAAAATGTACTACAATCAATGTGATACATTCTATATATTCAAAAAGCTCCAGGATATGACAAAGAAACTACTAATACAATTAGGTATTTCCTAAATGCTAGTGTACCCGGGCGGTCAACGCATTTTGTTGCGATGCGAACAGAACCGAGTTCATTCCTGGAGCTCCCTGCTGCCTGGCGGGTGGTCTACTTAATCAGTAAAAATAACCTGTGTTCACTTCGAACAATGGGTAATAATGCGGTTGTTTAAGACGTCCCCGTATCAGAGATGGTACACGACGATCGGGTAATGAAAGTGGGATGAGCGGATAGAAGTCTTAACCTTTCAGATTAAAGAATATGCTCCTACACAGAGCGTAGATCCTTTCTATTAAAAAAGTATTGCCTAAATAATAAATTAATGCTATATATTTATAAAAAATAAAAAAATATCAAATTTAATTAAAGTTCCTTTTACAATTGATACAAACTCATCCTTATTTTATCTGCTGAAATGTGAAATAAAACAAAATAAACATTTTTTTGTATTTCACGTAATGACGATGTACATTCGGCAAAAGTTTTCACTCCAAATGTTCCATTAAATCAGTTGTTCTCGTTATTAGTTTTAGAGACTTTGAATATGAAAAGAGTTGCGGCATCGCCACGAACTGATATGTAACGTCGAATAATTTATAATCCTTTCAGTATTATGCCAAAAGCGCTAATCAATCAAACTCCAAACTTTTAAAAGCACCCAGAGCCTTACGACGGGCTTAAAAATTATAATCCACGGGCAAAAAGTTACAATTTAATGTAACTGCCAGTGACGCCGAACCTGCCCGGAATACTTTAAGCCCCCTTAGGGCGCGCAATTAGCAAAACCGTCACAGTCGCCCCGAGAGCGCCGATCAAAATCGAGATTACCTCGCCACTCGGCGGGCCACGAAGGCGGATTTTATCGGCACGGGAAACCAAAGATGCATCGGGAACAAATCGGCTTACAACCCACTTTGTAAAAACCCATACCGTTATAAAATGGCTCGGGGAGGTAAGCGGAACCGATAAAACGCGATTAAATTATCCAGCTTCCCGGAACCGCGGCCAATAGGTGTCGGGGTGGCCGGGCGGCGCGGCGAGGCGGCAGCTTTTTGCAGTTTTTCCTGGTTTACGATTGGGGCGCCGGGGTGTCCGTTTGCGCTAATACATTGCCGAGTTCGAGGGCCGGCCTGATTGAAAATTACGGCATTAAGGGGAAATTTTTAGGCGGCGGATGTTGCCTGCGCCGGGCTCGAGCTCGTCTGGAAGCGGAACTTCCTAATTTGCCACGTGATCAGATTCGCGGGCGCGAATGCGGGCGAATTTTCGCTACGGTATTTTCCACTAGAAATATAAAGAGTGGCCGTAGCCGGCCGGAAAATAAAAATGTTGCGCGGATTAATGTGCTGCGTCACTCCGGAGAACTGCGGAATCGTTTGCATTTGGCTCTGAGCAGCGGCATTAAATTTCATACTTTGCATTTTGTCCTTGAGCAATACGTTTCGCGCACTGTGTTGGGAAATATGATGTCAACCAACATCTAATAATATTTACTTATATAACAGCAATGATTTCTACTACAGAAAATTGTGTTTTAAATTTTTTGTTAAAGATATTCGGAGTCCAAACTTCAGTGGGTCACTGAAAAGAAACAAAATCGCGTTGAAGTGCTAACATTGACATATCTTGTAGTAATTTCTTGGATATGAAGTAATTTTTTTATGTAGGGAAAAAGAATTTTTGAAATGCATAACATATGTTTTGAAAAATATCATATTTTCACAAATTCAAAACACTTTAAAAAATGCTTTTGATATGATAATTGATTGTAATCATCATACAGGATGTCTTGCAGAAAAGAGACTAAAATATTGGTCGGTTTATTTTTAAGAAAAAAATTTCTATTTTTTATTTTTTATTTTCTACTTTTTATTTCTAATTTAAAAACTAATTCGTAAATTTTTTGGATTGCAAAATAATTCACGATCTCATATTATTACAAAGGACTATTTTACCTAACAAATGCCAAACTTTGTCGTATTTTTATCATGCTGCCAAATAATAACGTAGCGATATTATCGCAACCGCAGCTTTAAATGTAATTGTATGCCTAACAGTAACCTCAAATAGGACATCAATCGCCATCAAATGTTCATTAGCAGCAAGCTCACCAAATTTTCTCATCGTACCCTGCAAATTACCGACAGTCCATCCCACCTACGCAGTCAAGAACATCTGCATATTCGGCTATAATGAATTGGAATAGAACTGAACAAATACAACTTCAATACCACTCACTTCAGTTCTCGATGCCGAATCCCATTTCAAGCGAGGATTGAATAATCATTTTAAAACCATATGATTTTCAGAACTGTAAAATTAAAGAAAAATAACTGACAATTCTACCCTACAACAGCATGCTCAAGCAAAAACCCTAACAAATTTTCTTCCAGTCGCCGCAACCAACACATTTCAACCTATAATAAACGCAGAAGATCACATGCCATCGGTATCGTAAAGTGGAAATCATGAAAAGGTACACAGATCTTTCCCAATATTTATACATTACGCTGTAAATATAACCCCAATGCTAAAAATTCTTAACAGTAATTTTAAAAAGGGCGATTATCAATATCAAACCATATCTGGGGGTACTACAAAATTATTATTTAAGACAGTCGAAAAATATAAGGTACAAACAACTCTAGATGAAGATAAAGTCACTTCTGCTAGATAATAAGCTATTTAAGGTAGCAATAAGAATTTTGCATCATATTTGCAATAAAGAAAATGTAATTGAAGCACTAGCGCCCTATGGAAACCAAATAACGGACTCTCAGTAGACTATACTAAACAAACTTATGGGAAAAGATACGAGATGTAGAGGATCAAATAAAACAATTATTAAGCTCTAACCAGAAATAATATCTTAACTATTCAAGAAGAAGCTCATTGAAAGAATTTTATATGGGTTGAGCTTATTGTCATTCCGGACATAGACGCAATAAAGAAAGTCTTGAAGAATACTTGAAATGACTAAAGAACAGGTTTCTATTTTGAAAGAACTTCAACGTTAAACACCCTCATTGGAGGTGAAGACGAAGTTACCCCTTTCCAGTTCTCGCTCTATCACATCTTTTTTATTTAAAAAGTGGAGACAATAATAGCTACAAAACAAACTGCAAAAATCCCCAAAATATGACCTAATCCTAATTAAAGCCATTACGTTAATTTTGATAAATTTCAGTGGCACCGCTTCAAGTTTACAACATAATCTGAACGAAATGTGTGACTAGTTCAATAAATAGTGTTTTAAAATTAACAGTCACAAATCAGTGCAAATCACTTTTACTAAATGCAGAGGCACCGTTTTAGAAGTTAACATGGATGGTCAAATACTACCTCAAATAACTCTCAATTTTAAATTAAAGAATTATTGTTGATTAGTGGATTGCATCTCTAAGCTTTCGCTTTTCAACAAACTGATGGTTTCCAAAAGCGTTACGAAATGTACATGAAACTATAGCATTCAGTTGTGGGACACCACTTCCAGTCGAAGAATCTTCGTATTATCAGTAAAACACCCTACTATGTTCCCAGTAAAGAAATTCGTTAGAATCTAAATGTGAAGGCAATAAAAGGAGAGATAGAAAAGTATACTGAAAAATATTTACAGCGACTAGAAATGCGCTTCAATCCATTAGCATTGACATTACTTGACAATAGTGACCAAGTGCCTAGACTCAAACGTTTGAAACTTTCCTTTTCGTTATTGAATATTTAGTATTAATTACCTACAGTAATAATTGTAAGTAAATTCGTAATGAGAGATGCCAATAGGCGTTTACATGTAAATTACTATTTTTATACCATTGCACTGTATATATATTTTTAAAAATTATAATTACATAAAGGAGTAGCTGTCAAAAGATTCGGATTTTTTTGGCGCGTCCCATAAAATTAAAGGTGTGTTTTTCCAAAAATTTACTTTTGTTGTTGATGGTGCTAGTTATGTAAGCCATAGGTAAATTAGGTTGGACCATATGCAGAATGCAGTCCAGTTTTAATTATTTAATTGGTATTCAATAAAATATTACAACTGTACGAGTCTTTTTGGTTCAAAGAGCTTCAAAAAACAGGGAAAGCTTTTAATATGATCTGAATTTTTGAATCACTTTGTGCTTCTATTTATTTTTTTAACATATGCAAAAGCAGACATGTACAGAGTGTCCCAGATTCGATAGAATTTAGAGGATACACCTATTTCTGTAGGAATTAGAAAAAAACTAGTTACGCACTCATGGGTTCGTTTTTAAAAATAAATCGATTGGCGTAAATTCCATCCTGATACCTTTAACCGTTTTGGAGAAACCAAAACATATTTATGGTCGATAGTTTGGCGCGAATTCTGTTACTGTACGGTCGTGCGAGTCAATACAGCGGGCCGGGCTTTAGCGGCGCCAGCGGCACCAGCGGGCCGGGCCTCTTTGGCCAGCAACCAGCACCTTCACCCAGCGAGGGCATCTTTTACTTTCGTCCAGCAAGAGTACGGAAGTGTGTGCCCAGAGTGCGATAACCTACAGAAATCGAGCGCGGTATCGGGTCCGTGCGGTTGTTATCTGTTGTGTTCAGCTGTAAATCATATACACAGCTGTTAATCAGGTAATAACAAAACTTTCTAAAGCCATACAAATATCAATATGTACAACATAAATTGAGGAGCTCCTATATATCCAAACACCCAGCTTCCGCAACAAACAACAAATAATAGTGATGTTCGCATGTTTTATAATCCACAAACGCAAATGCAGTGGCAGCCTCAATATCAGCTGCCCCAGCAAATAATTCACTGGCAAACCCCCCAGCGAATACTCACACCTCAACCATATCAACAGGAAGCACCATCTCACTATCTAACAAACACATAATCCCAAATTTAACCTACAGTGAAATGCTTCGTCATTTAACAATATACAAACGTTTAATCCAACAATGTCAATGAATTACTCACTAAACAGCACAACTTCACGAACACCTATTAATAACACCAATCTCAATGAAGACATCATGTCGGTCAGCAGTGACAAATCTGAAGTCATAACGCTTAATGACTTCCAAGAAGTTAGAACACGTAACAGGAAAAGGAAAAATAACAATCCTTCCTCACAAAAAACAAAGCAAGTAATTTTACAAACCGCTGTCACTAACAGATATGAAACTCTCTCGAACACAAACGAAGAAGCCTCATCAAGCAGTAAACAAGATAACAAAGTAGTACATTATGTAACATCAATAAACCCATTGCTAAATCTCGTAAATAGCCACATCGACAAAAAGAACTACTTCTATCAGATAATGCAAAGAAATAAGTTTAAATTGCAAACCAAAAGCGTTGAAGATTATAAGAAACTCAGAGATGTTCTTGATTAAAATAAAGTAGCTAGACATTACTACTCATTAGATGAGGAAAAAACTTTCAGAGTTGTATTAAAACATATGCAGCTACATGACTACCGCACCTGTCCTAAAAATAAAAAAGATGGTAAACCGGCAAAATGTGTGTTATGCGGGGGCGCACATCCAGCTAATTACAAAGGCTGTAAGGTCTATGTAGATATCATAAATAGAAGATTTCCGAATCAAGTTATAACTGTCAACAGATAACCGCAACCCACTCAAATCAAACTGCAGCCTCAACAGGCCTAGCACCAATCTAATAAAGTACACCAATCTCAACCACATCAACCTCAACAATCTAGTCATTCTCAAATACAAGAGCTTAGCAATGAGCAAAATAACATATACGTACCACAAAATCTAGACAAATCATTCAGATTATCTAAACATCATCCTGCAATAAGTACACAATCAATACATTCAAACAATAACACAACAGAACAACAAGCAGGTGACCTAACCTCCATTATTGCCGCAATGCAACAAACGATACAAGCTCAACAACCAACTATATTTGAGCTAACAAAACAAATAGCGCTTTTAAGAGAAGAACTAATTAAAAACAAAAATGGCCCCAGCATATAAAATAGCCCTCTGGAATGCCAATGGCCTTCCAAACCACAAACATGAACTGGAAATCTTCCTCAAGCTCCATACGATCGACATAATGTTAATCTCGGAAACCCATTTCTCACAAACAAGCCGGTTTAAAATCCAAAATTATTGTATATACTCCACTGAACACCCGGACTCTGACAGACAAGCGAGGGGAGGTACGGCAATATTGACAAGGCATTAAACACTACAAACTTCCGAAATTCACAAAAAAACTTTCTACAAGCTACAAGTATAGTTATGGAGGACTGGCTCGGTCCGCTCGCACTTTCGGCAGTATACTGCCCCTCTCCCCAACTACCCTACTACCAAAGAAGGATTCGTTGAGCTCTTCCGATCCTTAGGTAGCAGATTAATGGCAGGTGGGGACTACAATGCAAAAAACGTGCTCTGGGGCTCACGCATCACTGCTCCAGGACGTGGTAGAATACTTAGTCAAGTTATGCAGGACTTACATCTTAATCACCTTTCTACTTATGAACCAACCTATTGGCCAAGCGATGTAAATAAAATTCCAGATCTCTTGGACTTTTTCGTAACTAAAGGCATCGCTCCAGGATATTTAGACATTTCTTCATGTTCCGATCTATCATCAGATCATACCCCAGTTTTAGCTACAGTCAGCGCCACTATAATTGGAAAAGAAAAAGCACTGCAGTTATTTAATAAGAGAACAGACTGGTGCTACTTTAGAAATAAAATATGAAAATTCCGCTTAAAAATAGCGAAGACATTGAGTCAGCAGTAGCTTACCTTACCCAAGTAATTCAAGAGGCGGCCTGGGAAGCCACACCTGATGTGCCATCCAAAAAAACACAGGAATGTTGTCCTGCTGCTGCGAAAAGAAGGATTGTAGAAAAAAGAAAATTAAGGAAAACATGGCAAAGGACCAGATATCCATCCGATAGGATGCGCTATAACAAGGTCGCAGACCAACTTAAAACGCTAATAAAGGACCTCAAAAACAAAAGCTTCCAAGAATACTTAGAAAATCTAAGTCCAAAGCAAGATTCAAATTATTCCCTATGGAAAGCGATTAAACGGATAAAACGCCAGAATGATCCAATTCCCCCCTTGCGTAAAGCAGATAACAGCTGGGCACGAACTGATTCTGAGAAAGCTGAACTACTGGCACAACATTTAGAAAAAGTCTTCCAGACACTACCATCAGCAGTAACGCCTGAAGAAGATTTTGAAATCCGGGAATATCTAGAGGTCCCCTTTCAAATGTCGCCAATGCCAAAACTGTTCACGGTAAAAGAAGTTCGCAAAATCATCAACACAAATCTCCACCCAAATAAAGCTCCAGGCTTTGATTTAGTAACAGGGCAAATAATCAAAGAACTTCCCCGCAAAAGTTTCGTAATGTTAACCACTATTTACAACGCAATTTTGAGAATAGGTTACTTCCCGGCACAATGGAAAGTCTCCCAAGTAATTATGATTCTTAAGCCAGGGAAAACACCAAACCTAACTGATTCTTACAGACCAATCAGTCTCTTGTCGATTATAAGTAAACTCTTTGAAAAACTGCTTGCCAATAGACTAACACCTATCATAGAAGAGATAAATCTTATACCTAATCATCAGTTTGTCTTTAGATATGAGCATTCCACCATTCAGCAGGTTCATCGAGTTGTTGACTACATCAACCAATCATTCGAAGAGAAGCAATACTGCACGGCAGTGTTCCTAGATGACAGCAAAGCTTTTGATAAAGTGTGGCATGATGGCCTCCTTTATAAATTGAAACATACACTGCCTCATCCCTATTTTATTATATTGAAATCCTATCTAGAGGATAGACTCTTCCAGGTTAAATACGGACAACAACTAAGTGAACTGTATCCGGCACGTTTTGGAGTTGCACTAGGCAGTGTCTTAGGACCTATGTTATACCTGCTCTATACAGCTGATGTACCCACCAACACACAATCTCTAACAGCAACATTTGCGGATGATAAAGCCATCCTGATGAAACACAAAGATCCTGAAACAGCCGTTAAAATGCTACAAGCACATCTAAACGAAGTAGTGACATGGACCAAGCGGTGGAGGATTAGACTGAACGAAACCAAATCACCTTTACAAAATGCAGACGAAATACACCGCAAATCCATATCAACAATACACCATTACCGCAGGTTGCGGAGGTAAAATATCTCGGCATGCACCTCGACAAGGGGTTAACATGGAGGGCGCACATCTGGCATAAAAGAAAACAATTGGGGATCAAGTTCAGCAAACATTAATGGATGCTCGGTAGAAGATCCAAGTTGTCACTTCAAAATAAACTCTTAGTTTATAAGGTTGCATTCAAACCAATATGGGCCTATGGCATAGAGTTATGGGGGTCAGCAGCAAACACCAATATTCAAATCATCGAAAGATTTCAGACAAAAATGCTACGTGCAATGTGTGACGCACCCTACTTCTTAAGAAACATTGATATTTTGCGCGACTTAAAAGTAGACACAGTGAAAGAAACCATTATCAAACTACGTGAGCGATACCTAAGTAAATTAGAGTCTCACAGCAATCCTCTTGCGCTGAATTTACTCGATAACAGTTTGGACACAAAGACTAAGCCGAGTTAAACCACTACAACTACCTTATAGATTTACTGAGCAATCAAGATCGCAGTTCTTACTTGCCCACTGTAATAATCTAACCACATCTCCTCGGCTTCTAAGTTACTTATAGGTTTAAGTCACTGGACGTTAATCCTAACGCCTTTTTCATGTCATTTAATCACTTATGTATCAAATTTGCTTATTGTGTATACAGATCGCAAGTGATGAATAAATAAATAATAAAAAAAAATATATTTTTGGTCAATTTCTATAAAGTGCCATAACTTCGTTGCTTATTTATATATTTTTTAAACGGCAAAAATTTTTTAACGCCGATTCTTACGGAGATTTTGATACCGTTAAAATTATCTTTTTACTTCTTAAGAGTTTTGAGATACGAAACAAATTTGTATTTTTTTAAACAGGAATCATAGTTGGCTATGTCGCCAAAAAATTGCTTATTTTTTGAGCTTTCCAAAAATATATGGTTTGTTACCTTTATTTTCAACATTGTGACATTTATAGCCATTTAATTAATATTCTTAAATATTTTATGGATCTCCCCCGCAATATAGCCGGTTTCCATGACAACGTATGAAAACAAGATAAAAAACACAAATAAAAGTAAGCGAACATTTTTGTTTTTGTATTATAAATGTGTAAAAAAAAGGAGACAGTAAAAAAATGTATGAGTATTTTGAAAAACCTGACATTGTAAAGTGCTATCTAGAAGCAGATTCATATTTAACTTTATATGCTACAAAGTGAATGGTAAATGTTAAAATATTCGCACGACTTTCAAGTAATTCGAAAAATTTTGCCTCATTTCGAAAACCAAGGACAGAAAATTACAATAAACTTAGCAAAGTTTTTTAAGCATCCATTTCTAAATGTTCCACCTGGAAAAATTTTGTTATCTTTCTGGATCTTCATATTTTACTTATCAAGTTATTCTTATCACATACGGAAGATATTCGTATTTTTTAATATTCTAATATCACTTGATTTACTAAAACCTATTTCTTTACTCCATTTCACGTCCCGATATTTTGTATTTACTATAACATAAACATATATTTCCATTGTTTCTTTGTTAGATTTATTGTAGTTTTTTGCCTGTGGCTTTCGGAGTGAGCTAAAATTTTTATAAAAAAATTGAAATATGAAAATATAAGTTAGAAAGCTACAAGGAAGAAAGTATTGCGTATCTCTATTTACAAAAATTAGATCAAAAATAATAGGAAGATCAACATGATAATATAAACAAATACGTGAGTATATTAAGAAGTCAATGCATAAAGTAACAAATAAAACGTCTGAAAAAATAAGCAGTGTGAAAAACGTAAGCAAAAATATAAGATGCAATAAAGAAATAGAATTAAACATAAAGGAGAAAAGGACGCAAATGAACATTTATTCACTTTAAAATAAGTTCGCGTTCGAAATTCAAGGGGTAAATTCGTGCATTGCACTCTGTAAAAAGCGATAAGTGTACGGGTCAAATGCGGCCGCAAGACCCGGTCTGTGATATCAGTTTCACTGGTAAGCACTCCCAGTCCTAATCAATAACAACAGTTATTAATATTAATTTCCAACTTCAATAATTTAATTATCTGCTACAATGCTGAACAACGCTGCATTTCAGGTAAATCCAAATAATTACGTTACTCAGCAAATCACGCAGTTTCAACCCCATGCTTATTCTCAACCACAAGTAGGTTCCCAAGTACCACAAATCGCGTTCTAGCGACCGCCTCCAAATTATTTTCCATCTTACTCAACTAATTATCAACAGCCAACCTCATTCACACAGCAAGCCGGTCACATACAACCCGGTCATCATAGACTGGCATGGCATAGGACCAGAGCAGAACTAAGTTTCCTTACTGCCAACAACTTCTAACCCTGATGCAGAAACTGCTTCTGTCAAAAGTGTAGAATCTAATACCTTATTTAAACCCTACAATTTCCAAAAATTGAAAACAAGGAATAACAAAAAGAAGAGAACTAATCAGTCAACCACCCAACGTAACGCTCAGGACAAAACACATAAATCCTCCTTACCTCTTTCTACAAGAAATAGTTCCCGACCCCTAACAGTCTCGATTGATCCCACGTTAACTACAGCCCATAACTGAAACAATAAGACAATTTCCTAACCACCACCAATATTCATTAAGTAGCCAACATCGTCCAACTTCAAAAAATTCTCGATAATTATTTACAAAAATATGAATATTAATATCAAGCTATGCAAGGAGGTACTGTAAAACTACTAGTCGACAAATAAAAATTAATCAAAGCAGTCCTTAACAGACATAAGGTCATCTGACATACTTCTGTATGACCTAAGGATAAGAGCTTTCGAATAGTAATCGGAAACTTACATCACTCCACCAACAAAGTTGACAACTGAAGTCCCAAGCGTTTTATGGACATCAAGTAAAAAATATTTCTGTTGTCTAACATTGAGATAAAAAGATTCCTTTCAATTTAGACTTAGTTGACCTTAAACGACAGTATAATAACAAAGATGTGTATAATATTACTACCCTACTAAACCCCATAGTCAAAGAAGAAGCACGTCATAAAAAGAGAGAAATCGTACCATACAAAAGAGGCTTTTGTTACGGTCGTACTCAGAACGCCCACACCGCTGTGTGGAATGTGCTGAAATCTATGACTACAAAACATGCACAAAAAAATTAGACGGAGGTAAAGCTAAATGTGTCATCTGCAACGGGGAATACTCGGCAAACTATAGGAGTTGCATGGTTTACAAGCAGATCAGAAGATTTCCCCTCTCAGAGAAAGACAGACTCCAGTAAACCAGTCCCTACAAAAAATATCAACTGATGTTATTGCACGCCACGAAAGAACCCAACCAGAAGTCAGATCTAATTTAACAAGTACCACATTTCAGCATTAATCGTCCAACATACGCCCAACAAGTTTCACAAAACTACAGCATCCAAGCAAAATAGTGACTTTCATGCAACAAGCCATCGAGTCACAGAGAATTATGATCAAGAAAAACCTAAAAGATCTAGTAAAACAACTAGTAAACGCTAAACAGTCATGATGGCCCAACTACTCGAGATAGCCCAGTGGAATGCGAACAGTTTGGTGAGTCATCGCCAAGAAGTTAAAACATTTGTACTGCACAACAAGATTATTAATCTTTGAAATACATTTCACTAATATATGACATCAATTATCCAACTGGTACAGCTAGAGGAGGGGTTGCAATCATAATAGAACACCATAGACACAAAAAAACTCCCAATTATTGCTCTGAACTTATACAGGCTGCCAGTATCACTGTAAAAGACTACACAGGTCTACTAGTTGTTTCCGCAGCTTATTTTCCCTCTGGTCACCGACCCAACAAAGATAGTCTTGAGAAATATTTACAATCCCTAGATCACTTGTCTAGTTAGCAGCCTACCTATAGTTAAAAATCGAATCCTCTTAGTCACGATTTCTACAACAGTAATAAGTAAATCAAGATCGCAGATGTTAATAAATCACAAAACAATTTGGGTCTATTTTATAAATATCTAGGTCAACTAGAAACTAATATTTGGTTAAAAACGGTTACCGATATTGAAAATTCAGCCGAAATGCCAGACTAAAAAAGTCACCTGTCTGCCTCAAAGCCACACCACAGCTACTAGTGACTGCACTGTAGCAGTAAAACAAAAGATCGCTGGAAAATGACGTTTTCGAAAGATATGGCATGCAAGCAGATTAGCTATTAACAAACGCAGATTTAATGCAGCAGTCAGAGAACTAAAAGAAATGATCAATAAAGCAAAAAAACAAATATCTCGACAAACATCTTCAGGGACTGACAGCTACAGAGGAGACTGAGTACTCACTCTAGAAAGCCACTAGACGCCTCAATAGACCCCAACTGCAAATACCCCCAATTCGAAACTTATATAGATGGAACATGGGCTCGTACTGATGAAAATAAAGCAGAACAAGTTACTACCCATCTTCAGACTGTTTTCAACCATTACCAGATGAAGTGGAGAATTTCTTAATAGCTCCTTATCAGCTTTCTCTGCCTATAAAACCATTCTTACCTAGTGAAGTCCAGAAAATGATTGATAAAATACCAACTATAAGAAATCAGCGGTATACGATGCAATGACTAGAAAATCAATCAAGGAATTACCGCATAAAGGTATCGCCCTCATCTTTAATAGCATATTAAGAACTGGAGATTTCCCAGTTCAATGGAGAACAGCCCAAGTGATCCCACAAGCCTGAAAAACCTCTGAACGACCTTGCATTTTATAGACCCATTAGCCTATTACCACTGTTCTCTAAATTGTTTTTGAAAGACTTTTCCTACCAATTATTAAAGACGAGCAACTTATACCAGACTATCAATTCGGATTTAACAGTTAGGCAATTCATCATAGGACAAGTACACCAATTAGTAAATCACATCAATACCATTTTTGAAAATAAAAGCTATTGTTCTGCAGTTTTCCGTGACGTGAGCCAAGGTAATAAGGTTTGGTATGAGGATCTACTATTTAAGCTGAAAAAATACATCCACGTCCATACTACATATTTTCCAAATTATACCTCAATGAAAGTGTCTTCCAAGTCAAGTATGGAAAAGCGATATCTGATGTAAATCCCGTTCAATCAGGAGCCCCGTAAGATAACATTCTGGAGCCCCTGTTGTATCTTTTATACATAGCAAACATTCCTAATAACCCCACACACTCATCGCTGATAATACGGTACACCTTGCCACACATCAAGATCCTAACGAAGTTACAAAAACTGTACAACAAAGCTTAAATGAAGTCAGTGACTAGTTTAAAAATTAATAGTTTAAAATTAATGAAAAAAAATCTTTACAAATCATAATAGGTGTATAAATAAGTTCTTAGTTTTTTTTTCTGCAAAATTAAAGTTTTATTTAAAAACCAACAAAAAAAGCTTAAGTATTAAAGTATTCTCCGTTGGCATCTTTCGAGTAGCTTGCGAATTTCCTGGTGATAGAAGCTCACCAGCTTCGAGGCGATAAAGTTATCGATGCATTTTCGGACTTCTTCTTCTGTTTTGAAGTGCGTATCAGCCAAGTGATGCTGTAACGACCGGAATAAATGATAATCGGAAGGGGCCATGTGGGAGAAGTTCCCAGCCTAACGCGTCTGCAGCTCATCCGTGTCAAATGTCCAGCCCGTGGTTGATCTTCAAGACTAAACTCTCCTCCGCGAAATCTTTGGTACTACTTTTTGCACGTTGCATGACTTACAGCATTCTCACCATATGCAGCACAAATTATTTTGGTGGCTTCAGCAGCGTTTTTCTTAAGATGAAACGCGAAGTGGATAGAAAATCGAATATGCTCTTTTGTGATTGCCATCGTGAACACAGCTGATTATTGAAGTTAAGTGCATCAAACACTAAATCGCATGATGTTTCGAAAGACCAAATCTCATTGCTTTAAAACCGCAAGAGGGCGGACTAATACGTTACATGTAAACGGTGATTTGCGTCCTGTGAAATCTAAAGCTGAGAACTTATTTATACACCTATTATTTACTAAATCTAGAACCACCGTTCCTAGAATTAGTATAAATGGTCACGCTCTCCTACACAAGTTGACAGTGTACAATACCTTGACAAAAGATTAAGTTGGAGAACCTATATATGGACGAAGAGGAAACAACTTAACCTCAAACTAAAGAACTACTACTGGCTGATAGGCCGCAAATCAAAGCTTTTCTTTGCTAACAAGTTTCTCGTATATAAAATTGTGATTAAACCTATTTGGTGCTATGGTGTCCAGTTGTGGGGTAGTGCTTCACACTCTAACATAGAAATACTAGAACTGTTCCAATCTATCGGATTTTAACACTGTTTTGTGCTGAACAAAGAAATACGGGACGACTTGAAAACGTTAACAGTGAAGGAAGAAGTAGCCAATGAAAATAAAGAAAAATAAGATAAACAAGAGATTACAGAGCGAATTGGACCAGGAAGAAAGGCAACAGAAAGACTTAATGGAATATAGTAAAATTAGAAAATAACTGAAACAAGAAAATACTTGAGAAAATACTACATCACAATTATTAAAAGTATTGTCCTATATAGATGGGAAACATGGCGAATAAACGAAATGGATAGAATGAGACTTATAGAATCATAAATGGATGCGTTAAGAACTTGTAGAGCATTTAGATTGATGAGAGTACCCAACGACACAATAAAACGAACTATGAATGTTACAGAGAATAAAAATGTAGAAAAAAAATCTATATGGCATGGCCATATAAAAAGGTTGCACAAAATTTTTTGATAGATCCCTTTTGAAAGACGAAAAAGAGGAAGGCGCAAAACAACATGGAGAAGTGTTATAAGAAAAGCTAGAGAGAGAGAAACCTCCAAAATGAAAACCGTTATGGCAGTCAAAATAGGGGAATAGTCTAGGATCGGACAGCGTTGGCAGATTCTGTTACTAACGATTAGTTATAATATCTAGAATTCTTCTATCGGTTTCTGTTTTGCTTGATATGCATCAAAATTACTTCTAATAAACCCTTTGTCAATTTTGTCTAAGCATTTCTGAAAGAAATTGTTCTCTGTTTGAGATAAGTTATCATAAACATCCAAAAAGAAAGTACAGATTTCACACATAGCAATTACGTCGTATGCTTCATCATTTTTGGTTTTAAGTGCAGTTCTGTATTCGTATTTAACTGTTGCACACATTAATTAATTAACTTGCTTACTAACTTAGAATAGTTGCAGTGGTTTGTTTAACTTGTGACTATTAAATTGCGAAAATGATTCGACCACATAGTAGCTATGAAACGCTTGTTCGGCATTTATTGTTTGCACCGGTTCATTCCTTGATTTTGGGAATTGCCCTTTATTAAGAGTAGGGCTGTTCCCCGTTTTTACATTAAAATTCAGCAGCAATGTAATAAACAATAAAGACTCCTAACTGAAAGTCTTTGTAAAAAGAACATACGTCTAAAGCAGTAGCTTTTCCCATATTTTTATTTAACAATTTTTCCTTACTGAAGTGTACAAAAAAATTAGACAAGTTCGGCAACATTGCCTTTTATTATTTTATTGTTTGTTTAGCAGTTTTCTTATACCATCATCCTTTTAAGTTAAAAGTAGGTATTCGCTTCGTTTGGATAAAAATTCTCATTTACATCAAATACTGTATTTGCCCCGATAGTAGAAATATATAGCCTTTTTTATTATAAGAATTAACAAAATTTGACATTCATATGTTCTTGTATATCTACACTATCGCTTAAACTTTTATTACACAATTATTGTTTACCGAAAGTACAGCGGCCAGAAAGAATTGAAATTAATAATTTATTTAAAATTAAATTTACAAAATATTTAGATGTCCCTGCCTCCAACTCCCCTTCACGTCGATTCAAACCATAAACGGGTGCGATCTTAAGATTTTTTATTCACTATCGACACACTTTCATACTTCATTCGCATTCATGGTGGATATTTATGTACTTTCGCTCAGTGGTATCCCAGATGTTTGAATCGATGACAAGTCAGGTAACTGAGCCAGCAGTTTTCACTCTGCTTTGTTTATGAATATTTAATGTACACTAGAGTGTCAAAATTAACTAGACATCAAGTGAAAGATATGGTCTATCATCTGCGACTAAACGACATCGCTAAATATTCGTACACAGTTTACTGTTGTTTAAACCATGCCACAGTTTACTTGGACGGAACAACCCGTACGATTTCACTCGCGCGCGATAAGAATCCGAGCTGATCGTAAAGCACACTTAAAAATAAGTGTTGGAACTGCTTTCGTCAACAATGAATTCAAAAATAATAAGCGCCCAACAACACTAAGCGGTAGTACAAAAACTATTAAGGGTACCAAGAAAAAATGACTGAACTGGCGTAATATCATAAAAAAGCACCTTCAACACTATTGACATATTGTTATTAAAGCGCGCCGCCAAAAAGAAATCCTTGTTGACCTTTATCCAGGAAAACGTGGGCACAATTAGGTACTTGAGATGCGTTTTCAATCGAACGACTTTGATGATCTGTCATATTTTTGGCATCCCCCAATTCAGTGCAACGGTTGAATTTGGGCACAATAAATTGGGTGATAAATTTCTGCATCAAGCGACAAAATATAGGAAATTAGTAAAACGCTATTGTATAGTTTGGTATGGTAGCACATAATGTTTAATTTTAAATAAGATAAGGGCATCACAAATGCTGTAAAATACTTTTAAAACTATGAATTTGACTGGATTTAATGGCATTCTCGTTGAAGAAAATATAGTTTTCTTGGAAAATGATACACTTGCCATCTACAAAAACCCCATTAAAATCCAACAAAATATGGCCAAAAGCTCGTGGAAATACACCAAAGAATTGAATTAATAGTAGCTGTCACAGAAGAAATGCAATGTCTCAGAGAATGCCAAATGATTTAATCCACACCAAGGAGGCTCAATAAAGTATTAACTGTGGGTTTTAGGTGAATATTAATAACATTTGTTATTGCTCAAATTTTGTATCTATTTTACATTGACAACTCCAGGTTGTCTTTTCATCTCTTTTTTAGCATTCCTGGACTGCGATTTCCTAATTGACTGTTCTCTCTCTATTCTTACTTGTCTAGATTCGTCCATTTTCAATATGTGTTTATTCCACTCATCCCTGCAATTTTTAACAAAATCTCTGATTTTTTTGGTTTTGATATAGTTCCCTTATCTCGTCACCGTGGCCTTTCAATGTATTTCCTGTAATGTGCCTTCATTTGTACCGTTTCAAGTATTTGTAAGATTTTTAATATACTTGCACGTGTGCCCAATAGAATGCACCGTTACTTTATAAATTAACACTTTCGTTTCTGTTTTCAAATACTTATTATTCAAATGCAGTCGTTCAAACATCCAGTCTTCGTTTAGTATTCTTGCACCGATTATTTCCACTCTCAAATAATTAAAACTGTCGACTTGCTTACTTATTTGTTCTTGTAATTCTGGTTTACAACGCAGATATTCCTTACTAAGTGTAAGGCATTTCTTTTTTGATGTGGAAACTTTCACGCCACATTTGGCTGATTTCCTAAAAAATTAAAATAAGTTTTTGTAAATTAATTTACTTATTTGTCATTCTACGTGTGTCATATCTTTAATTATTTCATTCGTCAGTATACGAGCTGCATTCAAGTTATAACACCTCTGATTTTTTTCACTAACTAATCACACGAAAATTGTGAAACTTGTGTCACTTCTCGACGTAATCTTTCTGCAGCTGTACACATTTTTCGTAACGTCGACGCTATGATTCCATGGCCGTTACGAACGCTTCATTAGGAGTCTTCTTTACCCACTGAAAAATGGCTGACGCAATTGCGGCAAGACTTTTGCAACCACGGATAGTGTTACATTGGAAAGTCGCTAGGAGCCAGGTCAGGTGAGTAGAGAGTATGAGACACTTTTCGCATTTTCAGGTCTTCATGCATAGATCTCACGAAAATGCCAACTTTGGAGGCGATGTGTTCCACCCTCATTTGGCGATCTTCCAAAATAAGTTTCTCCACTCGCTTGACCATGACGTCAAACTGGCTGGTGCGAGGCTGAGATTATCTTTGTTTGTTGTCACACGACGTTCTGTCTTCTTTGAACTGTCGCGTATACAAACGCACATTAGACACATCCATTTAAATCGGTGTCATACTACGCAAATGGAGAAAACGAATGATTACACGCTGTTCTTGTAATAAATACGTTGCCATTTTAAATATCAAAAATAGTCCTCACTCTCGCCGCTGTTGCTAGTCCTGTGTGCTGTACAGTGTTGCCATCTCTGTCACGTATTATCAAAGAGTGCGCGCGTATTTTGAATAAAACCGCATGTTTTATCTCTTCTCAGTGCTGAGAAAAAATTCAGTGGTGTTATAACTTAAATGCACCTCGTATTGCATAAACGAGGTCTTAACGAATCTCTCCGTCTAATGCTTTTGTTTACAAACATTTGTAAATAAAGAATAATTTATTTTAATTTTACTTTTTGTGTAAGTCTTCTAATAACAATATCAAGTTACTCGGGACATTATTGTCATCTAGTGTTTGTTTGTGCTATTTGATGTAGCTATATATTGTTAAACGTTTTTCATCAACGAAGCAAATGTAGACTGGTCTATTAAATTTCAACACTTTCTCTACTCTCCCCTTCCTAATTCATATTATCAGTGGTGAGGCCCTTCTTGCCAGAAAATCTCTGTATATTTTCTTGGCCTACTTCCAAGTTAGTTTGTATTTCCGATGATTCATTAATGATTTGTGTTCTTTTTGTTTGGTTCTCTGCGTATAAATCTTTAAAATACCCCAGTCAAGATTTCTTCTTTTATATTAGTATTTTCTATACATTCTTTTACTTCTTTTCTTTAATCCCATATAATTTTTAAAATATGTTTTTGTTATAGAAATTTTGTTATAGATCCTTGGTGGACTTCTTCCAATAACTTTCCTTTATGTTTCTAATTTTCGTGTTAATTCTGTTAGTTCTTTTATACTTTTCATATTTTTGAACAGAATGTGCCAATTTATAATTCTTGTGTCATATTTTCTTCTCTTTCGTCAATTTTTTTACTTCTGCAGAAACCAAAGTCTCACTGCTGTTTACCCTTTTGTGAATAGAGCTTCTCTAGCGGCATTAAATGTTTGTTTTTAATTTTGTTCAAGCTTCGTTTATGTTATCTACTTCATCATTGCATTTTGTTCAACGTGTTGGTTTAATCGGCTGTAGTACAGGTGCCGCATATTTAAATTTGCTAGAAGTTCCTTTTTTAGCTGTTCTTTATATACTGGCGATGTTTTTTTGCCTTTTACATTTTTAAGTATGTCTTGGTCAATAACAATTTGTTGCCGTTGTCTATTTTTAGTAAGTCCAGTATTGGGATATACCAAATCTGGAATGGATGCTCCTTCGATATTATGTAATAGGTTTCTACTTCTACTCTTATTTCATGTGCATTAATACTGCATTTTGAGATTGAAGTAAGTGTTTTTAATTATTAGATTAGTGGCTGTACAGAAATGTATAAAATTTTTCTGGTGGTATTCTTGAATTATTTTTAATGTGCTGTTTCTCATCCTGTGTAATATTATTTCTGATAGGTACGTTTCATTTTCCAACTAGAAGCGTGGACTGGCCTTGTTTTTGAAAATTGTATTTAGATGCTGAAATATTTCTTAAAATTCTTATGTGTCTTTTTTGGGTTTCGATTCTTCCGATGCAAAAGCATTTCTTTCAGAAACGTTATTAATATTCGTTTTATATTTTCGACTAATAATAATACCTATACCTATTTTTCCTCGTTGCTTTTTATTATTATCACTGTGAATAAGCGTAAAAACTTCCCACAGTATATTTGCCTTTATTTTTTGTCTATATTGTACAGCATTCAGCAACTTTTTTATCTTAATAATTCTAACATTATTTCTTGTTGGTTTAGCTCCAAGATCTTATGTTTCACCCACCAAATATTATAACATATCTTCTCCATATTCATTTCTTCCAATGTCCCACCGTAATCATCAACAAGTCATCAGTCCAATTCCGAGGGGGTTCTCTGTTACTAGGGGCAAATCTGTTTCATTATAAGTAGAGTTAGCTTTTTTATCGGCATGTTCTGCGATAATAAGGTTACCTAAAGTAGGATGTAGTTCTTCACTATGCATGACGGTCTTCCATAGGCCCTGGCCTTTATAACAGTATAATGACGCTATAGTTAATATTTAGTATATTATCTTTTGTGACACATTTACTCGAGCGTTCTTTTATTTAAAGACTGCTTTAAACATTTTTGAATGAAAGAAAGTGCTATGAACCTTAAAATCGTGTTATTATAGGTCTAAAGAGAGTATATCTATAATTCTTATTAGAGGTGACTTAATATAACGTAAATTTCGTAGTTTACTTTACAAGACTCCTTTAAACGCATTTCTCTACGTCTGATTTTTCTTTAGTGTATAATATCCAATTATTATTTCAGTTCAGGTAAAATTTGGATTCGCTAGAAAAAATAGTTCTGTCACTCATGTAGATACACTCGTTTTTTCACCATCAACTGTAATTTTGTTTGCCGATGCAGGGAAGTCAGTAATAGACATAAAAAATATGGAATGTGTTAACTCGTTGATTACTTTTAAAATCCAAATGGTAATTCTCTGATTAACGACAGTAGGTTTAGAGTAGAGGTCCATAAACAAAATGTTAGTGTAAGTGCTCACCGAATTTTCTGATTTGTCATTTTAATTATGGTGTATAGTAAAGCTTCATTTAAATAAATCTTTCAAGAAATTCGATTATATTGCCCTACTCGGTTATAAAAATGATATTCTATTTTTGTTGCTTTATGTATAAAACTTCTTTTTAAATGACAATTAGTTATACTCACTCCACAAAATTTTCAGATAGCCGAGAGCATTAGATTTGGCAAATGATAAAGATAAGCTGGTGCAAAAATTTCAAATATTACCAGCGGATTACCTACGCCATTTCGTGCAGTCTCTTGAGGTTTTTAAAGTTAAAACTTCAAACTTTTTTCTGACAATATTATTTATGGGGGGATTTCTTGGAATTATAGCTATTACAAATTTGGTAGATACTAAAAGTATCACCCCAAATGATTTACGTACAGGTTATTCCGAAAATTTACCTTAAACATTATTTTGAGTTTTACGATTATTTATAAAAACATTTTAAACATCAGCAAACTGCTGTCATAAGCTAAACAATATTCCGAGGAAATTTTAGAACAATTAGTATACAAAAAGTAAGAAAAATCTATAGAATTGATCGATTAATTGGAATAACGGAAGAAAATTATTCTAATATCATTAAAACATATAGCAGTTTACAGGCATATGTCTGACACACAATTATCATTTCTATGTGTTAGTTTATCAAATTCGTCAATTTTTGTATGTCTCACGATTAATATTTCCGAACTTAAATTTGCATTAACAATTTTAGCTGTATCTTTTTAGGAATTTTACAAATATACTGTAGAAGGACCGTGGCTATAACAAATTCTAATGACCTATCCCCGAAATAACGTAATCCGTTCCCTTAAGGCTCAACAGAAAACTTAGTAAGCCACCGTCGTTAACCATGGTTTACAGCACATGGAGTGGAAATCATTCATGTAGCTGAAACCAAGGAGAAAATAATGGAACTAGGGAAATGGAAAGGATTAAGCAAAAAGGCGATCCTCTGAATTTTTTGCCGCCTGCGAACATAATCCCCAATTCACCGGCGAACCGTTAATATTACCGCCGCCGCTCGTGTTAGAAGTGACGTTGCTTACCAGGCAACATTCGGTGGCGTTTCGCTACGGTTATGAAGCCAATGGCTTCCCGCCCGCGTGGGGTGGGCCCCGCAGCTCCCCGACGATAACAATACAGGGCGAGATAGGCACTCGAGTGGTCAAGTGCCCGAAACAACCGCAACATAATATTATCTCTACCCTAAGCCCGAATGGTTATTGCGTCAGATTATCTAGCAAGTCGAACGCGAGGCAGACGAGGGCGTGAATGCAGCGTCGGTAGAGCGGCGGCGGTTGTCGGGAGGTGGTGGGTCGCCGCCCCGCGCAATCCCGCAAATTATTATTTCCGCCGTTTGGAAAACATAAAACATGTACACACTATGTCTTCGGCGCTGTTTGTCGAACGTGTCTGCTCCCCTAATTGACGGATAGAGCCTGTTTGCACGCCCTAAGCGCTTTTTCGATTAAGTTTCAAAAACCTCGCCGAGTTCGCCGTAACGTTTCACAATTTTGCTGTCGTCGAGGACGCACTTACTTCACACTTTCCATCACCCTTCGCCGCATATTGGTCCCCCAAATAAGTTTCCTAATTCAAATTTAGCTCTTTTCGATCTGTAAAGATGTATCGGCTGAGTGAAGCGTCCAGCTTTCTTGTTTATTTCTGTTATGATTATATACTTAGTTCCATAGGCTTGTTTTTTATTTACATTGGCCATGTGTTTAGCGACTGTTGCATATCTCTTGGAATCACTATGTCATCTGCAAAAACTAAACTTTATAAACATATGGGATTTAAATCTCAGTTTCTTATATAAGCCTTTGACTTTGTATTATTTGTTCCATATATATGATAAATAGCAGCGGGCTAAAGCTGTCATACTCTTTTATTTCTTTTTATATAAAGAATTACTCTTATTCACGCCATTAATTCTTATTGCCCCTTTGATTTGTTTGTATAGACTTAGTTTTCTGTACTTGGTCAGATACGCCTATCTCTGCTAATGCTATTCACAGTTTTAGTTTTGAAATTAAAAGCCGATTTTAACTCCAAGGACCCCAGATATAGTGTTCTTCCTCCATCTAAAATTTTTTCTATGAACATCCTTAGTGCAAAAATGTGATCTTTAATTTTTTTGTGGGCTGATTGTTCTTTTTGTGATTTGTGTTCAAATTCTTGTCAGATTTTTTTTATCACTCTCGAGTAAATTTTTTGTGCTTCTTAAAATTGATAAATTGCTTGCTAGTTTGTGCACTCTGTTGTTTCTGCTTTTTATGTATAAAAATCATTACGTTATTTTCCTATTGTTTTGCTATACTTACGGATTTCTATACTAGTTACAAACTCAGTAGCTTGGTCTCCCATATTCAGATAATTTGGAGCTACTTTTCCGGATTTTAGTTTTCTGGGAGTCTTATTTCTTTATTATTCCCCATAAATTTATTTTCTGTCTCTGTTTGAAATTCTTCCCAAGTGATTACTTCTGCCATTTGCATCGCTAATTTTGATTCATTTCTTCCTTGTCTTCTCTTTTTGTTTTTTAGTATTTCTTCCAGGACTGCTTTTCCTTAACTCTATCTTTTTTTTAACTGTATTATTCTACCATCTTGTTCTTGTATGCATTATTTTTGAAAACCTCAACAGAAAACTCAGTCATATCACGATCGATTTTTTTAATTCGTGTGTGAAGAGATCGAGTGTGTTGATAGAATTATTGCCTTTTATTATTTCTATTGTAATTTATTGCACATATAAAAAACAATTTTTATATTATTTTTCTTTGTAGCAACCATCTCTACTAAATTGTTAAAAGCACTCCTGTCTTTCTACCGCTTTTGAATTTTTACTTTCCTTATCCTATAATAAGGAAAGTAATGTAATCGGCGGAAATTTGAGCTACCCAGTTTTTCACATTTCTGGACGAAATATAGCCTCAGGACACCAAAAAAGTTGATTTGAGCCATTGGTTCGTCTGTGTGTGTGTCTGTCGGTCTGTCAGTAAACAGGATATCTCGAGAACCGTAAGAGCTAAATACTTTATGTTACTTGTAGGTAGGGGACGCAGTGCGAAGCTTTTGGTAAAAATCGACCTAGTCGTTTAGGCGCAAGGTCGCAAAATTGGTCGGAAAGCAGTCGCGAATCTAAACGGTTCAAGATACAAAAAATTTATGAGAATAAAAATGATTTGTTATCATAAGATAAACATGAATTTAAAATAAAAGTTGATAAAATAAGAACTCGAAAAAAAATTGAAGCTCAATATTTTTAATATACCGGGTGTTCATATAATGTTTCGGGAAATTTATATTACCGGATAGATTAGACCAAGACGAACAAAAAATTACAATGAAATTTTTGATCCTAGGTTAAATAAATAAGTTATAGCCGATTAAAAATTAATTAAATGGACCAATCACAGGGCGCTCGGAGAGCTTCCTGACCGACTGCGGGATGACGGGTAGGGGGGCGCTCGGCTGCTAGGAGGGAGCACGCGGGCGATAAGGGGGAAGGCCGTGCGGCCGAGCTCGCACGGCTAACTTCAGTGACGTAGCAAAATTTTAAGTACGAGTCAATTATTGTCTTGTACTGTTTATTTTAATCAGCTTTCGAGTGCTGGACTCGCGCCTCGTCTTTTTTTAAAATAACAAATTCCGGGACGAGAGCAGTGCAGGGCCGAGACGATGGACCCGGTATAATATATAATAATAGGATAAGGAAAGTCGTGTGATGTTCACCAGATTTTTTCGAGATGAGTTCATACGAAAAAATAAATTCTATTTTAGACCATTAACAAACAACCCAATTTTTTATCATATATTCACTATCAATAGATGACTCTTTCTATGATTAATGACCATGCTTTATTTATAGGATAGACAAAAATCTTATGTCGTGAGTAAAGTTATTTCCATTCCTCTATTTTATTTTTCTCGACAAAATATAGTCTACTGTTCCAAAATTTTAAGACATTTGTAACCTATTAGATTTAGTATGCATAATGTTAACAACTTTCTTGTAGGCTCATAAATAAAATTCGCTGGATTGTCTCCTTTTCTCCCCTTTTTTTGGCCAAAAACTTGGTGACTGTTAACCAGATAGAATCAGTCAATAAATTTCATTAAATCTTGCAACAACGATGTGAATTTCAGGTAACAGATATATACAGGTAATTTCAATATTTTAAATAAAAAATTAATTCTGAATTTTTAAAGGTAGCAATCACCGATGATGAGTCTCATTAGATTTTATGAGATAAACGCAAAACTTCAGACCAGCAAAAATCCAGCAATTGTACTCGTTCTTCTATAGAATTTTTTGGCCAAACGGAATATTCCCTACGGTCCTCAAAGCGTCGCATATTTTAAATACATTCTTAGTGACTTTTCTCGATTTCAGATGTTGAGAGACCGAAATTTACACTAAAAATATATCTATCTATTAAAAATAAAGTGCGTGACTTTATAAAGAGGCTGCTTCAAAGAAAATAAGCACTGAAACTCACCAACATTGTTTATTTTCAACTCAATTAGCAGTCTCTCTTTCAAAAGCTTTTAGTGTACAAGAACAAAAAAGATCATGGCACAGTCGTCTTACATGTCCTGAGTTATTGCAGATGGGTGCTTTACATCTTGCTGAAAATATAAAACTCTTCGGTATCTCATATATTTGGTAAAATCAATAGAAACAATATTTTCTTCAAAATGAATGCCAGTTATAAACTACAGTAGTATGATTAGAACTGTCAAGAAAAACATTGTATATTGTTGTCCACTAATTTTTGTTAATTAGCGCATTCTATTATACAATAATAAAATCAAATTCCATAATATTTTATTAAAAACAACAGCTGTAAACGCTAAGAATTAAATGTAAAACTGCCAGTAATCATTTGCTACAATTTTTGACGTCATTTATTGATCTCTTTATAGTTAGCGTGATGTAATGAATATTGGCTTATTAATTATTAAGCTTTCACTTTCCGCTTCAATATCGGTTTACAAGATTTGTAGTCCAATAACGTCAGCTGTCTGTAACTCTATTATTTCACTGTAAATTTAAAAAATAAAGATAAATTAAACAGGGATTATACTTGAATACCTGATGCTACATTATAAGGTTAGGGGCTGAATTTAACCTGCAGAAATAGGTTTTAAAAATTTTATTAATGGCTTTACAATATGTTATTTAATGAGATTTAGTGAATTGAAAACAGGATACATGCATACTATGAAGGAAACAGTTTATTAACACATTCTTTATTTTAATATAGAAATAAGTACTCAACACAACACTCCGATAGTCGTTCAAATCTGCAAAGAAAATATCGTGTCTTGAATCTCTTAGTCCGAGGCTACTCTTCTTCATTTTCTAGAAAAAATTCGACTAGAAGATTAAAGTAAACACTTACGCGACTATGATAACTCACACGGTATCGTTGTTTCTTCATTACCTAAAGATATGCTAAAATCTCGGCTTATGACCTTAACAGGCACTTGCCATGGTACAGTTATTATCTTAGCTTGAAAATGTCGTTTACGGAACTTGCCGATTGGTTAGTAAAACATGTGGTCAAATATTTCTTTGGTTGCAATATACTCAAATGATTTGAATGCCATGACCGAGTCAGGGTATGATGCTAATGCGGCCTTGTCGCCAGCGAACATTGCAGTTATTGCTCTTCTCGTGGTCGGTAGGTCAGTAGTGTACAAACTATACAATATTAGTCCTAACATACTCACCAGTGGAGCTCTAGAAGAAATAATAATCAAGCCTAACGAGGAAATGTCTTTCGGCAAGATGTAATTTGAAAAGTTAGTACCAGTCTTGGGGAAACTTTACTCTTAATTTTAAAAAGCAATCCATCATGCCATACCTTGTAAAAAACTTGAGTTACATCTATAAATATAGTTGAGCAGCACCCTTTTACCTCAAACCCTTTAATAATCTTATTTACGACTAGATGAATTCGTTCAGTGATAGCATAGTGTTAAATTTTGGGTAGTAACTTTTACCCGTTTTTATTTTTAGTGCTGAGTACATCTTTTATTAGATCTTGTTGCATGCAGTAAGTAATCTATAGTTTATTGGGTAATTTTCGTTGTAGTTGACACATATTATGTCATTATTTCTATCATTACGTTGACACTAAGATGTTGCGTGATTTCCATTGTATTTAACATATCTTAGAGTCCTATTACAAAAGTTTTTATGTTAGCAAAGCGCTGGCCTCTAACATATTGAGGAATTTGACGTTTAATGTGAGACGATTCAATCTTCGCTAATTAGTCTGCCAATGTTACATATCACAGCTATGGTATATTTAAATTTTTTTCGAAACAGTGGTGGCACTTTCTGTGATTTTTGTAGCTTGGTGTCCGCGTGCCTTTAATTCTTCTAGTTGTTCTAGATTAGTGGTCGAGTGTGAAGTTGTAATGATTACTAAAACTCTATATTTTTATTTTCTAACGTTTCAATTATAGTTTTCGATGCAATTTAGCCTCATCATCATGTAGTACTTTAATTGCATATTTATTTTTGGTTATTGCTTCTAATAATTGAATTAAAGGCTCAAATATCTTGATTCCAAAACGAAGATTGGTGAGGGTTTGGGGTCGTTTTTGATTTCTACTAGTTGTCATTCAGCATCGTAAATTGGGGTAGTTGGGGATTGCAGTTGTTCATAAGCGTCACATTTTAACAAAATAAGTTAGAATTGCTATATTGTTCGAAGATTGTATAATATAATTTATAAAAAGTGTATGTATAAATTGTAGTTAACAGATAAACAGGTTGAGCCAGGTAAAAGATAATAGGCCATTCTGAACTTAAAATTAACATATAAACTTACGATCAAAAATGCAATAAGTAATTTCTAACTGATCAACACAATTCTCTCATTTCTTAATCGATTGGACGAACCCTCTTCAAAACGGAGCCACGATGTTTAATCTATCACTCTGATTATAAATTAAATTTTAGCACGCAGCAGTAAAGGTTATTGCTCCACGAGTTCTGATTTTGGCTTTTAATCGGTTTTTAATGTTGTCAACCTGTGAATCCGAAATATTTGTTATTAAAGTTTCAAAAATGATTTAAAAATGATTTTGTTGCGTCCGATCAGTTCATCCAAGTTAATTTTCATATTTTCTGAATCCATGCATCTTTAAGAGCTTTCGACTGATGCTACATTTGTCTAAATCATTGTTCCAAGTCTACAAAACAAACATCAACATCAATGATAGCTTTAACATTTACAAAAATTTCTATCTGTTATTCACCCCCAAACCAAAGATATATATTTAACATACTAGTTAGCTGTCTCACCTATACCATAAGGTATTAAATGTTTGATTGCGATAATACCAAAAAAACATATTGGAAATTTGATAGTAAATAAAATTTATACGCTCTAAACGCCAAAAACGGGGCGCTAGAACTTTAAAAGTGACATTGTTGGAAATCTGATACATTTTTATATCGCTTGTTATCCCCTAGAATGATTAAATTTGATTCCTATTTCTTATGGCCGACATAAACCTTCTCCTTCATGAAACATGCCTGTGACCCCCGCAATTTCAATACAAACAACACGTAAAAATCTTCTTCCTTCCAAATTGAGTTTTAACAGTAATCATCACTTGTAGTATTACCTACTCTTCAATTAAGAAAAATTTACATTCTTTAAGATCAAAGCCGTAATATTCGCTAGCAACGGTTAGTGAAATGCGACGAACGACACTATCCAGCCTCTCAAAATCTGTCGCCCACGTCTTAATTCCCCTAGAAGTGACATAATAGCGCGACTTAATTACAGAGAGCTTATGAATTACGTAACGAGCGCCGTCAAAACGCAACAGTGCAATTAAATACACATGTGCGATGCCGGATGCGGTAATAGCAAAAGCGGCGGAATGGGCACTTTATGTTATGGATGCGTTAATTATTTCCTCTGCCGTCCGGAATAAAGGCGGCAGTAAAATGTCACTTTACAATTTAGACCGTATTTATGGCGGCACTGCGCATTTGCTTTGCCACAGAGAGGAACACTACGCAGTTAGGTTTGGGCTGTGGTCACATTTCAACTGTACTTTTAGAACAATTACTACACTATCTTTTTAAAATTTAAGAATGTTGATTATACACAAGTTGTTCATGTTAAAAAGATAACAGTAGTTTACTAGTTAGTCTAAACTTCAGTACAGTAATAATTTTACTGATTTAGAATAATTGACATGGTTTACTAAAAAAGCCTTGCATTTATGTGTAGTCTATAAAAGATACATCTAACTCAAAGCAAATATATTAAGATTATTGTAGGAAAAACATATTGACACATAGAGCTTGAAATTCTACGCTTATACATTATTTACGTCACTTTTTAGAAACATATCTGTAAAACGGCTTTCAAAGTAATTACTTTAATTACATATAGAGTATGATGTATTATTAGATACACCAGCTAGTGGATGTTTTATAGCTAAATGCAGACAATACTGCAGCTATGAGTACTTGCGCATGTCAAAAAAACTTTGATATAATTTTTAACAGATAAAGCAGGGTATATTTCAGTTTTATTTTAAGTTGTTTTCATATATCTATTATTATTAACTACAAATGAAATGAAAAGACACAAGTCCGTATTAATATATTCATACGTACTTAACGACTCATTACGCTTAAATTTGTTTATAATTTTATTTCAATAATAATATAATAAAAAAAGATAATAGGACAATTTTAGAGAAATGTAATAACAGTGCTGTAAGTTAAAAGAATGGGTAGCTAAATTTAAATACTGACTTATTATTTGCTCAAATATTTACTACCCAAATAGGAAATTAAAATTTTAAAGCATCCTTTTCTAGCCATCTAATCTCTAATTTTGCGGTCTGAGAAGTCCTGAACTTCGACTCGAGGAGTTTCTAGAAGGTGATGTCGTTGAAATCGACAGGTCTAAACTATAGTCTACTGTTGTTTTATGTAAATATTGAAATCAATTCAAAACTCATTTTTTGGTCAAAATCCGCTTTAGCTTATTATGTTTGTAAAGAAGGAGACTAACTCCATATGGAAGATTTAACTTATTAGGTCTCTTTACCGATCCCAATTCCGGAGGAAAAAGGAAGGTTATATCGTCAGAACAGCTAATCAACACATATTATTGAAAAGGTCAAAAAATTAAATAATAAGCATCAGCCAGACCAAAAGAAAGGTATAGGCAAAGAAAAATTGATCTGAAGCAAAGTACCTAAGCATCAAAATGCCAAAATTAAAGTATTCATACTAATAAGAACACATTTGAACAGTACAACAAACAAATTTTAGAGTTGATATGGAGATTTATGGGAAACCTATTATAGAACTATTATAGGAATATATGCAATAAATAATAATGCTGGTGACCAGAAAAGAAATGCATTTGTGTGTGACTTAACAGATATTGTAGAAGATAAACCAAATGATAAAGAAGTAAAAGAAAAAAGATACTGGCATAGTGGGATGGTTTGGAGAAGAGACAGTTAAGGATAATAAAAATAGCTTTATTGGTTTTTGAATAAAACACGTAAAATCGATCTTAGACTGAATAATAATGAAAATAGCACAAATGTAGAACATAAAGGTCTATCGACAACCTGAATATACAAGTAATTAGCATAAAGCTAAAAGAACAATAGATGAACAAAGAAAACTGAAACCTTAAAAATGACTTCAGAATAGAACCAATGAGGTTATGCTCGAATAGAATACAAAACAAATTAGATATAGATAAAGAAGGATCGCCTAAAAAAATTAATGATAATTTGAAGAAATATTTATTGCACGTAGCGAGCGAGAGTCTTAATATTCAATTTAGGAAAGTTAAATTTGCAGATAAGCTCTCGAAAGATTTAGAAAATATAATTAAAGATAGACATCAGAAGGTGCAGTAAAACTCAGAGAATAAAGCGCTCTACTAAGAAATTTGGTAAAAATGAAAGTAAGAAAAGACTATGAATAGATATCAATAACACTATTGGATATAATAGATCAATAACAGCCTGGAGAACAATAAAAAAGAAATACAAATAGCCAAGAAACTGCACTAGTCATACCGGTAAAACATTGGATGGCTCATTATGTTAATCTATTGCAAAAACATAGAAAATCATATAAAGGAACTAATAGAAACTGTAAGCACGAAATGTGAAATAACAGACATTCGAAAAGTACCTTAAAAGACCAAAAACAACAAGGCACTAAGACTAGAAAACTAAAGGACAGAACTATTCAAATATAAAGAAAAGAAAATTACAAAGTGGGCATTTAATAAAATAAAAAAAGGAGAAAATATCCCACAGAAGGCAACTAAGAGTTATATAAGTTCAATCTATAAAAAAAACAAGAAATTCTGCTCACACTATTGGGAAATAAGCGTTATCCCGTCTATGGCAAGACTATTTTTTAGTGTCATAAAAAATAAAGTAGAAGAATACGCAAGTCTAAGTGAAAACAAAGTAGTTTGAGAAACGAAAGGCTGTGTTTAGACAACTTTCATTGTGTTAGGTAGCTAATAAAGAAAATAAGAACAAACAAATAGAATCACGTGTGGCCTTTATAGATTTTTAAAAAGGCATATAATACTCAAAATTTTGGAAAGTTGTGAGGAGAGTGGATATACGCAAAAAGTAGATACAGATAGTTTAAAAGATATATTACAAGAGGAAAGCACATAAAATAAGCAATAAAATCAATCCGAGTATAAAAATAATAAAAGCTCTCAAACAAGAGTGCAGTCTGTTAAACAAGCACTGAATATGCGATAGAGAAAATGCTCAAGAATGGGAATAAAATACATAACTCAATCTTATACTTCCTACTGATCAGATTGTGTTCGCGCAAGATGAGGAAGATATAGAATATATTCAAAAAATTAACTGAAATATTTGAGAAGTGGGGTTTGAAATTTAGTTACCAGAAATCGCAGTGTATGTGTGTAGACAGAGAGGTACAGAAAAACTATTCAAGTATTGTTGGGTCCACTTCTTGATTCAGCAGACATATGCAAGAGAGACGCTGGCGAAAGAATTATTGTAATACTGTATGCAGTAATTTGGAATAATGTACCAGGAAAAGAGTGTTCTATAGTGTAGGGAACAATATAATATTGCGTGGAAGAGGGATGTGGCCACTTATAGCAAATATAAGAAATAAAATTAAAATAGTAGAATTAGATTTTATAAGGTGCCCATAAGTTATAAGAAGGGATAGATTCGGATCCGAAAACTTCAGAAAATAAAGCTCTTCAATGGTATGTACATAGACGGGTTACAAATGACAGATGCTAAAAAATTGACGCAGTGGTCTCCATATGGAAAGGGAAAAAGGGAAAGACCGAGTATTTCTTTTGAAATTTATATATAACAGCTGTAGAGAAAAGAGTTTGGTCGGAAGAAGGCTAAGAGATCAGGCAGACAGAGAAAAATAAATGAAGATAAAAATGGAGTAATAAGAAGTAAGGAACTAATACCTGGTGATATAACCCTACATTTATGCTACTCTGTACCCAATTTGTCATTATAATTTGATAAAGGGTGGTCTTTGGGATGTTTGTTATAGGCGCAAACTAAAACAGACTCCAGCTTCCATGTTCCTTCAATTTTTCCACAACCATCTATAGACTTTCTTATTGTTCCTAAATGGTGTTGACTCCATATTGATGTTTTTCGACATTTGTCTTGCTCTCTTTGATCCAGTTAGCTTGTTCAATAATGTGTTTGATGTACACCGGTTCGGCGAACGTTTTCAGCATGTGGATATTATTGGCTAAATGGTCAAATAGGAGGTCGTACTTGATGATCGTTTCTTGGTCAGCATTTAATTAATTATGTTCAATATACTTAAAAAATGTATATATTTTTAAATAATGTTAGTGGCAGTCTTTTTTTTGCTAAAACTCACTGTAAATGTAAACGGAACTACCCCAGAGAATCCGATAGGATGCGGACATACCATAAAATAAAAACCTATCGCATATTGACTTAAAAATCATAGTTGGTTGTTGTTATTGTTAATTTTTGTTTGACTAAATTTTTAAAAGATTTTAAGAAAAAACATTTAATTAAGATATTTGTGAATTTTTGTTTCGAACCATTTGAATTTAATCTCCAATCTTTCTAATCCCTTTAATATGATTCATCCACTTAGTGAAAAAACCCTCATATTATAATAAATTTCGTTCCTAAACATATCTTGCTTAACTTCAAACAAGTCAAAAAAGTAGCAAAGTAAATTAAATTTGTAGGGAAGTAAAAAATAAAAACAATCGTATTAACAGCGCAAAACTTTAAACCCAATTTTTTTTAAATATTAACCGTCTAGTAAAATTACAAAGTACGAAACTAACAAGGCGCACCTTTCTTCTCGCTTTTGAAACTTTTAGTTTAATTAATATTATATACAAAAAAAAACTAAAAATTCGGGAAAAGGCTAAACTTTTTAATGGTTGATTATACCTCAAAGCATTAAAAAGTTTCCTTATAAAAACGAACGACTGAAGAACATAATGATGCAATATACCAAAAAGGTTTGTAGAAAAATATTACAGAAAAAAATGATGTAGAAGCAAGATTATAAGATTAATAAATGTAAGAACAGAAAAGTTACTAAGAATATTAGTTCTTAGGTTGTGCTAAAAGTTTTAGAAATGTTGGCGATTTGCCTATTTCATAAGCTAATGGATCTTCACTAGTTGTTATCGTTATTCTCTGACGTCATTTCAGTTACGGATCTCTTAGCAAAACAAAAGATGCAGCTGGATAGAAATCAAAACCTCCAAACAAATTATTTCTAAATTTATAAATTTCGCACCTTTGATATTCACAAACAAATAAGAAGGGTTTAAAGAAAATATCATTAACGTCAAAAAACACGAAAATTGTAGATAAAACAAATATGGAGTGTGAATAAACTAAAAATAGACCCCACTATCCAAAAATGGATATATATTTTAAAATTATATGTATCAGACAATCCGCTTGCAAATTCCCCATGAAGAAGACTGCAACTTGAATGAAAATATATGTAGCATATGTAATCTGTTCTGAAGAAAAAGAAATAAAATTCCAATAACGAAAATCCATATATTCAATAAAAATGGTACAAGATAAGCGACAAATTGTACATAATCTTTAAAGTAAATAACATGGAATCTCATACGCTTCTCCTAGCGCCGTTTCCACTATTTATTACATTCTGCAAAGTTTGTGTTGGAACATCTTCCCTTTCAAAAGCGTCTTAAGTTTTGAGAACAACCAGATGTCGCCGGGTGACTTATCTTTTAGTTTCTGGACTGTTAGTAACCTATCCTTATTAGCCTATTTAACACTTTCCAGTGTTCTAAACATCTTTGAAACCTTACCGAGTCACGCCGATAGATTCTATGGACGGATGTTTCAGCTTCGCACAAAATTTGATGCAGATTCGCTGTTTTACTTGCTCACTTATTTCAAATGTTACAATCACACACTGTACGTCCTCACTTACCGGCATATTTAACTCCCAACTGACCTGGTCAATAAAGTTGTCCTTATTTACGCATGCGTATCATAATCCACACTGGGTTGATATTTTCTAGACAGACCTCTTATAGTAATAATTAGCATGTGGGTATTTGTCGTAAAGAGTAAATAATAATTTGAAAAAAAAGCAGAGGTCTGTTATACAAAACTGACAAAGGTAAAGGGGGCTCCTCTAAATTTGATTTATAATAGTTTGAATATAGTTTCAGTTTTTAATAAATAGGAGGTTTTGAAAAAGAAAATCTTCATGGTTTGCAGCATATAAATAAAACATGAACATATAACCAGAGCAGCGTTTTAGTGGCGAGCCATGTTTTCCTTAAAAAACTAACAACATAAAAATGTCTTGCTTTAGTATTATCATCATTATGTAAAAATCACATTTGTTTACTTTTAAAATGTTATTTGCTGATATGACTAACTTAAAAGGGTAATATTTCAAAGTTCCGATTTGATTTATACACTTAAATAAATGAATATTCCCTAAAACATATAAACCATACTTATTGCAAAGTAATTAACTAATGTGCGTTGATTTCTAATTCGTAAACCGTCTAAATATTGCCTCCCTACGAGATGGGCTGATATATTAGCGAGTTTGTATTGAACTTAGAAAAGCAAACCCAGAGTCATGTCAAATATTGATACAAGGTTTTGGTGTTAAATCTATTAGTATAACTTATATGCGGTTGAAATACTTCTAAATTGCAGAACGTTTTAAATACTTTTACATTGGCATTATCAACAAATTATTAAATTAAAAAAGAACTATTCTCCATATCTGTCAAAATTTAAATTTGTCACACAAGACTTGGCAGCAACTTTTGTAAAAGTTAAGCTAATTTGTCATTCGCTGTGTAACAGTTATTGACTTTTATAAATACAACTACCACCATATAGTTAGTTAAGTAAGATCGTGTTCGGCATAATTAGCAGTGGATAAGAGATATGGCCTAATTCTTTCCCCTAAAGTCAAAAACATTGAGCCAAGGAGCAGCAAAATTCAAACAGAAAAGTGTAGCTATCCAAACCCATCTTCGTGCGCATAGTGCCGTAGTTCAGTGAAGAAAACTCTGTTAAGTGAAAAACATGTGACAAAGCGATTAGCTTAGGCAAAGCACAATATCGGCTGAGATTGGAGCAATGTAATTTTTAGGGCGAAGCTTCTGCTTAGGGATATGTTATCGTTCTATGAGCCTGGTCTACCTCAACTAACAGGTTAGTATAGTAGACCGTTAAACACCCAGTAAAAGTGCACCTTTAGGACTACTTTCAAAACTGTATTTCGGGATGTTATAACTGTTTATGTGTAACCAAAATACTCCAAAAATGTTCGGGATTTTCTAAGTGGCAGTGGAGAGCAATTTTGTCATAATTAGTTGTAATGTTTAAGCGGAAACTGTGGCAGGTTCGAATTCTGCTAAAAACTCGTGGGTATTAGAGTTAATACTTAAATTGAGTTATAGACCTCAAGCTCACTGCGATGGTGGAAAATAAAAAATTCAGTTTTTTGGTAAACGCACATTTTTATTTTATTATGAAAACATTTACTCCGCAAAGACTATGTCATAACACCAAATAACGATTTTTACTGTCCCAAGATAACTAGAATGGCTTAACAATCTGTTTTCTTAATTTTCTACTGAATTATATGTTTTATCTACACACAACTTTAATAATTCAAAAATAGTTAAAAAATATTGACACAAAACATTTTATACATTTCAAATATTTTCCCTAAGCGCTTTTTTATGTTGCTGATTGGAGTGGTGTTGAAACTGTTCGTCACTGACCATTAAATGTCTTCAATTGATGCAAGTACAGCTTGGTTTGCAAGGCGACCAATCGGGCAAATGCGGGAGATGCCAAAGCAGAAGTCAGTAATAACACAAACGGTCAGAAGGTTCGTTTTCGTACAACAATCGCATAATTGCTTGGTTCTCAATATTCAAAGCAAGCACGACGAATACGGCCTATCAAACGCTTCAATATTCCAAGATAATACTCAGCACTAAGCGTTATTATCACTTGCAATAAATTCTTTCTGGATAATCCCCTTGGGATGGTAAAAGTTAATTAGCATTATTTTGATTTTTAAGTTCTCTAAACGAGATTTTTTTGGATTTCTTTACAATGTTGATCGTTAATCAGCACTTTGACGATTATTTTCTGAATCGTATTGAAATTATTACGCCCCATGACCAGATAAAATCTTCTTTAAGAAGTTTCATTTCCTCGAGCTTCCCTAATGATGACATTGGAAACAACTATTGGTCATTAGCCAATTGATGTGAAACAAACTTTAAATTTAGTATCCGTAGCCCAAGTTTTGTTTCCATAAATCCCACTAAATATTTTCTCAAACTCTTTACAAAAACACGCATTTTTACATTTTCTTCGATCTTCGGTTTTATTTTATCGACCTAAATGTTCATCGTCATCCACATTCCTTATGCCTTTCTCTAAATCACCGATGCCATTCAAAAGCTTGTGTTTGTGATAAAAAATTATCTCAATAAACTATTTTAAGCATTTGAAGCGTTTACATAACACTTTTACTATTTAAAAAAATACTTAATGTTGATTCTTTATTATTTATTATTTTTTAAGCGATGTATATAAACTATTGTTACTTAAGGCATCGTATTTTTACTTCTAATGAGCGAAAACGCCTAAACTTTTACATATTATTAAGGGGATTTGACACTTCACAAATCATAATCTCCTACCAACAGATGGTGCCACTAATTTTTTAAAATAAAGCAATTCGAATTTATTACATTTATTTTTATGATAGAGGATGTAACACAAAATTCAAACACTAGTTGAACAGTTGTATTAATAGAACTAATTAGGCTGATTCTGGAAAACACAACTGTATTTTTGATGTACGATATTTATTCAGCAAAGTTACACAAAAAAAACTAAACATCAAAGTACGTATATGGTAACGAACGGAAAAACAGGAAATCTAGTTAATTTATTTAGATCTAATTATCTGGGTTGGATTGTGATAACCCTGCAATGAATATAGAAAGCTCCAAAAACTGTAAAAGTGACTTAGGTGTAGGCCGGAGTTCATAATTCATATTTCATGAATAGAAAGTGAGAGAACTTTGATTTAACCACTTAGGCCAAGAAAAACATTTAAATCTTAAGTTAAAGTAGGTCGGGCGAAGGAAAGCATAATTTTCTGAAAGATCAGACTTTACTGATCTTGCCCTACGCCACCTAGTGCAGCCTTATTGTATTAAGTCGCATTATCTTTTTAATTAGCTCTAAAATGATGCACGTTGTTTCTTGATTATTCATAAGAACAACATGAATAACATGGTGGTTTTTAGAAAAGCCAATCCTGAAGGGCAACCTAAAGGATTCTTTACGTACCCTGAGAAAACACAGAAGAAGTATGAAAGAAAAACAACCGTGGTAGCCTGTACTTGTACCATTACTGATAAAAAGAAAAAGATGCCCGCACGGGGTGCCCAACGCAACTATTCGGACAGTAGCATTTTCCATTAAATTACTACAAAAGTAAGACTCATGTTCCTACTACCTATTTCGCGTTCTGGATTTTGGTTTGCACGTAAATGTTACTATTTACTACAAGGGTTAATGAGAAAAATAAAAAACCATGTCTTAAGATCAACTAATGAATATGAAACCAGTTTATTGATTTGGAATAGACAATCTTAACAATTTTACATATATTAAATGAAAAATAGGGATGTACAAAAATTATATCTAGAAGTAGTACATCTATAACCAGGATTTCCGAACCTACGGGTTATTCTGGGATGTTGGTCTGCAGACGAAGTCTCACTGTCATTTATGACTCCTAGAAACTTTTTAAACGGCCAGATCCCGGTAAACTGTGTCGGCACACGGGCCAAACTAAATGAGATGCTGTAAGAGAGAACTTTCAATTGATGAATTTAATGGCTTCTATAGTAACTATAGCTCACCGAAAGACTGTCGGTATAAGTAGCCAAGACTTGAAAGTTACCAGCTTTAGGTGGAGGAGCTGACAAGTGAAAGGACCCTCCGTTGTTCTAGGATTGAGAAACTGGCCTTATGAACCTTTATAGAGGTCAATGACATAAGAATGCAGAAGGTGCCGAAAAAACACTGCAGTAACAATCCACATGGATATATCTTTAGTAAAACATCATGGCAATGTTTAGACCAAAATATTCTAGAGCTTCAATTCTCCCAGTCGGATCTCCGAGGGAAACGGTTGTGAGAAAATATTTTATAGAACCAATTAAAATTCCAACTTGAAATGTAAAGAGCTGGTATGCATCAGGAAAATTAGCAAATGCTACAGTAGGAATGAATAGATTTAATCTAAGTATATTTGGAATTAGTGATCTACAGTGGTCAGGATCAGGAAGATGTATAACCGATAAAAGTGATTTATACTATGCAGGTACGGACCTAGAGATATGGTGTTGGAATTAATATAATAGAGAAGAAAATAAACAAAATAGTAGTAGGTTTTACTCCCTATTATAAATGTCTAATAATGATACAACTGAACTCTAATAGAGGAAAAGTCAACGTAACCCAAGGATATGCACCCAGGGCAGACAAAGAAGATGCAGAAATTGAAATTATGAATAATTACAATCTGTCTTAAAATCTACTTTAAAAACATGACGTAATCCTAGTAATAGGTAATTTAAATGTTAAATAAAAACTTAAGGGTGTACTGTAGGACATGGGCTAAGAAAGAGAAATGGTGGAGGAGAATGACTAATGGAATTTCGTCAAAGCGGATGTTTCAGTTACCAAATACAAGATTGCATACATGGAGGTAACCAACAACAAAGAGAATACTATCAGAAATCGAACAGATTATATAATAATTAAAAACAAATTTTAAAATGCCATTATATCAGCAAAAACATAACCCAGAGATGACGTCGGATCAGATCACAATCCTATGGTAGCAACATTAGATATTAAATTGAAGAAGTTATATTAAGTTGTAACAGGCAAATAATAAATGTAAAGGCACTAAAGGAGAAAAAAGGAGAAGAAATGTTGAACAACAAACCAAGAACACTGCCAACGTAAATGGAAAGTGGAAAACATAGAGGCTGCTTTATTAAAAGTTGGTAAACAGACCTTAATTCAAGCTAGAGTTAAAAAAAGCTAGGATGGCAGAAGAAATTTTAGACTCGATAGAGGAAAGGCGAAGCAACAAAGCTACAAATGAGCAAAAATATATAGAAAGTAATCTAATAATTAAAATAAAAATTAAAAAAAAACAAAATGAACATAGGCGATTAAAAAGTGCAGAGAAATTTAAGACTATGAGCGAAAATATGATACTTTAAATATGCATAGAAAGATTAAAGAAGTACTAAGTATGCAAAGAGCAAAACAATTCAATATATTAAAAGACGAGGATGGAAGAATAATTACTATTATAAAACAAAAATTACAGATATGGAAGAAATACATAGAAGAACTGTATAAGGACGTCAGATCTAAGATAATAAAAAATAAAGCGGTTGAGACAGTGCCAGAAATATTAAGAAGTAAGATAGGTAGAAGACGAGGTAGTAGGAAGGTTCGGAGAGAACATCATAAATAAAAATGAAGAAAGATTAACAGAGGTATGTGAACTATATAATCTAAAGATCATGAATAATTTTTACTCATACAAAGATATCCACAAATACACATGGATACAAGAGACAAGTCATCTGAGATCCATAATAGACTAAGTAATACTAAAACGAAACAGTACAATGAGAACGAAGGACGTAAGAGTCAAAAGAGGGGCAGAATGTGGAACGGATCATAAGCTGCTGATAGCAAAAATAGGGTTCCCATGGCAAAGAAAAATAACAAGTAAAAAAAGAAACACAGAGAAAACAAATGATATACTGAAAGAAAGACAGCTCAAGTTACACCTACTGCAAGACACGACAGTGAGAGATTTATATAGGAGAAGATTAGACGAATTGACAGAATTCAGATACGAGACCATAGAAGAGATCTACCAACACATAAAGGAAAGTTTAAAACAAGCGGGATTCGAAGCATTAAGGGAAAAAGAAGAGAAAATCACACAATATAAACACAAACTCACAAGTGAAACCCAGGAAGCAATTAAAAAAAGGAACTATGCAGCAAATGGTTAAGCACAAAAAAGGAAGAAGACTTAAGAGAGTATAAAAGTAAGACCAGAGAAGTGAAGAAAATGACAATAAAGGGAAAAATGACAACTGGCAAACAACCTGTACCAATATTGGTCAATACCTGGGGGGCACTAGATGCTCTAAATCACGGAAGTTACTAAAAAATCTACGTACAGACAGGAAAGAACATCTGCAAATACAGTACATTGAAGACAAAGAGTGGGAAGCATACTATACGAATCTGCTAACAGAAAACAGACAAGAGTACATGAAGGACATCGAAGAGAAGGCAGAGAAGGAAAAGGAAGAGAAGAAGGAGACAGATAAAGATAAAGATGAAGAAGAGGAGATGGTGTCATTGGAAGAAGTAAAAGCGGCAATTAAATCATTAAAAAACAATAAGGCTGCGGGACGAGGAGGGATACCACCGGAACTCATAAAGTATGGAACGGAAAAATTGTTCAGAATGATAACGGTAATGGTCCAGAAAGTGATGAGTGGAGAAGACATGCCTAATGAATGGAAGGAAGCCTATCTTGTCTTCATATTTAAAAAGGGCGATAGACGGAAATGTGAGAATTACAGAGGAATCAGTGTCATTGCTATAATGGGAAGAATATACGGACGAATAATTAAAAACAAGTTAGAAAAACACATACAAAACAAAATAGGGGAAGAACAGGCCGGAAGGAAAATCATGCGTGGACCATATATATATAATAGAACAATTGCTGGAAAAGAAAAGAGCTAAAAACAGAACGATATATCTGGCGGTCGTGGATCTGGAAAAAGCATATGATAAGGTTCCCAGACAAAGATTATGGACAGCAATGGAGAGGATAGGAATTCCCAACCACCTAATAAGGGCCGTTAAAAGTTTGTACAAAGGAAATAGGGTGTACATAAAAGCGGGACAGAAGATAATAGGTAACTTTCAGACAACAAAGGGCTTATTACAGAGATGCTCCACATTACCGACTTTATTTAAGATCTATTTAGAAGCAACACTGAAAAACTGGAAGCGTAAATGCGAGGGTATGGGAGTGCCAGTCAGAAACGAATATCTATACATGTTGTGCTACACAGATGATCAAGTGGTTATAGCGCAAGATGAGGAACATTTGAGCTTCATGATGAGAAGAGTGAGCGAGGAGTACGAAAAAGCGGGGTTACAGATAAACTACAAGAAGACCATGTATTTAGCAACAACGGAAGAAATGTTAGAAGACCTACAAATAGAGAAGGATATAAGAATAAAAGTCACAAACAAATTTAAATACTTAGGATTTACAATAACAGACAAGGCAACGGAAGAGGAAATTGAAAATAGACTGGGACAAGATCGTGTATTAGACAGTTGCATCCAGTAATATGGGATAGACAAATTACGAAAAACACAAAAACGAGAATATACACCACAATTGTACAAAGTATAATGACGTATGGAGCGGAAGTCTGGGTAATAAACAAGGGAAATGAAAGAAAAATAAGAGCGACAGAAATGGAATATTGGGGGAGATGCTGTGGGGTAACCAAGATGGAAAGAACCAGGAATGAAGAAATAAGAAGAAGAATGGGAGTAGAGACAGACATAATTCATAGTATCGAAAACAAGAAACTCGCATGGTACGGACATGTAAGAAGATTGAATGACAACAGATGGATCAAACGAGTAACAGATTGGAGTGCCGCAGGAAGGAGAAAAAGAGGAAGACCGAGGAGATCGTGGAGGGATGAAGTGGACGAAGCGATAGAAAGGAGAGGTTTAGAGGAGAATAATTGGCAAGAACGAGAAGCGTGGAAAACCTGGTTGAAGGAAGGAGCTGTAGAATCCTTATATATAAGATAGAATATGCTATTAGAAATGCAAAAACAGAAAATGCTGTGGAGGCAGATGGAATGCCAGTAGAATTGTTAAAACTTATGAACGATTATACAATGGATATAATGGTAGACCTTTGAATGCAATTTATAGAACAAGTGGTATCTCAGAGGAATGGCTGACGTTAACTTTTATACCAATACCAAAGAAAAATAATGCAAATAATTGTAGGAGCATAGAACTATAGCAATGATGAGTCATTCATTAAAAGTCTTTTTTAAAGTCATTCATAAGAGAGTATACAAGAAACTTGAAGAAGACATCAACGACACACAAATGGGATTTAGGAAGGGATTAGAAACGGCCTTATTTGAAATAAGCGTATTAATGCAGCGATGTTCAGACATAAACTAAAACCTTTAAGCATGCTTTTCGATTTTGAGAACGCTTTTGATAAAACCAGACATGAAACGCTATATGAAATACTTAAAAGAAAAATATCGATAGTCGTGACATAAGGATAATAGCCAAATTGTACTGGCATCAAACAGCGAAAGCAAAGTGGAAATAACACCACAGAAAAAATTGAGGTATGCCGAGGTCTTCATCAAGGATGTATTCTTTCTCCGATTTTGTTCAATATATATAGTGAAGCAATAAGTCAGGGAGAGCACGACAGTCGCCAAGTAAAAGCCACTACCTGCCACACTGGCGCGCGGCGGTCCATCTAATGCTCTTTGGCCGTCATACAAAAATCTCTGGCGGTCGCGAAGTACATTCTACCCTGTCAAATCCCCATTGCATTGCAAAAACTGCACAATTCAAGGGAGGCCTACGTCCTGCAGTGGACTGCAATCGCTGTAAAAATTTTGGGAGGTTTTAGAGGTAGAAAAAATGGGGACAAACTATAAATGGAATAATTATAAACAATGTGCGATATGCTAATAATAGCAAATCATTTGGAAGACCTGCTGCGTTTAGTTGAAAACACAAACTTACACAGTAATAACTGTGGCCTGAAACTAAACCTTAACAAGCCAAAACTAATGATTTATATCACAGAAACTAATTTTTGACGACAATTTCTAATACACTAATTGAAAAGGCCAACTGCTACAATTATTTAGGAGCGTAGATTACAGAAACTAGCGATTAGATTATAGAAATTAAAACAAGAATAGAGATGCCAAGACAAGTGTTTATAAAGTTGAAAAGATTCCCGTGCTGCCAAGATATTAACTTAGACCTTCGAATACGTACGTATGTTAAGATGCTATGTTTTTGTCCACATTGCTAGATGGTTCAGAGACGTGGACATTGAAGCAAACAAATATTAAGAATCTTTAGACTTTTGAAATGTGGTGCTATAGAAGAATATGGAGAACAGCATAGGCAGAAAAAATTACTAATATAGAAGTATTACGTAAAATGGAAAAGGAATGTGAAGTAATATACACAATCAAAAAGAAAAAAAATGGAGTATTTGGGTCACAAAATGAGAGGTGAAAAGTACTCATTGCTAAAGCTAACAATACAGGGGAAAACAAAAAGGTGTGCGAAGCGTAGATCGAAGAAGGACACCCTGACTACAAAACTCACGAGAATGGTATGACTGCAGTACCAACGAATTATTTCAAGCTACTGACAACAAAATACAAATCGCCTTGACGGCTGCTAACCTCTCCATCGTTTTCATAGAAAAAAAGAATGAAAATTACTTTTATTTTAGTTGAACTTCTCGCCTTTTCTGGATATAAATAGTTTGTACAACCCATTACAAGGTTTAGAATACTTGAATTGTCTAGATGAATACAACGAATTATATATTATATATATATATATATATATATATATATATATATATATATATATATATATATATATATATATATATATATATATATCATATACATATCGACTTCAAAATATAAAATAAATTTATTAAGTTATTCCAATAGAGTTTGAATTTGGCACCAAAACTAATATCGATATTGAATCTGTCCAGTTCACTATTAAGAAAAGCAACGGATACAATAATAAGTACGACAAACTTGTATTAGATTCTTGTAAATCCAATTTTTGTGATTCTGAAGCAACTAGATTCTGTTGTACAACTGAATTATGCTCACCCTTGTGATACAGATCGTACAGTTATGCATTCAGACGGAGCTTTCAACCTTCTACTGCTGAAGCTCGTCTGATTTTTCGATATTCGTTATCGTAGCGCGATTGCCATGTCTTCCACTTTCGACTTCCGGGTCGGCTGTTATGTTTTCTGCTATTAGGTAGCTAAAACAATTTACAGCGGGCGCATCGCAGGAAGGACGGGCAGTGGCGAGGGTCGCCGCGTCGGCGAGGGGGCCGTTATTGGCCGGCTGATCGGAAACATTATCAGCCTGTATCGACTTACCGAGAAAGATATCCTCATCATCGTGAGCGGCGTGGGCGGTAATGGCGGCCATGCCCTGGACGAGCGCAAGAAGTGACGAGTACGGGCTACGGGTGTCCGAGAAGCTTAACTGAAGACCTAGGGGTGCTCTGTAGAATTCTCCACACAACATCCCCGGGCATAACGAGGGCTGTTCGTTACCTGCAAGCATGCAAACGTTACACTGGCGCTTATTACGTCATATTGTGTATTCGAGCTCGGTACACGGACGCGGACGGTACAGCGTAATGAGCCATGCTTGTGCAGGGTGTCCTACACCGATGGCGCAATTAAGATACAAAGACGACCGAATTAACTCGAAAAGCGGTCTCCGAGCAGTTAGGTGTAAATATGGCTTCACGGGGAGACGTTACCGCTAATAAAGGCTGTGGGGAGGCGGAATACGTGCTGTCAAGCCGAAAGGAATCGTTAGGTGGAGGCCGCCGCCGCAAAATGGAGGAAATGCCAGCGAAAGTGACAGAGGCGGCGGCGACTCAAAATTGCTATCAAACCGAACGGTATTGAATTTCCACCACCTGCTTTCATTAAAGCTACAGTTCCCAAGCCATCAAGAAAGGCATTGTTTATCCCTCCTATACTATCATTGAAAGAGATGTCAAACGCATGCTCTTATAAGACAAACTATAGTAACGCATGTAGTCGGAGCTTACGGAGTTACTATATGTTTAACGTGCAACCACTGAAATTTGTTTGACTTTTCTGTTATTGTTCTGACAGAAGCGTGACTGCCTTTATCTTTCCGCTTTGGGGATCGGCCTTTGTTATTTCTGATATTAGACAGTCGAAATAATTTGCATTGGGCGTATCGCAGGAAGAACAGGAGCAAAGCCAATTGTAATTGACTCATTTGATAACCTTAAGTCAATAATTATCTGCAGTACACCTGCACACATTAAACTTTAATGGCACAAAATTTCGACTATATACATAATTCTGTCTAGAGTCATTCTAGCAAAACTGACATTACCATTTTGATAATGTTCTTTCTAAAATAGGTGTTTTGCCTTATTTTTTAGTATTCTTACAAAGTTGATAGAGTTAAGAAAATATGTGTCTATGAGATCAACATAAAACAAATAAGAAGTAAAAAAATAAAAAGATAAAATTAGAAACTAGCTTTGTCTCAAAGAAAATTAGCTATAAAATAAAATATCTCATGAGGATCTATTTGCTGTATCTTAATAAAACAGTTTGGTATACAGAGATGTTTTTAATATAGTGAACAATAATATAGTGAATAATAACAAAAAATCTTTTACTTTTCGAACGACACAATGCGAGGAATTGACGGATACTATACCGGTATTGAATAAAATGTATCGAGCAGTGTAAAATATATACCAAAAAATAATAGTCTGAGTGTCTATTTTTGAGAAGGAAACTTTAGGCTTGGCAATAAATTTTACAAGTCCAGCTAGCTGTCGCTGTTCATTAAAAGAATATTCTTCTTCTTCTTCTTTCTCTTTTCCCTCTTAGTCTAGGCGGCGTCGGCTGCCTCTATCCATTTCCTATATTGTTTCTGTCTCCTGCCAATCTCTTTACTCCCTCCATTGTTTTTCCTTTCCTTTCTACCATTTCCTGGATGTTGTCTGTCTACATTCTCCTTGGCCTACTGCTTGGTCGTTTGCCTTCTGTTCTTGCTTCTAGAATTCGTTTTGAGATTCGATGTTCTGGCATTCTTTTTATATGCCCATATCATTGTAACTGTTTATTTTCTATTGTAGTTACGTGCGATATTTGTTGCAGTTGGATTCTAATCGTTGTATTTCTTATTCTACCGAACCTAAAGACATAAGGTGGTATCATTCGAAAGCGTTTGACTTACCGGGTTCACATCGTCGAGCTGGCATAGGTGGGATGTCCTACAACAATGCAATAAGGGTTTTTAGCGGACCCAGCTTCCAATATGCCGTTCCTTATAACTTTTGATCAAGGCAGATTCCAAGCTGGAGACCAGCTTCTATTTCTGTCATTTCTGACATCTGTCAAGCCTTATAATTGTTGATCTGTGATAGATAGAGAAATAACTAAGGACCATAAGTCAAGTCCAGACGCCAAAAATCAGCCTGATCGGAAAATCTCGAGACCGGTTTGACCGGAAGTGGCCGCAAATTTTTGTTTATGTATAGAAGCCCCGGACATTGGTGGAAAAGGAGTTCCACGTCCGTACTTGCTTTATATACGTGTAGCTTTATTTATGTCCTCATCTCTCTTTTTTCTATTATGCTTCTGTTTATAGCGTCGTATAATTGATTTGCTTTATTCACCCTATTTAATATTTCGCTGTCCATTCTTCCATCATTTGAAACTGTTGTTCCTAGACACTCATCTTTATATCGCTTCCATGTTTATGTTTTCTATTTTAATTTTTTGTGCATGTGCATTGTTTTTGTTTTGCCGATGTTGATTTTTAGTCTAATTGCTTCTATTTCCTCTTTCCACACGTTCACTGCTACCTGTAGTTGTTCTCTCCGCCGACTCCCTGTTCCAATTACCTATCTTTAGCTTTCTGGTTCTCTGCTTGCTATTTTTAATCATCGTGTTCATAACTAGAATGAATAGCAGTGGGCTGAGACTATCACCTTGCTTGATCCCTTCTTCCATATTGAATTCTTCCGTCTGTTCTCCTCCCAGTCTCACTATTTCTTTTACTTCCTTGTATACACTCTCTATTACTCTTTTCAGTTTATCATTTAGTTTTAGTTGTTCTAGTACTTTCCATATCTGTTTTTTGGGCACGATGTCGAAGTTCAGGTACAAATCCCTTCCTCTGTCCATCATCTTTTCCATATTCTTCTTATCATGTAAAAGTCTATTAAAACTTTTTATCCTAACAACCATTATTTTATAGTATTTTGGCTCAAACTAGCTTCATAGTCATGAGTTCAAAAAGACTTTTAAAATTGTTGCAGAGCAAAAACATCAATTTCGTGTCAAAGGAGTGTAACTCCCCCCTTCCAAAGATTCGAAAGATTCAAAAGCGAGGCCTATTGAATATTTCTAAAATATACCGTCTAAGTTAGTATATATAGTGCCCATAAATATTATTATATATTGATTAGAACTACAAAATAAAACAATTAATCTTTGCATAATATTTTCAGGGTTTATTATCATAAATAGTTATTGGTAAGTACTACTACATCCATTGAAAAGTATTGACTGCAACCGTCAAGGTTCGCTTCAAGGTTGATTCAACATCAGGGTGTCTTTTTGAGCAAACTTTTATCCTCTAAAACTGCCTATAATTTGTATTAATTATTAATGGATTAAGATCTGAGCTACCAGAAGGCCAATTCTCTACTGTTAAAAAATTGAGGCACATTCTTGCTGACCTAAATTTAAGTTGGCCGTGTTTTGTGGGTAGATATAAAGTCTTGCTAAAAGATCCAAGATTCACCTTAAAAGAGAGTGTGATTCAGAAGATTCACTACACCTTCCAAAACATTTTGTTAATACACGGCGGCTGGAGTTTTGACTCCCTTTTTTGAATGTCAATTATTCCCTTCCCACCAAACAATTACAACTACTTCTTTGGAATATCTAGCTTATACATTGTCATTCTGTTTATATTAAAATATCTCTAATATAAAATTTCTTTCACCATCGTACGCATACTCTGTCAACAACTTCATTGCTTTCACTCGATTACCTTTCTTTAAATCATCTTCAGCAAATGTCGCGTATGTCTTTAGTTAGGTCTTGTTTAATGATACGAGACAATGAAGTTTTAAAAATTTACTTTTTCCGAGACATAATTTTCTGCTTATGAAGGAGATTTCGTTTAATTCGGGCACTTACTACTTTGACTGCCTGAACAATTCGAATTAAACGTGGTCTTCCAGATCTCGGACGATCCTCGACACCCGATACACAAACATACGACTAATGCTGAGAGGATACAGGGTCTTAAAGATTACACTTTTTTCAGTTCGACACTTATTAATGTTATTGCAGTAATCCGGTTTCCTTTGCCACCCTACTCCATTGGTAAATAACCAAACTTGACGAGAAACATAATATAACTTACAACTTTAAGACTTGATAAGGCCAGTCATATGTTAATGTGTGAGATATCTTAAAGCTGTGTAAGCAAGGGTAACTTTAATTTTGTTAACAGTATTTATGGGAATACTAGGTACAATAAAGCCAAAACTAAGAAACAAATGGAGATGCAAATTCACAAAAATAGAATTCGCTAAAAGTATTGCCCAAAACTATGATGGGCAAGGTTAACAGCAAACAAAAAAAGTTGAAGATTTTCTAAAGTTGAAAATTCGCTTAAAAATCAAAATATAACCCACTTCAATAAATATGTATCATCCTTATTAGTTATTCTAAATACTTTGAGCTCATTTCTTAGTACTATTTTTAAATGTGTTCAAAATATTATAATAAATATTAATCATCGAGGACGAATCGTTTTTTATACTCATTACCAAAGAAGATTTCGCTTCAAGCAATGCTTTTATTTTCTTAAACGGTTAGTCTAAAACATGTTGCACGATTATTTGTTATTAATCCCTCTTCAACGTTCTGGAATATTCAAACAAAGTATATACAGAGTAGCCACTGATAAGCAGAAGACGAAATTTGGCTTCGGAGAGTCAAGACAATAGCATGTTAGTGAAAAGGAAAATACCTTGTGACTTACTTAAAAGAATCAGATCGTAAGGTAATATTAGGTGTTCAAACTAACTCACTAATCATCTCAAAGTGTTTAGTTTTGTCGTTATAACAAATGGTCTGTTGACTAACTAGATTTCTTTTCTTTTGCAAGAAATGTGGGAAAAGAAGACACAGTAGAATCCATTAAGTATGGAGGATACAGTATAAACTGTATGAAATAAGGAAATGAGTACTTTGAAAGCTTCAAGTGGTTATAGTGTCCCCAGATCGATGCTAATGAATAATCCCAAATCCGAAAACGACAACTTTCAATAAAAGCGATAAGAACAAAATAAATTACAAATATCATTACATTTAAAGTAATAATTGGTTTCTTATTGTTTAAAAAATCGAGAAATATATTTTTGAGCTTACTAGAGAATGGAATAGTATAGAATTCCAACTCGCACTTAGAAAAAACATATCTCATCTATTTGCGATGAATAATAAAGTTATCTGGATAGTAATGGTTAAAGCTGTCCCTGAAACGTTATACTTAATTGTTGGTAATTCCTTATCCTCTAACAAAAACTTTAATGTTGACGATCCCAAATTCACTGGTGTCCAGTTTGAATTCTCAAAAATAATCGCGTTAAAGATAAATTTTTGTATGGGAAGAAGAGAATACTAAACACCATTACTATCTATATGCCAGCTGCCAGCTTTGAATGCAATTTGTATAAAACGGTACAAAAATTTTATTCCCAAGAAGTGGCACGGTGACAGCAAAATGATTACACACTTGTAAATCGAATTAAAGAGAAACGCGTAGCTAAAGACGACAACGATATCCAATGTTATATGCAGATTCAAAGCAATAAGAATCTATCCTCACAACGATAACATTTTAACTAATCGAATATGTCCTTCTCGCTGACAAAAAGCTTCACTAAACCTTTAGTCCCACCAAACGAAATTAGACTTGTACTAACAGTGGCAACTTCTATTCCAGTAAAAATGAGAGGCGGCAAAGCAACTTGAAGTTCACCACTTAAGCAAAAGATTCAAAATTTTACGAAAATAAGGAGCAGCAATAAAATAAATCAAATTCAACTGTATCAAAATGTGAAAAAGCCAAAGGTAAAGTGAAAGATGCAAAGACGGAAACTAGAAAGGCGGCAGAGAAGCGTAAGCGTGTCGTTTTCAAGTGTTAATTCCTTCGGCGGAGATCTTGAGCTATTGATAGCCGCAGAGACAATGATTCATTCTTAAAGGATGGCATGGATAATAAATACTCCTTTTGCTCCAGGTGTTGCGGCTTTCAATTTTTTATGTTCTTAATTTTTATTCTTAATTATTCGAAAAGTTAAAAGATTTTATTTTATTTTAAAATCATGATACAGTTTTATTTATTTAGAATGTCACTGTTCGCGCCGATCTGTAATTACTTTATTTGGATTTTAAATTAGAACCGAGCATCTTATGGCTCCCTCTGTACACGCGCTTTAGTTTTGATTTGAGATAGCGGCGGCCAATTTGCCCGCATGCGCGGTGCGCCGATATATAGCGGCTGCGGCCGCGGGCTCGACTTCTTCCTGGCTCTTCGCGCTCTCGCTCGCTTTGTTTTTGAATTTTATTTGTGATGGTTTAGAAAGCGGGCGACCGAATTTAAATTTTCCGTGTCCGAGGCCGTTTTGCCGAGAATTCGCCAACGTGTTTTGTTTTGGCGGCAAGCGTTTCCACATCCCGGTGGCCGTTTGTTAAAACCAATTTTATTGCGGGATTCGATATTTTACCGACCAGAGTTTCCTCCTTCCGGACGTCGTTTTGTTGACTGATTGCCATTCGGGAGTTAAAATTTTTCCGGCGGAAAGACTCGGTTTTGTTTCCTTGTATCTAACCCGACAAGAAACCAAAGAAAACCTAGTCGCAAGCTTCGGACACACCAGCTGGAGGACCCACACCAGGAAAGACGCTTCCGATCGGCCCCGCAACAAAGATTGGGGTAACTTGTCCCTTTTTCCATCTACACACTTTTTCCTCTTCCTTGATTCCCCAGGAGTTCAGCACGGGGAGCTGAGTTCTGCAGCAGAGCGTTCCAAAGGTGAGTTTTCCAGCTTTGACTTTTGATTGAAGTTCCTTTGTTTCAAATTTAAAATTACGATACAGTCCACCTTTGGCCGAAACAGTCACTTTAAGTTACACTGTCAAATTTCACAGTGAAATAAATTTGATTTTATTTTTTTATTTATTGTTTCTTATGCATCTCCTTATTGATGGAGGCTAACTTTCTAATTTCACTTAGTGGACAATCGTGATTATATACAATAAGTTAATATTCAAAGTTAGAATTTTCAGAGTCTTAAGGGATAAAAGGTTTTGCTTGTTAATAAATAGTAATAATAAAAATACTTTTGGGAGTTTTTTAGTTGATTAGGTTCTACATATACTTATTTTGCTATTTAAATTTCTACTTTGTAACCGTAGATTTATTTATCATTAAAATTATTCTGCTTATAATAACTTCAATATTATGTAAAATATAAACAAATTTTATAAAGTACAGACTATAACGGGTCTTATAAACATGACCTTGATTAATTTTTTGATTTATCGTTTCAGTTTGTTCTATCTATCGAGAATGATAAATTTAATATTGCAAGAATAAATGCAGCAATGCACGTGTATTGATTGCTTAAATTAATGTTTATATAAATAATTAAATCTTTAACTCTTTAATGTATACAAACATTTGTAAGCGCTGTTAGAAACAGTACCTCTATTTTTAATTGTAATTTAGAGCAAACAGTGTCAACATTTTATTAATAGATGAACATAAGGAGTTTTTCTATACCCTAAAATAATGTGTAATTCATTTTACAGAACTGATAGAGTTAAAAGCGTGCAATTTTCCACAAAATTAGTCTCATTCTTCTCTGAGCGAAAGTAACGTCTATTTACAAAATATTCTAAAATATTCATCTCCGCAACTGTCCTTTATTTTGAGGTTAGCGTAATGTAAGGCTTTAATGCTTTGTAACACTTAAAAATTATCGCAGGTTTGCTGTATAGTTAGATCACATTGTTTTTGTTGGTATTTTAAGTGACGGTCAAAATTCTGCGAATAATAATAATAATAATAATAGTTCCCCGTAATAGGCCTCGAAGGCCCTTTGAGGTCGTAACAGGATAGATCTGTTAGTTTAGAGCCTACGGTACACAAGGGTAGTAACGTGGCCAGCGCTACGTACCGACCGCCTATTATTACCCCAGAGTTTGACCTCCAGGTACTCATTTATTGCAGCCTGAATCGAGCTGGGCCGTAAAAATGCCAACGATCGAATTGGCGAGAGCGGGATTCGAACCCGCAACTCTTGTTTTCGTAGTCTAGCGATCTATCCACTAAGCTACCACGGCTCTCAATATACTGGACCCGCATGCGGGTCGTATCAGATATTAAGCTGATAAGAACAGATACTACACTTTGATCTTAGCCATAGGCCGAGAAGCGATCATTAATGAAATTCCAAATGGGCGAGCTAATTTGCATGACGACTTTCGAACTCTATTTTCAGTACGTTGGACAAGTTTAATAATTTTGTTTGTGGCTAAAAGTTTGTCTGCCACTTTTAGTAAATTCATGCTATCTATTCCTTATTCACATTTTTTTATTAATTGATAAATCGTCGAATATAAACATTTTGATATTTAAATTATAGACAGACTTGCGTATTTCAACATCTCCCAAAATTTCAAATTAATAAACTGCTACTTCTCAATTGCGAAACATGATTTACCTCAGTAAGCACTAACAAAACGGAGCTCTAGCTAAGGCGCTGGAGAATAAGAGTGAATGAAGGAAAATCAGTACAGGTGACATATACAACAAAAAAGGAGGCATGCCCACTAGTAACCCTTAACGGAAAACAAATACCGCAAAAAGATTCAGCCAAATATCTAGGAATACACTAGACCGTCGACTAACATGGACAGCGCACATCTGGAATAAAAGAAAGCAACTTAATTATAAACTTAGTAAACTGTACTGGTTACTTGGAAGAAAATCTCAGCTCACCATAGAAAATAAAATACTAATATATAAAACGGTGTTAAAACCAGTGTGGCTATACGGAATCCAACTGTGGGGCACGGCTTCTTATTCAAATATCGATATTATCGAAAGGTATCAAGCTAAAGTGTTACGAATGATAGTTGACGCACCGTGGTTTGTTACAAACAAAATCATTAGGACGGACTTAAAAATACCGAGTGTGAAAGAGGAAGTGAAAAACTATAGTGCTAAATATAGTGCAAGACTGAGTATGCATCCTAACAGGTTGGCCAAAAGGCTACTAACAGAACAATCAGACATACGTAGGCTTAAGAGGTTTAAACCAATGGACCTAGCAACTAGATTTAATTAAACTAAATTTAAAATTAAAATTAAAACAAATCCAAATTAGTATAAGGGCATGAGCTATTGGGCGATTGCCAACATGTTACATTGTATATAGATATAAGATTTACTTATTGTCCATAGTTTGGACAGATTGTAAATAATCTGGGGAAAAAAATGTGTAATGGCAAAATTCGTGATGTAGTTACTAATGATTTGCTTCAGAATGCTATCGATGAACCACATTTCTTCGAAAAGTTCATGAACAAAGACAAAACGTGACTTTAAGGCTATGATCAAGAAACAAAGATTTAGTTCAGCACGTCCGAAGAAGGTGTGCAACAATTGCTGCAGAGTTAGGACCATGTTTTCGATTAAGAAAGTGTTGTCTATCATGAATACGCCCTTTCATGCTAAAGTATTACTAAGGAGCACTACCTCAATATTCTTTTCCGGTTTCAAACTACAATACGACAGAAACAACCGTAGCTTTAGGTAATTGAGAATTGGCAGCTACATTATGATAATGTGTCCACCCATTTTTTGTCGAAATATCAAATCGCGCAAACGGCTCAGCCACCCTACATTCCCGATTTGTACCTAATATTATGAGACGATTCCAGCAGTTTGCAAAATACTTTGAACAGTGGAAATTACACTAGGAGGAGTGTGTGAAATCCCAAGGCGCTTATTTTAAACAGGACTGAGTCTAGGTACAACATTTCTTGTGTCTTGTACCTTTTTTACTACATACATAAATTTATTATTGTAATAATTGTAATTTTTTACATTACATGGCTCGATATTTTCCTATTTCTTTCACTCCGAAAGAAAGTATTGTACGACTTCGTGCTGAGTTTATTGACCAAGTGTCTTTCCGAAAATATATTTGTAGTTGATATAATAAATTATTTATATAAAAAAAATTATGAATGCTGCTGCTGCTGCTGCTGTCACACAGGGCAAAGGTCAAATCGTTCGTGCCTTTCCGTGCCAACCCGAGCGCCTCCGAAGGACAAATTTCGGTCCGGCGGCAGGCGCGACCGAGGTAATATATTTCCGTAACCGTAAGCGATGGAAAATTTTCGTTTGAGAGCAGGTAATAAAGCACTTATATATAAAAAAAATTATGAGTGCTGTCGCACAGGTCAAAGGTCACAGGTCAAAGTTCAACTCTAACTGGGTATACGTAAATGCGTTGTCATGGCAACGGCGTACGCCAATTATGTCAAACAGAGCTTTTTAATCGTGTTTTTATTTTTAAAAACTACTATGCGAAGGGGCTCAAACATGTCGGAGTTGGACAAGCTCTCCGGGGGCCGCTGCCAGACCTCGTTTAATTTTAAAAAAGTTTTCTGTAATGATAATTTTTGTAAAGGAAGATGTCGTACAAAGAATAATACAAGAACAATCGAGCATAAGAAAAGTCTGATGTCGATGGATAGGTCAAAATTTAAGACACCCTAAAAATGACAGCGTCTTAAGAAAAGCAAATATGTACGTCTAAGCGGTTTTCAACATTATTGTTGACCAAAAAATAGGCATATGAATTTGAACCTAAATCAAAGTGGCAATTTTAACAGACCTTCATTCAATCGAAGTGAGGCAAGCATTAAGAAAAAAATAACGTGTTTATTTTAAAACTCAGAACCCATCACAACTGTTGTATTTGAAAATAAGCACTCCGTTACCTTAGTATATCTATTATACGTTACTCTGCATCACTATAATGCTTTAAGTTATATGGCACATAAAACAAGGAAATTTTTGAGGCTTTTAAGTTATGACCATTATACCATTATACACCTAACCGTCCTGATTTGGCCCTAGACCTAATTACTTTTTATTTTCTTGACTAAAAGACAAAATGTATGATGCGTGATTTACAAATTCCGAACTTTTCGTGGATAATTTCAAGCGCTTTGTTTCTGAAGTGACGCAAAAAAGTGAAATCTATGCTTTATAAACTAGTTGCACCGAAATGTGTTTAAGGGTGAACATGTTAAGCAGCGATAATGCAAAATAAATTTTGGTTACAAAATTTCGTTTTATTATACTACACAAGTTTTCTTTGCTTCCTGGTATTTACTATTGATAGCCTTTTTCTATTTTAAAAAGAGCAAGGTTACTCCGTATTTATTTATATCCATGTAGCGTAGGAAGGCCTATTTTTAGAAGACCAATATAGAGATAAACTTTTCAAAGCTATCATGAACGAATCTCCTGTAACATCGTTCACGGAGGAAAAAAATAACAAAACTATTCACGTGTCCTTCGCGAACGAAAATCCTGTTTTTTTTTAATGTAAACTATACAATGCTAAATATATGTAGTCATCGTTTCATGTACTTTTTCCGTATTAATATTTGTTTTATTAAAACTATTTGAATTGAGCAATCATTACTTTATTATAAAAGCCACGAAAAAAATGAAAAAATAAACCAATATTAACCATATTTTTTTCATAATATGAATGTAAAAGTGTGAATAAAGTTTTTGAGTTAAATTACTTTAGATTATAACATTTGCTGTACAACATAAATTTTATTGAAAGTTATTCAATAAAATAATAAAATAAAGTTGAAGATTATAATGAAATACATCTTCGTAGTCATCTCACCTTAGTGAGTAAAGATAAAAGTATGGACTGCAAATTGCCATATAATTTCTTCAATTCAATCATTGGTTGCCTTGGTTGCCATTGTTGTGTATTTTTGTTGGTGTTAAGAAATGAAAGTAGTTGCTTAACAAATAATTATATTAATAAATATTATATGGAACATTTTCAGCAGTAAATTATAATTTCTTTAGCCTCAATAAGCAATCAGGTAGTGTAAAATAAAATTTTTAAAAAACTGCCAACAAAATTAAAGACATCTTTCGAAAAATTTGAAAAACTAATTTATATCGAATTAAAATATTAAAGTTTAGTTTTACTAACAGTAATGTATAATGCTTTGTTAAGCACTTTTCTACTAGATCAATACCAATGTTGATGAAGCAGCTATATGATCATCCATACTGTTCTTCTTTAAATGCAAACATTAATCCGCCTCCAAAAGAATATTGTCGTAAGTACAGAGTAAGCCACAAATATGGCTACACGTTTGATCGTATCGTGATGACACTATTGCGGTTACAGAAAATGAGATAGTGCAATTGAAAAGTAAATTTTATAAATTAAAGAGCAGTACATATCAACCAGACTCACTTTCGTGAAAGAAATAAACGCTGAAAAAGAGAAATGCTGGAAGGAAATCGTCGATCAAGTGGAAGAAAACGTTTGGGGAGACGGCTATAAGATCGCGATGAAAAAGATCGGAAAGATGCCACCACCAAAACTGGAAGAGGAAGAGCAAAAGGAAATTGCGGGAAACTATTTCGAAACATAACACCATGATAGTTGAAATAGAAAGGGGAGAAGAGGGATACACGCCATTCAGTATGGAAGAGCTGCTAGCAGCTAAGGAAAGAATCAAGACGAAAAAAGCACCAGGACCGGATGGAGTACCTCCAGAGGTAATAAAGAAAGCTGTAGAAGGTGCACCAGAGTACTGGCTAGAGGCGCACAACAATGCGACAAAAAGGAGAATTCCCAGAAAACTGGAAACGTGTCCGACTCGTGCTACTGGAGAAGCCTAAGAAGGACGATACAGCAGAAGTAACATACCGGCCGCTGTGCATGATAGACGTAGCAGGGAAGCTGCTAGAGCGACTGTTGGCAAACAGACTTAATAAAGAGCTAGAAGCAATGGAGGACTCAGTAATAACCAACACGGATTCAGAGAAGGGCACTCGACAATAAGTGCGATGCAAAAACAACATCAAGACACACACAAAAACTGTGCGTATTAGTGACACTGGACATACGAAACGCGTTTAACTCCACGAACTGGCAGATTCTGATGGAGAAACTCATCAAAAAGGGAATAACAAAATATCTCACGAGATGCATCAGAAGCTATCTACAGGATAGAACACTACAAATACAAAGCACAGAAATAAAATTAAGTAGCGGCGTTCCACAGGGCTCGGTACTTGGTCCGATACTGTGGAACATATACTATGATGAGTTGCTCAGGATGGAGATGCCAGAGGGAGCCAATCTGATAGCATACGCGGACGACCTAGCACTAATAGTGACGAGAAAGACAGTCGCGGAGCTTAAACAAACCACGGAAAATGTATTGGAAAGAATAGCATACTACCTGGAAGACATTGGTCTGCAGCTGGTCACTGAAAAAACAGAAGCAGTCCTGTTAGTAGGTAGAAGAAAGATCAAAAAACTGGAAGTAAGAGTTGGCGAGCAAAATATCGAAACAAAAACCCAATTAAAGTACCTGGACGTAACATTTGACCGAAACACGCGGATGACGGCGCATGTCCGAAAAACGATGGAAAAGGCAGAAAGGAGCGCAATGGCAATAAGCAGAATAATGCCAAACATCGGAAGACCAACGGAAACCAAAAGAAAACTACTAAGCAGCGTAGTACACAACATTATTTTGTATTCTGCACCAATATGGAGCCAGGCGATGAAGTATAAAAAGTACGCAAACATGCTAATAAGAATACAAAGGAGAGTGGCAATACGGATAATAGCTGCATACAGAACAACATCTAGCGAGGCGGCCAACGTGCTGGCAGGCACAGTACCCATCAAATTGCAGGTACAGGAGAGGACGGAAATGCATAAAAGGGAGAGCGCTAAGCAAGTAATAGAAAAAGATACGATGAGCAAATGGCAGAGGAAATGGAACGCAACTAACAAAGGGGAATGGACAAGGAGACTAATACCAGATATAAAAATATGGAAGGAGAGGAAGGAAGGAGATCTAAACTACTACCTGACACAATTTATGACCGGACATGGAAGTTTTGAGGCATACCTCAAAAAAATAGGGAAAAGACGACGACACATGCAAACAGTGTAACAGAAACATAGAGGACACGGCAGAGCACGCAATAAATGCGACAAGTCAGAAGCCGAAAGGAACAAATTACAACAAGACATACAACAGCAAATTGACGCAGAAAATATAATTGAGCTAATGATAACAGGATACTGGCAAAACATCGCAGAATACATTGAGAGGATAATGAAGGAAAGGGAAAGGAGAGAAAGGGAAAATGACCAAGAACAGGAGTAAGAAACCGACACGCCAGAAGTAATGCGGAAGCGGATACCGGGCGCGGCGGTGGAAAAGAAAGGAGGGGTTTTAGTGGGTAGTGCCTATATAGGAGAGTCCCACACTCCTGTGTTATAGATCCAAGCACAGGGAGAGTACATAAAGTATTTCCCCTCCTGCTAAAATAAATTAAAAAAAAGACTCACTTTCCTGGAACGATTTGGAAATTTATATATTACTTTACAACATGGTGATGTTTCATAGTTTACGAGGGTAAATTTTTTCTTTCAAATGACCCCATAGCCAATAGTCACAGGCTGTAAGATCACGAATGTGTAAAACTGATCATTCTACAACCTTCTCGTTCCCAACCTTTTGCATGGCAATTGACGATCCAAGATGACTACAAATTTGTACTTTATTATAATCTCCACCACAGTTGTATTCTATTATCGGACTAGCAACTTTATCTAGGTATTTATCTAAGAATACTGATAGATTCAAAAGTACTACATCTAAACGCCTCTGTAGGAGGTGTACAAAGTAGTACACGATTATCAGTTGGCTAACCATCTTCTTGTTAGGGACTTGGAAGAGCTCGCTACATTAAAGTAGACATATTTTGTGATTGGAATATGTCCGATTTGGAAATGAAGAACGAAGCGCTGTTATCTGAAGCTTGAAGTCAAAATACAAAAATATTAAATTTGGCATGACTTTTATTACACCAAGTTTTTGGGCATGGATTTAAAATTATTCTTTGCTTTTAGAGCAATGTTTCAGCATTTCTCGTGGTTGTAATAAATGTATACATGTTTTATACATCTAGTATCTTAGACATTTAGCTGTAACTCCTTTGATCTCCTTAAAATTACTTGACAGACACTTGGATGTAGTTGTTGCACCAAAGGAGGAAGAATAACATGGTAGTGACAATTACAATTAAACATTGCAGTCATTTCATCTTTGTAATTTCCTTAATTTTTGTTATTCATTCTTGCAACTGATTTGTTTTATCGATATCTACATTGTAAATAAATAGTCCTATTAAACCATTTTATAGTTTATTAGAAACACAAGACATTTTTTAGATTCATATTAAGGAATATTGGATCGAATGGTTTTGGTGCTTAGTTTTTTGATTTACCACATATCACTAGCTATTGTATTTGAAATATTAAATGCAAAAATATGCGCTTTCATAATCTACGACTGTATATTTTTGATATTGCAGCCGTTATACAGTACATTAATAAGGCGTAAAGTAACTTCATTTCTTAATAAGGAACGTATAAGTTAGCATTTACTAAAATCATATTTTTTATTCATCTGAAATCATCTCATCATCATTTTAAATAGCCTCGATATACACCCCGCCGTGAGTGGTTAAGTTTCTAATAGCTAAACTTCAAAAATCGCTAGCGTACGTAAAAATATACTAATTTTTCTTATAAAATAATAACAAAAAACCGCTTAATTCAGAAGATATACAACATATAAATCAGATATTTTTAAGATTTCTTTGATGTTTTAGTATGATAGTCGTCACAAATGATCAATGTTTCTATTTAATAAGTCACTATGTGTAAGTTGTTTTTACGAACATAATGCCAAATAATAATTTTGGCCTTTCCCTCTGCAAGGAATTTTTTGCTACCCCACTAGTTAAATTTGATACTTAAATCAGTCACTTGTTATTAGCATGATATTTTTTGATATTTTGTTAGGTTCTCAAAATGTTTGATAAAATTTGATGTTCTAAATTCATGCATCCATTCTACAATGTTATTTTTGTATGAGTAAGAAGTAGTAATAAAAAATAATCTTTTACGTTGTATTTTGATACTTTGTTAAATTATGTATGTGAATTTAAAAGGTTCTCATATCATGCCTCGAGTGTTTAGTAACGAATTGTACGCAGATATTTATTTTGTGTACGGATATTGTAATGGTAATACTACAGCAGTAATGCAGGAAGAATGTCTTTATTAGCATAAATCGTGCAAGAGTGTGGTTTAGGAATTAACAAACAATCGGATAAATAAAAGAATTATCAATCATGTTCTGCAAACTTCTGACACAAAATTTCATTTGAGGCATCATAAAATATCATCATAACTTAATATCCACAAATCTACTATTTTGAAGTCATTGCAGAGAGAAGATATGATGGTATATCACTTCTAATTAAGTCAAGAATGTGACTGGACTTTTGTAAGTAGTCTTAACTGCATCAAATAAAAAACCATGAAAAAACTATTTTATAAACAAATAAGGTTTCATTTTCAAAAAGTGTGTTAGAAAATCTGTAAGTATGAGCTTGTGAGAATTCTCACGCAAGCAGTCCACGCTTATTTCAAAACGAATTTAATGTAAATGCCTGGTATTGTAGAAAATGGTGTTTGCGGTCCTTATTTTTTGCTGAAAAATTAAATTTATAGATTGTTTTGCAACTTCTTAGAAGATAATTTCTTACTTAAAGATATCCCTTCACTAAAATTATCAGAGCTGGATTTGAATAACTGAAGCCCCTGCTGAATCCAAAATATTCACTGCAATGACTTGGCCTCCAGGTATTCAGATCTTAATTCTTTAGATTATTGTGTTTGGAGATGTTTAAAACAAAAGTATGTGCTACCCAATTGCCACACCAGCCGATAGGAAGAAGTATTAGAACTTGCGATGAGTCGAGAATCAGCTTCAAGGATCCATCACATTTATGGAAGTGGGTGCATTTTAACATTTACTTTAAACCGTATTTAACAGAGAAAAATGGCTTTTATTTTTATTAACCCAAACAGAAAAGCTTTTTAAACAATAAGTGACTTCTTATGCATGAATTTCATCAAAACTGAACCAAACGGTATATCACCCTCAAAGACTAGCCCGCATTATGTTTGCAAAAACAAATTTAACAAATGTTGGTATTGACTTATTAATTTGAAAACTCAAACGTAAATACCGTAACTATTGCGATTCCAAAAATATTAAAGAGAAATTTTAAGAAACTCAACTTTCGACGCCATTTGCCTCTGAAACACAGCGTTATTGATTATTATTATATAAGGAATATTTTATATATATATATATATATTTTTTTTCTTTACCTATTATTACAACAATTTATGGCAGCGATGGCATGAGTACCTCCAGAAATGACGGGTCTGTTTATTCGAGCCACTTGTTAAAGTGACCTTCGCTCGTCGCTTAGCGGGTACTTTTTACACGTAAGATAACTTTAGTGATTTTTATATTGTTGTTGAATTAAGATTTTTTTTGAACTATAATAAAAAATGTGTCCTTCCGTCTCAGCTAATCTAGGAATTTCTAACAATATGACTACATAACAAATTTTAGCTCGATCTCTTTAAACTAATAATCAAAATAAAATTACATCTGCAATTCTTGTTACGTCGTTCCTTATCACAAGTAACAATTGCAGTGCATTATGTAAACACAACAACAAAATGAAAAGCAGTCGACTTACAAAAATAGGACTAGAGAAACTGACAAACAAAAATATAAATTGTGAATAGAATAAAAGTAAACAGATCTTCTATCTTATAATATAATTGACTTATCTCCCTAACTTTCTTTCTTTCTAAACTTATAATTCTATCTCTTCCTAGACGCTTCAACCGATTTCCTTTCACACCACATTCATACCTATATTTGCTAATTCTGCGCAAAAAATCAGCCTTCTAACTTTAACCGTTTTTGAATTATTTAAATATTTTGATTATTGTAGCAGAAACATGTGGAATGTTCTACACGACTGCCTGGCGTCTAGATCAGGCTTCGTCGACGAAGCCTGCGGGGTCCCAGCTGGTAAGCATATAATGCCACAATTACTAAATTACTATATGTAAATACAAAAAGAAGGGAAAATCACCGAATATATTCTAACACCTTACAAAAAAACTTACAAAAACAACTATAAATAAATTCAATAGCGTAATTAAAAGGTTGACATCACGCCAAATCTATTCATTACTAATAATAACGCAAGCGGAAACAAGGCAACCTTGAAAATTAACATCACCCACAAACAATAAAAGTAAAAAGCAATATCCGTGTATTCATTCTGATGTCATAACCGTATAAATTAATTACTGAACAAACCGTTAGTTCTAACAGACATTGTACAGACTATTTGAAAAATTACATGCGGATATTTACGTCAAAGCTTAAAAAGCTAGGGATACAAGAGCACAACGTAGATCATAGAATGAGCTACACCCACAAAACGCCCACATTGCACCCTTGAAAAAATGTTTCTTCGTTTACGAGGAGAGTTATGGTCGTTTCCCACGCCCACACTTATTACGTGTGCAAACTTGGAAGGTTGAAATACCCTTATTTAAACACAAACTATTTTTGACAATATTGCGTTAAACGATAAAATGTAGAAGTCAATGCCTAATATTAATTTATTTGACCTATCGTAAACACCACATATGTAAATCATTTCAAGTGAAATCTCAAGAATAATAGTATACATTTGTGCAAGCTCTGTTTGTAACACTATTCACAATGAATCATAAAAATATTTTAAAGAAAATTGTTTCGTTTTTAATGAACTGTAAAATAATGTAAATAAGATATAAGGGATCGTTACCCATCGCCAAGATTACGTCTACAACTATAGCTTTCCTAGTTTGTTACTTATATCCATCTCACCAAAAAAAGTTTGAAAAAATTAATGTTAGTATCAATCCAAAAAACCAGTAATAGAAGAGACCTTTCAGAAATAGTCACTCGACCATTGATTAAGACCGTAGGATCACAAACATAATTGAAAAGTCAGTAGAAGAAAAAATGCTCTGACTTTTAACAATGTGTGATATGAAGGTTTGTTCTATAAGATAAATAAGCTACTGCTATGCCAGTACTCAGCACTTTTGAAATCCTATCTATCAGAAAGGAAAACAAAACCAGCCTTATTCTGAAATAAAAGAAGTTCAGGTAGGAGTACCCCAAGAAAGTTTAGTAGGTTCAATACTATATCTGCTGTATACTAATAATATCCTAACTCTTAAGCAATATACATTAGTAATATTTGCTAATAACACTAAAATACTTGCAGTTTGAAGAAACCATTAAGAAGCAGCCAAAAAGTTCCAAAAATCTATTGACTTTCCCTTGGAAAGAAGATGGTAAGTTGGTGCACTAATAAACATAATCAACATTTATCTGTTAGCCTACATGTTGCTAAGATTCCATATGCAAAGTGTCTGGATATGACTCTTGACACTGAATTTCGCTGGAAAGTACTTGTGAAGAAGAAACGTAAAGAACTTGATATTAGATACAAAAAAATTATTAGTTGATTGACGCTATCGACATACAACAAAACATAAAACAAAATCAAGTAGATATTGAAACCCATGTGGACTTACGCCATTAAACTTTGGGAATGTGCCAGTAAAACCAACGTACAAATTATGATCCGAAAATAAAATCTTAAGGAACATCGTCGCTGGTTCTACTGAAACAGCGACATCGATCGGGATCTCCAAATGAATACTATTGACGAGATCATTTCCAGATTTGCTAGTAGCATGAACATGGGCTACTCCATTATGTAAATTCCGAAGCTATTCAGTTCCTTGGCAATGCATAAATAGTTAGATAAACTAAGAAAAACCAAGGCCTTTGAGTTGGTTAGTACGAAGCAGAGTAATATAGTCTAGTGTTAGTGTACCTAGTTTAGTAACAATCTAATGCTTCTATTAAATAAAACTTTAGTTTCAAGTTTCAAATGTGGGAAACTTAAGTTAAATAAAAATTACATTGGTTATATTGTCTATATAATACATTTTAAAACATTCTTAAGTAGATGTGATTTGTAGGTTACAAGGTCGAGGAACCTTGACTTCCAGACAATTTAGACTGTATTCCTTTTTTCCACTGGTAGATGTTAGTATGGTACCTTTTTTCTAAAATTTGTAAGACTTGACATTGACATCTTTAGCATGGAAGGTTTGTGGGACCTTAGTCTCTGTCCTCTAATGTGCCTTATTGGAGAATGCTTTTGAACCTTTGGCTATGCAATATGTCAGAGATTATCGTTATTTGATTTAGTAATATAACAGTTAAAGCTGGTTGCCTCAATTATTTTCTGTCAGGTAGTCAGAAATTTAAAAGCCATCATATAAATTGAAAAATGATTCAATTATCTTGACAGAGGCTATGGGCTCAAAAAATCAGAATACTCCTATAATAGTCAGCGAGCAATATATAGCAGATCCATTAAATTCTTTAGTGTAATCACTAAAATGGTGACGTACTTAAGTACCACTTTACCGTAGCTCTCGACATTTCTAAAATATTAGAAGCAGTAGCACTAGCTCGCCAGACGAAGTTTTTTCTACTGTTCTACCATTACTACTACTATTTAAAAGAAGCAGAGTAGGTTTTGTAAAAACCAAAAATAGTCGACGTTTTCTAACCCTTCACATTTTGCAAATAGTTCGAGCCAAAATATATAATCATTTTAATTCTTTAGATAATAGTTTTCAGAAGATATTCCGACTTTGGTCAAAAATGATAATTTTCCTTTCTGAAGGTACCAAATCATCAACTTAAGATAAATAAAGATTTCATTCACAAAAATTCAAAAAATTAAAAAGAACACTTTAGAAGTTGCTATGGATACATTATGTATTGTGCTGTTATCTTCAACCCAGAATCTTAAAATTGGTAGTACTGAACAGTTGATACTATTGGAAGGATATATGTAAAGGTTTGGGTAACCAAACAAATGCGTAAATAATGCGCGCTTAATAGTGTACGAAAAAATTAACTTGATCGTAGGGTTGTTGACTAAAAAGTGCAAGGATCAACTGAAGACAGTTTTGGGTCGATAATTGCCTTCACAAAACAACAATACCTACAATAACAGTTAGACTTATCGACAATTAAAGAGACAGCGGGGGTTAATGCATTCAATTTTCATAATTAGGTATTTAAATTTTCAGTTCTTTACCCGCTTTCAAAAAAGCACATGGTACGCAGTAGCCTGGTGCAAAAAATGTTAAAAGACGAAGCTGTATTGCATTTAAACAACTTCATGGATAATAAACTCTGTTTAAAATATCGATGACATTAAATCAAACCCTAATAACTAAGCGTAATCATTAGAACACAAAGAGACGCCAATAGATTATTCACGACTATCAATAGACACTAACAGCACCCTGGTGTGGGTGAAATTCTAACAAAGGTAGTTTAAAAATTAAACTAATTTTGTTATTACTCTAGGCTAAACACTTAATAATTTTGGTGGACTATATGGTGCTCAAAATATACATTCTTGATTTAACGCCATGTGACTGAGGATTGTTTCTTATGGTTAACGGCAAATCAAAAGAATGAAAGATCAACAACAAAAGGTTTTAGGTATTTAGAATCAGAAATATGCATATTCACTAAAAGAAGAAAAAAACATGAAATGTTCATCGACTAGTTCATTTTGATATCAATATAAGCTTAATACTTTTTATTTGTGTATCTTATTATTGAGTACAAAACATTTATCTGCCATATCAAGGGGAGTCGGTTTAAATTCTTCAAACTTTCTAACAAAATTGGATTTCTCAATAACTCAAGTAAATAAGTTAGTGTATGTGTAAATTATCCAAAAATAGCTTGCAATACTTTACATTTCTTTGCTAAGTAATGAATGTATTAATCAAGAATAACGGTCAAGTATTTAAGGTAGATATGAAGATAAGATATGAACAGATCGAGTTTGATCCTAAGGTTCAAATGCCTAGCAAATGACCTTACTCAGTCATCTAAGCTGAACTGAGATAACCAGACAGTAAGTGTGAACATATGGAAGCCCTAACCTTGATTTTCCAGTTTGTAGGCCATGCAAAAAAATGTTTCTAACATAAATATCTTTATTTATTTATTCAATTAAAAATCATGTTTGTGTGGCTGTTACCAATTTTTGTTATATCAGTTGTTTTCAAGTTACTAAAAATAGCCTTTTTCCTCTAAAGTTAACTGTAACACATTTTAGCATAATTCTTTTCTTCAACCTACAGAGGGGATTTAGTTGTTTTTAAAAGCTCTACTTTGAAATACATCAAAAGTTGTTAACAGCATGATGCTTTAATCCCCCTCGCAAACTTTATAATGTGCATTACCCAGAAGAAGCTTAGCATGTCCATAATTATAAATTCAGAAAAACTTGTTTGCGATGTTATTAAATATTGATAACATGATTTGACTGCCAGACAATAAAGAGATTTATCAGCAAACACTATACTACTGACTATTAATGCAACCTAAACAAATTCACGTCAAATCACTTTTTTGTACTGTTAAAAATCAACAAGCAAGCTTTAGTGATGACATTTATAACCTGACCGAATAAACTATTGTTCGATAAAATGCTTTTTTTTAATTTATTTAACCAGATCAGCAACGTCGTGCTATATATGGTTCTGTTAACTATTGATTACATGTAACACTATTGTCGCTTAGGGATTGCCTATTGGCTTACCCATTCACTGTTTAGTTTTATTGTTGTATTATTTTGGTTTTGTCACTACACTACACTTCATTATCACTACTATCGTCGGTTGAGATGAGATCTTGCGTCAGTTTACGTTTCAAGCGTTGATGTATGTGTCTCATTCCTAGTGCGTAATGGGCTGCTCCCGCACAGTTTAAATTTTTAAAGAAGGTTGCCGCTAATTTTTTAATGTGCTCTTGTATAGTTGTGATATTTAGTTCAGCGGGTAGTTGGCGGTTCCTTATATACCATGGAGAATTTGTAGCTATTCGAAGAATCTTATTTTGTAGTGTTTGTATTTTGCGGATGTGAGTCGGTGAAGCAGATCCCCATACACAGCATGCGTACATTACCAGTGGTCTAATTATTGATTTATAGATTAGCATTGTACAGTCTATGTGTAGAGAACTTTTTCTGTTTATCAATGGGTATAGTAGGGCTAATCTAGCGTAGCTTTCATTCAATTTGTGGTTAATATGGAAACCCCAGGTTAGTCGTTGGTCTAAGTATACCCCTAGATACTTAACTGGGCTATTTTGTGTGTTCCATGGATTTTTTTCATTATTTATTTGAATGTTGGGTATATCTCTGAGGAGTCGTAAGGTAAACACTTGGGCTTGACTTTTGGTTGAGTTAAGGTTTATGTGCCATTTTCCCATATTTGAGATATATTATGGACTTAGATATTAAATAGTGTTGGGCCCAATATGGATCCCTGTGGGACGCCAGCATGGATAGGTCTAACTGTTGAGTATGTGGAATTGATTCTAACGAAGAAGGTGCGGTGTGTGAGAAATGATCGAATAATATGTATCAAGTAATCTGGTATGTGGAGGCGCTGTAGTTTATAAAGTAGACCTTCTATCCAGACCCTGTTGAAAGCCTTAGCTATATCCAGGAATGCTGCTGTAGTATAAGCTTTATTTTCGTAGCCTTTTTCTATGTATTCCACAATTCGTTATAGCTGATGGGTCGTTGAGTGTTTGGATCTAAATCCAAATTGGAATGGAGGGAGTATGTTAAGCAAGTGTAGGTTTTGAAGTAGGCGCCTGTTCATTATTTTTTCTAACAATTGGATAAAGTTGAGAGCAGGCTAATTGGTCGATAGCTCGTTGGAGAGTGCCGATTTTTTCCAGGTTTGTGAAATACAAGTATGGTTGCATTGAAAACTGTGGCTAAGTAGGCATATACTTTAGTTGTGAAGTTTTTAATTATTATGTTTGGTATGAGGTCGCTTCCTGGGGCTTTTTTCAATTTAAGTTTATTAGCTAATATTTTAACCTCTCTGGGCGATGTTGGTTTGAATTCACCACTTGTATTTGATTCATATTGTTGGAGATATTGTCTTACTTCCTCATCAAAAGCATTATCATTATTTGGTGCTGGAGTAAACACAGCTTCAAAATGGTCCGCAAATATAATGCACATTTCTTCATCTGTTGTAAAGGTTGTGTGTTCATCTTTTAGTGGTCCAATTATCTGGGGCTGTCGAAGAATTTTCTTTGTAGCTTGCCACATTGTAAGGTCATTAGGTTGTAACTCCTGGATGTAGTATGGATGTGGTATGAGTTAAATCTGTATTCATCCAGTTTTGTTTTTACTCTGCGTATTAGTCTATTTAATTGCATTTTATATTGCTGCTGTCGAGTATTTTGCCAAAGTCTTCAAATTCTATGCTTTTCGTTTATTAATTGTAGAATTTCCAGCGGTGGGTGCTGGTAGTTATTTGGTCTTATTGTGTTAGTGCTGATTGTCGCTGCCTTAATGGATTCTTTTGTTGCTTGTAGGAGGTTGCTTATTACTTCATCAATTTGTTGTGTTGTGTGGATTTGGCTAGGACATTTGATGTGGTCGCTCAATAGGTTTTGGAAGGTTTGCCAATCCACTTTAGCATTGATGAGCTTCGGTAATGGGACTTCTTGTCGTATGGTAGTATTGAAGGACATTACGACTGGCAGGTGATCGGAATCCATCTCTGTCATTACATTTTGATAGATTGGTCTTGTAACATTCTTAAGTAGCACAATATCTAGTATATCTGGGAGTCGATCTGTCCTGTATGGGTAGTACGTGTACTGACCCGGGGCTGCTATTTGAATTGTATGAGTTGTGCTGTAGTTGTTCTGTGGTGTTCTTGCAGTTAAAATCTCCAATAGCCATTGTTGGTTGATTGTCATTAAAAATAGATTGAAGATCATTTTCATCCAGTCTTCGATTTGGTTGTTTGTATATGCATGCTATTTTTATCTTGGAGTTATTTCCAGTTTTAGCTATCACAGTAACTGCTTCTAGGCTATTGAGGTCATCTAGATATATTTCTCGGATTTCCAGTTTACGTTTTGCTATAATTGCTACCCCTCCCGAAGCTATCATACCTGTTCGATCATTCCTGAAAATGTCTTTTTTATTTCCTCCTCGCTCAGTGAGGGGGGAACGCTACGCATCATGACTGATAATTGTTTAGCTTGGGCTTCGGGATCACGGAATGTGTGGCATTTTAAGTTATTTTTATCATAGAAGCTTGTAAGTTTTCGGTAATCATCTGTGCTAGTTAGGTTTATTCTAAGGAATTTTCCCTTGTATGCGGTGGTAAAATCTGTTGTTGCTAGTTTTTTAATATCTTCTATTACTTTTTGAAAGTTGTCACCTTCGTGTAAGTAGATTGGGGGGATTTTCTCCTTATTTGCTGCAATGTGCGATTCAGTTTCTGTGTTTGTTGGTAGTGTTGCATTACACCCTTTGCAAATTAATTTCGCGCTGCTTATATTTGGCGGGATATAATATTTGTTGGCTTCGATTAGTGTGCTGTGTTCAAACATATATCTTTTATTGTTATCTGCAGGTGGTGATAGGTCGCTGCTATCGCGTTTATTAGTGTTAAACATATTTGTAATTAGTCCTGGAACCCTTCCGACGGGCCCTATATAGCTTAAGGGGCTTAGTTATTAATTTTAAGTAGAACAACTGGTATTGTGAGAATAATTCGCTGGAAAATATTATGTTAAATTATCACTCGAGGTTCACTGGCCGCACCGATAACACGTCCGGTTCCGATCACAGTTAACTCGCGACAATAAAATGCTAGTATGTACACTAGTGATTACATACAGTAATTGCTACTGCACTTAATAATCTGTGTTTGATCTAGATAGTAGTTAATATTTTTAGCCTACAACGCCTGATTTAAAAACGTAATACTCGAGTGACAATGAGGCGCAGCCGTATCTGATCAAGCACGTATTTGTAATACTTAAATTATCGGGCGAAAGATAAAATCACCTTGATTAATGGCCGAGTTAAAAAAATTAATAAGGCTAGGTGATGACCTCATTACACTAATTGCTTATATTATACATCATTATAATGTTTTTGGCGGTGTTCACGGATGTTATAAAATCGTGGTGTCTACCCTTAATTATAAACCGCTTTCGTATATGGGTTTCGGCTTCTAATAATATGACTTCCAATATAAACTCTCTTGACGACTGTAATTGCTGTTGTGCCATCTATTACATTCCAGATAACAAAAATAATGTTGCCTCTAGAGTAGTTAAAAGAATATGTTCAGGATAAGCCATTAAGGAAATTTAAAAGTTTATAGAGTTAAACAATTAGTTTTCCTTGTAATTTCTTCACTCCCTATATGTACCTCAGTAAATTTATTTACGCACGAGTAATTCGTTATAATGGAGTAGTATGAGGAACTACGGTTAAAACTCTAACAGTTTTTCATTTTTCTGAGTAGAACAGCTTATCATCAGTTTTATTTGATATGTATGTGTTAGCCGTTTGTCTAATAAAAGGTTTTCCAATAAAAATTATATAGTTTTAAAATGAAATCTCAACCATGCTTAAAATATTATAACTGCCACTAGTTGTCATTTGTGTTTAGTATACTCTAACAATTCATCATGGTAAAATACACGCTTCAAAGACGTTTGGTTATTGTCCAAAAATTTTATGAAAAAAGACGTTCTTTTGTGAACATTCAACATACTCTTCGCGAAAGTTATGGTCCACATAATCCCTCTTCTGTACTTATATTTGTTAAATCGTTGAAAAAAGCACATATTGGAAAATGAATTAAATGGAAAGGCCAAACGGATTAAATATAGGCATATTCTTTTTTGGGAAAAATTCAGTTAAAACGGTTGGATGTTAGGACTGCCAAATTACTAATATTTACAAACACATACTCTACTGGTGACGTAAAGAAAAACATAAAACGGCTTTATAAATACTTCTCAACTGTCTAACGTCATATGCAAAATGCATACAAATAAGTAGAAGCGTCTCTCCATGAGTAAAAAAACTACAGGTTTTTAAGAGTACCATAAATGAAAACATACTATATTAATAATAACATTAATAAAAGCCAATCTGGTATAACACAAGAGAATTCTGGGATATAAATAAACTTTGGAATATTGGTTTATATAATTTTATTAATCTCATTAATATCTACTACACATTGTCAGTCTGTTAGAATTTTAGACATTTTAAAGCAATGAAGTAACGAAAACAAATAAAAAAACGACGTTCAGCTTATAAAGAAATGTAATATAAAATCTAGATGTGCGTCTCTACGAGGTAGCTGTACAGCACGGACGTGCTAAGTGCGAGTGTTTCATTTTGTTGTGCGGTATCGTGCCATTACCACGCCTCGTGTAAAATGTTGTGTGCTGTAAATAAAAATGAACAGTGATAGGGACCAGGCAATAGAGGAGCTGCTTGCAAAACACCTTAAACTTTGGGAACATTTCCACGAGTTTCATCAGCGAACAAAAGGACTTCAAATTTGCTCGTAATAATTACCATAGAGCCACGGTCTCTGTGATGTCGCCTTTAGCTCTAAAACGCCCCGCACACACTTGTGACATTCTCAACGACTGACAGAAGAACTCCCAAATGCTCGCCATTACCAACCTTAGTTCGGATAATTTGCACGAAAAGAATTCCGTCGAAGAAAAAATTCTCGTGTAACCCCCGAGAGAAAGAGGCTTGGCCTTTAAAGCGAAAATACAGCACCATTTCCATCTACTGATAGTAGATAAACCTCTTTGAGTCGTCATGCGCGGCGTTCCGGAGTATATTACGAAGAAAGAGCTGAAAGGTGAGCTTCCGGAGGATAACTTCCCCATCTTGACTGTGAAACGGATAAGAAAGGGCTCTTAGTGATGATGCTATTCATGTTTCTGAAACTATAGTGAGAGATCTTTGATCTGCACGACAACCTAGTCTTGGTTGTTGCGATGAAATGGCCAAAGAGAAAATTCTCAAACCGACGCTACTGCTGTTAATGGACTCAAGGATCCCTAGCCAGCTTAGGCATCTGCGCTCAAACACAGGGTGAGGGTAAACAATGTTGGATAGTTCCAGGCATTGAACTCTTCTGGTACTTGCCATTTATCCAAAACATCGTGGCGATTACGCAGACCTCCACTAACTTACTCGAGGTTATCGCAAGGGCTGTGCAAATGATAATCCCAGTCGTGGCATGTTTAGAAACAGCTGAATACTTGGAAAACGTTTAAACTTCTGTGATACTGACACGTGAACTTCCAATGACAGAGCTTCTAGGAGAAGGAAAAAGTAGGAGTTTACTCTCAGTAATCTTGTAAACCAAGGATGATAATGTCAACAATTTAGATGCGCGTGGTACACGTAATTCAATAATAGAATCGATCATGACTGCATTTAGTGAAGTAGAAAATATTGTTAAAGCCACTATTTTCTGTAAAACGTAATAACGAGTTAATATTGAATGAAAGAACACTGTAAATTAGTTACAAATAGACAGATTGAAAGACTATCGTTCACGAATTTTGCCGATTATTAACCATGCTTCAGTACTAAATAAAGTAACAGATGCTAATGTAGATAATGTAATAACGACTCGTTTTGTTCAAACTAAGAGTGATTTCACAATATGACAAAGTTTCACCACATAGTGCACCCATGACTAGTTATTGTATATGTAAAGTTACGCAATTTATTTACTATTTGTTTTTGCAATTATAAACAAGGAGCTTGAATTACAAAGTTGTTTTTGCTTGATGGTCGTGTACAGAGAAAGATATTGTTGTACTTTACAAATTAACACTGGGACTATGCAACTTAAATGCTACAACGTCACATACATCCATGGTTTTTCAGCGAGATCAAACTCGCATGTGCGATAGGTTCGCTCTTGACTACTCGCCTGTAGCGGCGGCCCTTCTGCTGCCTTACTTAGCTTTTAGATAAGATGTGTTTCCAAATGTATAACCTTCAAGGAATTGTCTGAATGTATAGCGTGGCGCGTAAAAACAAAACTTTTTAAAGTAAAAATTTTGGGGTTTAAAGAAAATTGTATTAAAAAAAGAATAGTACGAAATATTCACAGAGAGCTACATTTTTACGATCTGAAAATTACATTAGTCAAATGTCCTCCATTTTTGGCCACGCACTCCTCCATTCTGGTGATCAAATTTCGTGCCACCCGCTCCAGTAGGAATCGCATCAATTTCCTGACGTATTCTCTCCTTCAATTCATCAATCGTGTGAATTCTGTGGGAGAAAATTTTAGCTTTGAGGTAACCCCACAAGAAGAAATCGCAAGCAGTTAAATCGGGTGACCTTGGCGGCCATTCAACATTACCATATCGAGAAATTACGCGATTTCCGAAAACTGCGCGATCAGCGGCTATGGAGGGTCGAGCAGTATGGGAAGTGGCGCCATCTTGTTGAAACCAAGTGTCCACGGGGTAGTTCATCTCAAGTTTTTGGGTGAGGAAATTTTCAATCATTCTCACATATCGTGAAGAATTGACAGTTACTGCGTTACCCGCATCATCCTCAAAGAAGTAAGGACCGATTGTTTCTTGAGAAGAAATGGCGCACCAAACCGTAACTTTTTGGCTGTGTAAAGAGTGTTGATGCAACAGTTGTGGATTGGTATCGGACCAATATCGACAGTTTTGTTTATTTACACTCCCGTCAAGGTGGAAGTGGGCTTCATCTGACATCCGTAAATTTTCCACGAAAGTGCGGTCGTCGTCAGTCAGCTCTAAAACTTTTCTGCAATGGCTAACCTTTTTGCGTAATCGGTGGGCAACAACTGCTACTAGAGGTGAAAGCTTAAGTCACTGCACAAAATTCGGCCGAGGGAACAATGAGACAGCCCAAGGGTTCGCGCATGTCTCTGTGCAGACCGGTTCGGGCTTTGCAAAAAAGCCCCTTTCACAGGTCTTCGGTTCAAAACAGAACCTGTTTCTTCACAGCGCGAAACTCACAAACCGACTGCATTAAGAGATGGAACTCGATCGGTAGCACGAAGATAAAAATGCCCCCGAAATGCCCGTTGTACAGCTACGAAACTATCGTTTAAAGTGTAATACGCTTTGATAGCAAAGGCGCGTTGTGGGCCGGTCCAACGCTCCATGACAATTAACTTTAAGTTTCGATGGATCGGAACATGAGGCCGGAGGGGAGTTACCCAGTGTGACTACCCCACCAACCAACGCTCAAAAGGTCTCGTGTTTACGTACCACCCTGTATAAAAGCTTATAGAACGCTTCAATTATTGTTAGTCTTCTGTAGTTGGTTTTATACCGTTAGTTTTCTACTATGGATTTCCTACGGTTAGTTTCCATGGTTAGTGTCCTGATAGTACTGGTCGCTATAATTTATATGTATAAATTGTCACTTTGCTATTTTGTAAGTTTCATTTAGGTACTTAAGTAAAAAAAAACAACCTTGATTAGCACTTTTTTAGAACGGCCACTGTGATCCCTTAAATTATAATTCTTTGGCCACATTAAGATCTTTTTATTTTTAGCCATCGTCAAATTCAAGAATCAGTTAAATAATAATAACATATAAATAACAAATTACTAAATACGATTTGTTTACAACTTAATTTAACGAAATTTTGTCATACTGAAAATAATAAACGTTATGCCTTATGAGTCACTTGGTATGCTGATGCAAAAAAGGATTGACTCAAATAAAGCAAAATTGAACGCTAAGCAGCAATGAAAGCACTTAATTATGTCAAAATAAAACATGAAAGAATTAGTAGGGCTAAGGCCCAATAGGAGGATGATCCTAAATTAAGATGAACGCGAAGATGAATGGATCGGGTAAAGCTGCCGAAATCCTTTCCGAAGTTAATCACTTTCATTGCCAAAGAGCACCTCTAAAAGCAATTTTATGTAGAGCGGGCCTTCCGCCGCTCAGTCCGAAGTTATTCCTTATTTCATTTTAATTTTCTTTTAAGTCGAAATCGATACCCAATCGACCATAAAGACGATTCCATGTAGCCCCGAGGGCGCACGGCAGCGCCTCGGGGTTCGGCCGAAGGTCGCCAGCCTACGCCCGGGCGAGCCGATTACTCATTCAGCAGCGGAAAGGTCGCAAGAAAATTGGAGTACGTAACGGAAAATACAGGGCGTTTGTCGCGTGACGGGTGAGGGATCGAAGGCAGACTTCGCGGCGCCGCTACCTGTACCCGTCCCAGACGAAGATTGATCCGTCGTGGCGCGGACAGGTAATGGATGCCGCGATAACGGTGGCGCCAAGCGTCTTTACACCTGTATTATTAATTGCGCGGCGGTCGGGCCGGCGCTAATAGCGGAGCCCATTCAGGGCGGCGGCGGCGTCGGGCTGGGCGACGCTTTCCAGAATGCGCGCGGATGTATCACGCTCCGGAGCTGGGGCTTTATTTTCGTTTCGTTCTCACATACCGGCCTAACCAGGCAACCCAAATTACACTGTACGTTTCTGTGTCAATTACGATATGAAGTGGTCACGCACTCGGCAAATTAGAACGGTGTAATTTCAGGTAGCTAGAATCTAATGAAGCTCAGCTAATTAATAAGTTATCATTTCTATAAATCAAACAACCTTGCAATCATCGCATGATAATCTTAATATATGAATCCCAATGAACTTAACTGATCGACTAACACCTGCCAGCCAAAACCACTAAATGCAGAAATATCAAAATGTTTAGATATGATTATATAACGTGATTTTTTGAAATCTTGCCCTAAAAAGATAAAATATTTAGACCAATCGGCTGATCTCACAACGTCTTGAAAGGGTTAGGAAATTAATTTTAAGATGTGAACTACCCTTAAATTTTGGTAGAATTGGATTTGTAGTTTCTCATAATTTAAGAAAAATTTTAAGAGAGGAATGCGATCAGCCTCCGTAGGCTGGGTAAGTTGCAGCTTAAGGCGCCAGGATTTGGAGGGGCGCGAAATTTTAAGTTGAGTAAACGAAAAAGTGGGGGTACTAAACTTTGAAATCGTACATTCATCGTTCATCAACCTGTAATACACATATTACAAATAAATTATTCGGGAGCTTTCCAAAATGATCAATAACCATCCGCGTCATTTAATTCGAATTCCAGAACCTTCTGATACGTTCTAGAACCGCGCATTTAAATATGAGGCGGAGCAGATGAGCGTTCGTAGCAGTCGAATAGGAGAAGTCAATCATCGAACAACGGCGATGCAATAAATTAATGTTGCTATAGTAACCGTTGAGCGTTAACGTTAATAGTATTATAATTTATTTATTTTAATTATTGTGAAGTAGTGCAGTCCTTATGAATAAAGTTTAGTTTTAAATTAAGTCATCGTTCAATTTGCATTTTATTTATCATAAAGACTGAATAATGAGTGACAAATATGGCCGAGGTTTGCTAAAAAAAAAAAACGAGTGGGGCAAAATTAAAAAACGCCTCAAGAAGCATCTTGAACAATAGGATGTTGTGACCAAGAAAATACCAAAACTAGACACTTTTTCCTCAAGTAGTGTGCAACAATCACAATTAATTTCAGTGGCTTCAAGTTGAAATTGTAGTGCATCGAATGTATAGCTATAAGAGAATTCGAGGTCTCGGAGTCATTCGATAGCTCAGTATTGCGGTGTATAAATAAAAACTTCGTGAGTTGATGGTCTACAACGAAGTTCAACAAAACGATGACTGTTGATGAATCGGTTGTTTTATAAAAAGTTAATTAATGGAGAACGAATCAGGCAAATTTGGTTGGTTTATTCAAAATCAACTATTTTGTGCGACGTACAATATTGATGATTGAAAAAATAACCGTATAATAAAGGATCATGGCAATTCTAAACACAGAGGTAGCATTTCAAAATTTATTAGTAGAAGTCACAAAAAGTGAATTGTAAAATAGTAGACAGTACAAGGAAGAAGCTTTGTATTAGCGAAATGTTTTCTTAAGAGTTGTTAAACTTGTGAAGTTTTTAGCTTCCATGAGCAGGAAATTTGTGTGGATAATGACACATCAGGCTCTGTAAGAAATGGCAACTTTCTTGGTTGCGTACAACTAATTTCAAAAATGCAACCCTTTTATGGTCAAATATGTAGCAAAATTTGGAAATAGAGGAAAAAGGGTTCATTCGTACTAAGTACAACTGTTAAGGAATCAATTATACAGTCAGCGGACTAAGTTAAGGCAGTGATTGTCCAAGAGATTGTAAATGCCAAGTATTATTCTATAAATGTGTGTTTAAGTGTTTCTCATAAAACGGGATCAAAAAATTCTTTCATTCTTGATAGCTTATGATGTGTAGAGTATATTCCCCAAACGATTTGGGCGAAAACAATTTTATAAAAAAGATATTGCGTAATAATCGAACCCTTCTTTTTACGCGAAAATAGAGTTCGCGCGGTAAAGTGTATTCTACATCAATATTTTTAAAATACGCGTCTGTATTTACATTCTATGGCAAAAATAGTTACGACTAGTGCCACCAAATGTCGGAATATATGCTAAGACTATAAAAAATTGGAAACATTGCCTCTCTGTACACTATGTCTATAGTTGTACCGTGCACGCTACATGCAGCGTCAGTCGACCGAATCTTTAAACACGTTTTTCTTGAAACCATGCTTCTCAAGCTGGCTCCCACGATAGCTCTATAACTACTCCATGGATCGCCTTTTCAACGAACTTAAAAAGTTCGTTACTGAATTCTATATGTCTGTCGGTCTGTCGGTCCGTCACAAAATTTGAGATTTTTTTAAATTTTAAAATGGATTCTTATAGGAAATTTTACGCTGATTTCGAATTCGAAATTAAAAAATTTCTATCTCAAATAATTTTCGAGATATTTGACTTTGAATTTCGGGAAAATTTTCGACATTACGATTTTAAATGTGACTAGACCTCCCCTTTTAGATTTTATTTTAAACGAGTGTTTTATTACCCGCTCTCAAACGAAAATTTTCTATCGCTTACGGTTCCGGAAATATAATACCTCGGCCGCGCCTGCCGCCAAGCCAGAATTTGTCATTCGGAGGCGTTCGGGTCGGCACGGAAAGGCACGAACAATTTTGACCTTTAGAGTTGAACTTTGACCTGTGTGACAGTAGCACTCATAATTTTTTTATATATATAATTCTTATAGGACATTTTAAGCTGAATTCGAAAATGCAGTCGAAAAATTCTGTCGAATATTTTTCCCGAAATTCGAAATCGAAATCGAAAAGTTTTTTTAAGTTCGTTCTGGGATTGCTTACAGAGCAATCTCTTCGCCGGACCCATGTTTTTATTATAAAGTAGATTAAATTTATTTGTTGGTTGTTTATAATACTGTTATATGTGAAAAAAACGTGAAAAATCCGCCATTTTTTAATTTTCGATTTTATTAGTATTATTGATTTGGGTTCCAATTTATAGCATACATTTTACAAAAATTTTTGTTTTTTTGATTTCAGATAATTTTTTCAGATGCTAGAGTGGCAGTCGATAGGTTGTTTTTTTTTCGAGACGGTCACGTTACAGCGCGTACTACAGCGTCCCATGACATTATTTTTGATTAGAATCTTTTTTGTACTATAAGAGTTAATAAATACGTATCAAAAACTTGCAGAAGTTTATTTACTTCCTTCTATTAAAAAATCCAGAAAAAAAACTTATTTTTGGCCTGTTTCATGAAAACCTCCCCGTAACGCCAAATGTGTCACACAGACTGACTAGTTATGTGCTACTTACAGAAACTCCTGTTCAACGATTTTTAAGGTTTATTCGTAACTGTGGCTATAAAGATAAAGAAATAGCGAATTCTGTAGATTTTGTAGTCTTATATAAATCAATGGGGTGTATGGGGTTACATCATAGAGGTAGTACCTTTCTTACAGAAACGGTCACATCAAGTGTCATAGACAGGAGATGGTTTCCGAAGTCTGGTCCTCATGAAGTACCCAGCTCTCACTTATGGCTCCAAGCGCCACATCCTGGTAACTGCATTGACCTGCAGGCAAAACTAAGTGAGGGTAGCCAGATATGGCGAAAACTAACAAGTGGCAGCAGGCTTGTCAGTAGCAAGTAATAGCGGAAATCAAGTGGATTGGAACGGTATTATGTAGCATATATTTAGGCATGGTCAGAATGACTTGAATGGCTATAGAACTGCGTATGTGGAAAGCAACGGAAAACTACCACATATTATAGATCTTCCAAGAACAATCATGACAGGGAACCAAACAGAAATGGCCTTGAGTACTGGGCAGGACTTAAATGTCCACAAGGTGCTAAGAATCTCCCAGCCTGTTAGGATCGCTACTTGGAACGTAAAAAGTCTATTTCAAATGGGAAAATTTCATAACACCGTAAAAGAAATGAATAGACTAAAAATTGATTTACTTGGGCTAAGTGAAGTTCGATAGCCTAACAATGGACAAAAAATACAGAAGAAGGAGAAATAATATATTATTCGGGTGATAGTAACACATTAAACCAACATGGTGTTGCAGTATTGGTATCTTCAAAATTTAAACAATATGTAGAAAGTTATCTCCCGCTTTCCAATAGAATTATAATGTTGCAACTAAGATCTTCAAAAATAAAAATCAACATCATTCAGGTATATGCACCAACTGCAGAAAGTGACGAAGACGATATAGAAAAGTTTTATCATGATTTAGATCAAATTCTAAAAGTAACACACAAACACGATATGAACATAGTCTTAGGCGACTTTAATGCTAAAGTCGGCAAACAACGCTGTCAGGATATTGTAGTTGATTAATTCAATTCTGTCAAGAACACGATCTGGCCATAATGAACACGTGGTTTAAACTTCCAAACCGTCGTCTATATACGTGGCGTTCCCCAGCAGATAATCCAGATCACATTCTACGCAACCAGATAGATTATATTATAGTAAACAAACGATTTAGAAATGCTTTTAAAGCGGTAAAAACTTATCCTGGTGCAGACGTGGCCTCTGATCATAATCCCGTAGTTGCCAATATCAAAATTACACTAAGAAAAGCACGAAAACCTTGTACAAAGAAATTTGACATTGAAAAGCTCAGAAACAGCGACGTGTTCGAAAGAGTGACGGAAACATTCAACCAACGTTTAAAAAGCGAATACAAATTTAATGAAGGCATAGAAAAGAAATGGGCAACTATCCGATCCATTTCAACAAGCACTTGTGATGAAATGCTTAAACCAGAAAAGAGGCAAAAAAGAAAAACTTGGATGACGGATACTATACTCGAAATGATGGAAAGAAGAAGATTAATGAAACTATGCAATAATAGTGTTGCATATTGGGAGTTGCACAAAAACATAAAGAAAGAAATAAGAAAAGCAAAGAGTAATTGTGGTATGGCGGCCTTTTCGCCCTTGAAGCGCTTTTATATCGCGGCGACATGCCGGGGCGGCTTTTTGACATCTGCCGCTACGTTTTGCCGTCACACACAGAACGGCACATGGGCTTTGCTCAGCCGACAAGTATACACGCATCGCAGCTCGGCCAATTCGGTCGTGTCTCAATACCCCGCATATATACGTTCCGCAGCGGGGCCAATTTGGTGGTGCTTAACAACCCGCTCATATTCACACCGCATCACGTCCAGTACGGCCGCATTTAACATCCCGCAACATACAAGAAGACAGCGCATCAAGGTGGCCACCGTGAAACCATCGCCGACGAAGCCGAAGCCGATTCAGGTGAGCGATTTGGCTTTACTTTCGGTGGATATCGGTAGCCGCCCCCATCCGCTTTCGCGCTGGCCGGTTAAGGGACGATTTGAGCCTTATCGGTTGACGTTCCAAAACGGGCCGTACTACGTATCCCACACCGCACCACGAGAGCGGCTATTTACACGCCTGCCTCTCCAAGTTGGTTGAAAATAAAATGTGAAAACATTAAACATCTGGAAAAATTACATGACTCAAGGAATCTGCATAAGCAAGTCCGTGAATTAAATGGAAGAACGTATAATAATAACCAAGGTAATATATCAATAAACTCAAAAGGAGAAATTATCACAATTGAAGATAAAATAAAAGAATGGAAACATTATACATACAATCTTTTCAAAGATGACAGAGGTGTTAAACCAAATACAAATGTAAACAAAGACAATATCCTAGAAATAACAAAGGATGAAATTATACAAGCAATAAAATCATCACAAACAGGAAAAGCCTTAGGACCAGATGAGGTACCTACTGAAATTATGAAACTGATAAAAGACGAAAATATCCCAATACTAGTAGATCTTTTCAATTGAAATGGAGTAAGACAGGGATGTGTGTTATCACCCTTACTTTTCAACTTGTATTCAGAAGAGATTTTTAGACAAGCTTTTGACAATTCTGATGATGGAATACTATTATATGGAGAACGAATAACCTCAATAAGATATGCCGATGATACGGTATTAATGTCTGAATCAGCTCAAGGATTGCAAAGAATGCTGGACCAGATATCAGTCATTAGTCAAGATTTCGGTCTCTCCATAAACACAACAAAAACAAAATCAATGGTGATCAGCAGAAATCCTCAAGCAACGCAAATAGTACTACGGCATAACAATAGAATAATTGAAAACGTATCTCAATATCGTTACCTGGGCTCATGGATAAACGATCAGTGTAATTGTCTGCAAGAAATCAAGGTGAGAATAGAAATGGCCCGCTCAGCATTTATGAAAATGAAAGCAACATTATGCTCTCACGAGATACATCTACAGATACGTATCAGACTATTACGCTGCTATGTGTACTCTGTGCTGTTTTATGGTGCTGAAACGTGGACATTAACGAAGGATGCCCTTAAAAGAGTAGAGGCTTTTGAAATGTGGACATACAGAAGAATGCTTACAGTTCCATGGATCCACAGAGTGAGTAACAAGGAAATTTTGAAAAGGATGCAAAAAGAAACAGAATGTATTGAGAAAATAAAAACAAATAAACTGCAACACCTCGGCCACATTATGAGAAACACTAAATATCGGTTATTGCAACTAGCACTACAAGCCAAGATTAACGGCCGACGCCCACCAGGTCGCAGACGTATATCTTGGCTGAGAAATCTAAGAGATTGGTATAAACTGACATCATCACAACTGTTTAGAATTGCAGTATCCCGAATCATGATCGCACACACTCTTCAGGCTATATTAAAAGAAGTAAATTCTCTGGCTATATATATACGTACCTTATGCAGAGGGCTGCAACTACAAAGAACAGCAAGTACTCTATTTTATAACAATAAATCTATAACTTTTTCAGTTCTTCAACCAATATCTTGGGGTCTCACCTTAACAACGATTCCATATCTTTAAAAACGTTATCGACAACCAGATGGAGTGCCCGTGCTGATAGTAGTATTTGTATAATATCGTAGGAGATTTTTAATCGTCTGACACACGTTTTCCATGACAAGAACGCATAGTATGAAGCAAATAAAATAATGTAAAATAGCACCAATGGTATGTTTCTGGAACAATGTTCTTGTAAAATCTCAACAAGTAATTGAAAGGCTTCAATGAGAAAGAAAACTTATTACGATATACAGTATTTTTTAGAAGCTCTTATAAACACTTTCTGAAACAAAGATAAAAATTAATTTATGAAACTGACGTCTACAAAACAGACGTTACAAAAAAAGGAAGTCAAAAGTTCCTTTTGGAGAAATCAACGATGGAAATTACAAATTTTTCATGATAGAAACGTAATATGCTGCAAGTAATTCTTTGAAGCTCAACTTACTACGAAAAAGAACAATCTATACAGAAATATTTAAGGATTTAGGATTTCTATGGCAAGTCACAAACAAAAAATGACAGAATACACCATCTACTGGAAAAGTATGTTTTTGAATTTAGATAAAAATTTCCTAGAAATGTGTGCATTCAGCATCATTTTTGAGAATTCATAAAAGCATCGACAAAGAAGATAAACATACTAAACCAAAAAATCAGTTAGAACCACGAAGCACGTCTACTTTTCCCAACTGCATTAGAAAACGATTCTTGTCAGCTCTTAAGAGACGAAAAACTTTTTGAGATCAACGTTAAAACAAGAAAACATAGGTTTATTAATTCTAAAGCCAGGAAAATAAATATTTTTTAAATAAAAGTTTCTAGATAAAATAGATTTTTATTTTTCCTCATAAATGTGTGAATGTATGTAAGCACTGTATTGACGCTTATGGATATATGTAACAACAATCAAGAATCTACTTCTTTGTAATTTAAAAACTTAATCAGATCCTGGATGTAATATTGAAACCCAGAAACACTAGCTATTCCACACATCATTTGATGCAAAATAAAACGAGCTTTTTACTCGATGAAAAATTGACTGAATCGCAATAAGAAACCAAATAATGTTTTCTTTTTGTTATTCAAACTCCCTCAATTAATTCATCCCTTAAAAAGCGGAGTGGTGGGTGAGGTTATAATTCAGAAATAATTGCATATAAAATAAAACGTACCTTCCATCTGGGGCTGGCGATCTATTGTTATGGTGATTAAGGTAAGCGTGAGAAATGAAAACTTTCTTAATCTTTTGAACACTGAAAACCTCAGCATTCGACTTATAATTGGACTGAAACTCGGATAATTCTTTCATTTATAGTATTCAGTCTACGATTTAAAACTAAAAAAGAAAAAAATGAGATATTAGAATGCGGATACTTAAAGCTTGCGACATATAATAAAAAGCTATGAAATAGATTGTAAAATGGCATTTATAAAGTTCTTTTTTATATAATGGTACAATTAAATAAAACTCAAGAATATTGAACTACAAAGAAAAGGATCAACTCTCACAAATGGAAATGAAGAGTATGTGACATAGCAGCGGGTGAGAAAAAGGAAGGAGAATGGAAGGAAAAAGAAGACAAGAATTAGATATCGCAAAAGAAAGGCGAATGAAAAGAGGAGAGAGAAGGAAAAAACGAAAGCAATTGTGGAAGCTGCATAATAAAATTTCTTATGAAGCAAAGCGTTAAATGAATTTTTAATTTAAGAAGGAGAGCTGATAACAAATGGATCCCTTGGACATGTTACTCCAACTGCAATTATACCAGTAAAGATCTTATGTATTGAGTCGAAGATAATAAATTTCTATAATAAATTATTGGACGCCTGAAAACATACATAAATTATTAATAATACAGTATGGAATGATAATGTGAGCGTTCCCTGAGCCTCCCCCCCTCCCCCAAGTAAAAATCAACAATTTGCTAGTAAGACTTTCGAAATTGTTATTTAGGACATCTTTGGAATTACTAACAAGACGATTTGGAAAAATAGGCCATAAATAATTTGTAGTATCATCGCATATTATCGCCAGTGGTCCAGTGGTTGAAAGGCGAGTTGGGGTGCTGACAGATCCGGGTTCGTTCCTGGAGCTCTCTGATGCCTGGGGGTGGCCTACCGGCTATTAAAACTAATTAAGTACCTGCGTTCGTTTCGAACGGCAGTCTCATGCGCGGTGCTTATCACATCGCCTCGCATCGGAGATGGTGTGCGACGACCGGTCATAGTAGGGAAACATATGAGAATTTCAATCTTCTCAGTTTTAGGCCGTGCTCCATCGCGGGACTTTAGAAGCTTACCATTATCGCATATTAATAAAAATCTTGAATGTTGTGCAATGTGCTTTTGAACTACGCTTTCTACAGTTCGAAGTTAATTCGCGGTGTTTATTTTTATTTGAACTACAACGATGGCAGTAATACCTAATTGTACACATAACATTTTGGCGGCGCAAAAAGAACACGTTTTTGAAATAAATAGTACGAGCTGCGTTAAAGTTCTAACCTCTCTAAATTTTTTTTCAGCGGTGAGAGTAAGAAGAAAGATGCGGTTAATGTTAAAAGACATAGGAAATGTTTTGTAATATATGACAGCACCATACTATGTACAAATAGAATGTAGCCAATGTAGCGAATCTTGTTCGGTATACTTCAAATGGCAACTTTTAGTGTTCAAGAACAACGTGTAATTAATCCGTTTTCTCCTCTTGCGTGGTAAAATTTATCACCAATTGAGTGAGACATGCGTTGAAGGTATTATGGATGTTAATAATGTGCGTTCGTGGGTGCGAAAGTTTAAAGTAGGTCAAAGTCGTATGACAATAGACCGAAGCAGCCTTGGTTACGAACCAGCCAGTCTGAAACCATGATGCGAGTGGAGCAAGTTGTTAAAGACGACCGTCGAATAAGTATGCGTGACATCGCTTCTAAACTTGGCATTTCCGTAGGATCTGTGGTGTCAATTTTAGACATTTGAAAATGCGGAAGGTTTCTTCAAGGAATATCTCAGGGCATGTTGATATGTGCTACCACCATAAATTTCCAACCATGGAGGGCACTCTCCGTGGCCGCTCATTTTCCAATCGAGCCGCTGTTGCATCAGCGATTCTCCAGTGAGAAAAACAGATCCCTAAAGAAGTGTTCTCAGCAGCTATAAAATAATGGCGATGAGGTTTTGAAAAATAGAGACCTTGGAACTTGAACGCACCTCGTAGTTGGTTGGAAAAATAAATCGGCGACCATCACACACCGCTTGTGAGTAGGTCTGAGAGTTCAATTTTAGTGGAGCATGGGCCATTGAATTTTTACCATTGAGTAGTTTTTTTAATGAAAATAACAATTCCTTTTCCTCTACAACGTCTTTTCCGTCGACAGTTCAATTTTGCGTGTGGTGGGATGATCACTGATCGTAGCACAATATAGTTTTTCACAACTGAATTAGTTAAGAAGAGGAGGAAATTAACTAGCCATCCCTCTTCAGAGTCCTCAGCGCTCCACTAGGCATCGTGCTCAAATGTTGGGTCCTTTTCGTCGCTCACTACCGTGCCCCTATACAGCGAGTTTAAAATTCCAGTCGTACGAAGTCATGATCGTTCAAAAGCTGCTTTAAGGTGAAAAGAATGTTTGCAATTATTAATTTTGATAATATCGTTATAATGATGAATGATGATTTTGGACAGCAGAGAATCCACAAGAATTTTTTTCGTTAGGCTACACTTACTGGCAATGCAGCCTCAAGAGCTTATTATGCCTATTAACATTAAATACTACGACGTGACATACATCCGTGAGTTTCAGTTTACTACAGCGGCGGCTCACCCACAATAGTTATATCAAAAACTGCTTGGTGTTCTAATTGTTTTGAAGAAAAAAGGGTTGCAGTAATAGTGACTTTAAAACACTTTGTCGCCGTGCTATGAAATTTTTTGTATGCAAATTTCGATTTTTGTGGGCCAAATGGAAAATGTAGTCCCAACAATATAGAGCTACAGTCCACAAAGCAAGCATTTGTTCAATAAATGTTTCTCCAGCACATAATCTCACGATTCAGCGATACCTCTTACCTGAGATTTTTTTTTTCGTTTATCTCAAATCGGAAGTCTACATTCGAAATTCTTATACAGTAGGCGAGCTGAAAGTTTCCATTCAACAAGAAGAACGTCATCTTCTCGACATAATCTTCCCAATTAATTAATCAATTTATACCCGTCAAACTGCATTTATTAGAGATTGTTTTGATGTTAACAAAAATTTTCGTAGCAAAAATCAACAAAATTACACTTAGCAGGAACGTTTCAACAGCCATTCAAACTAATTTGATATCCACAGATCTTTTTGCTCCATCAAGTCAAATCAACCGGGTTGCTTGTTGGAATAGGCATTTATTTATTCACGGGGGGATTAAGATTAGGCAGTGGTCGCTACCCGCCGCTTTGTCAACATAAAATGTGCGTTTTCCTTTGTCTTATCGCAGGTTTGTGACCGATTGGCTGCGTTCACTTCATGCGTTGCAGTTATCGCTTTATTTATGAATTCATAAAAAATACTCAATGTGCGCATATTAAATTTTTATCTAACTTCTTAAATACTCTTTATAAATTGTTTGTGTTTTTCACTCAAGTTTCTATAACGGTATAAAATGTATGATAAACGAGGTGATGGACAAGACTTGTCTGCTACCCACGGAATTAAATTGAAGATTATTACTAGAACCCGTCGCCTAAAGATCATACCCCTGTAATGGTTTTGATGTCCATAATGTATGCGTGATATACATAATAAATAACGAGCCGCTTACTGATGACGAAGGTCGAGGGTGCTTATCCGTTATTGATGACTAGGATTACTACTGAAACCGATTCGCGGCGAGTAAAGCTTATTTTACAATAAACACGACATGTTCTCAAAAGAAATGCGAAAAATTCGTGTAATATAGCAGTTAGAATGTCAGGCTGGCATTTGGAAAGTCCTCGTTCGAATCTCGGAAAGGTCAGGAATTTATCGTAATTCTGGGACCGGTATTAAATATGTAGGGAGCAGTTTAGCTATAATTAATTATATTCTATCCAAAATAGTGAATTTGCTTTACGATAAAGTTGTCATTGAAATTGTAGAAAATGGGCATGTAGTGCGTGTTACACGAAAGTTCTAAATATAAACTGGAAATATTATATATTTTGCAATTCGCAATCTGTAGCCACAAAGGGATAATAATATATTTATAAATGATTCGATCCTTAAAAGCTGCATTCGAATTTTACTAAAAATGTCAAACTTTACTTGTGAAGTCCTTTATTGTTGTTTTTAAGAGGGTGTTTTAATAAACTCTGACTTTTTTGCAGAAATAGTACATCGTGGTATTGTTAAAACTAATTCTCCACCACATCATGATTAAAGGAAAGTTTTGGATCTTTGTAACACTTAAGAATTTAAAGACTCCTCCTGAATAAACGTCTACTAGTGGGCGAATAAAATTTTTCTTCTTTGATCTTTCACGAAATGTTTCTTTAATTGTAATATATAATGTTTGTTAAGTGTGTCGCTCTAGTTATGCAGCACACGAGCACTTTGTGCTAATCAGATTATAGGATTGATTTTCTACAAAATTCCTGTACATATAATACGATGGCTATTTTTTTCAGCCTAGCGATACGAGGTGAATTTGCGCAACTTTTCCACCATAACATCTGTCACTGCCGAGTCCAAAACATCAGTTGGAACTGAGCTGCAGGCCCGTTAATATGGCTGGCATGATACATTCTTTCGCCAAATGCGCGGCGCCATTCGTTTTCTACACGCAGAAAAAAATAGAGCAGTAGAAATTCATCGGAGCATGAGCTGCGTTTACGGTGCAAACTTTATGAGTGATGTACGAGAATAGTGTAGGAAATTTAAAGGTGGTCTAACTGATCTTCAAGATGAAGGTAGACAAGGACGCAAGTCTGTCACTAGTGAAGACCTTGTTCAGCAAGTTGGCCAAGTAGTTCGACAGAAACAGAGGCTTATCATTTCGAAAGTTGAAGTCTGAAACAACAGGCGACAACGCTGGCGACAACCTTTTGTAAAAGAGTATTGGCAAACTCGCCCATTGCCATGACAAATGTCTCAATGTTTAGGGTGACTACGTGATAAAGTAACATTTATTGTACTCGACTCCTGATAATAAAACCATTTTGTTATTCACACTTATCTTTATTTAATGCCCCATTGGAGGTTGAAAAAATAGCCCTCGTATTTATGATATAAAGCAGTTCCTGAGTATGTCAGTTGATTCACAGTTAAAATATTAAAAATCGCAATATATCCCTACCAAGCCATACAAACAATTCGTATAGAGCTAAATTTCCATAACAACGGTGAAGTACCTCAAATAACGGTAAAGTTTTATAGTTTCCAAGAATATTTCATAAGGTTTGCTATGCTGCTTTATTGAAAACGGTGTGACGACCTATAAACATAATCAATGTCGAGTGGTCAAAAAATAACAGAAATTTTATTATGTACTGTTACATAATTTTCAGTAAAATAAAACATAAAGCTAATTAGAGACTTTCGAATTATTAGATGGTTATGAATTATATTGGATATTAGGAAATGGATATTTACTAAAAAGCAAACTTAACAATTGAATAAAAATATGTCATCATCCTTACAATTATGAGTAACTTTTTAGTAATTACCATCAATGGTTTTTAAAAATTAAAACAAATCAGGTTTTCAGAGTCGGTAATGAACTAACAATGTTCTAAAAAATATAAATTTTCCAAAATTTGAGAACCTTTATGACCACGAAAAGCATGTGTAACATAATAAGTTTATTATTTTAAAAATTGATAAGATTCTTCCATACTCTGCATCATTCATTAAAAATTAATTGCATTAACTTTAATGCAATATTCTATAACAAATGATTGCTAATTCTAAAGCTTATAATTTTTTCTACCCACAATGATATAATTTGTAGAAACAGTATACAAAATTGTTTAAAGACAATATTGAAATTAATCCGAAAGACTTAATTTAGATTTCGCCTCGTCCACTTACCCGACATTCATGAGTTATTTCGAATATTGGAAATATCAAAATCTGCAAACAAATCACCGAAACTATTTTTTTTACAATGTAATTTCTCTTTACGATAGATTCAGCAACCATTTTGCTTTCTATCGAGTCAAGATTTTAAATGTGTCTCCAAAACGGCGACTTCTAAGGTTCCTTTTGTTATTCTCCATTATTTAACTTTTACATTCCACGTTTTAATGACATTTTCCACAACGACGGCTCAATTCACAAAACAATTTATTGTTGATTCTATGATAAAATCTATAATACAGAGTCCTGAAGTAATCAATAAATGAATAAGACTCGGCTTATAAAATAATAAAGCGTACATTGATTCTGAAAAAGTGAGTTGTTTTCTTTATGGCTTCCTAAAATAATGTTAAAGATACTAATATAAGTTTAGACACAAATAAAATAAAAGCAATATGAGTTAACCATACTATGTTTTGGGATAGGTTCAACATGTTTCCATTTACTTACGCCTCTTGCAAGGTTCGAAGCGTGTTCATAATTATTACTTTTATAATGCAGAAAATTAGACGTTACAGACCTATAAGTAAATCACTTGATTGAGTTCACATAACTAGACTTTTTTATATTAGGTGTTTTCCTAAGACAGACTAAACTAATCATTGATCAAATTACAAAGAAAATGACAAAAGATAAGTACAATTATGAAACTATAAAACAGGCAGAAATAACACCCGCAGATTCTGTATTAAATTGGAAATGAGATAGAATCAATTGGAACAGAACATTTTTCTATTTAAAAAATCAGATATGTATATTAAACATGTCGAAGTATCCATCTACTTCGTACACGAATTATCCATAGGTCGAATTTGAATTTATGTTTTATTGTATTAATTTTTTATATCGGCTGTTTGTCGACTAAAAAAGGGATATAAAAAATCACCTGAAAGTTTGAGGGGCATCACTAAAACAACGAAAAGAAGAAAATCATAGACATTGTGGCACTTAGAATTCATATCCTCTGACACACTCTAGAAAGCTATACAACAGAAATTTCGCTTGTCAACCAAATGCACCAAGTAAAATGGCGATTTCTCTAAAAAGTATAAGGCATCCGGAAAAAAACTATTTATTCCAAAGAAGAAATCTGTTGGAAACAGTTCAAATTAAACTTCAGTATCATCTGACAAAAATTAAAGTAAAAACCGCAATGGTGGCTTATTTTTCATTTAATCTTTGGTATTAGAGACAAAAAAAAAGTGTCGCGCTGATGAAGTTGAGAGAACCGAAACTTACACTAGCATATTCTTGTAAAAGGTGTTGGATAGTAGGACGTAAAGCTTCTGGCATTCCTGTAAGAATATATAATTGGGCTGTGACAGAATATTTCATTTGCAATATAATCAGAAGCCACTTAGAGAAGATTTTGGTATGTTTTGTGCCAATTGAATAATCAGTTAAAGATGAGGACGGAAATAAAAACATTTTCTTCGTGCTCTTTAACAAAAGTGCCTCCAACAATTTAGATAGCTAAAAACAGAGTAACACGAATAATTTGTTTGTTTTTTCAATATTTCGAGATCATGTTAGAAACTTCTTACAAGCTGCCCCATTAAATTTATTAAATTAGAGAAAAATATGGCGTTCAAAAATGACTGGAATTTTCCCTTAAAAGTTTGGTCGTGTTACAGATTGATGTTCTTGCTCTGTGCGTGCCTAAAGATAGACTAGGCTGTTACGCGATGTTACCATATAATGTTGTCGGAACGAACAGAAAGAAAAGTAGTGCAATACTGCGAGTGGGGTTGTTAATAAAGCAAAAAATTATAAAAATATAAAATCATGGGCGATAGACGGCGTAATTTTTGGGCGACAGAAGGAGTGACTGCTTCGGACATCCTTATAAGGTTAGTAGCACCGAGACACAGAATCGTCAAAGACAATAAGAACTATGTTGAGAAAATAAACAAGAAAAACTGATCGATTGGCTGCTAATTTCGTAGGAGCTGTACTAGTGAGCGGTAGTGCGAGTCACTTAAACGATTCAGTAAGGTCATTACGCAGCACTTTGTTCAACATGCCAATGCACGGCCACAAGCCAGTCGCCACACCGTTGCCACTTGACAGACTATTGGGTACACTATGACGTCTCACACCCCATATTCGCCAAAATTCTCCTCTAACAAGCTTCAGTCGGCTGTTTAACTGATTTTGTCTCACAATGTGTACTACATACTGCAAGCTAAACGATCACCTTACATTATTAGTGTAACTTGTAATAATAAAACTCCCAATTCTATCGATTGTTTATCTTAATTTTTCACTAAATTACTTCATACATGTAGATGTATGTGTACTTACATTTTCAGAAAACTCGAACACTTACCAACTGATACCTGCCGTAAAAATAAATTCACAAGAAAAAACGATATGCGCTTCAAGCGCTGAACAAAATGTGCAATTTGGTAAAGTGCTTGTTATAAATAAGTGCCTCTTACCGAGACGCGGCTGACGCAAAAACTTCAAAATCTAATGTAGTCTCATGAAACATGACGCAAGAAATATTCTTGGCTGAAAAAATTGACGCATTTTCTGTCTGCCATGTTATGGTAATTTAACATAAAGTTCAAGTCTGTTTTATATGCAACATTTCAAAATGTAATAAATATCTGCGTGTGCTTTTTTATAATCATGTAAAACGCCGCAACTCTCGAGGTATTTTTGTATAATAAAAATTTAGAGGCCATTTGTTTAATATACGTTTAAAACTATAAAGGAAAACGTTTTAACAATAAATAAAACAGAAACGGTGCTTATGCTTGTCAGTAAAAAAAATTATACAATTATTTGAATCGCGTGAAGTTTTTAATTTTTATCACAACTGTACTTGGTAAAATTAATTGTAATCATCATATAATTTAATGAAGTAATAATTGCTAATTAATAAAATCAGCATTTCAACAAGATGGTGCAATCGTCCGTATTGCACATGAAGAAATAGTCTTGCATAAGATTTTATTTTAAAAACTTTCAAAATTGTAGATCTCTAGATTCCTTCCTTTGGTTATATCTTAAAAGTATAGTATCCGCCAAAAGTACATAGTGCTTTTGTGCACCATCTGTAAGTTTTAACGAAATTTAAACATTTCTTTATGTGATTGTATAGCAAGAAATTATAATTTTTTGAATATATTCAACTACCATTAATTTCAATAGCCACAGCAAAGACCACGTTCACCACCAAATCATATGGCTATTATCAAGCTGTGATATACAAATTGCTGTTCATTCATGTGCACAAAGAGAAAACTTCGAGATCGATTCAGATCACATATGGAATTAAGTGACAACACAATCAAAAGGCCGGTGCAGTAATTTGAACATGACAAAGTTTGGAGATCCTTTTTAAAATGGACTTTTTAATTGATTTTTAACAATTTGATGGAAAATTTCAAAGAGCTCGAAGTGACTCTAATAATAGAGTTACAAGCAAGTCAATCAATAACTATTATCGTCCAAAAGAACAATGAAACAGCAATATCTATTAACAAAGTCCTATAAATTCGATATTTCAAGCAAGAGCTGCCATTGGAATATCAGGAATCCAATTGTAAAAGAATTCTGCACAACAATTTGTATTGGAAAATCAATATCAAGCAAATACATTTAACTAACGAAGCCTACTTTCTTCTAGATGGGTATGTAAATAAGTAAAACTTTCCATTTTGGGTAACAAAATACCTCATCAGTGAATGGTGTGCATTCTGCTAAATAGCGAAGACTGTCAATAGTTGTGAAGAAATTCATTATGACGAGACAAGGAAGAGGTTTAAGGCTCTCTTAATTCTAGGAAGACGAAGTCACAGCACATAGAACCCACGAGAATACGGATGTCATATCTAGTGCGCTTGAAGAAAAAATAGGGTTATTGGATATGAAGTAAAAAATAAAAATGAGCCAAATGACCTGAAAGCGCTACAAGAATTAAAAACATTGGAAATCCCAGAAAAACTTGTAAAAATACTAGACATGACATTAATAAATAACAAAGGCAAAATAAGATCCTAAGAATGTGTCAGACGAATTTAGCATTAACAAAGGAGTGAAGCAAGGAGACCCAATCTCCCCAACACTGTTCTACCTAGTACTTGAATCCATTTTAAAAAAGCAAACCTAAATAGGAAGAATATAATAGAAAATAAAGCGCAAATAATAGCCTACGCCAACGATATTACAGTTATCGGAAACACAAAAAAATACTTAATAAGAGCAGTAGACAGACTCGGGTTACAAATAAAAGGCAAGACAAAATATATGAGTGTTACAAGGGAGACGCAAAAAACTAAAAATCCTATAAAAATAAATAACTACAAGTTTGAAGAGGTATTACACTTCAACTATTTAGGAGCAGCGACAGGACAAACGGAAAAAGAAAGGATAAAAGAAAGAAATTAAAAGGATACCAAATCTTTGGCATTAATAGAAAACTACTGAAGTCCAAAACAATTAGTAAAAGAACAAAAATCCAAATGTACAAGACTTTGATTAGACCAGTTATCTCTAAAAAATTAAATGGAGAAAATATATCCAGACATATAAAAGGAAAAAGACTAGAATGCGTGGGTCATATTATGAGAAGAAAAGCAACAGAAACAATAAAAATAGTAATAACCTGGACCCTCTTAAGACCAAGAGGAAGGACAAGAAGTAGATGGCGGGATCGGGTGGAGAAAGATATAAAAATATTAAAAATTAAAGACTGGAAAATAAAATGCAAAGAAAGAAAAGAATGGAAGAAAATAACAAAAGAAGTCAGGACTAACATAGATTTGTAAAAACATACGTACAAGAGGAGTAATCCACCTCATTAAATGGAGTAAAGAGCGTTTTGCTAACCATAACGGCATTGCAGATGCTGATGATTCAGATGACCTGAACCTCTATAATTTATTTTCTGTAGAGTTACTTTACAAATGTACAAAAATTAATCTAGAACTATTGATCAATGGAGCATATCAAAATTGAAATATATGGCCACCTCTGATGACATTAGGTGCAGTAGAAAATGCTATTTTAAATATACCTTCAGCAGCTGATTGCAAGTAAAAGAAATATTTTGTAAACCTGGTGCATTCATTATCGTAATTTGGTTATTATTCCAGGGAAAACATTTTTTCAGTTAATAATTTTTAATAATTTTTTTTCGTCCTTCGTGTATCCTTTTGTGGACTCTGTAGATAGAAAACCTTAACATTAGGAAAAAGGTAAATTATTCCATAAAAGGAGATCTAATTTTTGACACAATTCTGAAATAGGATTGGCATAATTATTATGTGGTTTTGTTTACTTGTAGGCTCTTTAGGTGATAAGGTAACTGGTCACCAAACACAACTATTCTGGTTTGATTTTCTTATACAAATTTGGTATTCCATTAATATACATTATAACAATATGGAATAATTGAGTCATTTCCATCGTAACATAAAAATTGACAATTTTTGACAAAATTAAAAATTCTCAAGTTCCGTGCGGATAAATCAATTGTGCAACAGTTTTATCAGCAAGATTTAGTATTGATTAGCTACGAAATCTCTATAACCTACTACTAATGAAGATCTAACCATACTATGACGAAAAGGATGCTCCCCCATAGAAACGACTCTTTAAAGCCATATTTTGAAATATCTAAATCGGTGGATATATTAGGAACCATTAGACGCTCTAGCATTTTTGCGTTGTATATTTTTTAATTATGTAATGTTATTTTCCTATGGGCCTTCACCTATGATATTTGCAAAAGTTATACTAAAGTGTGACAAGATACAAGTTGTCATTTATTCAATCCTGTCTATAGTATGAGTAATGTTGAATATACTAATATATTCAAAATATTGAACATAATAACCAATTCTGCAAGAAATTTTGTAAACAATTTAAATTTCCAAATTTGAAAAAACTTTAATTGATTTTCGTAAGTGTTAATATCACAAATACATATAAATATTCATGTTAATACATTTTTTTAAACATATATTATAAAATAATAATTTTACTAGAATGCGCGATATTTTATTCTAATGAATTGCCATTTCAGCATGTAAAAATACTTTCAACGTGGTTTAAATATTAATATTTTAATTGGCCATCGCGTGTTACTACTATAGTCCTTAAAATATTTGCATCAAATGCAATGTATAACTACTACATGTTTGCTGTTACATGTCGTTTTCTGAAATGTGCGTTTAAATGCCAATAATAACGATTACACATAAATTTTTCATCAATTGAAAATATACCAGATATACCAAACAAATTTATATTAGTCAAAACAATTAAAAATAACAAAAGCATGTGAGCTAGAATATCATCACACTGTGTTTCTTTTGTATAAAAAGTTATAAAAATGTTTACTACTTTGTGTTGTGTTTTCGCTAATTTTAAGTAACGTTATCAAATCCATTTTGTATAAATCAGATGATATTGTAAATGTACGAAGGTTGCCTGCAAAAAGGTATTTTTAGCGTCCTAAGCTGGCAATTTTTCACCCGCCATCCCTCAAATTTTTGCAAGGTAGGAACGTGGAACTATTTATTTCCAAATGACAACAGTGGGATAAGTCTGTGCGGTGACCTTACGAGAGTAAGATATGCAAAACGATCCTGAAGATAGGCAACAAAACCTACGCTCTGAGCGCAGTCAAGCCACATTTCATATCAGCTGTCCTTGTTTACTTTATGTTCAAATGTATAAATACGAGGACTGCCCGCAAAAAGGTGATTTTTGCGTCCTAGACTGACAATTGTTCACACTACGTCGCTCAAATTTTTGCAAGGTGGGAACTTCATTTTTAACCAGATTGGCATTTTTGCCTGGATCGAAAACGTTTTACAATTTTTTTCATTTATGTTTATTTCTATTTACAATCTGTAATACATACAATAAGTAAGTCCAGGATCAGATAATTAATTATATCAGGACGTGAGTAAAGACATGGGAGAGATATTCCAACGATTACCTCTCTGTTGTGACTTGCTTTTGAACAATTTAACTTACAATCTAAAGCTCCGCTCAGCAGAACCAAACCAAATGACCCTGGCAGACGCGCTTTTTTGGGTTCGGCAACGATTGCGTGTGCATTCCCAATTTGCAGGCCGTGCAAATAAAAAAAGTGTACCCAGTTGAGCCCCTCAAATATATAATAGGCGTTTCTTATCTAATAGACAACGATCAAAAGTAGGGGCTCAATGACTCAGCCGTGGTCGCCTGACTCCAGATGCACCGCGGTTTGATGGTCAATTCGGCAAGGAGCGAGAGCGGCCTCGACGTGCGTGCACGAACACACGGACCGCCTGTGTAAATCAAGAGGTCAAAGTTTGGCCACGCCACATTTCACATCAGCTGTCTTTGTTTATTTTCCGTTCAAATGTATAGGTAGAAGATATAAAGACGCGTTTCTTATCTAATGAACAACGATCAAAAACAGCGGTCCGATGACTCAGACACGGCAAAGTCGCCCAATGACGACCCTCCTGCGATTACTTAATTAATTTGATTGTTACACTACATGTAAGTTAATTAAGACACTTAATGTAACTTAAATAGCACTAAAATCTATGCGGTAGATCGAGCGGGTTAAGTCTTTTGAGTCTTTGCGTTTGAGCACTGTTGTCTAGTAGATTAACTGCCAAAGGATTAGGATGCACTTCTAACTTATTTAGGTACTTTACACTAAATTTTTTAATTTCTTCCTTGACGGTGGCCACTTCTAAATCGTTTCGATTTCAATGTTTGGGATGTAGTATGGGGCATTAGTTATTAGACGTAAGACTTTGGATTGGTACCTCCAATATGTCAATGTTAGATCTAGAGGCAGTGCCCATAACTGGATCCCGTAGGTCCAAACTGGTTTCAATGCTACCTTGTATATAAGAAGTTTATTTTTAAGCGATAATTGGGAGTTTCTACCTAACAACCAGAAGTATTTCTTTAGTTTCAGTCCAAGCTGCACCTTCTTCTTCCATATATGAGTACGCCATGTAAGCCCTTTATCCAAGTGTATCCCTAAATATTTAACGCTATCTGCCTGTGGTAGTGGTTGACCGTTCATATTTATTTCTGGGGAGTGCTCTCTACATTTGGTGAAAGTCACATGGACTGATTTATTCTCGTTCACCTTGATACGCCATCTTTGGAGCCACTGCTGCATTTTATCTAAATGCGTCTGTAGTTGTTGGGCAGCAACTGTTGGATTTGGGTGCATTGATAGGATGGCCGTGTCGTCTGCATACGTCGCTGTTATAGCGCCTTAACTTTAAAAAGAATTTTTATGTGTTATTATAAATTGAATAAAAAAAACTTGTATTTTATGTAACCGACTTTTTATTATTGTTTCTTGCCTCCACTATAAGGTATATGTCGTTTCAGGCTTAAAAACATTTTTTTCATTCTGAATTTTGTATTGTTATAACTCTCTTCACTTATTTTTACATGATTACCACCTTCATTTTAAAAATTGCTTTTGACACTTGATTTTGTTAAATGTTTGTATATCAGTTCAGAATATTTTATTTAAAATCTACTTACCTTACAGTTTTCAGAGATTTTTTTCTAACCATAGCGCTTTCTTTTCTTTCTCCTGTTTTTTAAAATATTGTGTTATGCAGATATCGATTTACTACTTCACTATGATTAAGTTTAAATTAATTTCTTTGCTGTAGTAACATTGCACATCGATATAATTCCATAAACTATTAAAAATACTACAACAGCCAAAGAAGTATTACGTATATTTTTTACCTTACTAATCAATTTCTTCAAAAGCAACATTACAAAAATTTTAAAATAGGAAAAAGGCTCAGCTACTATTTTTTAAACAAATTTCGTTTGCAAACAAAATCATGTATTTCTTAAACGAATCTTCTGTTCAATCTAATATTTAATTATTATGTAATCTCAGTTATTTTATATACGGACCCTCGCCTATTGTGAATTTATTCAAATCTTCCTTTCCTAAGTGCTGAAGATAAGAAAAAGTCGCTTTCCTCAAAAATTATACAAAAAATAATAGTTTATTTACTTTTTATTGCATGTTTTTTACAATGTTTGTTCAAAATTAAAACCGCGACTCTTCATACACAATTCACATCGTTTATATTCGATGATTTAGTTTGTTCGATTCTTCCCTTTCGAGCCCAGTTCAGTGGTGCAAGGTTAAGGACAAGTCGACTTTCACAAACCTCTGCCCTACTCTCAGAAATTTTTAGGATAACGTTTTCCGTTACAGTGCTTAAGTATTCAGACGATACAACTACCCTAATGATACAACTGGAAATGGACCTCTTGAAAGATTGTTGTGGCAAATTGAGAATGGGCATCAACCGAGAAGAGAGCTTGGTGATCATCTCTATCAGAAGACCGCTTTACTGGCAAGACGACCTGGTAAACTTCAGAATATTAGAAATTCACTTAGCTTGCAGTGATCCTGAGTAAGAAATTCACCTGGAGAGCTCATGTCAATAGGATAGTAAGCAAAGTACAGACGAAAAGACCGACACTCGGTTCCTTCTTCCAATTCCGGTGCCGACTGTCCACCAGAAGCAAATTCAATTCATTATATATGTAAAAATTAGCTGCAAAAAGTCGTATATCAATAAGCTCCAAGTCATCAAGAATCAGAATTTGAGGTATTTTGTTGGAAATTCATTTGTGATAGACCGTGTTGCTCATCATAATGTTTTGCTATTTTCACCATCCAAAAGTTTATTTCTTAAACCTTCAGGACCTCTACGCGAGCATACAGAGCCAGGCCAAAAGAAGAGAAAGGACCTCAATTCTTATCAGGAAGTCAATATTAATCTATTGAAAAAAGTGATTTCTATTGTACCCTATATTAATGATTTGTGATGTATAAAATTCAGTGGTTTATGTTTAAAAATTCAAAGTGATTTTATTTTTATGATAAAAATTAATATTTTCTCAAGCTCCTAATAACGTTTTTCGAAAAAGGCATGAGGAAATTAAACTGTAATGAATGTCTGACATAGTATAAAGCTTTAACAACTAAAAGATTAAATAAACGCAATAAAGGAAAGTGGCCAAAATACTCGCCCCTCTCTAATTTGAGATTAAAAACAAATTCCGAAAGGCTTCAAAAATTGGTAACGGGTAGAATTTTGACCTAGAATTGTGGATCCACAAAACAAGAAAAGGAAGAAAATCCTACCTATAGGAAAATTTGGTTTGGGCTGTAAGGAGGTTTGATTCTTACAATTACGCAGATTAACTTATCGTAAGCATCTACGGAGGGGGGGTCAAGCGTAATTTTTATATTAAAATAAAAACAAAAACTAGTTTCTGATAATCGCTAAAATGTAAAGTGGCTAGAGGTGAACAAAAACCAAAACTCAAAGTCAGGTGGCAGGGCAAGCAGAGCAGCGTGTGAATTTAAAGCTAATTCAAATGCTTGCTATCAGGACTTGGCCAAAACATTTAAAGTAACACAAGAGAAACTAAAATAGTACCATGACAACTGTAATATACTATACAGAACATTTAAGCAATAAACTTCATTTATTTATACTGCAATTGTTACCGCGATGGTAACCTTAGAAAGATGCATTATATACTTATTATTTATAGATATCAAATTAAGCTTATTCATATTGTTTATTACCGCTGGTATCATAATTTAGCCAAATTCTAGAATAAAATCGTTTTTAGTATCTAGCGTAGTTTTACTAGAACTTAATACTTATAAAGGCATTTATTAACGGACAAATAAATATATTAAAGTACAAATAATTTTTATCGAGAACTTTTTAGTTTTATAAAGTAGGTAGAGCCTCGGGCATACTAGTAAAACTAGAATACCTTAATTACCAATTTTCTTACAGCAAATTGCACTTATTGACGTTCAAACAAATCTAAGGCGGTAGCTGTCGTCCCGAAACATGAAACTTCATAAAGGTTATAACAGAAAGTGTCTCCCCAAAAACTATATCCAAAGGCGACAGGGCACAATATCGCTTTTGCTTTCGACACCTTCACGGTGTCACATATTCGTAACGCTATTACCTCTGACACGAAGAAGGTCGCTGCGAAATCCGGCACGTTCTAAAACTGCGCCAACGCCTGCTTCATGTAAGTGAAACTTCGCGAGCCCTTCGGAATTGCTTTTTGCAGACACAAATTGATCGTCACCATTATGTTGATATGAATTTTTTAATTAAAAAAATTAATATTTATTTTTGTTTAATTTCAAAGCGCGTTTTGAATAAAAAAGAGGCATAACATGGCACTTTTTTAATCAACGACAACCTGATTTCCGTAATTCTGCAAGTAGCTTTTGCAAGGTAAAGACGTTTAAATATAATCATAGCTGGGAAACTGAAAGACGGCGCTAGCGAGAATTAAGCAGGAGAAAGCCGAAAGGCAATTGCATTAATCTCATTACTTTATTGTCCAACTTCGTACTTGATTTTAGAAAAACACAATCTCTTCCAATATCTTTCAAGTCTCATACAATTAATTCCGCCGTTAAGGCACGCTCTCTTGCCCGTTTGGGCATATTTTTATGCCGTTATTCTGCAGCGCCTTCAACAGCAAGGTGTAAATTATGCAAGGCATAAAATTATAACGGAGTGTATTTTAAGACCTTAAAATTCTGTAAGGGATTTAATGATTCTCGAGACTTGCCTCCTGCTATCTACTCCTGAGAGTACCTGCCGGCTATTTGTCTTCACCTGGCGTAGCTCAGCGTTGATTGGATTTTAGATTTAATGCATTGTCCGTAAGAATCTACGCCTACATAAAATATGCCTCGTAAATGACTAATGAATGATTAACAAATAAATATTTAATTTATTTAGAAGCCTTTGCTGAATAACGAATTAGAAGTTTTTTAGCAAAAAAATGTGTATTGTTATATAAAAAAAAATAGACAATTATTAATTCTGTAATCCATTCTCAAGTTGAGTCGCCATTTGACTTTCGGTCTGTAAATATCGTATCGATTCTGGCTGAAGCAAATTGGTGATTAGTTCGACCGTAAGGCCTGGCTCTTATAACTCCTGCGATATTGTGTGTCTACATTTAATAGAAACATTTTTAACTGTGTGCTAAATCATCTGTTTCAGCGCTCGAAATGAATAATTCACAATCCTATAATTTTAGCACCGAAATTAATAATTACAATAGTCAGTCTTTACCCCGCAATACCAATACCCTTACCAACAACAACAACATCAACCGTCAATCTCAAATGCATATTCCCAACCAAATCGACTACCACTTTCACAAAATGCATAAAATAACTTGCCTCCTAATCAATATCAGCCAATTATACAAACATTTACAAACACTCAACATAATTTTAACATAAATCCGCCACAATCTCACCTAAACAACGAAACCCCACATTCAATCACCTTACCGTCTCTGCCACTAAGTGATGAGTCTACATTGGAAAATAGCGACACAGAAGCATCAGAAATTCATGATTGGTAAACTGTCAGACCACTCAAAAAACGGAAACGAAATCCAAACTCTCCAACAATTATCCCACCTACCAACTACTAGCAATAAGTTTAGCGTTTTACAAAAACACACAAAATAACAAAATCAATATTACCGCATCCAATAACAAAAGGCCAACAATACCTAAACCACCACTGATTTTTATTTATGGTGTCACTGATTATAATAAAATGATCAAAAATCTAACAGATGCGACAGAATCGAAAACTTACCAGTGCACCGCATTACAAAACAATACAATAAAAATAAACACTCAAAACCCCGAAACTTACAGAAAACTTGTACGACATCTAAATGACAATAAAATAGTTCACCACACTTATCAAATGAAACAGGATAAGGCGTACAAAGTGGTGATACGTAATATACATTACACAGTCCCAACCCAAGAAATTATCGAAGAACTACAAAAGCACGGACACACGGTGCGTAACATAATAAACATTAGACACAGAGTAACTAAACAACCTCTAATGATGTTCTATGTAGACCCTGAACCAAAGCAAAATAACAAACAAATACACGAAATCCAGCTTTTAAATAACATGAAAATGAAAATTCAGTGTACTAGGTGTCAATTATATGGGCACTCTAAAACATATTGCACCAGGCCATATCAATGCGTTAAATGCGGAGGAAATCATAGAAAACCCGATTGCAAGAAACCTAAAGACACAGCTGCTAAATGTGCACTCTGTAATGGAGACCATACCACAACCATTGCAACAACAAAATACATCAGGGAATAACCCACATACAGTAACGTTAAATCATGTGTCCTACGCTCAAAAAGTAAGTGGTGCAAATCCAAACAATCAAACTACAAATTTAGGAGCTCAAATGAGTGTTTTCCTGAATGAATTCAAATCAATGTTCTCACAGCTCATAAATTAGAACAGCACGATCTTAAGCATGCTCTCCAAAATAAATTCAGTAATGGACATTAAATCAATTCGAATTGCCGAGTGGAATGCAAATGGCTTAGCCAACCATAAAGCAGAATTAATAACTTTTCTACAACAAAACAAAATAGATGTACTTTTTATGTCGGAAACACACTTCACCGACAGAACAATGTTCAATATTCCACATTATTCCTTATACTGCACCAACCACCCTGATGGAACGGCTCATGGAGGCACGGCCATAATAGTTCGTAATACTATACCACACCACGAGGAAACAAACTTTCAAACTGATAAGATGCAAGCTACAGTAATCCATAATACTGCTCAACCATGGTCCTTTAACTTTGCTGCAATGTACAGCCCACCAAGGTACGGAATAAGCACACTTGAATATGAAGACTTCTTCAGGCAATTAGCAGGTAAACTGGAATGCTAAGCATACACACAGAGGTTCAAGATTATGTACGACAAAAGAAGAAACTTAAGACAAGCTATAACAAACTTAAACTGTTTTTATCTATCTACAGGGCAACCCACTTATTGGCCAACAGACGCAAATAAAATCTCAGACCTGCTTGACTTTTTTGTTCTTCGAGGTATAGCACCTAATTATATCACCATAGAAGCATCCTGGGACCTTTTCACTGATCATTCACCAATAATCGCCACACTTAGTACTCACATAATAAACCGCCCTAAAGTTCCAAAGTTAACATCATCAAAAACCAACTGGCATATATTTAAAAACTATGTACATAACAACCTAAATCTGAATATTCGCTTACAACAACCATACAGGCAGCAGCGCGTATAGCCACGCCCCCTGAAAAACTGGGACAGAAACCAGAGAATAATATACCTGTGCATATAAAACACCTTGTCGCCCAAAAAAGAAGAGCACGGCGTATATGGCAAAGAAGCCGCAACCCTAGAGACAAAAATGAATATAATAGATTAACACGACAACTAAAAATAGTTCTCCACGAAACCAGAAATGCCACATTCAAATCGTACATCACTAAGTTATCAGCAGACGACCACAGTATCTGGAAGACACCCAAATCATTTAAGAGACCTATTCAGCACACTCCACCTTTAAGGAAAGACGACGGGAGCTGGGGAAAAACAGAGCAAGAAAAAGCTTCAACGTTTGCTGAACATATTTCACAAGTCTTTAGTGCACCTAAACATAATAATAATAATGATGACGATTTCGTTAGAAATTCCTTGGACGCTCCTTGCCCGATGATGCTGCCTATTAAATTCTTCACTCCAAAATAAGTTAAAGGTATGATTTTAAGATGCAACAATCACAAAGCATCTGGCTTTGATCTGATTACTGGTCAGATCTTAAAACAACTACCCAGTTTTGTTAAACATAATTTATAATAGTATCCTCAGACTAGCATATTTCCCGATCACCTGGAAATTTGCACAAAATAATTATGATCAATAAACCAAATAAACCTCCAAACAGAGTTACTTCGTATCGGTCAATAAGTTTGCTCCCGATCATGTCCAAAATTATTGAAAGGCTCCTACCTAAACGAATCATTGAAGATACTGAAATGCACACATTAATACCACCTCATCAATTTAGTTTTCGAGAAAGTCATTCGACAATACAATCGAATTGTCAAAACTATTCTCAAAAGCCTTGAACAGAAAAAACTATGTACAGCCGCATTCTTAGATATCGAACAAGCCTTCGACCGTGCATGGCATGACGGACTCCTATACAAACTTAAATCCTTCCTTCCCACGCCTCATTATCTTATTTTAAAATCTTACCTCACAGACAGATACTTTCAAGTACGAATTAATACAGCAACCTCAAACTATTACCCCATAAGCTCAGGAGTCCCTCAAGGTAGTGTCCTTGGTCCACTTCTTTATTTGATATTTACGGCTGACATCCCAACTACAAATACTACTACAATCGCTACGTTTGCCGACGATACCGATCTATTATCCATAAGCGAAGACCCACAAATTGCATCTGAAAATCTACAAACGCATCTTAATCAATTGCAAGTTTAGCTGAAACGACGGAAAGTCAAAGTAAACTATACAAAGTCTACACAAGTCACATTCACGAACAGGATCACTATCTGCCCTGCAGTCTTAATAAACGACGAGCCGTTACCTGTATCTACTCAAGTTAAATACTTGGGATGAACACTTGACCATAGACTTACGTGGAAGGCACACATTTCTGCTACAAAAACCCACATAAATCTAAAAATTCGTCAAATGAGCTGGCTCCTAGGTCGAAAATCACAACTGTCAACAGAAAATAAATTACTCCTCTACAAGTGTATCATAACACCTATCTGGACGTACGGTGTCCAGATTTGGGGGTGTGCTAAGCCATCTAATACTAAAATTATGCAGAGATTCCAATCTAAGATACTTCGAATGATATTCGATGCACCATGGTACGTTAATAATATAACCTTACATGAAGATTCTGGAATACCGTTTGTGCAAGAAGAAATTATCAGATTAACAAGGAACTACTTCAAACGGCTCCCTGATCACCCCAATGAAGAAGCCAGGCAACTATACATCCAACCTGAAATCAGAAGACTTAAAAAACAGTGGCCTACAAATATATTAAATCAACAATAATCAATAGTTAATTTATCGGGAGTGTTATCGGCGGATACCATCTCCCCTCCTTTATTGTACTTTAAGCACATTTACTTATAGCCATCATTGGCAGGTTGTAAATATTTACCTCAATAATAATAAAAAAAATTTCAAGTTACACAAAATAAATATATAATATATAATTTCGGATCGATTTTTTCTCTAAATATCCCCATATCCATTAAACGATCATGCAGGATATCCATAACAATATTTTTATGAGTATCAGCGTTGTCTTGAGTATACGAGTGTGCTTCATTGATAATTTTATAGCTAGAAGTGTCTAGATTACAGTATCGTAATACGTTGGTGTTATTAATAATTTTTTACTACGTCTGAAATGGCCATTCAACGTTTTCTTTGACTGTGGTTAGAAACGTTTAAAACCGGATGATCCAATGCGATGTACTAATTGCACATTATCCTTACAATTATCTCTTTTTTCTGTACAATTGTTAAACTTCTACGCAGTTTTGTTTGTTCACAAAGTAGTTTGGATAGGCTTATCAAAAAATCACATCTACCACGGTACCATCCTTGAAGTAGTCTAAGAAACAAATTGTACTTTAAAGAAGATATTCTTTAAAGGGTATAATGTGATCTGTTCTACTAAACACAAGTAATTTTGATAGATATAGTAAGGTTTCAAAAGAAAACCTCTTTCATTTCCATGGTATTCTTTATTATATAAATTATGGTAGTATAAGATCATACTACCTGTTATTTTTGTAGTCTTTCTTTTCAATATTTTGCATAAAGTGTCTAAAATACCAGAATTATACTGTTGCACCGTGCTTTTTTATTTTACAGGAATGTGACTACCCAGAAAGCTTAAGCTTTCAAAAAATATATTTTTAATTCTGGACGTTCAAGAAGTTAAAACACAAATTAATGCCATTACTTTAGATTATATATTAGTAGTCTTGTATAAAACTTTTATATAATTAAGTTATACAAAGAGTTTCTAAAAATTATCCCTTTGTATTGAATATTATAATCCCTCACATTATTTTTTGTACTTTACTGTGTCAAAAACATCTTATTTCTACAATGTATAATATTTTATAAAATAAACATAAAATAAAAAAGAAAGTGCCATATAAATAAAAAGTGGAACATATATTGGACATTTTATTTATGCCAGTTGAACTCTATTATTATTATATTCACATTCTTTTCACGTTTTTTGCGTAAATTAAACGGTAAACATTTCCTAATAAAACAAGGATAAAGTTCAGCTTTCTTCATTAGTTATTTTCTGACTTACTTTTGCACGAATTTTCATTTTTAATCCAAACCTAAGTGAGAAAAGCTATTAGAATTGCTTAACATAGCCTGTTATACTTGTAACCATCAAAAGTTAAAGACAGACAACATTCATACATGTGTTTCTTGACAACTTAGGGAGATTTTTTTCTGATAGATGGAAAAGAAACGCAAAATTTATGAATGAAACACAAAAGTGGCTCCAAACAATGCGCCCGACCTTGTTAATAAAGGTTGTTATGAGACATTTTCTAATCTAACCCATTTTCAACATAAATAATGAAAACAGAAAAATACTATAAATCTCTTAATTTGATTATTGCTTGCAACTTTACATTTTGTTTTCATGGAATTTATTTTTTTACACTTTTTGCTTTTCTTTTGTTCTTACAAAAATAAAGATTAACACCGCTATTGTTGATTTGTTCGTGTTTATCTATTGGTTGTTTTTATTTTTAGAAGAGAAACTCGTATACCACAAAATATCGAAAATTCATTACAGTCTGACTTTTTAAATTTATATATTTGTCTTCGGAAAGAAATTTTTTCTCCTTAATCTAGGAAGTAGTAAATCATTGTTTCTAAATTTATTTAATCTGTTATCATTTGACAGTAGACTGTAATGTTTCTTGATGCTTTCGTTTTCAATCTGGATTTGATTCATCATAGATGCTATAAGACGACTAATAGAAAGGTCGTTTCAGAGTTACGTGACCAGGCTCCACAGGAATAAGCATTTGATCAGTTTTCACACAATAGAAATGTCGTAAATTAAAATTATAAATTCATACTTTTTCTTTTTCAAATTTACGAATGTAGCGCATTTTAAAATTTTGACCTTTAGAGCTTTGTCCGTTCCCTTACGTATTTGATTATTAAAGTGTCTTCAGTATACTCTTGTATGGCGTTGACGCATGGACGCTTACGGAAGCAATGTGCAAAAGACTGGAAATTTTTGAGATATGGGCCTATCGCAAGATTTTAAAAATCTCATGAATGGATAGAGTCACAAATGAGGAAGTACTATGACGCATAAACAAATATCATAAAGTTCTTAATACCATCAAAAGAAAAAACTTACATATCTGGACCATGTTCTGAGGAATGAGAAATACAAACTACTTCATATCATTATTAAAAAAAAATGAAGGCAAACGCGGCCCAGGAAAACCCAAATTATCATGGCTCAAAAATTTACGTCAGTGGTATGGACTCAACACCATGGCACTATTTAGAACAGCAGTTGATAAATTAAAAACCATGTTACTGATCGTCAATGTTCTCGAAGAGCAAGACACTTAAAAAATAAGAATCTATCCGCAACATCCTCCCCTAATTCAATAAAGCAATAGCCATTTGATTTGGCTTAATCAATCCCGGCTATCGCTTCTTTTGATTATGGTTTCCAATGTACTGCCATTTCGTAGACTGACGGTTCATGCCAGAACCATAATATATTTACTGTGCTCAAACATTCGATAAAAGTCTTTGGATCGATGATATAAAACGGCAATAACTATTAGCATAGCTCTGTACGTTTCTGTTTTTGTTGAGTGCTAAGGGTATAGGAAACCTAGTGTGCGCAGATTTTCATTTTCAAATCAACGTGGAGGATGGTTTGTAAAGTTCCGCGAAGTGACCTACTACATTCATTAATGTATCAAATGCGATTTGATTACTTACCATTATTAAGTCTAACATACAATAGCTTGCGCATAATTACCGGTCCTTTCTGTCTTTGAATTTTGATGCGCAACGAAACATATTTCTACGACTTAATTTTGTATTCCCACATGTGTTGTTACTATCGCATATATGTCAACAAAGTTCAACAAAAACAAATAAACGAACATTATAAGGCCGATGTACACGAAGTTAAGATTTTATTTTATTTTATTAAATTATTTTAAATTCAAATTAATTACTAAATAACCAATGTATTATAGTCAACTTTAGTCACCTAGCCAACATTAACAGCAGTAGCAACAACAAAATATCCAATGATATGCCACTAGTGACAATACAAATTGTGAGTCACAATATTAAAGAAATAATGCTTCGTCCAGAAGTAGCTGTTGATACTAAAGAAAGTCATTGAATAAGTAACAATAAGGAACAACTCAAAAGAACAAATAACAATGATAATCCTAACACGTCGATCTTTAGTGCCAAAAATCCTAACTACAACAAAAGGAAGAGAACTAGTAGTTGTAATAAAAAATTATAATTTATAATGTCTAGCAATGTGCGAATCATACCGACCAGTAGATTATTGAAAGATACATAATGTCATTAATCTTGTACTTACTTAATGTTAAATAACCCCACACTCAAATTAATATATTTTCATACCCAAAGGAAAGTGATGCAATTAATTACAATTCCAAAGCTCGGAAATAATTTAAATAATGTAGAATCGTATGGGTCTATAAGTCTATTAACTGAACCATTTAAGGTGTAAAAAACTACTAATAAAACGAGTTAATCCAATATTGTAAGAACAAGAACTCAGTTCGGATTTAGAAGCCAACACAACTTGACGAAACAAGTAGTACAAAGAATTGTTAATAAGATAAATAAGTACTATTCCGCTGTATTTTTGTTTGTCTAACAAGCGTTTGTCAAATTATGGCATGAAGACTTATGTCATCAACTCAAAAAAGTATGGACGCCTTAATTTTATAAAATTACTAAATCCTATTTGGAAGGTACGTGGTTTCTGGTTAAATAAAAGTAAGAGCTATCAGATGATATTGTCTCTGAAATTCCCCAGTATAGTGTGCTAAGCTCAGTTTTATATATTCTCCGAACAAGTGATTTGCACCTGCAAACCTATAATTGAATTTAAATCTAATTTAAAATTGGATGAGAAACTGAAAGACGCAAGTTAACAATTCCAAGTTATCACATGTTACATTTACAATGAAAAGGAGATAACTTCTTCCTTCACCTGTTCCAGGTGTTGGAAACTGTCATGTTGGTTAATCTGAATTTATTTACAGCTGCCCGGAATAGTTCAGTAGTCATCATGGAGAACCAGGTCCTTAAATTTTTCAACCATAAGATTCTTCTTCTTCCGGTACTTCTCTTTCCTTTCACTTTCCCTGTAGTATGCACTACAAAAGATATCATCTGTTTTCGTTTCGCATGATGTGGTCTGTGCATAGTAATTTTCTTGTTTTAATTGTATTAAAGATTTCCTTTTCTTTTGATATTCTTCTAAGGATTACAATGTTCATTACATGGTATGTCCATGATACCATTAGCATCTTTCTATAAAGCCTTCGATCTTTTTCGTCGTTCCTTCTGTCAGTGTCCATACTTTCGCTCCATATAATAATACTGAAAACACATAGCAGCACAGCATTCTGAGTTTTGTATTCATGGTTAGTTCTCGACTTTTAAATACTGCTGACGTTTTAATGAATACACTTCTGCTCTTTTCTGTTCGACATTTAACTTCTAGAGAGTGGTCCCATTGATCATTAATAATAGTGCCGAGATATGTGTATTTGTTGTTTGCTGTGATGATTTATTTTTTATGTTAATATCCAGGAAATATACCCAACTATAACACCTAGTAATACCGTGATTCCGCGAACTGAAGTCGAAATTAAAATTGAAAAGTAACTTCTTTTTTACAAGCCTACTCTAAGAGCTATCTGAACGTGTGGTATTCAATTATGGGGACTATTTGAACATCGAAATATTATAAGGATTCCAGAATAAAATACCGAAGTGTATTATTAATGAACTATGGGGACGTACCTAATTATATAATACAAAATTATCTTAATATTAAGTTAGTACGGAAATTATAAATAGTTATTGTGTAAAATACAAAGACGCTGTGTATCCTAATAATTTGGTTGTTCGACTGTTAGACAACACTAATGTAACTAAAAGGTTAAAATATTTTAAACCTTTATACTTGCCTAGTAGGTTTGATTAGATGTACTCTTGCATATACTTATGCGTAATATTTTAAGTAGTGGTTTTTTCTTCGGCTAGTTTGTAAGTAGATTATATCTGTCATAACAATTACTGAATGCTTGGTTTTAACATGATGTCCTAAATAACTTAAAAAATAATATATGGAGACATAATCACTAAAAGAAAATAAATACAGATATCAAGTTCTACATTAACTAAGAATTTTTAAAGAAACTTAGTAACGGCAGAAACATGTGCGCTTTATTACCAATGATAATGGTAAAAGGCCCGCAATGAAATAAAGCAAAAAACAAAAAGTCGCTAATGTTCCAAAGTGATAAGTTACAGATAATAAAACAATAAAATGCAGCATTACAGTAAAAAACGAAAACTATACATTGAAGAATTAAAAAAATTTAGTAATGTACACCTAAATCCTGTCTATTTGTAAGCATGATTTACACAGAGTTTATCATTAAACCATAATAGAAAAAAAACAGAGTATATAACAAAATAAAACACAATTTTCAAAAACAATAAAAACATGTAAAATAATACATTAGTAAATTAAATCTAAAATAATACATTGTCGTTTTAGGTTATTTTTGGTAAATAATCTTAGCACATACAAGCTTATAGGCTAACCGGTTCAAAAATTTTAATAAACTTTAAAAATACAAGAAAAACGATCTCACGAACTTTTTAAGAACATGTTGGGCATAAAATATTTGTAAAACTACACGTTAAGTTTTTTCGCTTTTACCCCAGAAGAACTCCAAAAAAATTGACGCGTTTCATCTGGCATATAGCAAAATGTATGTACAACAACGTATAAAAAGTTGACAGGGAATTTAAGAGAAAGAATTTATGATCCGTAATATTCTAGGCCACTAAATATCACAGAATATCGTGTTGAAGGCTAAACTATTTCATTTTGCGACCTGTGTTCTGACCTTTTCCATAATCACATAATAAATGTCTATCTTTAATACTTTTACTAAATACACATGTTCTTATTATTAAGTACGTATACTTTCTATAAATAAAGATATTTATATACAAGGTGGTCTTCCTTACATGATTAGCTGAAAACTACGAAAGTTTATAAATTTCAAATAGCTACTATAATAATTATAGATATTTTTACTATTTAACGATCTTTTACCATTTTTATTTGTAAAAATTTTTAACCACCCCATTTGTATTTTTCTTCAGAATAAACTAAAAAAAACAAAATTTAGAAATAAAGAAAAGTTAAAATATGAAATAAGCATCATTTTCATACAACGACAACTAAGAGGAATTATAACATAAGAAGGGGTATTCTAAATATATATCTAATTAGTGTTCAAATTTTAAAAAAGTGCGAAAAAGCAAGACGTCAGATATTAAAGAAATCTGTAAAAAGTGAGGCAAGCTGAGAACATCTCGTATAAAGCGTCAGAAACTTTTAATCAGCAACATTTCCCTTAGTTGGGCTACCATAGTGTATTTGAAAACAAAATTTTCGAACGTATTCATATAAGACATAGTTGCAAGAATTTCTATTGTAATGCATTTAGGGTAATATCCAGTTATATACATATTAAGTAATAAAAGTAGACAGACAATAAGTGCAGTTTTATGAGAGACCCAAGTGAAGTATACGAGCATATAAAAACCATATACATACAGCTGCAAATGAGGCACTGGAAATGAAACGAAAGAATATAAAAGTATAGAACTATAACAAACGATAAAACAAAAAGACATGCTATATTGAGTGGTTAAACAATAAAATATTAAGAAGACATAAATATGTAGAATGTAGAAGATAAGTAAAGAAATAAGTAAAACAAGAAAGAATTGAAATAATATAACTAAAAATATAAGTAATATAATTAACAGAATTTAACCAATTTAGAAAAGCATAAAGGATAATTCTAAACTTAAGACGAGAGATAAGAAAATAAATGTAACATCAATTTAATAATACTATAAAAATGGGCAGGATCCTATCAAGAGCTGTTACAAAATAAGGCAACAATATATGACATAATAAAAAAAGAAAAAATAGAAATGAGCCACAAAAAGAGAAACAAACGTAAAGGGATCTGGCAAAAGCACTAAAGGAAAGTAAAAATAATAAATTTGCAGAACCAGGTAATATTAGAACAGAACTGCTACAATTTGTAGAATAAAGCTGGAAATAATAACAAAGATGTCTCAGAAGATACAAAAAGAAGGAACTTTATAGAGGACTGAATAAGGTATTCCAATATTACCAATAATTAGGTATTATATATGATAGTTTTTACGAGGAGTTATAAAAGCAAAAATTGATGAAAGAAAATATTACAGTGAGGAACACATCCGATATAAAATATTGACACCTATTTAACATTTGTAGATCTAAAGAAAGCATACGATAATATTCATTGATGTGAACTGTAAAAGGCAATGATGAGAATAAGAATTAGAGAAAAATGGATTAGTATAGTTGAAGCTTTACACCAAAACACAAAAACATAAATTGAGCATGTCTGCAAGGCTGAAACAGCTTTTTCTGGCATTGTTTAATATATACGCATAACAAGCATTAGAGTAGTGGCATAGAAAATGTGGAGCAATGGGAATACCTATAAAAGACAAAACATTGCATTTACTTATGTTTGCAGCTGATTGTGGTACAAGATGAGGATATAACATACAAGACGCAAAAACTGAATGGGGAATACAATAATTAGAAACTTGCTATAAACTTATAAAACAGCTTACATGTGCATTAGAGAAACACATGGGTTAACATGAAGGGAGAAAATAAAAATTATGTTCTGAATATAAGTACTTAACCTCAATGCACGGGTAAAATATATGCAGAGATAGCTAACAAAGTGATAAAAAGAAAAAGAGTCACAAAAGTACTCCACTGTCTCATATGGAATCAAAAACAAACAAGTAAAGAAATATTTTATCATATTGTGGAGTTCGTCACAATATCTTGGTAGAGAATTGTGCTTTGGCCAAACTGACAGATAAATTGAGAATAGTAAAACTAAATTTCCCGAGAAGAAGTTTACAATACACATGCAGGAATAGGAAAGGAACAGAAGAGAACTGAAGAAAGTTAAAAGTAGAAATGTCAATAACAAATTGTTTGGAAAGTAAGACACTCAAGCGGAACGCCCATGTCCAATTAATGAATAAAGAAAAACGACCCAAATAGTTATAAACGAGTTGCCTAGAGGAAGAAGAACGAGAGTTCGACCAGTAGTAAAAAAGAAAATAAGAGAAAAGACTAAGTGAAATAGATTGGAAAGACAGAGAGTGCTAAAGCTTGAAAACGACAAACTTGTAAAGAGAGAAAAGTCAAAGAAAAATAAAGATCCAGTTTTTCGGTAAAAGATTAGGAACGTCAAACATATTTCTTTTCAATAGTGTTGTAAAGAAAAACAAGATATATGCTACCTGGTTACTAATGATATATCAAAAATCTCTTAAAAATAAAATAAAGGCAAGCTGGTACGTAATTACTGCAAAAAAAAAACGGCGAGCCATATATAAACATATAAAAAATTTCTTATTGTCTGTATTGCCAAATTTATAATAGTTTATCAATTAATAAATCACTAATAATTGATAATTAACGATGATTCTCAAGATCGCCCGTTCTGAAAATCTCCAAAATGTCGCAAACGTAGAAGTTGATACCGACTAGCTTCGAAGAAAAAGTACTCAAAAGAAAATATCTAACAAAAAATATTGAGAATAAATCAATGTACTCTTAAAGAAATAACTTGAAAAGAGCACATAGCAAACGCCACAGGCGATGTCATTTGCTGGATATAGTTTTTCATAAACGGCTTTATAAAAAGGCAAGCTGTAGAATTGAATGTATAGTCTCTTCAACTATATTAGAACTTCTTTAAGAAAATATATTTAAGTTAACATCAAAATTTCTATTTGTTTTCTATGCAAGTTCTCTCTCTCTCTCTTTTTCCCTCCTTCTCTTCTCTCTTCCATCTCCATCTCTCATTTTCCTGTACATCCCCTTTTTCTCTCTTTTTGCATATGTACAAATTGCAATATATACAATAATTTATTGCGCGGCTATTTTTTTATAAAAAAATCTTGCAAAAACCATATATATATAATAAATTAACATAAATGTCGCTTTAGATAGTTCCAGAATTTCGTTATTACTCAAACTATAATTATTCTCATAGTACTAGGTCTAAGATGTGTATACCAAATGCTCAAATAACAGTCATACCTATATGAGTCTTGACTTGTAAATGAATGGGAAAAAGATGTGGTGGAATTGAGTTTTTAAGATATACAACAAGCTGTATAAATTTAAACATAAATAACTGATTTTATCAAAATGCAATTCAATTGGAAGGAAAAATAGTCAAATCCTAATTTTAAAAAACCTCCCTAATGTGTGTAAAATTAATTTTATGAGCTGCTTTGAATCTACTAAGAACCTGTCGTTCTGATAAACCCGATTTCACTGTTAAGCTGAGGTTAGCTACAATTCAGCGCTATATGTGTTACGTAATCCAAGATCAGGCATGGTCAGTTAAACTACAGTTAGTATCACAAAAGTTCCTAATTAAAGAACAATTTCTCTAAAATTATATATTATTTCAAAAAGTTGTTATTAATCTCATGAAAAAACAGACGGCTAAGGCGGTTAAGGATGTTTTTTGAATACCTAGGCTTATTTGGCAAGAAATAAAATAATTTAATTAATTAGTAATTTGTAATTGAACAAGAAACTACTTATCTTAAGAAATACTATTATTTGGTTGAATAAAATATTAGAAAGTATTTATAATATATATTTTATAATAAACTAACTATAGTTCGGCGTGCTACATACTTGTGCAACTCACAACTACTGTCTAAACTCGGTTTAACTCCGATTCCTCGATAACCAGGTTTTATACAACCAGCCCTATATCTACCATTTCATAGTCAAGAGGTTAAAACGCTTGGCTTCAGTACGACCTAGGTTCAATCTTAAGCTGGCGGATGGTATCAGCAGTTAGTAAAAAAAATCCAGTACTTACGTTCAATTCGGAGAAAGAGTAACAATGCAGTTGCCTAAGACCCAGTAATTTGCGGATTGATTTGTCAGAAATGGTTCGCGACAACCAGACAATGACGGTGAATATTTGGAAGTATCTACCTTCCAATTTGTGGGTCATATTCTCTTTCACAGTGCAAAACCTTACCATTGTATTCTTATAGAGTGGTAATCACTCTACATCATGTTGCTACTTCATATTTTCTATGCAGAAAAATATTACTTAAATAAAATCACATATTCATTTTATTTTCCTCTTTTAATATTATATGCGCTAAACATTCGTGTTTCTTAAAACATCAAAGTCATACAATTTTTTCAGACATCCAACCCAAGTTCATAATGAGGATAAAATTAAAAAATGTGGAAAAAGTATCATATAAAACTCTTCAGAAAAAAATCATAATGCACGTAACTTTTTCGTTGAATCTTCCTAAAACACTCGTTTGTATTTTTTCGGAAAAAATATTTAACCTAGACACATTTAAAAATTAATTAAAAGTTAACACAACGAAAAAAGATGCAGCAATTTATTTTTTTAATACACAACAAACGGTACAATGTGATCTAGAATTGGATGTTACGTTACAAAAAAATCTGGTGTGAACATCACACGACTTTCTTTATCCTATTGTTATATATTATACCGTGTCCATCGTCTCGGCCCTGCGCTGCTCTCGTCTAACAATTTGTTAATTTAAAAAAGGATGAGGCGCGAGTCCAACACTCAAAAGCTGATTAAAATAACAGTACAAAACAATAATTGACTCGTGCTTAAAATTTTGCTACGTCACTGAAGGTAACCGTGCTAGCTCGCCCGCACGGCCTTCGCCATTATCGCCTGCGTGCTCCCTCCTAGCGGCCAAGTGCTCCCCCCGTCCTCCCGCAGTCGGCCCGGTAGCTCTCCGAGCGCACTGTGGTTGGTCCGTTTAATTAATTTTTAATCGGTTATAACTTATTTATTTGAACTCGGATCAAAAAATTTCATTGTAATTTTTTGTTCGTCTCGGTTTGATCTATCCGGTAATATAAATTTCTCGAAAGATTTTATGAACACCCGGTATATTAAAAATCCTCAGCTTCAATTTTTTTTCGAGTTTCTATTTTACCAACTTTTATTTTAATTCATGTTTATCTCATGATGAACAAATCATTTTTATTCTCATAAATTTTTTGTATCTTCAACCGTTTAGATTCGCGACCGCTTTGCGACCGATTTTGAGACCTTGCGACCAAACGGCCAGGCCGATTTTTACCAAAAGCTTCGCACTGCGTTCCCTACCAACAAATAACTTGCATACCAAATTTCAAGTCTGTAGCTCTTACTGTTCTCGAGATATCCTGTTTACTGACAGACCGACACACGCACGCACGCACGCACGCACGCACGCACGCAACGCACGCTCGCTCGCACGCACGCGAGCACGAACGCACGCGCGCGCACACACACACACACATATACATACACACACAAATAGTAATTTTTCTGCTGATGATTAACTTTTGAATTTTACACTGTCTGTACTCGTTGTCTTTGTTACCAGGAATTATTTTAAGACCCATGTTGGATAAATTTTAGAGTTGTGTGCTTTAACAATAAAACAGGATTAGAATTATGACATTAGTTTTATTTTTTAATACAATCTTACTTATCCCACTTTGACCAACGCTTTTCTAGCAAATACGTTCTGTGTGATTCCGGGAAGCAAGATACCTTTCTGCGACCATTATTACATCTTCGGTCGATGAGAATTTCTTTCCAGTTTGAGTTTCGCAAACAGAAGAAAATCGAAAGAAGTTAAAAAAGCTAAAAGCATATTTAAGAGCAAATCGAATCTTACCTTGCATATTTTTTAGATTCTATTGATGTAAAAGTTTTGTATAATATTTTCCCATTCTGGATTTAACTTTTTAAAGATAATAAATACCAAACATTCCTATTAACTTCAAGAAAACCTACGTCAAAACCTTTTCCGTCTTTGCTTTCATTGTGCAGAATAATTAACCGGCTTCTGTTTATTGTTTTAATAATTGTTAAGATGTGTTTTGTTTTCGTAAAACAAATCACGCAATCATGAGAAAATTACATTTGAATACGTTTTTGAACTGTTAGCAATTGCGCCACGCATCTAGCATAAAACTTATTAATTTGTAAGTTCTCGTGCAAAAATGATCTGCTCACGCTTTTATGTTTATTAGAACTCTAGCAACTTCATGCACTTTCACTCGGCGTTATTAAATACCACATGATGGATGAATAAATGCCGCTGTTACATTTTTCGGTACCGTTGATGGTTGTATTAATACATTTGGTTACAGTTGAAAATAAAGGAGCAAATTCTCCTAAACCGTTCACTAATTTGGTATGAATTTTTAATGCAAGTAAACCTTCTAAAAGAAAAAACACGTTGCGTGTTTTCTATTTTCACTAAAAAATCATCTATGTACGAAGAAATTGATAGATCGAATTGAAATTTCAGATATGTTCTTATAACATTTCAGCCAAGAAAAGTCGCCATAAACTTCAGAATTACCAATCAGCTAGAACTAAGAGGAATGTCTACTCTATCTACCTTGTAGATATAGTTGAATGGGTATAAGGGTGACCCGTAAATAAAAACGCAACTGATTTACGAATATATTTTAATATACGCCATATCCGACATCGACAAACTTGGGTAGGCAAAAGTGTCGTTCTTAAATCGGTCGAAAATAATAATCGATCCTCGCCAAATCTTGGTGAATATAGAGGAGGAAAAACATTTCCTATTATGTCCAAGTAAAAGAAACCGAATACTCAAATTTTCGCTCCACTACAGTTATATTTCCTCTGTTGTAACACATAGTACGGATTTTTCATATTTTTATCGACCACCGAAAAGAAAATCAGTACAAGAACTAAAATTCGTTTTCAGGTAGATTTTCTGTACTCTAAAGGCTTTATTTATTGTTTGAGTTTTAATAAATAAAAATTTTAATAAACATTCATCAGATTGGTAACTATCTTCTATTGTAGAGAAACTTCAAGGCAATTTCGTTCTCCTTCTGGTAATACAATATTTTTTTAATTTACATACATCAGTCAAATTTGATTTCGTCTTCAGCTTATCTTTAGGACACCTTATTGAAAGTCCTCAAACAGAATTTTTAAAAAGTTTTAAAGCGCCACGGCAGGTTTAAATTGCAAATACACAGCAGGGAAGGTGCGCATGCATTTAATTCAAATAAGATTATTGATCTAAGCAAGTTTTAATAAAATTCGAAGTTCGGGAGATAAGAAAAATGAGAAAAGTTATTTAATCATTTCGAGTGCTACGCAGGTTTTGTTTCGGTTTAAAAAACCTTATTATTTTCGCCAAAATGTGTCCATATACAAACTGACAATTTTTGCGCCGCGAAGCTCGGCACAAAACCAAGCGTTACCTTGCTATATAGTTCTGAATAGGAAGTTTTAAATTTACTTCACATATTTAATTAGCGTTATTTATTCATAAAGGAAACGGTACGTATTGTTTTAGTTAATAAATCCATAAGTAGAGAGTGTAACAAAAATAATGCCATTCTAAATTACGATGTACAGTATGTAGCCATTTAACTTGTAGTATCACTGCATTCGTGATGAAAACAGTCTCTAAATAGACGACAGTCAATAAATCTAGGCATATTTCGGTTCACGGAGAACGTAGGAATAGTGCAGGAAATGTTTATCTGCAACTCAGAGAATTAAATTTCTGTCTGTAGAAACCCCATTGTGCGCAGGAGCGAAAATCAGTAGTCAGTGACCGCAGTATGAAATACTAGAAGTTAGTGTTGGATCGGCTTAAAGATTTGACTGGATTATTTAAAAAAATTTAAATCAATCTAAGTCAATCGTCATAACGGTTACTATTAGGCGTCACGCGATAGCGATTCCTAAATGACGATTGAAAGGATGCAAAATTAAACAAAACTAGATCATATGGTGAAGAATGATTATAAGACTCATCTCATCAACCCATATCTTGCGCGTGACACCATGAATACAGAACGCTATATTCGGATGCTTGAAAATCACATGTGACCCACGGTATCTGGCTGGGATAACATTGGCGACTTTATTTTCATGCAGGATGGTGAACCACCCCGTTTTGCTTCTACTATGCTGTGTGGTTAGACCATCACTTTCTAGGACGTTGATTGGGACGACGCGGATACTATGAGGGGCCTTCAAAAAATCTAGATCTTAGTCCTTGTGATTTTCACCTATGAGGCTATGAAAATGAGGTAGTCTTGCACACTAAAAGACTCGAAAGAACGGATTTCGAAGGTTCTCAGCAGTATCGCAAAGGATTTCCTTCAGAAGACTGTGCATTAAATCCCCGGCCGTTTGAGTAAAATGGTTGGAATTTAAAGATTTGCTTCCATTTTGCTTTGTAATAAGCATCTGTACAATTTGCTTCAAAAACTTGTATTAAAAATATAGATAAAAATTTTGTTGTTTGTTTAACTTGTACTCTTATTGTCTAGGAACTTTTGATTTTGTTGAACTACAAATTTATAATTAAATCATTTGAACTGTTATACATGGCAATCAATTTTTTGTATGTATTATGATGTTTATGATATACATCTATTTATTAATGTTATTAGTACAATTAAATTTTACTTAATAACTTGTTGAAAATGGAAATACTCATGATAATAGAACATACAAAAAAGCCAATAAATGTTTTTTTTTGCATAAGAAAAGTATAATTATACCCTTTAACAATTATTTATCTCAATGAATATTCAATTAAAATTATGTATACTACAATTTCACAAATGCAACTTTTTTTTAATTTCTTGTTCTTAGGAATACACCTACACGTAGTGTTTACTATAGGGTGATCAAAATTAAACTTTATCATATTTTTCCTAAATAAAACACAAAATATTGAAACAATTTGAATTTTATTGCTCGCAGTGTAAAGTACAATTTTTTCCATAATGCTTTCCCATAAATGCGGCTTCCTTTCAGCAATTACACATCTGATAAGCTCGTATAGTCCTGTAATCGTAGCAGGTTTGTTGATATAATTGCTTTTCTCCAAATAGCTCCAGAGGAAGAATTATACTGGGATTAGATCGCAACATCGTGGTGGCCAGTCGATGTGAAATAAGATGACTAGTAAAGTGAGTGTTTCAAGTGCTGTATGACAAGTAGCTCCATCTTGATGAAACCACAAGTCATTCAAGTTTAAATCGTTGCTTTTATTGGAAAAAGTTATTAGCTTACACCACTAATAGTAACAGTGCTGCCAGCTTCACCCTCAAAAAAGTACGGCTCAAAATTCTTCCAGCCCACAATGTACACCAAACAGTAGATTTATATGTGTGGATTTGTTTTGCGTAAATACCACATAGATTTGTTATCCAAGATGCGATAATCTTGACAACTGACAAAGCCATTTTAAGAAAGTTAACTTTGAATGGTATTAATACGTTGCTGTATAGTATATGGCTCCATGATGACTTTGCCCTATATTGGATACCAAATGTACAAATGCTTCCAACGTTCACAAAACGCAATTCAAAAACTAACATTCAGTTTTAGAACACGCTATAGTTGTATATGAACATACATATATATCTATTCATGTAATAAGCAACAATATCATATTATAAATTGCGACCATACTGCAATCTACCGCTCAAAAAGTTCATAAATAACCTCTATTAATTACGAACTTGTTTTTTGGTCCTTTTGTATAACAATAATTTTTCCCGGCTACCTTAGTAACAAAAAAAAATGTGCGTGGCAAATGGCGGCAACGCGCCGCCCGCTGACGCCGCAATTAGGCTCCGTGGAGCGAGCATCGGTTTTCCAATTGTTCCGGGGAAAGGCCCCCTGCAGCGCCCCCAATTTAAAATTAGCCGGCAGCCGTGCCCTAACTGAATTCCCAGCCACGTCTCGACAGAGCAAGATGGTGCGGTCGGCGATAACGAAGTTTCGGGGCGTTGCTTGGGGTTGGTAACAAGACGGTTTCGACACCGCCACAATAGAGCCGAGATCTTATTATTGTTCATCATCCATCATCTCCATTCGGAGGAAGATTCCGCGCCTGCAACGGAACCGAGCCGCGATTAAGTTCGCGGGGGCAGAAGTGAAATGTAATTTTTATCTGGGACATGTTCGTTTATCCATAATTCACAGCGCGCCTGCTGGCGCCCGCGCGACTCCCGGGGCGTAATTGGATCTTTACGTGTTTACAATGAACGTAATTTATCGATTAAATTAATAATAGTCGGAATTTATGAGAGGTGTATTTAACTTGCTCGGGCGCCCGCTCCGTGACACGCTGAAGTGCGGAGCTGCCCCTCACCCCGACGCTGTAACGAAGGGTTAATTTTCTTGCGTTTCCTCAAGGCCCCCCCGGCCGACCGGCTCCTCGAGCAATTGCTGCAAAGCAGGAAATTACAAACTACTATCTCGCTAAAAGTTGCTCGAGCACCTTACGAAATATCTTAATGGCCAATTTTAAGTGTTCTATCGCCCAGAGACCTCTGGAGCTCATTAAGGCTTTGTTTCCTTTGTTTGGCGCTCGCTACTTTGAATATAAAATCGAATAAAATGGCCGTAACTTTATTCTTAATGCTTCTGGCAAAATCTTTAATTTAATTCACGTGGGGCTTCACTGTTGGAATCGTTTTTAAGAATTATCTGAAACGGTTTTTAGTTTTACAACTTGCAAATAGTAGAGCAGAGGTATAATTTTCATTTTCTACGTTTTCTGTATAAAAATATTTGTTACATACGCAATTCTTTTTACTGTAAATCATAATGCAAGATTTTCATAAAAATCGCAGATGGTCAATCAGGAGGGTATAAAAAATTAGTACTTTTATCTTATATGAAAGTGTTAATAGGTAACATTTATTTTAAATAGAGGAGATATTTAGTTGAGTAATTTTTGATACCACCTGAGTCCAATTTTAGTTATACCATTATCGAGAAGGGAGTTAGTTTCTATGGACCTTTAGAAAACTTGTCAGTCGAAATAGCTGTGATTAATACTTCATTGTACCATTTGAACATTACAACTTCTAGGTATAAGCCCTACGCCACCACCGTTAAGTTGTCTCTAATTATGATTTAAAATATGAATAAAAAATGAATTATAATTAAAATAACAATAATATCGTCCATAAGTTTTAGAACACTAACAAAATGATAAATTTTCTGAAGACAAATCATCGTAAAAAATATTTATTTAACACATCTACAGCACTCACAAATGAATATTATCACGTCAAACTGCATTCTTCATTAAATTTTGGACTTCTCTCTTTATATCTGTTTTTCGAGGATGTTGGCATCTATCTGCCGGAGAATATTAAAATATTTAGAAAGATTAATACACGAATGTTTAGGAAAAGAAGAAACACCAAAATCCTAGAAAAGGCAAATGTTTTTATACTCCACAAGAAAACCTTTATTGTTACTCTCACATGTCTGCAAATTGCTAACAAAGATAATAACAATCAAAATCACCAACAAACTTGACGATTTTCAATCCATTCAGCATGCGAAAGGGATACAGCACGATAGACCACGTACACACATTAAAGAAGGTAATAGAAAAATATCAAGGGTACAAGAAACCAATGTATTTGGCTTTTATAGTCTTTGAAAAGGCGTTCGATACGATAGAAAAGTGGGCCTTTTTAAACTCCTTCAAAAAATGTCGCATTGATAGTAGATATATGCAACTGTTTAAAAACCTATATGACGAACCAACAATTCAGATCTTAGCAGGAACAGAGCCAATCAAGGAACACAATCTCCCCCAAAATATTCACAAAAGCATTAAGACATAAGAATGGAAAAATATCGGTCTTAATATAAATGATGAATATTTGAATTATCTTCGTTTCGCCAAATATATTGTAAATATTGTTCTACTCTTCCTGAAAATATGAAAAACCTAAAAAAATGATAATAAATCTGAACCACTCAACAAGAAGTTATGGCCTTAATATCAATGCGTCCAAAATAAATATTATGTCAAACATGAACGACGCTACCAATTATGATTGAACAACAAAATAGAAATGACTACTTAGGGCAAAAAATATCCTTTGAGAAACATAATTAGCAACTAGAAATAAAAAGAAGAATACAATTGGGATGGGCGGCATATGGAAAACTTAGTATTTTTAAATCCAACTTCTCACGACACCTCAAAACTATAATTTTTAACCAGTTCGTCTTACCAACTATGGCTTATGCAGCAAAAACGTGGATCTTAAATAAAAAACTGATAAAGCAATTAGGGACTGCACAAGAAAGTGGAAGATTGCAAGACAAAAAGAAGAACAAATGGATTAGAAAAAACAAGGGCAATAGATTTGGCAAATATGTGGCAAATAGAAGTGGAGATAGGCTGGATATTTGATGAGAGCAGGAGACGGAAGATGGACCACAAAGGTGACAAAATGGCGAACAACTAATACGAACCCAAAAAGACCCAAAACACGATGAAGGGATGATACTCAGAAAATAGCAGAAATGTAATGAATGGCAAAAACGAGCAATAGCCAGTAGTGGCAAATTATTGGATAGGAGTATATTCAGACACGGAGTGAAACACGCTGAAAATTATAATGATGATTTGCTTTTAAGAATTTTATGCTCATCTGGGCACGATGGGCACCGTTTATGGATGTCCCGATCTAACTCATCCTAGAGTAAGTGGATTGGGTTGCAGTCGAGGCTTTGTAACAGCAACACCATGTTTGTGAACTTCCTGTAGCACTCAAATATTCTTTGGATACTTTTACGCTTTGGGTTATTATCTTGTTGTAACACAAACTTCCGTCCACAAAAACGGAGTCTCAATGGCACGGCGCGGTCTTTTAATATTGCCAAGTAATCATTCTTCCGCATCTTGCCCTCCACTTTCACAAAATCTCCAAACTTTCCATCACTACAATAACCACGCACCATGATATAATGTCCACTATGTTTGACTGTAGGTACCATACATCTCTCAGTTCGCCAAGAAATCTGTCCGCTGTTTATGGGAGAACATTTCAAACATCGATTCGTCTGTAAGTAGCACTTTTTGCCAGTCTGCAGGATTTACGTTTACGTGCCCACTGCAGCCTGTCCTTCTTGTATTATAATTTTGTCGTTCTTTTTTTTACCGCGACACACCCTTCTAGACCTGCTTCTAACAAGCGACGCTTTACGTTAGCGTGTGAAATTGAATTAGGTCGAGTTATATTCAATTTTTGTTGAATATCTCTCGCAGTTTTAGTCCAGGCTCGCTTGTTTAACAAAACCACACCTTTTACGATCGGGATTTTAATCGGTTTAGGCGACTCGGCATATGTTATAAGCTACACAAAGGAAACGAAACAAAGAAGGCCCCAATATATAGAGTTTGGCTGAGTGGCAAATACGTGCCAAATTCCTTTAAGGGGAATTTTAATCTTCCTTCAGGAATCTAACCAACAAAAAATTGGTATATATAGCTGGTGCATATAGACTGTGTGTTTATTAAACATAACATTACTTAAAAAAAACTTAAGAACGATCAGTCTGTAAAAAAACGCTTAGATATCTATACGTACTCCTAATTTGATTTAGATAATACATTCATGTATATAAAGAAAAATCATGTGGACAAATATTAGAAACATTATATAGAAAAAAAACGACAGTCATTTTCTATAATGATAACTTATATTTAATATTCGTTGGGATAGAAAATAAAGAATTGATATTCGTAGAAAGGGAATCAATTAGTTATCTAAAATTACAAGCTGCTCTAGTTGAGGAAATGCTACTGTAACAATAAATGTTTAAGTCAAAACTACAAGTAAAATATCTTGACAATATTTTCGAATATAATCTGACCCTTGGAAAACACAGTGACTAAAGAATTCCCAAAAATAATCATGGAATTAAACATAGCGTGAAGATAAAACGTAATGAAAGAAATTTGCTGCCTATAAAAGAAAATGGACAAGGGGACGTGCGAAATACAGAGCAAAGTAGCAATAGAAGTCATGTAAATTCCTGTTTATATAGAAGAGCACAATAAAGAAGAAAAGCAAATATGAAATGAGCTTTACGATAGCAACTTCAAATATACCAATCTCATCTTTACTATAAAATTGTAAACAGAAAACATAAAATGTATTGTCAGTTTATACAAACTTTAGACAAACATGGAATTTATTTTTTAAGAAATTATCTTTACTGCGTTAATAAAGGAAAAACTCCAACTTACCAATGCTGTGAAAAAAAGCGCAGTAAATAAGGAAAACCCAAATCAAGGTACAATAGAAAAATAATCGGAGAAAGAAACGTTAAGTGTCAATAACGCTAAACAGCCTTCCTAATTAAAATAATATAAAAGTATCGTTACAAAAACATTTAAAAAAGAAACTCAAACCAGCAGTAGCCCAAGTGATAGCTTGCTTCATATATGGTGTGTCAAAGGGAAGTATAATTTGGATTGTCTACTCAAACTGAATTACACAATTCTACAATTGATAATAAGAACATAAAGAAACTGTTACAAATCAAAAGACATATAATGTAAATTAGCAATGATGCTTTGTCCTGAAATATATCAAATAACAGTGAGAGCAAGAAAAAAATTCCCAGTAATAAGTTCACTTCGCAACTTATTTCTGTAATAACCCTAGAATCATTTTCTTGTCAACCCGACTAGACCTTCCTTCCGCTTAAGTTGAAGCGTCTTGGCATCAAAACAGACATTATATTTTCTTTATTTGTTTCATTATAAAGATACTAAGCTATCGTTGGTCCCAACTGAACTACCGATCTCTTTTTATTAGTTATTTATAGTAGTATTTACAATGTACAGTAATAATTCACTAACTCCTTATACCATTTTATAATCTTTTTCAACTACAGCAAGTAAGTGATTTTTTGTTTGGAAAAATTAATGGAATATTTTGGGTATGTATTTTATTAGTTATACTCTTGAAGTTTGAAGTCCAAATTGTATTTATCGCGTCTTCTGATACATTCTTATTTTCTTCTAACTTTGTATCTTTGTCTAATGAATTTTCAGCCTTGTCGACACCAATATACAAATTATCCGCAACTAATGTATCTCCTTTGTTGAATAGAGATCGACACATGATTATCGTGTGTACAATATGAAAGTATCCACCGAAGTATATTGCTACACAATACTACTTTTTGTGTTTTTCAGCCTCTCTGTTATATGGTCTGAATATTATTAGTCCTCGAAATGGTCTAACACCTCATCAATACAAAAGGATTCTTTGCGATTCACTGATTTCCATGTCTTATTTAGGAGGTCAATGTCAAAAGCCTATTTATAGCAAAATGAAACATTTCAAACCATTTTTCAAGTATATTCAGGCTCATTATATCTTTAGAGAATTGTTAAGTGAACCTAATGTCAAAGTAATTTCACTAGATCCATGTATAAAATAAAGCAAAAAAGTCAATATCATTCAGTTTTACCTAACCATTTCCATTTATGTAAGCAAATATTTTCACTTATCAGCATATGATCACGTCTGTAAAGTAATAATCTTAAAAATTTCGCTTGGCACAAGTCATGAATATAGATGCTTAAACTACGAGTTATGCATAGAATGTCTCAAATTAAAAGGTTTTATACGTGGTATTTTATTGAAGTTATAAAATCACATTCTGCTAATGGCCCTAAGACTACTCAGACTTTATCCAGAATATAAATGTTTGTTGATTTTATTATCACAATTCTGCTGCACTAAGAGCGATGAGACTTAGTTTGATTGCCTACAAAGATTGAACATGTGTATTCAGATACAAAAATGCCATTTAGGTCATTGGAGCGCGGCCGTTAGAGCGCGAGAAATATAAAATTACATAAAGGAGCAATATTAAGCATGATAAAAACAAAATTTAAAGCTTGTAACCATTAGCATATGTGTACGTATATATGTATGTCATGTATACAAACATAGTGGTTTAAGTGTTCTTAGTCTTGCAGCCTTATTTGTTTATTCATTTTTATTTGTTTGTTTAATTCTGTTACAAGCTGTTTGCAGTTTGTTCATTAATTGGGAAGCCCCACAATGATGTTAGATTTAGTAATTACATAGTTTAAAGTTCTCAAAAGTCATTAACGTGTAATTTAAAACCATTATTTATCTACAATGCGCCGGTTTTTATAAAATCACTTAAGGAGGGTACGTGGAAGGTTACAGTTAATGAGAAAACAACCCCCTGAGTTTCCCACTAGTTAACGACCTAACCAATAAATATGTCATAATATGGAAATGCTCGCTCTTGTAAAATTCTTTTAAGGTGCAATATGTTCATTAAGTTTTCAGTTTTCACGTAGCTTTGCGATAGTTAACTTGTTGCCCAAGTTTTAGTTACGCGGGATTTTTTCTCGTGAAGATGGAGTGTGAAAGTCTTTTATCCCGAAACCATAAAGAAAAACTTTGTTTAGATGGTTACATGTATTGATTCGATCGAAACAATGCCTGTAAAACAAAAAAACTTTGGAGATTCTTAATCAAATCTTGCAAAGTACGATTGCGTACCACTGTTGAAAAATATTTTTTGCAACAGGTGAACCAACACTCACGATAGTTAGTTAAGATTAAAAGTCGAGCTGTAGAAATTATCAATCACTGTATCAGTCAAAATGTTGGTATGGTAAGTAGTGGCGTTGCCGGCACTGGCACTTGAGAAAATGGCAAAAATGAAAAGAAACCAAATGAATGCCGCTCCCGTAGTGCCTTAAAGATTGGATGATATAATAATTCCGGAGTCTTATAAAATGCACAAATGCCCTGACGGCCAATAGACAAATTTTACTGGCTGACAATGAAGTATCAAGCCAAATATTAATATTGGGACGAAAAAATTATTTCAAGATATGTGGCACCTAATATTTTTATGTTTCAATATGTATCTATTACAAAATATAATGCAATCTAATTGATTTACTTCAACACTGTAATAATTTTCAAAGTTGAATTACTTTTTCCTTGATTCATTTGCTCATACATGCTTATTGTATTTCAAATAAAGTTTTTACTATAACTTGTACCCTACGCATACTGTTCTAAATAATCGGGGGTTTTTTTCAGATCCTGGGTGAATCTCAGCATAGGTTCATTGACGGAACTTTCAAATCAACACCTAAGCCATTCTACTAAGTGTACACCATATTGACGAAAAAATTTGAAGGTGTCCATCCTATATTGTACGCTTGTCTTCCGAATAAACAACAAGCAACATATAAATCCGTAGTCATGATAAAAAATTTAGGCTTTAGACTGCAGCCAAAGGGAATATCGGTGGATTATGACCTGGCGGCAATAAATTCATTCAAAGAATCTTTCTCAGGCGCCAAAATATTGGGATGTCTCTTCCATTTGATGAAAAATATAAAAAAACGATTGGAATATTACCATCGGTTGGGGAGATATAACAACGACGCAGAATTCGCCGTGAATGTCAGTATGGTATTTGCATTGGCTTTTATGCGCATCGCTGATTTAGACGAAGCTGTTGGCGAACTTTCGGCGGCGCTTCCAAACGAATTACAAGAACTCCTGCAATGGTTCGAGAACAATTATATCGGACGTTCCAATGGCAGAGGTAATGGATGGCGGTCTCCTTTATTTCATCCCGAGATATGGTCAGTCTATGACAGAGTCATATCTGAAACTCATCGTACCAATCATGCAGAATCCGTACACCAGAGACTACTGTGTGAATTATCGATGGATCATCCGACAATATGGAAATTTATCGATACATTAAAAAAAATTCAACATCGTCGCGACGTATTTTATAAAAACTTAAGAACAGGATTTGAACCTCCTCATAAACTTAAAAAGCATGTTTAAGCAGGTATTAGGATTAAAAACATTGTAACTGAATATACCACTAGCCGTACTTTTATAGAATATTTGAAGGCAATAGCTCACAATTACGAAATGGCAGCATAACTAAAAAATGTTTTAATTGTTTACCTATATGCATAAAAAAATTATTCCGTTCTTTTATTTGTAATAAATTTAGTTCACTGAAATTGCCTATTTTCCTTCCACCTATTTTAGTAATTAAACAGTTGAAAATCAACAACTAGAGACATTTTATTTTTGATCGCACGTTACTAATGGTTAAAAGCTTTATATTTTGGGTTATAATGCTTAGCATTGCTCCTTCATTTAATTTATATTTCGCGCTCTAATATCCTCGCGCTCCAATGTCCCCGCGCTCTAGCGTCCATGCGCTTCAATGTCTTCGCGCTCTAATGATATCGCGTTCTAACGGCCGTGCTCTAGTGCCCGCTCTCCAATGTCTCACCCTGACAAAAATAAAAGGTACAACATTTAAATAATAAATGTTATTAATATAACACGTCGACAGTTGCATTGAAAATCGCTTCTGCCATACCAATAGACACATCACTGATTGTCTCTGGAGGATTATTGGTCAATAAACCATTGCATTCATATATTGAATTCGCATATACCAGAGCATTTGTAAATTCAGCATTGAATTTTTCACGACATTTCGTTTCCTCATCCGCATTCTTGATATCAATATTGACATCGGCCGATATTGATGGTTCTGCTTCCTCTGCCATTTTTTATTTTCTTTTGTTTTTGCCCGCGTAACAAGAAACTAACGTTTTCACAGTCGATACGTAATTATTATAACTCACACGTACACACTTCCAGTCGCAGCAACGGCAGATGTTCAACTGATATTCTCAACGACTCGGTCACAACGTTGCTCGCCTACAGTACAGGCAAACCGGAACAGGCATACAACCCTAGAAAAGCGAAGGCTTACACGGGTTTGATTAACAGCTTTACCAGAAATAAAATTTGATATGATGCACAAAATTTCACTGTAGTAATAGTAATAACAATAACTTATGATTTTTATGTGGAACTGGATTGATTTTGTTTCAACTTTTTGAAGATAAAAACTGTGTTTTGAATATAAACAATAATTTTTCGCTTGAAATAAACTTACTCAAGTTTTCTATTCACGAAAAAAAAACAAAGTCTTGGATGGGGGACTTGACCTGGATTGTCCGCGCGTGAATCGTAAACATTAACCACTTGGCTACACGATGTCGCTAAGCGAGCATTAACACAAATAATACATAAGCTTCGTCGAAATCTTTAACGTAATTTTTCTCGTATAGGGCTGAGAGTTGCATCGTATCTCTTCTCCATATTACATCCCTGGTAAAGCATTAAACTAGGAAAAAGACTCGTCCAAATTCGGTTCCCGCTCAAGGCGGTCTCCCCTTGTCAGATTTGTCGGTAGATTTTCATAGTCTGCTGACTGTTTTATTGTATAATATGCCACAGGTTTCTATTCGGGTAGATATCTGGAGATCGTTTCGATAGTGCCAAAGTCGAATTTGTTGCTCATCATTCCACGCGGTACTTGTACATGCTTTATGACAAAAAGCGTCATACTTCACGTAAGTGACACTCTCATCAACTGGGATGTTATTATAGAAGACACGCAGAAATCCATCATATTTGGCGGCAATTAATCTTGATCTGTCACTGTACTAAATGGTACTTTACACCATTATACTAACTCCCCATGCTTTAGTTTCGTAGTGAAATTTATCATCCAATTAATTATATGACAAATATTTCTCGGAGAAGCGTTTGTGCAGCACACATTATGGAAATAACACCGAATGGTGCTTCTGTTGCTTCCAGATTTGAGTTAGTTTGGTTGCTATTCTCTAAAAATTCTTAATAGCTTCTTCTACTCCTAGTTGTTTTATTCGTTTCCAGGGTACTGAGAGTCAAAATCTTGACAATGCTGTTTTTATCGTTTCATTAAAATTACGTAATAGTAGATTTATGTTGACGAGAGTATTTTTAAATGCATTTATTTTATTCATCTGAATCTCTGTATCCACATAAGCATAACATGACCAAAACAACACTAATTGGTCTAAACATATTTAAGAATGTTATTTAGTGGTAGTTTACACGTTTCTCATAACTTCTTTTACCGCTTTGAACTGCTAAATTTTACTTAGTGTAATATCATAGTAAGTTTTTAAAATATTAGTTAAAGAGAATTACTGAATAATTCTCGTTCTTTATAAAAAATCACAGTCAGTTCTGCTTAAGAAGGAACTGAAAGTTAATAAAGGTCCACTAAAAATAAATATTTATGCATAAAATTAATTTAGATAATTTTGAATCTGTGGTAGAAAGAAACAGGTCGAATTTTTTGGTACCTTTACAACTATCTTTTGTACGAAGTTAACATCTACTTATCGGATACAATACTTAACTTTATTTTAATGGTTAACCTCACTTTTTGCTTAACAAACTTTTGGAAAGGCCATTCCTTTGAGTATTAAACAAAAATTTTAATTGGCCTATCTTAGCAAAAAAAAACAGTTTTCATCGTTCAAGAAGCTTACCATAGATTTGACAAAATGTGATAAAACAAGGATTTTAATGAAAGGAATATAAGGGATAAATCTTGCCTGAATACACTTATTTAAGTTAACATCCGTCAGCATCTTGAACATATTTTTATTTTTGGCTCACTGTGTGCTTAGGTCAATGAACTTTTTTTTTGAGTATAATATTGCACATAACATTAGAAACAGTACAATTTTTAAGCAGACATTTTCGCTGAAATTCTACTGTTAGCTTGCCCTTCCAGTCTATTGTTATGTTACGCTCAAGTAATAGTTCGTAATTCCAATTGTGAATAATGTGAAAGATAAAATTACTGTGTTTTTAATTGTCACACAAAAAGCTAATTAAAAGTTTACAAGGTTTATTCTTTAAAAATTTCTCATCACAAATTTTCAATGTTGTGCCTTTATACACTTATAGAAAATATATTATGAAGTCGATGTGAGGCATTATCTCACAATGAAAATAGTTAACGTAACTAAAGCAAAACAAATAATCAGCAATAAAACAGGCTAGGCGTAATGCAATAGAATTATGCGGCTACCGATAGCCGGAACGTTAAAAAACTAATCATTTTGTAAGACAATACATCTAAATAAAGAAAAAGCGTCATACCTTTACATATAAGTACAGCACAAAAAAACTTTTTAGGCATTTTATTTAACAATCGTTAGTGACCAATCTGTTCGGTTTTTATCATACAGTCTGCGACAAAAACAATTACTTCTCATTTATGCTATTTTAAAGCTTATATCGAAACAACCAACATAGTGTAATAATAATTATTAACAATTATACATAAAATTTTCTCTTTTTCCTCTATTTTGTAATTTTATATGGGGAAGATAAACAATTACCATACAAAAATACTATATGCTAATTTATTATTATTTTTAACTAGACGTTTTTAATTAGCGTTCTTCTTGTCCAAGTATATAAATAAATCATTTCAAAGGCGTAGAAAAGACAATTCAAATCATGAACAAACATACACATAAAATCAAATATTTTTATACTATGCATTTGTTAAACAGCTCAAATATATCAATTTAATTATCATGGAAATTAATAAACTAAGGTAAACGTCGTTATTCTGTATTAACATTTTTTAATAATTACCTGCAAGTTAGTTTTGCGAAATAATTAATAATACCCACTATCACATTTAAATTCCTATGATAAGCTTATTCCACACTTATCCAGAAGTTTTATTATCGCTATTATATTACAGAAATTACTCAACACATGACCTCATCCGATTTTAACAGTATCTTTAGTATGAAAAAAAATTATTTAAAAAATTGTGCGTGAAATGGAGACCAAAAATAAAATTCAACAGTAACAAAAAAGAAATTCTTGAAAAACAAATACAAGTAACCTATAAGGAAAATAACATGAGGCTATAAATAAAGAGATGACGTTAAATACAACAAATAAACCAAAACATAAATGTACTGAAAACAGTATTCCTTCTAAATTTTATTGTTACAGAAGTAATAAAACAGCACAGTATTTTGTAGCTCACAAAACCAAATGTATATGATATTAAAGAAACCAATTTAGAAATATTCAAAAAAAGGATACGATCAACTGAATCCCTCCTGAAATACATGAGGTATGAAAAATATTTAATAGAAGTCGCTGGCTGTAATTGTAAGCGGTTTTCATTCTATTACAAAACATGGGGCCGGCGAAGAGATTGCTCTGTAAGCAATCCCAGAACGAACTTAAAAATTCGAAATCGAATATCTCGAAAATTATTCGACATACAATTTTTTAATTTCGAATTCGAAATCAGCGTAAAATTTCCTATAAGAATCCATTTTCAAATTTTAATAAATCTCAAATTTTGTGACGGACCGACAGACCCACAGACAGACATATAGAATTCAGTAACGAACTTTTTAAGTTCGTTGAATATTTAGTAATGAACACTTGGATACCACAAATACAAAAGTATTCACCCCAGCTATCTCAAACACAAATATATCGTGGCCAAAAGCTACAAATACCCTCTACCTCGAGATAATTAATAAACCCACATATAGCTTTCCACTCAACCAAAAACAATATTTATAAATGTTCCCAACCAATAAAAAATTCTCAATTTATAGAAACCTCAGCCGGTGATAATAAATTAGCAAACAAAGACAATCCCTGACAAGTTGTAAAAAGTACGAGAGTGGATCAAATATAAATATAAATTGTTTTTTACTTTTGAAGCTACATAAAAATATAAAGTTACCTTTTACAATCTCCTAAATTAAAAATACAATTTTCGCAACGTGTAGGTAATTGCTTGATATCATTACAGTGAAATTAATTTATTATAACGCAGACCAATCTTGCACATGCGCTTCGAAAACATACTTGACAAACATTTGTTCTCCTACTGATCTAAACAAATGGTAATCACAGAGTGATGTGTTTCAGTGTAACCTATGATCATACTCTCAATATTTTTTCGTGAAGCAGGATAATGTCTCAGATAGCCTGAGCAGTGCCACAGCTTACTCCAAAGCAGTTTCAGCAAGCGCTAATTGGCGGTTACCCTCGAGAAGGCAGCTAACAATCCTCAATCGCGGTGGCCCCTACGGGACGTTGGTGATCTTCATTTTAAACTAATTTTCGTCCTCCTCCCAAAAATTCTTAAGGTCGTGTACACTTAAGTCTTTTTAAGGTTGTTGTCCTCGAACTGTGCCTTAAGTTTCCCTTTGAATGAAAATTTATACTAATCCGTTGCGCAAGAGATCATGATATTTGCTAAAAAAATGGTAGTGCGAAGTATTCTACAGAGAAAATCCCCTTCAAGTATTGCTACAATGTTTGGAAGACGCATTCCTCTTTCTTAGCTTTCTCAGATTAACATAAGAAATTATGGCAGAAGATGTAACAAATTATCTCAAAAAGAAGATGCAAACAATAAAGTCAAAATAATTATACAAAGTACTTTTAGTAGACATTGACACGTTAGCAGTCATTAGAGACCCTAAATTATGCCTTACAGGTGCATGTGCGTATTCGTTTTTTTGTGGATCAAGAAAGGAACTCGCAAAACTAAATAAAAGAGTGGAATAAAAGCAATTTTTTAATTTTTAACCAAAACGCCCAAACAATTTTAAAATAGTGGTTGTTACAGAGGTTTGGAAAAGTAAAAAACAATTAAAAGTTACCGGTGTGTATGGACTTCAACTGGTAATATATTTGTGAAGAAAAATGCATTGTTATAGAAGAGTTTATGTCACGTGCATGGAAATTTCAAATATATAGAATATATTTGTTGACTATCAGTTTGTGCATCCACAAAAATAAGATAATTTCATTTGAAATTATTTGCAATATAAATATTTTTTCATAAACTTTCGTCTATATTAAATTCTTGAAAGTCCAAAGAACAAAAAGTAATGCACTAGAGAGTTGCACATTTTTTAAACACACATATCGGATTATTATGGTCAATTAATGACAACTGAAATAAACAAATACGTACTGCCCAATTGATACATAAAAAAGACAATACTACAAAGCTAATCTTTTCGAATTTGTGTGCGATTTAATGTCAGTAGACTGAAGTTTTTGTGCCTATTAATAACGATAATGTAAATCAAAAATGGTATTTGTTTATTGAAAAAACCGGGTCCCATAAATGCGTAATTATTTTTTGTAGTTCTTACAGAAATAAAGGTAAACCCCAAATCTCGTTGAATTTTGGACATAATACAAAATTTAAAAAAGCTCTTAAATTATAGTTACTTGTATTTTGCAAAGTGGAATATTCTTAGATCAATTAAAATTATCTTTAATTAAATCTTTGTACGCAAAGAATGATGCAATAGAACTGAAAACTATAGACTTTTCTTTGTTGCCAATTTTTCAATATCTGAAATGATCGTTTTTACAATTTTCTCTTATAAACATTCAGTGCTTCGTGAATCGCAGCATTTACGAAGAAGATCTGCCTTAATTTTATTAACATATACAATTATAAATGCGTTGAAAAACAAACATATGCCATGTTTATAAATCTTTCCGATGTTTGCCTAAAAATCATATATTATAAACAAATTATAAATGTGTAATATATCGAGAATTTGTATGGGCTTAATTAAATCTTATTTGAATAACAGAATACAAAGAGTTCGTTACTTACAAAAGACAATAGGTGGGATGTAACATGTTAGAAACAAATAGTCGTTAGAGTTCCTCGCAAAACCATTTTGAAACATATATTGTTCGTAATACACATGAATAATTTACAGAGGTTGCTAAATAAAAGAAAACATAAGATAGTGATATACGCAGATGATACTAATGTATTTTGCTTATTTTATCTAATATAGTTGGAGGCAGACAATGCCCTAACAATTGTGCATAATGGAATTCTCAGAAATAAATTACTAATTAATGAAAAAAATATGTAGAATTAACAAAATTATTCTAGAAAAAATTACTTTAAATAATTTCATTCGTGATAGGTACAGCAAAGTTTCTTATATTAAATACTGACAGTGCTCTTCGTTCAAACATTTACGTAAAGCAACTTACAGAAAACCTAAATAGTGCTATCTGCAGTTTAAAAGAACTAAAAAAATATATAAATATTCAAATATCAAAAATCATATACTATGTATTTTTTGCATTATTAATGCGGCATACTACAATTTCTTAGGGAAACTGAATGTAGAATCCTATAAAACAATTATAGCTCAAAAGCATATTACGCTATACGCATTATCAATTCATTGAAATATATTTCACACGAAACAGTAATATTACGTGGCATTTATAATTATAAATTACTAATTTATAATTTAAAAACAAATCAGTGCTTAAAAATAATTCAAGCACGATACCAAGCATACACATAGTTTGAACCAAAAGGCTACCTTGCCAACAGAACAAAGATATACCACCTTTCTGAATGTTTAAAGTTAAAAATTTCATTATAAATGTTAAACCGTATGCTTTAAAATAATTTTGTAATATGAATTAGGAGAATTACTCTATTATTATAATAATAATTATTATTATTAAATTCTTTTATTAGTGTATTTTATGTTATTTAGTTGTACGTCATGGCATATTTTATTTATTTATTTAGTTACACAATTCTACATTTGTACATATTAGTGCTCCATATCCGTGTATTACACATAATTTCGTTTTTGGTTGCACAACCAACGTATACGCAAACCGGACAACTTCCATTTAATAACTTGCCCCCATTAAAATTATAATGACAAAACAGCGCCAACTTCTATAAACAACGCTGACACGGGGCTGACCGCCCTTAAATTCCCACAGCGCATTACGCTCGTCATTTATACTTTTGATCAGGACAGCCCCTTTGTTGGCTCTGAACCTCGCTTACATTTAGCTCCAACTTTCAGGCTGCTGCAGGGATTTTAATATCGCAATGTAACTGGATTTGGAGAATTGAGTAAATGATACTAAATTGAAAATAAAATTCTCGGAACTTATTGGGTTTTCGGTTACAGAAATTAAATTTCCTGCCTCAACAGATGCGCATTTTAGCCATCAAAAGACAGTCATAAAACGAAAAATTATTCTAAGTGCACTTGATAACTGAAGTAAGCTACTGAAAGACATAAAATGTATCAGGACTTTTTAAGTTGATGGAAATGTGTAATTTATCAGATTCTAAAATAGTAACTTGTTGAGTTCTAAATTGTTATTGATTATCTAATTGATAAATTAGTTAAAAAGAAAAAAAACAATTATTTAGAGTGTTGCGGAAATATTTCAGTGAGCATTGTGAAGACAGATGACAAAAGATCTTCCACGTTACTGTATTTATGTAAGTTCCACTCCGGTAATAACATAATTTGGAAAATATTGTAAAGGTCTTGTTTTTATAGCAAAAAATGTGTAACATAATAAAATTGTTGTAAGCATTTTTTGTAAAAACTCACTAAAAGTAAGGCAGTCTTTGTAAATAACCAAAAACATATAAAATAAGACGGGTGTCAATATAAAAATTAGCTAATGTATAGATATAACCAGTTGGTTCCAAAAATTGCTTTAATGCAATTTTTGTTATTCACAAAAATAAGAAAAGGATTGCTAACCAAATTCATCTAAATTAAACAATTATCTAAATGGAAGTCACCAAGTTCACCAAAATTAAAATACCCTCTCTAACAGTTAATGTCTGTTACTCAACAACAATACATATATGCAACAAATATCAAGCTAAAATTACTTACCGCATGAACCACATGCAAAAAACACCTGACATCCTGGAATTTCAATAGTTATAAATTTGAAATTGAAATAAAAGAAATAAATAATAATCAACCCCACACAAATACAAACAAACAGCAAGTAATAAAAATAGAAAAAACCTTTTCAACCTATTGATGACAATGTAGAACTACAAAGATAAACAAACGATTGAAAAAAGTTTAATTTGCTAAACGACACACAAGAAAGCAGCAGTACGGAAATAAACAAAGACGATCCGCGACCTATAGAAAACAAATCCTTTCCAATAATGCTAAACAATATATTTATAATATTCAAAACAAGGGGTCAGTGTAGCTGTGTGGTTGAGGCGCCTGAATGCGGTGCAGACGGACTCGGGTTGATTCCTGAGACTACGGGACTGTGAAACGAAAAGCTACAGTAAAATATTTTAGAAGTCGTAACATGAAAGCTTCTGCAATAAGTAGTATTTTCACAAAATCTGCCTAGTGTCGTTATATAAAATAGATAAATATGAAACAAACCATGCATAAGCTATAAATGTCAAAATTAAAAACCATGTTGAGATATAGTTAGCCTTGTGCATCGAAGCAGAGACTTTACGTGCGTTATCGTGCCGGCGCAGCTGCAGACTTGCATAAGGTCAGGCCTATTATTTACCAATTTTAATTTTAAATTTTTCAGTTACTTATTAATATAAGTAATCAACTCGCAAGCTATTAACATGGTATTTAACAACAGCAGTGTCTATCACCAGACACACCAAGTACTTACACAATTGATGGCTCATCCGCATTTTGGAGTCACGCCAGTATATAGCCAGCAAACGCAATACCAAGCATCACCTACTACGTCAACTAATATATCACAACAGGGATATCACCCTTAACAAATTACAAGAATGTCATCAACCAGTGAAGATGAACCAGATAACATACAGGGAACTAATAACATCCCATGGCAACAAGTAAGAAGTACAAAACGAAAGAAGATTTCAAGAACTACAAATAATTCTGTAAACAATAATGTAACCACCACTAACAAGTACAGCACATTAGCAGTTGAAGAAAACAATGATCAAAATACTGATCCTAGTGTAAAGGTCAGAAAACCCTCTCCCATTTACATATATGGAGTAACCGACTATCCAAAAATGATAAAACAAATAAGAAACTGCCTAGAGGACGAACAGTACACGACGAAGAGCTTAGCAAATAATACCATCAAGATAAAATGTTTAATTGTTGAAAATTACCGTAAATTAATCAAATATTTAAAAGAACAAAATATCATTTGCCACAGTTACCAACTGAAAGAGGATCGAGCCTACAGAGTGGTTATTAAACATCTACACAACTCTATCCTAACTGCTGAAATAGCAGAAGAAATAACGAAACTAGGGCACAAGGTGAGAAACATCATTAATGCTAGACACAGAACAACAAAGGAGTCGCTAAATCTCTTTTTCGTTGACCTCGAGCCAGCTAACAATAATAAAGATGTATATAAAATAGTAAACCTACAAAACATAAATGTTACAATTGAACCACCCCACAAGTCCAAAAATGATATCGTGCAGTGTACAAGGTGCCAACTATACGGGCATTCCAAAACTTATTGTAATAGACCTTACATCTGTGTAAAATGCGGAGGATCTCACAGTACTGGAAGCTGTAAGAAATCTAGAGACACGCCGGCCGTTTGTGCCTTATGCGGAGGAGACCATCCGGCCAATTATAAAGGATGTGAATATTACCACAAGCTAATCCAGGGGAATCAGACACAAAAAAGGACATTAGACCGAACTTTTATCAGGACAATTTTCAAAAACAAAATAGAACTTACAGCAGTGTAGTCAAAAATAATCAACCAAATAATGATAATACATCAGAACTATCAAATAACATATTATCACAATTTTTTAATGAATTCAAAGCCATGTTCAACCAATTAATACAACAAAACAGCATGGTACTTAACATGTTAACAACGTTAATTAGTAAACTAGCTTGATTATGGCCAAGTTCTTACGAATTGCACTGTGGAACGCCAACGGTCTTGAACAGCATAAAGAAGTAAAAATATTTTTGACAAACAATCACATAGATGTTCTACTAGTCAGCAAAACGCACTTTACAGATCGAACATATTACAAAATACCAAATTATGTAACGTATAATACTAATCATCCTGGTGGTACGGCACACGGCGGAACAGCAGTACTTATCAAAAATACAATCCGCCATTACGTACTACCGAAATATCAAAAAAATCTCCTACAATCAACTGCAATAAAAGTATCAACACTACCATATGAAGTTACAGTAGCAGCTGTCTATTGACCACCTCGTCACAATATCAAAAAGAATGATTTTGAAGAATATTTCCAAACATTAGGTAATAAATTTCTAGTCGGTGGAGATTACAATAGCAAATACACAAGTTGGGGCTCGCGCTTAATAACAACCAAAGGCAGAGAACTGTTAAAAAACAATAGAAGATCACAGATACTCTTTTCTATCAACTGGCATACCTACTTATTGGCCGACTGACCCAGAAAAAGTTCCTGATTTTTGTTAGACTTTTACGTTATAAATGGAATTAACTCGATATACACCAACATTATACCTAGCTACGACTTCACATCCGACCATTCTCCTATTATAGCAACTATCGGAATATCTGTGATATATAAGGAACCCCCGCGTAGATTACACAATCATCAAACAAACTGGGAGACCTTCCGGATTATATTAAATGATAGCATAAATCTAAAAATTCGGTTGAAGGAAGCTGATGAATTAGAAAAAGCTACAGAAGTATTTCTAAGTCAGCTACAACAAGCTGCGCAACAGTCTTCACCTATACTTCACCCAAGAAAAATGATGCGGGACAGACCCTTAGAAATAAAAAAGGCCGTACCTACACTCCTGCCGACAGATTATAACCGATTAAGTGAAAAATTAAAGAGCAAGCTAAAAGAAGTACGAAACCACGACTTCGAACAATATATATCTAAACTAAGCAGAACAGATAATTCCATTTGGAAGCCAGTCAAAAATTTAAGTAAACCTAAAACTCCTGCTCCACCAATTATAAAAAGCATCAATGAACCATGGACAAAAAGTGATGCTAAGAAAGCCAACCTATTTGCAGAACATTTGGTTTCCGTATTCCAACCGATAGATAATGTAGCAGATCAAGAAATAGAACAAAGTTTTTTTACCCCACCTGCAATACACACGCCTATCAAACCACTGCCATCAAAAGAAATTGCAGAAAAAATTAAATTTCTAAATCCAAAATAATCACCCGGGATCGATCTTACTACGGCTACAATGTTGAAAGAATTAAATGAAAAAGGAATAATCATGCTAACCCAAATTTATAATGCTATTCTCCGTCTTGTATATTGGCCAAAATGTCTTAAAAAAGCGCAAATTATAATGATAGGTAAACCTGATACTAGAGCATCAGTTCGGATTTCGTCAGAAACACTCGACTGTACAATAAGTTCACCGAATTTTACGAACCATAAACAAAGCATTCGAAAAGGAACAATACTGAAGTGGAGTTTTCCTTGACATCAGCCAGGCTTTTGACAAAGTCTGGCACCCCGGACTGATTCACAAAATCAAGTGTAGTCTTCCTCCAGCCTACTTCAACCTCTTAAAATCATATTTGAACGAGAGAACATTTCAAACTAAGGTAAATGAAGAAAAATCTGCCTACTTTCCAATCAACTCAGGAGTGCCCCAAGGCAGTGTCCTTGGACCGCTACTATATGTCTTGTACACGTCAGATCTACCGATAGCACAAAATGCAACAATAGGGACTTTTGTCGATGATACAGCTCTGATTTCTTGCCATGAAGATTCTCAAGCAGCCTCAAACATTACCCAAAACTATTTAAATAACCTCCAACAATGGCTGGAAAATGGAAAATAAAAGTGAACGAGAACAAATCTGCGCATGTTACTTTTATACTACGCAAAGAAACATGTGAACACAATAAACAATGTGAACATACCACAAACACAATCAGTACGATACTTAGGACTGCATTTAGACACCAAACTAAATTGGAAACATCACATTACAAACAAGAGAAAACAAGCAGATATCAAGACAAGAGAACTACAGTGGCTGATAGGAAGGATATCACGGATATCTTTGGAAAATAAAATCCTGATATATAAAACAGTCATCAAACCAATATGGGCATGCGGACTAGAACTCTGGGGGTGTGCCTCCAAATCAAACATAGAAATCATACAAAGGGGTCAATCCAAGATACTTCGACAAATTGCAGACGCTCCCTGGTACGTAACGAACCATACACTACATACCGATCTTCATGTTTCAACAATACATGAAGAAATCCGTAAAAAAGCCATCAAGCATCAACCCGTTTTAGTCAACCATCCTAATCCGCTAATGGAACAACTTCTCGAACCAGTGCTCAACAAAAGACTCAAAAAATTGTGGCCAAGTAAACTATTTTAAGTTAATGTGTATTAGTTATAATTAGGTTGTAACAGATGAACTATTTTAAGTTATTGTATACCTCAATTATTTAAGTTTTAACAGGTGGTATCAATGGCACTTTAGCTCATAGAATTTTGTATTATTCTGATTGCTAAATAAACTCCTAATAAAAAAAAAGTTGAGATATCGTAGTATCAGCGATGTACTATCCGTCCAGATGCGCAATAACACAAAATCAGTTTGAAAATTTCTTTAGCAAATGAATATTTTAGTTCTAAACACTCCTCACGAGGTTATAGACTAATCAATCTAAAGAAAAAATAGCTACATGAAACTACAAAGACTAATAACAGTACAGAAAAACTAAACATTTAGCAACTTATCTAGTAAACATGAGTACTCCTTATAGTGAGCAACTAGGAAACTGAAGCAACCCGTTACTTCTTATTCCTCCCATTAAAATTAAAGGCACGTTGCAATGAAGAAAAAGCAGAAGTATTTGTTAAACACCTACAGTCACATGAAACAACAACTTAATGATTGTGCCTTTAAAGTCCTTGAAGCACCTCTCCAACTCGATCTGCCAGTTGAAATTAAACGTTAAAATTCGTAAAGCATCAGGTTACCACCTTACCACAGTTCAGTTGGTTCACCAGCTGCCCAAAAAGTCTTTGTAGTTATAATAGAAATATTTAATACTATAATAATAACAACCCGATTTTTCTCCATTAAGTGAAAATTTGCGGAAATAATTTAATACCTCAATAATAATTCAGTTTCCGTCCAAATATTCGTACTTGAAACAAGTAAGTAGAGTAGTAGATACTACAGTGCTCAGCTGCGTTTCTAGACGTAAATCAAGTTTTGATCGAGTATGACTTCCTAGTCTATAAGATTTATAAGATCGAAAAATCCTTCTCTATTAATATTGCCTATTATTAAATTCATCACCACCCAAGCGTATTAATGATAAACACGATAAAAATGCAGTAAATGTAGCATAACAAAGTTTAGTGACCTAATTAATTAATTTAGTTATTAGAAGCCTCATTTGCCATATGTATATGTTAGCTCATTTGCTTATTAATCTTTTAGACTAGTAAATATGAAGTAGAAAATTAAGAATGCAATTTACAAGACATTTGTTTCACGAAATCAGACAGTGAATGACCTACTCTGCTGTAATGATTTGAGAAGCCTTTGAGGGTTTCACGGAAACCTTCTGCATCGCGGACCGATTAAATATGAGTAATTGCATTATGTGAATAGTAGTTCAATTTATATATTTTGCCAATTACGACGAAAAGTTTGTCGCAGATTTACCAACGTAATTATCAATACCAAATTTAACTTTTTTATTGTAAATTACAATTTATAATAATCTGTCAACAGAATTTTAGTAGCTATTGTAACGCACACAAATGGGGCTTGTAAAACAACTGTAGTGTAGATTAAGATAGATTAGTCTGTTTCTTTGCATAGGATTGCGAATGATAGAAGGACTCGGACCCATCAATGGAACTTTGGAACATAAAAATGTAGTTAGTTCATCACGTTATATTTTGTGTTGATATTATCGTTAGAGTCCACACACGAATCTAAATTAACTTTAATAATTCATATTGATTCAGATGCTTCCAAATAACCAAATGGTCCAAAAAGTGATTATTTACATAAATCAAACAAGCATTACAATATTAAAAAGAATTCTCGTCTTCAAAACTGATCTTTTATTTTCTTAATTAAGAAGGTTTCGAAATATTGTTGCCAATTTTTTACAAACTTTTAGAAACTTAAAACTTAACTGGAGACAAAATTGACTTTATTTTATTTATTTTTTTATTTGGAAAGAGAAATACAACGTTTGCATAAAAAACAGTATTTTTCATACGTGCTAATTTTAGATGAAACAAATATTTCACTTGCTTCTATATTTTTGTTGGCAGATACTGACAATCAGATTTTTGGTAAAATAAGAACTTTTTTTTAAATTAGGTATAGCTGGATCTGCAAATCATTATGCAATACACAACTTGGTTAACATATAAAATATATAACAGCTTACTTAAAATCTAATGAGGAATATCTGACAGGTCACACCTCTATTGTAAGATTACACATTCTATTAATATTTATTTCAGCTAAATTAAGTCTATAGGCAGTTTTCTTTTAAGGCGTATGTCTTTTTGCCCTAGGTCTAGTACTGTAGCACTTGCACATAAGTTTAAGTTTTGATAGAACTTTTGAGTGATGTTATTTATGAATTCAGTTATTTGTGGGACACCAAGTTCATGATGTATTTGTGAATTACGCACAAATCACGGGCACTGTATAGCAATTCTAAGCACTTTATTCTGCATAGTTTGAAGCTTTTTTAGTGTTGAGTTTGAAGCGTTACACCATATCGGGCAGGCATAAGTAATTATTGGCCGGAGTATTGCTTTATAAATTAAGACAGAGCATTCAGTTCTGAGGTGCGAGCTGGGGTTCATTAAGGGGTGTAACATACCCAGTCGGGTGTGGCATTCGTTCAGTTTGTGAATGATGTGGAACCCCCAGTTTAGTTTGTCGTCCAAGTAGACGCCTAAGTACTTTACTGCTGAGTTTTTAGGATTCCATGTTATATCCCTATTGTTTATTTTGATTGTTGATAAGTTCACATAGCGTCTAAGCGTGAACATTTTCGCATGGGATTTGTCAGGGTGTATTCTTGTTTTCCACTTGGTGAGCCACCCCTGCGTAATGTTTAGAGAATGTTGTAGATGTTCGATAGCTGTTTCGGCACTGTGATTCTGAGTTAAGATCGCCGTGTCGTCTGCATACATGGCAAGTGTTGAATTTTCTACTACTGGTAAGTCGTATACGTATATATTAAATAATGTTGGTCCTAATAAGCTCTCTTGGGGAACCCCGGCTTTTATGGATCTGTTACTGGAGGTTGCTGTGTTTATTCTTACTCTGTATGTTCTGTGAATCAAAAAGGAGTGAATAATCTTTATAAGGTAGATCGGCAATTGTATCACATTCATTTTGTAGATTATCCCTTCGTGCCAGACCTTATCAAACGCTCTTTCAAAATCTAAAATAAGTGTATTTTTTATCTTCGAAACCCTTTTCAATAAGTTCGCTTATCCTGAGCAATTGAGCCAAATTGATGTGGAGGGATGATATTTTTTGCCTGTAATACTTCTTGGAGTCTGGTAAGTATTACTTTTTCAAGGAGTTTGGCTAAAGATGATAAGCGACTAATTGGTCTATAGCTGTCCGCATTGTCCTTAGGTTTGGTCGTTTTATAGATAGGGAGAATGATGACAGTTTTCCATTGGACCGGAAAGTATCCTAGTCGGAGGGAAGCATTACAAATTGTAGTTAAGTAGGCAACGGCTTTCTTGGTTAGTTGTTTTAAGATTTCATTCGTTATTAGATGAGGCCCAGGTGCCTTACGGTTGGGTAATCGGTCAATGTAAGTCTTTAGTTCTTGGGTCGTTGCTGGGAGTATTATAGTGTTCTCTTGCATGAGCAAGTTCTCGGTTACGCTGATAACTTGGCGATCAAGATGTTCGTCAGACTCGCCTATGTTAGGTGCGAACACCTGATCAAGGTGTATTGCTATTATGTTTGCTTTGTCGGTATGCAGATATATGGGTGGATTATTAGCAGCTGGAATAAATGACATTCCGTTGCTGTAATAATTTTTGGTTACCAACCACATAGTGAGGTCACTGGGCTGCATTTCTTCAAGATAAGTGTTATATCTAGATATTATTAGCTTGTCTAGTGACAAAGTTGGTTATATAAAGTTTTAAGATATGGCAGTGAGATCTCTGCCAGTTTCTTCTGTATCGATTCTTAAGTTTGATCATTTCTTGTATGAAGTTAGGTGTTCTGTTGTGGTCAGGAGGTTTCCTGTGTTTCTAGGAGTAGTAGATTCTAGAATGCTTTCTTGAATTGCAGATGAATGCTGAACAGATGTCTAAATTTTAGGTGTTTCAATTGATTTCATCCATCTCAGCTTTTGGTCGAGGTCGATTGGAATAATTCAATTTGTTTTGCCTATGCAAGTTTGATGGGTTATTTCAGGAGTATTGAATAGTGATGATAATTACAGAGGTGTTTTTGGAATTAAGGTCTTCCAACAGCAGAGTGGTTCATTATAATTAAAGAGTTCTAATTTCATCTTCTATGAGCCGTTTATTCGAGGTTTATAAGCAGATGTGAGTATAGAATTATTATTCTTGTAAATAGCTTTTAGAGATCGCTTTCTATATTTTGAAGTGCATCTGTAGAAAGGAGATGATGTTTAAGTTTCTTATTAATTATATTGCACACACCATGCAATTAATGCTTCTCTGTCCTTCCGATAGACATCATAACCAGAGAATTCTGAATTTTCAGTACTGATAAAGTGGGTTTCGGTGATGCAGTGCAATTCAATAGTTAGTCTCGATAGGAAATCTATAAATGTTGAACGTGGTTTTTTAGGCCATTGGCATTCCAGTTGGCCACTGTTAGTTAGTTATTATTGGGTAACTATGTTGATCCATTATTTAACAATGTTGGAGTTAATGTCATTAAAAATGGCATTAGCTTATCTAAGTTGGGTATAAGAAGCTCAACTATTTTGATGATTATGATGGAGATGAGGTCAGTGGATTCTTGTTTCTCTTGAGTTGTATTAATGTTGAGTTTCAGTTCTTGTAGATGACTTCTTGAGGGTGATTCGTTTGACAAATTTTCTAGTCTCCGTTTTGCTGCCTCTGAGTGTGGTTTATCAGGTGTTCGGATACTGGTATTAAGTGAAGGTTTCTTACTTATTTTTATTTAGGTAGTAGCTACAACCTTTGTAGTTTGCAGGGTGTTTTTCTAGGCAGTTAACACATTGAGGGTTTAGGGCATTGAGTGTATAAGTGATGGCCAGTGCACTTGACACATCGCTCTTGAGATTGACAATAGTTACGCGTATGCCCGTACAATTGACATTTTTTGCACTGGGATATTTCTTTAGCCTTTCTTCTTAACTCGACTTCTATCACGCTATAATTTAGTTTTGTTAATCTGAAAATGTTTCTCTCTTCAGGGGAATTGTTAAGATCTACTGCACACAGTGGAATAGGGTATCTATTTTTATTGTAAAATTGGGCTACTTTCAAAACTGGGAATTTTTGAGATAAGAATTCATTTTTAATTTCAGTTTCAGTTAGTGAAACAGGGATATTTCGAATTATTACTGAGAGGTTATTGGCTTCCGAATCTTTGAACATATGATAACTCAGTTTTATCTCGTTGTAATGTTTAGTCATCGCCCTGTAATCTTCTATGGTTGTTAGATTAATACGAAATGGGTATTTCTGATTATTGTTGTAAATTCGCTTTTGGCCTTTTCCTTGAAGTCAGTAATAATTTCTTGGTATTTCAGCTTACCTGAATTATGCAGGTAAATAGGTGAAATTTTTATTTTCGCCTCTGTGTTATCTTGTACTGTAGACGGCGATGCTTCGAAAGCCAAATGAAAACTCCAAAATAAGAACTGCAGGAGTAATTACATACAATTTTGTGTTAACTTTTCATTTAAAGACATGATCTACACAATAGTTTGTCAACATATTTTATACAGCTTGTGTAACAAAGAAAGTAACCGTTGTTATTTTGTAAAAAGGTATTGCAGAGCCATCTATGCTAATCAGTTTAAATCTTTACTTCGTCCGCTTTTGGGTAGTATATAGTTTGCCAGCATATTGTGTTAATGTCGATGAACGAATTCCTATAATGATAAGATGCAATATTTTTAGTAAATCATGCGAAAGGAACTATAGATTATTCCTGCCAAATGTCTTTAATAAGTATAAAGATGGAGAATATCTCTCTGTTTAGAAAAATTAAATAATTATAGAAGTTGAGAGATGACCTGTCACGACTTAGAAGGTTACAACAAACCCAGATACTGCCATCTATTATATAATTATATAACACCTAACGCACGCCCTGCTACTCAAAAATAATTCACAGGGCAGTGTGGGGTTTGCACCCACTAAAGCCCCTTCTATGTTTCTTCAGGAATTCTACGTAATACGAATACGCCCCGTCCATTGAGACGTCAAACTACAACGGGAAAATCCACCATACTGGCCGGCTCGGGTCGCTTTCGGCTCCGCTTCCCCGTCTAGTCCTGCGGGGCTCTATCACGTAGGAGGCTTGAGGTTACGTAACAGCATGACTGCAGACCCTATTTTTAAAGTCGAAACATGAAGTGGTAGTCCAGGAGGGTTGACACTGTTGAGTAACTCTATCGGGTAGTGAATGGCGCCTTCACTTTCAATGACAGCATCCACTGAGCAATACGTCATCCCTGAGTTACCATTCGACGTAAAAAGCTGATGTTAATTTCCAGAACTCTGTCGTTCTTAGGTGTCAAGATAGCCCTCTCTTTCAACCACGATACTGATTTTTGGCGTCTGGACTTGAGTTATGGTCCTTAGTTGAATACTGAAAACGTTATGTCTCTCTCTATCACAGATCAAAAATTATAAGGCATGACAAATATCAGAAATGACAGAAATAGAAGCTTAACTTTTGACACTCAGGTTAACTCCTATGGGGGGTCGGATCAAAAATTCTCGAAACATGGGTCCTTTTAATGTGACCGAAGATCATTCCTACCAAGTTTCACGTTTCTAATTCGCGCCGTTTTTCAAAAAGCCTAAAACTTTGGACCTCCCCCCCCTAGACTGCCTTGGGGGGCGAATTTCAAAAAATCTTTTCTTAGTACATCCCTACGTCATACAAAGAATAAAACTCTAAAGTTTCAAGGTTCTAGGTTTGGCGGTTTAGGCTCGGCGTTAATGAATCAGTGAGGACTTTCTCTTTTATACGTATAGATAGATGTATGTATGTATGTATGTATGTATGTATATATATATATATATATATATATATATATATATATATATAAAGTCATGTATTGTCTCAGCATATTTTCTCTGTAAATGGTCCAATACTGCTATTCTAAAAGAAAAACGTAAAAACTGAAAAAATACGGTACGTAATATCCTAACTTCTTCAAAGTTAGCTTAAATAAGTTGGCTTACGCAGACAAGGCCCCACGAGCCAACATGAAGTCCATTTTTTGCATGATACCTTCTGCATTATAAACAAGGCAATTCATTACGCGAAGCGGCTGGTTGATGCTGCAGGAGCGACATAGTTCATGGCGATCCGTATTATTTATGGGGTCTTCGGGCCTTATAAAGTCTTCATCCCGTAGCAGGAATTTACGAGCGACGCCAACACGCGCTCTTTAACACCGGCAAGTTGGGGAATTAAAAGTTTCAAGCCAATTAGCAAGACAGGTCGCACCGCCGCCTCCGAGCAACTTTTAAGCCCGCCATTGATTTCAAAATTAGCAGTTTGTCGGCTGCCGATCCCGCTGTCGCCACTCGACCGGCAATAAAATCGGCGTCGTAATCCCGCAATTTTTCTGCCGAAATTAGAGGCTTCGGCGCCGCGGCGGCACAAAAACGCAGTATAATCGCAATAGGCCCGGAGCTCCAAGGGCTCCTGGGGAGCGCCTTCATTATATTGTTCTAATTCATTTTAATCCGGATTCTCGTGCGTCCGCACTTCCTATCAACCAATCCGATAACCCCTTGCGAGCAAGACGCACAGAATCCCATCCCGACGCCGAGGAATTCATTCCGGCGCTGCAGGATTTCCTCCACCTCGGCGCCGACGGCCCGGATTAATTAACTGGGGAACTGCCGTTGCTATCCGAACGATAACACTTAGCATTTGTCGAAATTTAATCCGTCGTATGACAAGCCCGCACGAACTATGCCAGCAAATGCGAAATTTATTGCTGGGGCCCCAATATTCAGACGCAGCAGCGACTAACCTCACGGCCGAGGCGAACGTCTACGCGAACGGATGAATTGGATGCAATTAAGATTTCAATTAAACTTTCGTGAAAAATTACAGGAAAATGCGGAGAGAAACTGCCTCGTAAATTGGTATCAAATGATGATCCAGTGCTTAATGTGAGAAGTTCAAGGAGTCTTAAGGATTCGTCGAGCCAGCTCTTCTCTGCGGCGACGATAAAGTACCAGGAACGCTTCAAATTAAAATAAAATATTTGATACGGAAGTGACAACAATAATGTTGGGTCTTTATGAAATGTACTATGTGTGCACACTATAAAAAATAATTGCTACGTTGTATAAACTGTTAAACGCAGATATTTGAATATAAACGCATAGTTCTATAAAAGAAAGAGAAGAAGACGCAACTTCTCTTTTTTAAGTGTCATGTCCAGTCTTCTAGACGTTGGCGATCACTGTGGTCTATGTTTTACGGCCCCCTGCCCTGCGGCAAATTAGCTCTATAGTTCTTAAAACTCTCCAATCTTTTATATTCGTTATCCATGACATCTGCTTTCTTCCAATTCTTCTACGGCCTTTGATTTTCCCTTCATAATTAGTTGCAGCACCTAATATTTCTCTCTTCGCAATATATGACCAAAATAAACCTTTATTTGTTAGTGGTAAATAATTGTCTGTCCGTGTTAGCTCAAAAAGAAAATGATTTACAGAAAGTGTAGCCTATTGTTAGTCCGCGAAGTAATCGCCATGAGCATCCAGCACCTTCTGCCAACGTGTCTCCAGCTGTGCAATCACCTTGCGGTAAAACTCGGGTTTTTGACGCATCTGATGCTTGGTACAAGCCTGCTTCATTGGTGAAGAATTTTTCACGAAGATCATGGTCCAGGGAGTGGAAAAGGTGGTAATCGGATGACGCCAGGTCAGGTAAGTAAGGAGTATGGCACAAAGTCTCCCAACCAAAGCGCTGTATGGTATTCCTGACCACCCGCGCAACATGCGGTTTCGTTGTCATGAAGAAGAGTACAGCTTTGCGATTCACCAATGCCGACTCCTTCTGTTGCAATGCACACATTCCAATTGCTGCGAGTGCAGGTTCGCAGTGACCGTTTAGTCCGTTAGTAGCAGCTCATAGTGAAGCACTTGACGAACCTGTCCACCAGACACAAAGTATAATCTTGTGTGGGTGCACAGGTGGTCTTGCGCTGTAAGGGACAGTATCCTGGGGTGACAACCGATGTTTGGAACGCTTGGGAGTGTCATACAGGACCCACTTTTCGTCACTGGTAAGCACTCGATTCAATATGGATGCGGTGAGCTGGCGAGAAAGCAACGACATACAGGCTGCCACTCGTTATCTCTTATGGACTTCCAACAGCGTGTGTGGAACTCACTTGCTCAACCTGTACGTCTTATCTAAGGGGTGCAAACGAAGTTAACTGTTTCATCAGAAACGTTAAAATGTTTTGCAAGTTCACCACACGTTAAACTACTGTCTTCCTCAATGACCGCCTGCAGGGCTTCGTTATCCAAGGCCTGTGGTTGTCCACTGCGAGGTTCATCACAGAGAGACAAATCTTCCGACCTGAATTTTTGAAACCAATGCCTTGCAGTACGTTCATTCACAGCACTATCCCCAAACGCTTGACATATTCGGCTGCTAGTAACCCCACTTTGAAGTCGTAAAGCAAACAACACCGAACGAGATCCTTAGACACTTCCATTTGTCTTCGCTACTGTATAAGTTACGAATGATGAAAGTGCGCGGTGGACCTGCTTTTATAATGACTGATATTCCTACTCTCGACCGACCGGTCTTTAAACCACGTGATACACTACTTGCATACCTATTCTCCCTTCATTCAACGGCAAGAACTTGGTTGGTTACCTTGTATTTATAATGTTTATTTTCAATGTCCAACATTCCATCCTTATAACAATACTGACCATACACGCACGCACGCACGCACGCACGCACGCACGCAGCAACGCAAGCACGCACACACGCACTGTGTCAAAATTTCAGATGCATTATGTTACTATACAATGCTCTTCTGGCAGTTCTTGGGAGTCACATATCTTATTAATTAATTCTACTTCTACATTAAAATTTTCTCTATTCATAAGCTTTAAGATTTTCGTGGAAATTTAGTTTGGTCCTATTGCCCTCTTATTGTTTGAAAGCATGTTCCACCCCTACTTTTAATATCTGTGGGCCTTAGAATTTTTCCATATAAACGTCAGTACGTTCTCGGATGTAATTTAACCACATGTTCTGTTTATTCCTTACTTTCAATACTGATCTGTTATCACGGTTTGTTAACAAGCATTGTGTGCGTATCTTGTGTAATTCTGCTAGTTCTTTCAACTTTTTCTGCATTCCGCTTGTATCGTGCTTTTTTTCGAGTTCATCCATCGCATCACATTTTTCTCTCATCCATTTCTCTTTTGCTATCCTTATTGCTCGTTGTTTCCTTTTGTATTCAATATCGTTGCGTTTAAGTTTCCTGCGTTCATACATCAATTTGAGAATATGCTCGTTCATGCAGTTTTTTCGTTTTATTCTTCTATCTGGTTTAAGATTTGCACTACAAACTTTTTCAATAATGTTCCTGTAGCGTTTGTTGATGAGAATATAGTCGATCTGATTCCTTATGGGTTATCCGTTTCTTTCGTTATCATGCGGGGATATATAATATGTATAATCTCCTCTTATGAAATTTACTAGAAAATCCACCCAGCTACGCTTGGCTGCTATAGAGAATGCAAGTGTTACGAACTTTCTGTAGCAATCGTTACTACTGCTGCAGCTATTTCTTCCGATGTTCTTTGAGAACGTCATTGTCGTCTTGCTTGGTTTTCTGCTTCAACTTTCTTCGGAGTTCTTTCGACACATATACGTCGTCTCGCTTCATTTATTGCTGCCCTTTCATCCGCAGTCTGCTCACTTCTTTGTTTTCTCATGTAATTTCTGTGGTGTTCTCTTGTTTGTACCCGTTCCATACCAAAGAATGCTTATTAGCAAAAAGAACAGAAAAACTAATACAACAGGACAAATAATTTAATTTTAATTTAAGTTTTTAAAATTGCAGTGTACTTTAACGATAAGACGATCGTTCGTGTATTTCCCCGTGGCCCCGAATGCATTACTATGGCAACCAATGCTTTTGCACACGGCCGCGCAAGTGTGACGAACCAACACATCGCCTTTTATATTATATATAAGTATGATGATAACAATTTGCAATTACCGTCTGTTGTTCATAGAAAAACTGACAAATCTTTCCCCCCTCTCACTACTCTCTCCCAAGCCATAGTTGACATTGAAATCACTCATAATAAAAGTTATGTTATGTCTTTTCGTTGCTTTTAATGCATTTTCTATATTATACCATATCAGTACCATAGGACACACACGATATTTTGCAACTTTTGAATTGACTTAATATTGACTGACTCACTGCATCATCACAGCCGGCTCGCACAGGTTTTAAAATTTGATTAAACGAGGTGCGTTCAAGTTCTAATTTCTCCAAGGTTGAATTACTGCCATTGCAGTGAGTGTTGTTTTTTATACTTCAAATGGCGACGTTTAGTGTTCAAGAATAACGTGTAATTATTCATCACTAATTGATTGAGATATGCGCTGGAGGCGTTGCGGGTGTTAAAATGTGCGTTCATGGATGCGAAACTTTAAAGAAGGTCGAGAATAGTGTTATAATGAACTGAAGCAGCCTCGGCCACGAACCAGCCGGACCGAAACCATAACTGGCCAAGTGGGGCAAGCTGTTAAGGAAGACCGTCGATTAAGAGTCCATTTTGTATGATGACTTAAAAATGCAAAAAGTCTCTTCAAGGTGAGTCCCACGAATGATGATCGACAAACACAAAGTCTCAGGGCAGGTTGACATGTAATGACGCCATGAATTTCCGACTCATTTTGCCATGGAGCCACTGTTAAATCGGCGATTTTCCAAAGTGGGCAAAGCACACCCCTAAAAAAGTGTTCTCAGTAGCCATGAAATCATGGCGACGACGTGTACGTCTAGACCTTGAAAAGTACAAGAAGTTTCAATTTTCTTAGATAAGTATTTTTTCAGAAAAATCATTTGGAGACCTTAGAACTTGAATGCACCTCGTACAGTAAACCCTTGTTGTAGATGGAAAGAATAGATTTTTTTCCGATAAGTCAGCATAACTGCCTAGACTTCAGTTGTAATTCGAGTTATATTTTCTTCACGTGCAATGATTTATAATTCAACAAAGTTGCTAATTTATTTTAAAAAGTAGATGGGTGGTTTTATGAAAGATGAGATTTTTTAAAAACACTTATTCGAATATTTGGAATTAACACTCAAATAATTAAAATAGTCAAAATATAAAATAAGTTTTCAAAAATACCTCACCACTAAATCACAAAATTATTGAGCTTTCTCAACATATGGCAAGCTTTGGTTTTTAATGAAAACAGTTAAGTGTTCGTATATTCCAATTATATATTTTCGAACTTTTAATCATCAAATACCTATATAAATACGTATCCCAAACCTAATTTATAAACGATTTTAATTATCTTTAACACTATGTTATTATTATTATTTTTATGAATAATTTATAGTAGTCTTTGGATTTTCCAGATTTGCAATTTAAATATTTATTCAAATATTCAAGTAAGTAGTTAAAATATTCGAATTTTCAATTTTTTTAAATAACGCCATATACAAATAAATTATTTTCATTGCTTCATTACAAATAGCAACAATTTCAATTGCGTGTGTTAAAAGAAGTTGTTGCAAGAAGTTAAAAAGAATCAAAAAATTAAAATTTACGGCAAAGAACACTTTAGAAGTTGCCATGGTTTCGTTACATAATGTGCTGTTATCTTGAACCCAAAGTCTTAGAATTGGTAGTATTGAATAGTTGATACTATTGGAAGGATATATGTATAGGTTTGAGTAACCAAAAAAACGAGAGTTACTACTGACATTGAAAAAACGCAAATTGGAATATTTCGGACATGTCATGCGAGGTGAAAGATACTGCTTGCTGCAATTGCTCATACAGGGCAAGATCTCAGGACAAAGATTTAGAGGCAGAAGAAGGATGTCGTGGATGAGGAACCTCCGGGAATCGTTTTTAATGTTCATCAATAGATCTATTCAGAGCAGCTACATCAAAAATTAGAATAGCTATGATGATTGCTAATCTCTGATAGGAGATAGCACTTTAAGAAGAAGAAACCAAAAAAATGCATAAATAATGCGCGCTTAATAGTCTAAGAAAAAATTAACTTGATCGAAGGGTTGTTGATTAAAAATTGCAAGAATCAACTAAAAACAAGCGTTGGTCATACCATAATCTCGAAAGCATGACCGATGATGAGTTTTATCGTTGGATTGACGAAATACCACCTGCTCCTCAATCAGAAGTAGACCCTGATCGGAGACGGATGTAAATTTTGAAAATATAATGCAGATTTCATCAATTGCAGCTTGTATTGCAACCACATCGGCGCTCGTGGATTTAAGCTCAGATACTGATAGTGAAGATAAGATTCCTTTGTTAGAGTTGAGGAAAATTTTTGTCATTCAACATGGATCATGTTGTTTGGAATAGAACCAACAGCATCCACAACTTTCCAAAGTTCACAAAATATTCTGGCCCCAAAAATATTTCTGTGGATGTCAAAACACCATTTGATATATTTCTTCATCTCTTCCATGTTGAACATATATCTTATATTAGAGAGCAAACAAACTTATATGCACTCCAAAAATATGATAATCTGTCCAAACTCAAGAAAACGACGGATAAAGAAATAAACGCCTTCCTGGATATAAATATACTAATGGGTATTAAGTGATTGCCGACTGTCAAAGACTATTGGTGAACTAATGAACAAATTCGAGATTTCCATATTGCAAATATAATGCCAAAAAATAGATTTGAATGGCTTTTAGCACACATTCACTTGAATGATAATAAGGAACAACCAAAGCAAGGCAAAAATGATTATGATAAACTACAAACAGTTCGCCCTTTCCCGAACACACTCCTGAAAACCTATAAAAACCATTCGGATGAACATCAGTCAGTGGATGAATCTATAATCAAATTCAAGGGTCGCTCATCTCTGCGCCAGTACATATCGCAAAAACCTGTAAAGCGCGGATACAAAGTGTGGATACGTGTAAATAAATTTGGCTATATTTACGATTTCCAGATATATACTGGTAAAGCCGACACGGCAAAAAAACATTCAGGCATGCGCCTTGTTTAAGACCTGTGCAAAGATATTACTGGTTAATATCACCATTTTTCTACTTCTCTTGCCTTGATGAACGATCTATTGAATAAAAAAATATTTGCATGTGGAACCATTCGTTAAGATCGCAAGGGTTTGCCGAACGATTTGCTCTTTGATAAAGCTATGAACAGAGGAGATTACGATTGAAGAATGCATAGTAGAGGATTCCTTTTCATGAAATGGATGTACAAGAAAGGAATATGTTTTCACAACCCGGATGAAACAACAGTTGTCAGTAGGACAACAAAGGATGGAACGAAGAGTGATGCAACCTATCCAATACTCGTAACGGATTATAACAATCATATGGGGTATGTCGACAAATCCGATATGTTAAAATCTCTTTACAAAGTGAATAGAAAAAGCAAATGCTGGTGGCTCCGTATATTTTGGCACTTTCTTGACGTCAAGGTTGTCAATTCCTTCATTCTATTCTGTATGCGAAGTGAAGGAAAATCGCTAAAATTGAAAGAGTTTCGAATTGCTATCTCAAGAGGTCTTATAGGACTGCAGAAACGAGGGCGGAAAAGCGAAGATATGTGCTTGCTTCAAACCAAGCGCAAGCGCGTTGTTTCACCAGAGATACGTTTCGAAGGTGCAGCGCATATGCTAAAACATATGCAGCACAACAGCTGAACCACACCATAAAAAGTGGCAGTGTACAATATGTAAAGTGGTCTATGTTTGAGTGACAAAAAAATTGTTTTGTAAAATATCACACCAAATAATTGAATAAACTTATTTTACGCAAACTCCCACTGGTTACCTGGTGAAACAATCAAAATTTTTCAGGCAAGTAATTTTCTATGTGAAATCAGGTTTGTATTATAATTACTTATCCATTTTTACCTTATAAAGGGTGTCCCAGAATTAACGCAAGATTTAAATTTGCCGCCATTTATGCAGTAAAGTGTTGACAACCCTAAAACAAAAACAAATCGACAGCTGACAGTTTAGGGTTAGTAAAAATGAAGCGTTACACGATAGAACAACGTGTCTTCATTATTGAACAATATTTCAAAAATAATGAAATCTTGGCGGCCGCTGTTCGAAAATTTCATACAAAATATGGTCGGAATAGTGTTTTAATTTCGTCAACTGTAAAGAGATTAATTGAAAAATTCCGAGAGACAGGATCCGTTGGAGACGCCAAACACACTGGTCGTCCAAAAACAAGCCGTTCAAATGTCAACATCGAAGCAGTGCGTGAGAGTGTCGGTGACAATCCAGGAACCTCAATTCGGCGTCGTGGACAAGAATTGCAAATTTTAAGAAGCTCTCTACAGCGTATACTCACTAAAGATCTGTGTCTCCATGCTTACAAAATTCAATTAACACAACAACCATGCACAGCGAAGAGAGTTTGTTGAATGGATTATTGAACATCAACAAATGGATGCTGATTTTTCGAGCAAAATCATCCTAAGCGACGAAGCACATTTTCACCTTGATGGGTTTGTTAACCGCCAAAATTGTCGCTTTTGGGGTTCTGAGAACCCACATGTAATTGTCGAAAAACAAATGCATCCACAACGTGTCACTGTTTGGTGTGGATTTTGGGCTGGACCATACTTTTTTGAAAATGAGGCTGGTCAAGCAGTGACTGTTACTGGTGCTCGATATCGCGACATGATAACACAGTTCTTTTTGCCGAAATTGGATGATATTGATGTGGCCAATATGTGGTTTCAACAAGACGGTGCCACATGCCATACAGCCCGTGAAACACTTCAATTATTGCATGAGACATTTCCAGGTCGTGTACTCTATCGTTTCGGTGATTAGAATTGGCCCCCTAGATCGTGTGATTTAATACCATTAGATTTCTTTTTATGGGGTTATTTAAAATCACAGGTCTATGTCAACAAGCCCACAACCACGCGTGCATTAAAGGAGGAGATTCAACGTTGCATCAACGAAATTCAGCCACATTTATGCAAAATTATCATGGAAAATTTCGACAAACGAGTGTGTATGTGTATGCAAAGCGGTGGAGGCCATTTGTCCGATGTGTTATTCCATAAATAACCCTATCCTATGTACTTTATGATTCAATAAAAAAATTACAATCAAAAGACTAAAAACTGGGTTTTCTATTTAATTCAAATCTTGCGTTAATTTTGGGACACCTTTTATTAGGATAATCACAAAAATTGGGAAGAACTGTAATTTTGGTAGTCAAAGGGTTATGGGCAACATGACTTCCGCTGCATTTTTGTTTCGTTAGGGCGCACATAATAATGCCTGCTAACATGCACTTAACTATGAGGGAAGTTTGATAAGTCGTTGATGTCAGAAAAGTTTTAAAACTGTTAAATCATCATTCATCTCCTAAGATTAGTCTCCTGCGATTAGTCTCCATGTTAAGTCTTCTAAAGTCTCTTAAGTGTATTACTATGTTAGTATTTAATAAAAACGAAAAGGAGCTAACCCGTAGCTTGGGCGAGCGCCTTTTTTAAAATAGCCACTGGATTCAATTAAAATATAATTACAATCCATCATTTATATTTTTCTATGTTTATTTTGTAAAATTTTTCTAGTGGAAACTATTTATTCATTACAGTTCTGGTTCCATTTAAGCTCATAGCTTATTACTTTATTATAAAGTTCATCTAACATTTTTCATCCCTATATCGCTAATAGTTAGACTCGGATCATTTTTATGATATCTTCATGTGATAATAAAATAATATAAGTTAGGTACTTTATTATATATTAGAGCTTATATAAAGTTCTCCAATAAGGTTTTATAACATATTCTACAAATTTATTTAAAGTACCATAATAGACATTTACCAAAATCAAAAATTATGTCAATCGTTACTTTTAAAGAGCATGTTCTGGTGGCCCCCGGATATATAAAAAAGAGATGTGAATAAGTTACAGGCATTTTTGCAATAGTTGCGGACCTTTAATCTTATATTTCAAACAGAAACGCAGACGTTAACTCTAAATGTGAAAATAAAGGTAGCCAAGATCGATGCCAATCGCCGCTTCAGAGCACCCCCGAGTGCCCGACCCAAGCAGCATGTGCTCCAAATTTTGCAAAACGCGCGTTAGAAAACCGGCATCCTAATCGCTGATTTGCGACGTGGCCGCAGTTAGCCCGCGCTTCCTGGTGCGGATTATGCCATGTAAAGGCGATGATTACTGTGCGGATATCGGCACAGGGCCTATTAGAGCGTCGGCTGTATCAGGCGAGAAGGCCGCCATTTCCGGCGGGCGCCCTCGCAGTGGAATTCGAAACACGTACGCCACCTTTCGCCCGACCCTGCTGGCCCGGATTAAAGCAATGTCTTCAAAAGCAGCCCGCCCCCTCGCCCCGGATATTATACACGTCACCTCATCAACTTTATGCCCCAACTTCTCGACTTCGCAACTTGTCTCTTTCGTTCATATCGGAGAAGTAACAAGATCGCGAACGCGAGCCCTTTGATTCCCGCGTTTGCATTTCAGGCGCGGGCTCCGGCCGCGGGCGTAGGCTTTCAACTTTAAATGAACGAGCGATCGGCGAGAAATGTCGACGATGTACGGCGCACCTGCAAACGATCCCATAAAATCAAATATTAATGTTGGGAAAGCTTTGCGAACGCACTGATGTTGCTGAACCAGCCGATGGCCATGCAATGGGGGAAGACATTCTTCACATAACAATGGAAACAAAATACTGCATTGTTCATGACGTAAAAAAAGGACGTTCACAATAATCAAACAAAAAATAATTTATCTACCTTCAACAACAATTGTATTCGTAATTGTGGATGCAACTGTTCTCTTTAAAAATACATAGAATTGCAATTACTAAAAAAAAATCAGTAACAATTTGGCCATTGTTTGGGACACATTGGAGGTACTTTTGAACTGGTTGTTTATAGTAAACCAAATTTTAAAAAATAGTTTTTTAAAAAACATGAAATAACTATATTAAGGTATCCACCATATCACATATTAAAAGCTTCAGTCTTCTGCGAGCAAAACGGCATTTCTTGCAATACTGCAGGCATCATTATGAAGTTATCTGTTTTCACGACTTACTAAAATTCTTGATTGTATAAAAAGTTAAATAGGAGTTTTTTTGTATAAAATTCCTTTTTGTCAGAACAATTTTCAAATTATAACAGATTGTCAAGCCCTAAGTTGATGCCCGATTGCACAAACGCATGTTAAAACTAAACAGATCTTTAAAGCATCAATTCAGATTTATAAGTGTTACAGAAACTCTTTTGTAACCGAACGATGGTAGTTAATAACGTAATAGTGGCGTATTTAACGGGGTATTAAAATATTTCGATTCCACAAAGCAATTCTGCGTTGTAATAGTCCGTTAAATGGCGCTTGACAGTTCATGAAGTTAATCACTACTCGAAAAGAGCTGATTAATTAATGTATATTAATGTACTCATACACACAAAATTATAATAAAATTAAAAGAATAAATTAAAATACCCTTTTATAATAATTTTAGTTACTTTTTTATTATTTTTTCTCTCTACTTTTTACCTTTACATTCTATACCTTACGTTTTCCATTTATTAACTTAATATTATAATTTACGAGCTAATTTAAAAGTAATTTTAAAACTAATTTTTACCACCTATTTTTGGGGCATTCTGTACTGTTTTTTCCTATTCTTTTCTATTTGCTATTTCCTTCCAGTTCCCAACCCTCATAGTTTTCAGGTCTGCCTCCACATTATTTATCCATCTTTTTCTCGGTCTGCCTTTTCTTCTTTCTAGTTATTTTTTCAATTGGTTCTTCTCCTGATGATCTCTCGGTTGCTTTTGATTTTTGGCTGGTACTCCCCTACTTGTCTTGCCTTTCTATTTCACCCTCTTGTTTTTTCTCGTTTACTTTGTATATTTATTATTTATTACTAATTTATTGTATCTTACGTGCGCCTTGTGTCCTTCATCTATAGTCTCTTGCATGAGTGGCATCAATTTCCTCCTTTTAGCTTGTAACTCTTTGGGGTAATCATCATGAATCTATATAATCGTGCCTTTTAATGTTTTTGCGTTTTTGAAAATCATAGTTCTTGTGAATTTCTTAATTAATAAGACCAGTATTGGTCTTTTCTTTTCTCCACAGTATTTTCTGATTCTTCTTACTTCGTCCAGTTCCCCATTTATATTAATATTACTTCCTATTTTTTATGATTGTTCTTATTTTCTCTTTTGTTCCACTTTCATTTTCTTCTTCTACTACTTCTTCTTAAGGTGCTGTCTTCTTATAGAAAATTGGCAACACCTTCGGCAAATCGTTCTCTATCATGTGCTATTCTTAGCAGTGACTGTGAATTTAGACCAGTCCAGTCTCTCACATTTCTCAACCATAAGCAGCGCCTTCTGCCCGGCCCTCTTCTACCCTCAGTCTTGCCCTCCATTATCAGTCTTAGAAGCTCGTAACTTCTGCCTCTGTATATATGTCCTAAATAGCTTGTCTTTCGTCTTTTGGCAACTCCAAGAATTTCTCTGTCTACATTCAATTTTTTTATAACCGTTTCATTGGTAATGTGTTCCGTCCATGATATTTTGAGTGTTCTACGCATAACCCACATCTCAAAGGCCTCTAATTGTCGCATGGAACAGGTTTTCAGCGTCCAGAATTCACTTCTATATAATAGAATCGAACATATATGGGCAAATCCACTGAGAACGGGCCACCCGCCGCTCGCGGCGCATTTTTGCCCGAGCGCGCTGTGTTCAACTCGCTCGTACTCGTAGGAAGGAGGCTAAAAAAATAATAAAAAAAATACAAATCGATAGATTTTGATCTGCTCTTCCCGATGGTGCCATTAGTTTTTACCAAAAACCCTGTTTTTGTAATGGCAAAAGAGTTTGAAGTTTGGGATGTTTCTTCGAAATTCGCCACAACTTTTCATAGTAAAATTTATACGAGCCGGAAGAGCAACTCTTCGGCAGCACCTCCATAAATTTTCAGAGTGGGAGAACAACAAATGCGTAAATGACAAGCAAATAAAGACGTAGGCATGAGGGCAGACGCGCGCGGCGCATGGGTTACCGCCGACGTGTCTGCGTCGTCTTTGTATAATTTTATCAAATATTAAATATAAATGTGTTTTGCCGATGTAGGATATTTAATGAAACTTGTAAAAATAAATTGTCATGCATGAAAAAAATTAATTAAGTAATCAATAAATTAAAAATTAAAATAACGCTATATACTTTATGTTACAATATTATACAAATAATTATGTACAAGTTTAGGAACAGCCCTCAAATTTTTCGAATGCTTAACGGCACCTTCAAACGGATTAAAATAGCGCTTCGAAGAAATATAGTTAACACTTGAATTTTTCGTTAACTCTTGAAATCAAAATAATTACTTATGGAACGCCAAAAACTCGGAGAAGTTTCTTGATATCATGCATTTTGAACTATCTAATTCATCTTTAATTTATGTATGCATTAGCACTCAATACTAATTCACTTTAGCTCGGCACTTTGTTAAAACTCATGATGCCACATAACAGCTAATTACATCTAAATTCACATCCTTTTTTACGTATCACCTCACTTTGTTTTCACGACACAACTTCGTCTCGATGTGAGGTTAACAAAAAAAAGAACATCCGAAACTACGCGTGATTGCGCTAACCATTCGAGAATAACATTATCAAATAACAATTAGACTTGCAAAGGATATGATACGAGTAAGTTTGCGATTAATTTATATTCGTAAGCAGCTATGTATTTGCGCTCGCGCCACGCGTCGGCGATAATCCCTCATGCCGCCGTCTTTATTTGCTTGTCATTTACCAATTTGTTGCTCTCCCACTCTGAAAATTTATGGATGTGTTGCCGAAGAGTTGCTCTTTCGACTCGTATACATTTTACTATGAAAAGTTGTGGTGAATTTCGAAGAAACATCCACAACTTCAAACTCATTTTTCATTAAAAAACAGAATTTTGGGCAAAAACTAATGGCACGATCGGGAAGAGCAGATCAAAATCTATCGATTTGTATTTTTTTATTATTTTTCTAGTCTCCTTCCTACGAGTACGAGCGAGTTGAACACAGTGCGCTCGGAGAAAAATGCGCCGCGAGCAGCGGGTGGCCCGTTCTCAGTGGACGCACCCATATATAGGTTTTCACAAATCTGTATCTAATATTTAACGATAGTGTGGGGTATGTTAGTAAGCTTTCCATCCTAAGGAATGCGCTTCTTGCGTTTTCTATGCGGCAGTGTATTTCTATTTCTGGGTTCAAGTCTCTTGTTATCCAGCTTCCTAAGTATTTGAATTAGTTCACCTGTTTTATTCGTTTGTTATATATAATTATGTTGGTGTTTGCCCTTCTCGGCTGTTAGCTAATATACCGGTGTTGTCCCTATTATTCACTAGTCTTCCGTTTTCTAGTGCTATCTGAAATACTTTTTCTGAATACATATTGAACAGGACTAGAGAGAGCATACAGCCCTGTCTTACACCTCTTCTATTCTTATAGATGATGTTTGCTCCCAGTATAGATTCTTAATTATGTTGATGTTTTTCTGGTCTATTCCTTGTTCATAGAGTATATTGATCAGCTCTGTCTGTCTTACTCGATCAAAAGTTTTGTCGTAGTCTATGAAACATAGGTGGACATCCTGTGATTGGTCTCTGCATTTTTGAAGTACTTTTGAAGTACCAAAGTCTAAACGGAAACTTTATTGTTCTTCTCCTACGTATTGTTCGCATTTTGTATATATTCGCTGATGTATGATTATTAGCGTTACCTTCAATACATGAATCAGTAGGCTAATCAATCGATATTGTGAACATTTTTTTGCTCCGCTCTTTTTAGGTATCGTAATAAATGTAGATTGGGTCCAGTCGCGTGGTATGATTACTCTACAATATATTTTATTTAAAAAGGTTGTTAAGAGGTTGGGACTTTCAACGTCTAATAGTTTAAGCACTCCGTATAAATATTATCTTCACCTGGGGCTGTGCGTGTCTTTAATAATTGTAATGCGTGTTTCACCTCTGTTATAAAAATTATAATTGGTTGGTTTTCTTGGTCTATTTGTCTTGCTTCTGGCTCCATTTTGATATCATAAAAAAGTTCTTGCATATAATTTGTCCATATTTCTTCTATCTCGTCTGGATCTATTATTTGTTTTTTATTATCTGTAATGAGTTTTATTTTTATTTCCAGTTATTTCTATTATCTTCTATGAATGTTAAAAAAATTGTATTTTCTTGGCAGCTCTTCGAATTCTCGACAGCCACTACTCCCTTTACTACGATATTTTTGTGGCCGGATATGAAACATCCTCCAAAATATACAGCGAAACCAAAACTTCATCCCAAAAAACTGTGATTTCAGTATGACGATCAAGAAACATATCGTTTGTTATTTCACAAAGGTGAAACTACATGGTATGTCTATAGATACAGTTACATGCTGATTAGAACAACAAAATAACACAATTAACTGTTTTTACATAATATTTGCAGGATTGATTGAATGGTTATTGATAAGCATAATTGCAAGAAACTTATTCAAAATGACCACGCTTAGCCTCTATACAAGATTTAAGACTTCGGGGCCACTCGCCAGTGGCAACACGCATTACATCCATTGCAAAAGTATTGACTGCATCCATCAGGACTCGCTTCAAACAATCAACATTAAAGTGGCTTTTTGAGAAACTATGTCTTCTAATCCGTTCATATATTTTCCGACTACGCTCAGTAGGAATATTCCCCGGTAGTTATCGCAATTGGAACAGTCACCTTTTTTATATATTGGGACAATGACGGCCAGTTTCCAGTCTTTGTTTTCCATGTTGCGTTGATTACTTTATGTACTAGTGTAAGGCCCTTTCCTCCCATGTGTTTTATCGTTTCCGACTATATCCCGTCTTGTCTGCTGCTTTTCCGATCTTGAGCTTTTGTATTGCCTCTTCTATTTTTGTTCTCTGCTGCTCTGATTCCTCATTTTATTTTTGGCCCCTGCCTTCTTGGTGTGGCCTCGCGACTTAGGAAGCTTAGGAGCTAGGTGAAATATTCTTGCCATCTTTCCTTTATCTTTTTTTCTGCTATTAATAATTTTCTGTTCTTGTTTTTTTAGCACTCTGATTTTTCTTTGTTTTCCGTAACCCCTCGAGGACTCGGTAGAGCATTTTAGCATTTCCTGAGCTATTTTCTTCCATTTTATTACTGAAGTCCTCCCACGCTTTGGAATTTGCTTGCTTAATCATCGTTTTAACCTTGTCTCTTTGAAGACATACAAGAAGACTAAAATTAACGTGATTAATACAGTGTTCGTACCTACACTAATTCACGGCTATGAATCCTGGGTTCTAACTAACCGACAAAAGAGCAAGATTCAAGCCTGCGAAATGCAATTTTTAAGGAAAGTGACTGGAGTCAAAAGATTATAAAATACAAAACGACGAGATAAGAGACAGCTTAGAGGTAGAACAGACACAACCGAAAATCGAAAAACAGCAACATAGATGGTTCGGAAGAACGGCAACTCTGGGAAATGGGATCAGATAAAAAGCGAACAAGAGTGATAGCAGAAATAGTGCAGAAAAAAGAAAGTGATTAGAAAGGAGAGGAAGAGTTGGATGATGTTCTGCAAGTAAGACCTACCCAACCCTCGACACCCACCGGGTAAAAGAGGGAGCCGATAAATTAAATATGTTTTCTAAAATTGGCCGTATATCTGGGCTACCAGAAGGCCAATCCTCTACTGATAGAAAATGCTCTTTAGCCAAGTTTCAGTTGACCATGTTTTGGGGGTAGGGGAAACTTGCTGAAAGATCCAAGCCCCATTTTGAAGAAATGTGTGATTCAGAGGTTGCATTATACCTCTCAAAACATTTTATTTTAACTCCCTTTTAATAAAAATAAATGTCAATTACTTAATAATAGCACACTCCCCACTAAACCATTATAGTTGCTGAAAACAGCCTTTCTGAACCTTTGGCACTAGCTGAGATCCTTCTTTGAAGAGTCTAGCGTATACCTTGTCATTTTGTTTGTTCAAAGATTCTTCCACTGTAAAAAATGTTTCATTTATAAACAGAGATCATGCACGTACCCAGTCAACAACCTTTCTGCTTTTTCTCTCCTAGCTTTCTTTAAAGCATCTATCCGAAAATGTCCCCTATGTCTTTTATAGGCAGCTAATAATAAGGTATATGGAAATTTTAGAAAATTGCATCTCCTGAAACATAATCTTCTGCTTACGAAGAGGATTTCATTTCATTCGAGCACTTATGGCTTTGACTGCCTGAACAGTCCAAACTGAACGTGGTTTTCCAGATCTTGGATAATCCTCGACAGCTCCAATATTATTAAACAATTTTATAATTCAATACACAAACATGTCAAGAGGTAGCAGGATCTTTGTTACCCCACTCCATTAGTAAATAACAAAACTTGACAAGAAGCACAATGGAACTTACAATTTTAAGACTTGACCATTGCAACTGTATCTTAAAAACACGGATATCTTTGTGCTGTGTAAAGCAAAGATAGGTTTAATTTTGTAATAGTATTTATGGGAATACTAGGTATAATCTTTAATGCGAACTACCAGCAAATTCATATTATGTATGGGAATCCATGCGTTCAACTGTCAATATTGGTCAATAGGCGTGGTGTATTGTTACTACATCCAAATTCTTTTGATTCTTTTGGTCCTTTTGATTCATACAATTAAAAACATTTTTAAAGTCAATTATGTAAAAAATACATTTAAAGGTTTTATGAGCCTTTGTTAATCAGATTTTTTAAAAATAACAAAATTGCACTTATCATATTAGGAACAGGTGCATTGAAGTAGGTGGAATATATTTTGCTTAATAATAAAATTATTTTGATATTTTGTCAAATAACGTGACATTTAATTAGAAAACTTTAAGACTTTCTTGACTCCGAATCTCGTTAAATCGTTGACCTACATTTCAGTTAGTAGTTTTTATAATTACGGGATAATTATTTTTCCTGAAATAACTAATCTAATTATCTCCTATATCTTTATAATTAATTGAGTTAAAATGTTTTTCTTGTTGCCGTAAAAACATATCCAACAATTTGGATAACATTCTAAATATCCCTCTGAAGAGCCAATCCTTCAGCAAAACTTTCAGTCTTGGAGCACTACATTAGGATATACGCTGCAGGTTTGAAGGTGGTAATGGCTTTTCTTATCTCTTAGACCCGAGAGAAGTTCTCGGCTCGGAGTCGTTCTCCGAAAGTTTCCAATTTCAATAACCGAAGAGTTATTACGTAGTTGCCGGTATCTCGATCGTCATCACCAGACAACCTGAAACACTCGCTGCACCTTGCGGCGGAATTATGACTCATATAAGTTTTTGTTTGGTTATCGGCCATCAACCTGATTCCATCTTTGATGTAGCTTTGAAAGGTTTTTTAGAAACACGACGCATTCAGTCAGCGTGAGACAAAATCGGGAGCAGTGTAGCTGTCTGAGCCACCGTAATCATTTGTCAATTTGGGGCGTGATGTTAGGCTTGACACCGATGTCGGGCGAAATGTGTTGCAGACGGCTGGGCGCGGCAGCGGTGCCGGTGATTGTCGTGTATCATTGATATCAAATGGACTCGCTAATATTCGCTGAGCCCATAGCAATTCGACTAAATGGCGCCGAGCGCTCCAGCCCGGCTATTCATCTCGTTATCAAAAACGTTCGCTTTTACGGCGCCGACACGATCACGGAATCCATTTGCTAAGAATTTTTATTATAAATGAACTGTTAGGATTTTGGGGGGCTAACGCGTGTCTGAGCGGGCGACACATCATAAATTCGCTATTTCGCTCCTTTGTGCGACTGAGGCTGCCGGTTTCGACGAGACGCACTCTTTAATAAATAGTTAGGGGCTCCTCGCACCCTCCTCGCTTTATCGACGTATTTCAATAAACGCGCTCTTGTCTGCATTTCCGGGACGAATTTACATGCACCCGAATTTACTAAACTCCACGTCCCGCGACGTGCGTCCCAGAGGGGGCGGGTTTTTCCCGACTTCGGCGTCTCCCAGTTTTCTGGAATTTATTGCGTTTCCCAGCTTGCTTGTGTTCCCAACATGCGTACTTAAATGTCAAACGTGGTCCGTCGACAAAATACGTATGCACATAAGTTTTTAAATATTTCGGTCTACAATACTACAGTTAAATTAATTTAAATATGCAATTATGTTGGAAAATATAATGCCACACAACTTGATTGTAGTAGCTAGATTATGTTCTAAATAAAGCTTTTAACTACTAATTTGCAATTTAACTTATTTAATATAACTACATAAAATAATTTCCTGCACAATAAAGAAAGATTTACAAAAGGCAGCGAACTATAGGCTAAAGGTCCATTAACAGAAAACGTCAGGTAACCTTGTGCTAATAAAGTAAAGCTCTATCCTGTTGGAAAATAAAGTTTTCTAAATATTCGTTCATTTGAAATAGAAGCCAGTTTAATAATATCGCGAGATACGGGGAGTTCCTCTCAAGTTCAATTTCGTTCACTATTGACACAATTAAGTGTGCTATGTGCGAGCACTCTAGCGGTAGTATTCGAAACTTTGGAAATATTGAAATGTTACATAAATCATTCCCATGCAATGCATAGTTCAAGAAATATATCCATATGAAATGGAGTCCATTGTTTTGAATAAACCTGTACTAAGGCAAATAAATTGTATTTATCACAATAATTTTGTTGTTCATCAAAAGATTGATATAAAACGGAAGAGAAATTATAAGTAGAGTCATTCTAAGAAGATAGTAGAAGATTTATGCAGAAGACAATTAGTTCATAAAATACATGAAAGTCATATACAAAAATATGCGAAAAAAAGAGAATGCAATATATTGAAGCTTTGGGAACAAAAACGATCAATGGGAAGAAAACAAATATATACGAATTCTGATTTACACATAAAATTAAGCAATTAGCTAAGAAAGACAAACGTTTTTACACTACAAATCTACAAAAAGCGAATAGAGTTATGAATAGGGCCCGGATTTAATGGCAAAAAAATTTTGTAAAAAGGCTCTTTTTCAATGGCTAAAAGGCAAACAATTTTTGCTAAAAAAGGCACCAAAATGCCTAAAAAATACAGTAAAAGGCACAAAAAGGCAACTAAATTTTAATCAACCCCTACTTCATTTAGTTAGCACATTTTTATAATTTCAGTCAAAACTACAGACTAAATGTTTTTCTATGTTCTCTGGTAACATTGATCTCCTTACATCACTTAAAAACAACTTATACAAGCTAAAAGATCTCTCCACTTCGCAAGAAGTTACTGGCGCATATTTGTAACTTCTCACAATATTGTAGGGTTATGGATTTTGTTAATTTCTTGCAATGTTGACAAGCCTAGATTTTTTGCTATAATTTCGTCTAATTTTTGCGTGAATATATGGAAATTACTTATTTTTACACTTGAAGTCTAAACTGTCAATTTGGTCAAGGACCTCTACAAAAAAATAAATGAAACAATGATCACCACCTGGTTGATTTGTTTGTAACTTACTTCTTTTATTTTGTCAAAGTGTTCGGCATAAAAGCAACAAGCTTGAATCCATGTTCTCCATCTTGTTAAGACCGGTTCTGTTTTGTAAATTTCCACTCTTAAAGGGGCTTTTAAAAAGACTTAAAAATGTGTTGAGATTTAGTAAAAACGCATACAGACAAAAATACGCAAATCTACCTTTTCTTTCGATGATATAAGTATTACTTTTACGTTTAATTAGTGGCGTAACTAGCATATGTGCCGCTCGGGGTGAACTCTGAAAGTGCCGCCCTACTAGCTTTTCTAAATTCGTTTAAATATCAATGTGCCGCCCCCGCCCCATGCTGGCCACATGGTGCTGTAGTAAGACGGATTGGAACGACGACGCCTAGATAATCCCGCTCAATACCTACGTTCGGACTTTATGGTCTTATGGAAGGTCGGCATTAATATTACCATAAACGATTGTTAATACCAAATGTGTGGGTTTCCATCAGGACTTGCAGGTCATTATACTTAAATGAATTTTTACTAAAAAAGATTGGGACCGGGGCGCTATTTGCCGCCCCTGTCAAAGTGCCGCGTGGGGCATTATTTGTTTTAAACTAATCACCGAGTCACAAATATCGCAAAGCAAATTTGCGCCCGCCATCACTACTTAAACTGTTATCTAATTTACGTCATATAGAAAAATGTTCTGTTTTAGATTTAGGCATTTTCACTTATTTGTTTTGGAAACACACTATCCCGATTCTCGGTTAACAATAAAATGAACAAGTTTCTAAAGGTTTCGTTTGACCACCATACTTCCACTTTTAGAATCTCTAAATTTTCTGCTAAATTTTTTGTTAATAGAAACACCAAATATAAAATCTCTTAATGTTCTGGTGGACATTAAATCATTGGAAGCAAAATAAATTTCCAATCTACTTTTAATTGAAATATTAAGCAATACCATAGAAGTGCTTGGTTGACTTCCATTAAGTCATTAAGAGGATTAAGGATTAAGCTGTAGAAATTTCTTATCCTTAATAATGTTTTCGACCTGCTAAAGTAATTATAATATACAAATTTATTTAATGCACTAATGCATTTTAAGAGCTTAAAAGGGCAAAAATATTGGAAAATCTAGTAAAAAGACACTTTTTCTGAAAAGCAGCATAAAAGGCAAAAAGGAAGGCAAAAGACATTTGCTATAAAATCCGGACCCAAGTTATGAGTAATATAAAATGGTACGAAATAAAGTAAATCTCAAAATAAGAAATATTAAGAAAGACTGCTGGAAAAGATTCTCAAAGATATTCGAAAAAGATTTTTGTAGCTCACAGAAACAAAATATGGCGCAACACAAAATAAGAACTGTATAAATAGATAAGGCAGATACAGACGAATAAATTGTTGATGATTTGCTAAAGCAAATAAAGAAAATAAATGATAAAATACCAAGCAAATGACACGATACCAGTGCTTAAAAAAGGGGATAAAGTTATTCTAAATATTAACAAATAAACTTAATAATACCATTACGGGACCAACAATACGGGTTTTACACTGATCGATCGTGGGTTGATGAATCAAAGGAAAAGTCATAAAGTTTAAAATTTAACCTCATATATACATATATAGAGAGATACGTATGATCAATTCAAAATAAACTACATTCAAAATAATTGACCAATATTCCCAATTTAGCTAGATGAGATTTAGCGTTAAAATTTCAAATACATTTATTCATAAATCTATTAAAGCTACTTGGTATTTTTTCATTCGAGCTAATAATAAATTTGCTATGAATGTTTGAAATTTCAAATTTTATGACGTTTTTAATTAGCAGGGTGAAAGATACCAATTCAAAAACAAAACCCTTAAACATGTGGTCAATTTTTTTTCAATGTAGTTTATTTTGAATTGATCAGAATATTTTTACCTCTTTCCAATTTTGCTCAGCAAATTAAGTTGATTTTCCAAAATGTCCTTGCTACTTTAATAATTTACGTAGATGCGTACCAACATTCCATAGTTGCATTAAACTTTATCAAAATATATTAAAAGATCTAGGAGATAAAAATCTAAAAGTCATAGAAGTCGCTGAAATGAAGACGACAAAGAAAATAACGAATAAATCAAGAAGTGATAAACTAATAAATGAACATATAAAACAACAGTGTCAAATACAATAAATTAATGATTGGCTACCTCAAAGAATAATAGAATGGGACTAACAAGGGTCAAGAATGGAAGATGATGGAATGGTCCGAGTAGTACGAGATAAATCACTCAAAAAAGTATTGAAAGATCTGGGAAACAATGGAAAGATTCGTTATAGTACATACACTTGAAGAAACAGGCAGCAACCTAACGAAGAAGATAGAAGAAGAAGAGCGTTCATTTTAGTATTTGAAAAAATTATTTCCTGTAATATTTTTCACATTTTGGAATGAATAGAACACGTATTATTTAATTATTTTAGTGATTTTTATTACAAGCAAGATATTTTGTTAATCCAAATTATTCAAAAGTGTTCTAATGTTCATGTTCTACCAACAAAATCTTATTTGACGCAAGATAACCAAATATGCCGGATTGTACTGATAGTCCTTTGTCAACCATCCATACATGTCACTCCACTAACACATACAATCAAGTGCATTAACACCTAGTTTTTGCTGATAATGTTGTAATGGTTTATAAGAAATTGGACGCTACATAAATTGCTTTTGAGGCCATTCAAATAGCACTAAACTGGTAAATGCAAAAATAATTAAAAAGCAGCAGATGAATAAAATAAGAATTGGCCAATAAAGGTCACTTTTGAAAGATTAAAAAACAAAATAAGAAATGAAAAGCTTGTTATTGTGCAAAACTCTAAGTTTATAAAAAAACTCTCAAAATACGTAAAGATACCATATATGACACTAATTTGTTCAGTAGTGATAGAAAATGTAGCTGAAGTGCTACACGCAACCACATGGTTGACATCAAATACTAAAGCTTCTAAATTACTAAAAATATATAATCCTTAAAAACTATAATATAAAATAACATTACAATTTTATAGGTAAAAAAAATGAACGTTACAGTGATCCTGGACATGTCAGACAATATCGTTAAAATTCTCCGATTATCGTTATATATCTAACAATTTCACTAACTAAAAACAATGATAAAGAACAAAACCCACACTAGCTACTAAAATTTATCATTTAATATAAAAAAATTGTTATATTTTAAGAAAACTACCAGAATTACAAAATTATATGGTTTCCCAAAAATAAACAAACGTTCTTCTACGCCCTATAGTTAGTGTATTCAAATTTTACTACTCATAACGTAGCTAAATATTTCTTTCAGAATGAGTTTCATCCTACAAATTCCTAGAAACACTAAAACTTTCTCTTTATAAAAATATAATATGCTGAACTATAACGTTGTCTCCTGATTTATCAGTATCCCTTAAACCCTATAAACATAGGGTTGAAATCAACTTACAACATAAAAAACGATAACCTCTTCTTAATTGATCATTGCTTATTCCATACCTACTTTACCTTCCAAAATAAATTTTACTCCCAAATTGACAATGTTCCTATTATTTCATTCGTCATAGCAAATCTTTCCATGGCCGATTTTGAAATAAAAGACCTTACCTTATTTCATTTCAAATTTCCCTTTTGAATGTTATACGCTTCTCGAATCCCTTTCTCGCCTAAACCAAAGTAAACAAATCAATTCCCTTCCCTTCCTAGATACCCTTATTACAAGAAATCTTTTACACAACATTTTCAATCACTCTATCCATATAGAAAGCAGCCCATACTTATCACTAGCCAAATACTAATCCCATCATAATCCTTTCCAACAAACAAATTGGCAAATATTTAGCACTCTCTGGCCGTACGAAAAGACTGTCAAACATAATTAAGGAACAAGCCAAAAAATTAACTGCCCCCGGGTAAACACCATTGCCGTGAATTGTTCAGCAGAATTGTTCAAAAGACAATTAAAATATATTAATGCCCTCAGTATTTAAATACACAGGATGATAGCCAACGCTCACTTATGATATGGAACTCCTTTATTGCCTTGCACTGTCAGTTAGGTAACACTTCCAAACATTTCCTGACCCAAGCAAAATTCTAATCAAATTTTCACTTCCATTTCTATAAATCGTACAGAAAATATATCAATTTTATCTAAAGAATTTTAGCTCTCCATGGGAAGTTGACAGATTAAATCCTCGAGTAAATACTTAAATTTTCTTGAAAAAGTAGATGCCAAAACATCAAAAATTATTAAAAAAATGGTTTATATCATATGCATGTGATTAAATAGATTGCCGAGTTGCACCATGCTGATTTTTGGAAAATTCTCAACGCTTTGGCACGCACTTTAATGCCTTCATTTACGTAACCAATTGCGGGCCATAATCAATGGTTTCCAAATAACAAGTAAACGTTGACCACGTCTGGAGTATTGCAGCAAATTGTGACCCAAATTAAAAGTCGGATTTAAACTTCGCACGTTTCGTTTAGTCTATGATAGACAACTTTGATATTTTGGTAAATTTTATTTCCGATTCTTCCGATTGGTAAATATGAAAGTCAGTTGTATTGTTAAAACCTATTATAAGTTAGGTGAAAATTTCGCAAACTGTAATAACATTTTTGATCAAAATAGTTTATTAAATGAATCGACTGTCCGAAGATTAATTACAAGATTTGATAAAACTGAGAATATTACCACAGTTAATTAAAGTGTTCCTAAAAACCCAAAAACTCAACATCGTCTACAACATTTACGAAAATTTAAAAAATTCCTTAGAATAAATACTCACTAAATACATACACCTTCATGCGTATAAAATTTACACAAGAGCTTTAGCATGCTGACCATTTTCACTGTCGACAATTTATCAATTGGTTTTTAGAGTACCATGAATTAGATTATCAGTTTAGTCAAAGATCATCTTTAACAATGAGACGCATTTATATATAAACAAGATTTTCGCATTTGGGGTAGAGAAATCCATTAATTCATGAAAAAGTTCATTCCCAATGAATTAGTATTTGACGTGGATTATAGGCAGTTGGCCTAATAAGTACATACTTCTTTGAAGATGATAATGGATATACTGTGACTATAGATCGCTCAGAATTTTTTTACATTACCTGGACAACAAACGTGGTTCCATCAGAGCGGCGCCACCAGTCGACACTGCACCAATATTGTTTAGTTGGCACACCTATACAAACCAACCAGTAACACCTTTAATTTAGCATTCTGCGACTTCTTTTTGTGGAGTTGCCTGAATTCCAAGGTCTACGCAATTTATGGATTGACGACCTTAAGACCAAAATAAAACATCCTATAGATAAAATTAATCAAAACAAGTGCGAAACGGCAAACGAAAGTTTTGTAAAAACAACAAATATTTACAGCCAAAACCGAGGTAACTGTTTGTGAGACGTAATTTTTCATTTTCGTTCAAAAATTGTGCACTTTAATACAATCAAAAAATCAATTCAAAACCCTTGATTGTCAACGAACATAAAAAGTTCGTTACTGAATTCTATGTCTGTCTGTCGGTCCGTCACAAAATAGGAGATTTTTTAAAATTTGAAAATGGATTCTTATAGGAAATTTTACGCTGATTTCGAAAATGAAGTCGAAAAAATTCTATGTCGAATAATTTTCGAGATATTCGATTTCGAATTTTTAAGTTCGTTCTGGGATTGCTTACAGAGCAATCTCTTCGCCGGCCCCATGTTTTTTAATTTGAATAGTTTTATTTTGGACCATCCTTTGTATAGCTACTAGGTGGGTGTAAGTCATCATAAAGTAAAACGAATATGAGAAAAGAAAATTTTCTGAAAAATTTTTCGCACCATTGTACTGAAATGGAGTATATAGTATGAGGACAACTAAATAGTAGAGTAATTTCTACAAAATGCTCTTAAAATAAATAAATAATAATAATAATAATACATCAAAGAATAGATAAGAAAACATGTTAATAGTTTGGCCGACGGAAAATCCGGAAAAAAAAAGTAAAAAAAAACTATTAATGGAATAGTTAAAATACTTAAAGAAGATTTTAATATCACAAAAGAATAAAAGTGGAGTATAAATATTTGTAGAAAAAAAGACCAACTTAGATGATAGAACAATGTAGGAGGAGTAGACAAGGAGAAATCATTCTAATTTTTATATCTTTTATTACAAACTCTTAGCAAAATAGCGTTATTTGTTCCTTTAGATTATTTATGCAAATAAAAAGAAATAAATCACAGTAAACCAACGAATATCTAGTAAAGCAATAATGGTATCATATAACCATAGTAACCTTACGTAGATGTAGAACCATAAAAACTGAGAAATTTATAGAAGTGTTTGTATCATGAACTTCTTTATTCCCTAAATTCTTCGGCCTCGTATTTTAAAAAATACTGGGTTATGTAACTTCATAAAACTTTCAGTACAATAAATACCATCCACTTTAACCATTGTCTTACAAAACAATTAAATTCAAAGAACAACAATAGCATATTTTAGAAAAATTGAAGGCAACAGTAGTCTTTGTAGAAGTCTGTACATTACAAAAATATCTAACACTCATGTAGTTAACTAAATCAAATTAATTAATGAGAACACTTATTCTATAACCCGCCACTCCAATAATTCGTTGCAGTACACTTTGTCGCACTCAAACCGCAACACATAGTATTGATACATTTTCAAAAATTTAAATGTGCAATTATTGTCGTCACCTGCATGCAGTTACCGTCACTTTAACCGATGTTTTCACTGTTATTTTCCATTACTTCGAAAGCTCTCCTCGTGCGGAAGCAATCGCCACTAAACCGAGTTCACCAAAAGTTATTGGTTTAAGTAATAAGTAGGGTTTTATTTGCTTGTTTTGGTGAATGCACCTTTGCAGATTAAGAAGAAATTCAGCTCTTACGCAGAAATTATTTCAGAGAGCCAACTAAGTCGTTTGTCCTTCAAAACATCCTTTATTTTGCCTCCACAGAATCAGCGCAAATTGCACTTCATATCACTTATAAAATTCCTTAGCAATTATATACTGCTGTATCCTTATATAGTACATGAAGTAAAAATGTAAAAGCATTAGTAGATGAGGTTTTTTTAATTTTTTTAAATTAAAAACAGCAATCAGAAATTACATATTCTATAAGCTATTTGGCTAACTTAGAATTCATTTATTATACTGAATTCACAGGGTCCTGATGAGGTTTTCTTCAGTAATCAGACCCCTGCTACCTTACTTCAGGTCTATTGGCCAGTGTCGTTTTAGTCGTCTCTTGCTCCGATCCAGCAAATGTGGTTTGTGTGAGTTGCTAGTCTGCTGTGGTGTTTATTACTTCTTTCTTGAATGACGTCCGCATTCGTAAGTCTTGATAGAGCGTTTAGTTACTCACATACCATGGTGCATCAACCATTGCTCTGATGATTTTGGATTGCGATCTTTGGATTATAACAGAGTTTGATTTTCTGGCACATCCGCATAGTTCGATGCCATATGTCCATATTGGCTTGATAACAACTTTATATAATAGAATTTTATTCTCTAGTGACAGCTTAGATCTTCTTATAAAAAGTCAATATAATTCTTTAAAACGTAAGTCCATTTGCTTTCTTTTCTTCTGTCTGTGTTCCTTCCATGTAAGTTTCGAATCTAGGTGAATTCCAAGGTATTTGACACTTGTTGATACCGGGAGTTGTATATTGTTGATGGTGATTCGTGGACATTGTTGTTTCCGTAAGGTGAAAGTTACTTATAGAGACTTTGTTTCGTTAATTTTAACCTTCCATTTAACTAGCCATTGTTGAAGTACGTTAAGGTGGATTTGTAGGCGTGCGGATGCTATTAGGGGATTGTCATTTACAACCATAATAACTGTGTCGTCAGCAAATGTTCCTGTGATTGTGCTAGTGGTTGTGGGAAGATCGAATGTGTATATCAGGTACAGGAAGGGTCCAAGGACACTACCTTGGGCAACACCTGCTTTAATTGGGTGGAAGATAGAATTTTCTCCATTTACCCTTGTTCTCAATTTTCTGTTTTCAAGGTATGATTTTATCAATACATAGTAAGGCTCCGGTAGGATGCGTTTGATTTCGTATAACAGATCTGCATGCCAGACCCTGTCAAAGGCCTGGCTAACATCGAGGAATGCTGTTGTACAGTAATTTTTATTGTCCAGAGATTCTTGAATAGTTAGCTATCCGATGACACTGTTGTGTAGTAGAGTGCTCTGCTCGAAACCCAAATTGATGGTCTGGGATTACATCTTGCAGAGGTGTAATATGATGTAGTAGTAGTCGCTCTAGTAGTTTTGATATCGTTGATAGCAAACTTATCGATCTATACGAAGTAACATTGCTTGGGTTTTTTCCGGGTTTTGGTATTAAAATTATCTCTGATAAACATGGATTGATTGAATTGATTTTTACAGTATTGTTGGTTATGCATTTTGTGACGTATTGTTCATCTTCTATTATATCTCTTAGTTTCTTTATCATATCCGGAAAATTAATTACTTCATATATAAATATTGGTGGAGGTTTAGGAGTTTTTCATTAGTGTTATTTTCTTTATTAGTGTCAATTGTCTCATCTTCGCCAGTGTTGTTGAGAAAACTGTATCTGTTATCTAAATTAATTCCTTCTGTTGTGTTTTTGTCAATATAAATTTTCATTCTTTTTACACTTTTAACCACTTGCCATGGATTCTCTTCATTACACGTAATATTCTCCGTTTTTTCATCACTTGTTGAAACCATACGTAAGATTTGATGTGAGCTGTGTGATTGCTGTATTGTTTGTTTATATTGTTCTTGATTTGGGAAAATGTAAATGATTATTTGTTGACTGCCCTGGGTATTGCTGCGACTGATACATTGATGGATGGATTTGCATTTGTGAGGGCGGTATAGGAGTCGTTTGTAACTGAGGTATTTGTGGTTGATATACTGGCATTTGTAAAAATTGTTGCATATTTTGTGATAAATCACCCTGTATAAAGTTTGATGGTTGCACATTGTTTACTTGTCTGATAACGTTCCCCGAAGGAAACATTTTTATTATCCGTTTTTCAAACAGATTGTTTATTACTGTTTGCACTATCATGCATTGACTGTAGACCAACGATATCACGCGTTCCGTCTGCTTGCTCGGTGCACTAGGATGATTGTCTAAAGATTTAACTTTACTTTTAGTCCGAGCCTGAACTAGGAGCTGCTATCAGCGGCCTCGCCGCATGGCCGCGGTTGCGGATGCAGCCGCACTATGCTTTCGGTATTTTGAAAACAAACTTGTAAATTACTTACAGTTTTTGATTTTTATAGAAATGAAACTCCCGTGTCCTGTTTTGTTTGCACAATACTTGCACGTATTTAAACAGTAGTTTAATCGCGTTTAATTCAACTTTTATTAGCACCGTGATTTACCATGTGTTGGCACAGGTAAAGGCAGGGCCGTACTTTAGATGAGATGTGAAAAATTAATTGATCGATGTTAAAATAAACCAATAAAAAACAATGCTACAGTTAAAATAAAACAAATAAAATGTTTGTAAAATCATTTATTTATACATACATTTCACCTTTATCAAGGGAACTGTCGTAACAGAACAACAGAGTTTGCATTCCGTGCCATAAAGTCAATGCTGTATTTGATGGGTATCACTCACGTCTCGTCACTGCCAATAATATGGTTCAACACCAACAATTCGCTTACTACATTATGTAGGAAACATCAATATAGTAGCAGCCCATTTCTGTTTATTATCTTTGCCGAGCAACTTTGGCGCCAAATGCAAATAAAATTTTAGCATACTAGCACAATTTCGTGAAGTGGGCGTAAATTTTGTGGAAAATGCGTTAGAGGAGATGAAAAGTATTTTGTTTGTGTATCTTAGTAAGCAATTTGACATTCATGTGCCGTAGGGAAATTTGTAAAATTAGGAATATTTGCCAATATTTAATGTTTCTTATTTAAAAAATACTTAATTGATTCAGATACAAAGAAAGAAAAATGCAATACCTATGTACAAAATCGCTTTCTAGCAACTTTCTCAAAATATTTTTACTTCAATTTAATATAATTTAGTCAACTGTAATATTCTCTTTTTATCAGTTTTTGAATGTTAAGTTATTATATTATAAATATAAAAAGCGCAAAACGGAAACGCAATGATAAATAATTTAATATGCAGAGTACTATATAACAAAAAATAATAATAAAGAAACACTATATTATTCTGTAAACTAATACATAAAGTGTCATCTTTGGACACAGTCAGTGATGTTCAATTATATACTTATAGCAACAAATTAAAATGAATTCCCTCGTTGCTGCCCTCATTAAGTGAGAGGTCTGTAACTAGCAAAAAACGTCACGCCATGTTCTTAAGATTAATCACCAGTTGCGACGTGTAATAATACTACGAGCGACCTAATTTTTCACATAAACAATGTAATTAAAATAGCATATTTCTACATTGTTTGTTACATGTACATTACATACAATTCTAATTTATGATTTATTCACCAAAACAAGCCCACATTCATTATATTTTTATCAAAGATATATGAATGCTAAATACGCATTTTATTAGAAATTTATTCATAATAAAAGAAGCAAAAGGAAAATTCGATCCACTTAAACGTTTATCAAACTATTATCGCCGTTAATTAATATATGTAGTACAACAGACATTGAGCAAGCAATCTATAGACATCATTAACTTTTTTTTTAATCTTGCATGCGAAAAATTCGTTTTTTGGTTGGATTGGGAAACAAGTGTCGCTAATAGCCATCGTGATCTATAGAACCCTCCCTCCTTCCTTAATTGCCGTGAGAAACTTTTTCAAAAATAATGAGTTAAAAGGATTTTAGGGTTTGGTCATTATAATAAAATTTTCCCGAATGCTTACAAACGCAACAATCTCAAATAAAAAGTGAGAAATTTATTTAATAATAATGCCTTGAAATGAATTTTGCCTATTTTCATTCGTATAGATTCATGCAAGTACACGTAATTCTACAGATGACAGTACAAACGGGATTATTTAAAAGTCTTCCGCATAACCTTTTTTGATAGTTTGATAAATGAGTTCTGCAGTAAGTTACCCTTTAAGGTACCTGGACGTATTTATATGACGCAATTTTAATTGGTCCATATAGAACATTAAGCAACTTCTTTAATTATAAGTAACCAATAAAAATCAACAAAATAAAGACTGTTGTTCATTACTTTATGGTAATCTTGCAACATATATTTCTCTAATTCGTAGTACAAATTAGTTACTTCTTTATTTTATTAATAAATCTATGTAACAAGATTAAAGATAAATGTTCTTGTAAAATATTTCTCTAGATATGTTGGGTTGTGATACAAAACTTTGTTTAGCACTTCGACCAATGTGTTGTACATAATAGTAAATAACTTTGATAAGCAATCGTAAAACTTTCTTCTACTGTATTATATGTATAACTTTTATGTTAAGAAGTCTTTATTTTAGTGTATTGTGTTTATATTCAGGTTTCTGTAAACCAAAGTTTTGTTTTCAGATAACGATAAAAGACTTTATAATTAAAAGAAAAAATAGCAAATTTTATTTTTAAAATGATTAGTAAAGTGACTGATATACTAAACATTAAAATTAACAAAGCAAGCTGTCATTTTTCTTTTTGAAAACGGACGAAATTGATAAAGAAATATTATTTAAGAGTTCTGTTACGTATAACATGTTTTTCATTTGTCTCTCTGAACTTCACAACCCAAGAAGTTGCTTTCATTTCCGAGTTTGTGTAAGCGCAATTTATTTCAAGATGGTGGGTGAAGTAGAAAATAGTTTGCTGGAGGCCCCCTCCCATAAGGGAGTCATATGCTACAAAGTTATTTGGCAAGGGTCCCTTGTTATTTATTTTTATTATTAAAAATAGACATTAAGGACTGTTAAGTAAAATGCTGTAATAGAATATTTAGAGTAGGTCACATAACAAGGTAATAACAAATCCCAATAAGAACTTTTTAAAGTATCTATAGCATTTCATGTAAAGTAACAAGAAATTAAAAAAAATTTTAAAAATAATTTAAGAAAATAGGCACATTTAGAAATATAAGGGAAATTTGGCAGTATAAGCATATTTAAAGTAAACGCAGCTACTGAAGAACACGAAAAGGAAGGCCAAGATATATTTTATACCCAAATATCAAGATTTGTAGATGTATAGTCATCTCACGGCCAAAAAATGATAAAGGAAATTTTAATGCAAAAGTGAAAAGAAAAGAATGTTGTTCTTTTCAATTATAGGTAAATATTACGTCAAATAAGTAATAATAATGGAAAGAAAATCACCGGTTTAGCGAGTGGTAATAACATGGTGATAAGCAGTGCAAGATTTCAACACCAACAAAATACATCATCAAACATAAGTGGCTTCAGATTGTATAACAAAGAATCGAATAGAATATGTTGTGATTAATTTCAGACATACGTTAAACATATTAAATATGCGTAATCGCAAAAGAGACGAATTGCTATTCTGGCCATTTCTTAGTGCGTGTTATATTAAATCAAAGAATCGCAGGAAACAAGGAGAGGGAGCAACGAATCAAGTGTTTGATTTGGAAACATTAAAACAAATTACGGAAAAACATATAGAGACTAGCTTAGAAACAGCAAGGAAAAAATAGTGGAAAGAAAATACAATAGATGAAAAGTTGGAGAAAATAAGAAAGAAATTAAAAACCACAATGGCAAAGGTACTAACACCAAAGAAAAAAGAAAGCAAGAATAAAACGAGTTAAAAACTATGCAGATAACAAACGTGAAGACGAACATAAAATTGTAGTAACAGCAGATATTACATAAACGAAACAAACTGAAAAGTTCTTCAGAGAGCAGCGAGTAGGAAAAAATAATGAACCACAAGTAACTTTTGGAGAGATGCAGAAAGAAAGCTCGTGCTTCAAATAATTATTAAATGCAGAGAAAGTGAAATATATGTTAGAAAAGAACAAACAATAGCAAATAAGAAAAAAGAAAATGTTGAAATCAAACGATAAAATTCTGTGACAATTAAAGAAAATTATATTCAGCGTGGGCTATAAAAGTACAACTATAATCAATAAATGAACACCATTATTTAAGGAAATCGACGACTACCACAGTGGTTTTAAAAAGGAAAATTTACTTTGGATCCCATTTTCGCATTACGAAAAATATGAAGTTATAAGAGGAACATCAAGCTATTTGTTTATTACAAGAATTATAAATTAAAATTGTCCTTAAAATGTTCATAGGCTAAAGTAAAAGTTAAAAATAGTTTATCGTTTAATATGGTTTTGAAGTGGATGACGAGACAATTACCAATTAAGAAAAGAGCAGACATAATATACTCACATCTCAAAAAGCCGCGAAAACAATAGAAGTAGCAACAAGTCAAAATATATAATGATATCGGGGAGAAAATATGAAGAATAAAATTTGGTAGTAGGCAAACAAATGTTCAAGAACTTAAGAGCAGTTCTAATAAAAGAAAAAACATATTTTCGATGACATATAAACCAGGATGACCACGGAACAAATGCTATTAGGATTAATATATGGGGCGAAAACATGGGCTCTTAATAAAAAAACGGGCACTTACTAAATGCCTGAAAAATATTCTACAGAGATTTATGTGAATTTATGACAAAAAATGGAGAGCGGCACACTAGATTTAATATCGAGCTAAGGAATCTTTATAATCAAGCTAGTATAATGAATGAAATAAAAAGTAATCAAACAATAGCAAAATTATCTTTGAAAAAAATTTCAAAAGACAAGACCTAGGAACGCAGTGAACAGAAAATGAGGAAATCGATTTGAAAATGGTGGGTTAGAAAAAATTAGCAGCAGATAGAGAGTTGGCGAGAAATAAACAAAAAAGGGAAAGTAATCCAGTGACCAGGAGTAACTTATTCTAGTTGGACTAAAACGAGTTACTTACCTAAAGAACTTAGCGTTTAATTAGCAGTCAAGTGCCAGAGAGTAAGTGAGTGAGTGAGTATTAACAAAAACCTAAGAAGTAAAGAAAAGCTAAAAACAAAAGACAAGATCTCCATGCCATAGTTCACATCGCTGTAGACCATAAGAGTTAAACGAGAAACAGGCAGCTATGCTTACGATTATCAAAATCCTAAATTAATTTTTATCGCGTAAAAAAATATAATATTTATCATAAATCCAATGAAAGTAACAAAATAGTTGCTCGTTAAATTAACAGAAACATTAGTAAAACATTATGAGCTTTAAAAAGCATTAAACATCTGAAAGCAACGACAAAGTATATTATTAAGGCAACATTGAGTTCCATATAAGGAAGAATGAATGAAGGAACAATGATGGTGACAGACTGTAACTTTTTTCAATGATCGAAACTGGAATTTTCTATAAACTTCTATTTCAGGTAGTAAGAAAATTTAGATTAACAAAAACGCGTGTTTAACCACTGGTGTTTGTGTACTTAACCTAAAGCTTAAATAATACAGCAAAGTGTAATATAAACGTGCCAAGTATAATTTTCTCTTTTGATGAAACATTTAGCAGTTCTGATTTCAAACTTATGAACTACAAATGGTGATTTGTGTTTCAAGATATATTCTGAAGGAAAATACACCATCGCTCTTTTTAATGACAGTGATCAATTTTTTTCTTAGACATGCTTACATATTTATAGAATATACTAGAAAATCCAGCCAGCTACGCTTGGCTACTATAGAGAATCCAAGTGTTACGAACTTTCTGTTGCAATCGTTACTATTGCTGGCCTCCAACGATTGTGCCAGACACGAATTCGGTCTCACTCTGGTGCATCGTTGACGTTATGTTGACATTACGAAATATATACCAACAATCGTTCGTGTATTTCCACGCGGCCCCTTACGCGTTACTCTGGCAACCAATGCTTCTCACAGGGCCAGGGACCGGAGACCGGGGACCTCCACATTGTGCTTTAAAGATATTTGACTGATGATTATATGTGATAAATGTAGTTAAATGGAACAGCAGGCAGTAATTTGTTTTTTTTACGGAGGACACTACATAGTCTGATGATTGACAACAATATCCGGTTGCCTGCTTTACCATCTGATGAAATTCTTCAGATAATCAGGGCAAATACCCAAAACGTCTAATAATTCTTCTGGAAAACTGTAACAGGCAAGCTCTACCTTTAATTGAAAAAATTGGGAAAACGAAATAATACCTTGGAAACTTTAAATTGTGTAGAATATTTGGCAAGAGACTTGAGATATCTCTTTTATCTAAGATGCTAGAGTATTATTCAATGCTATCGACTCTAGCGGAGAACTTTTTAAAATGCTCTCAACATTAGAATTTTTTAAAAAAAAACCTACGAACAGTGCAAACAAAAACAATTTTATCCATAACTGAAACTTCTTTAAAAAGTTAGACAAAAGCTATATGTTTTTTTTTTGTTCTTGTTTGAACGAACTGCCAACACTTCAGCCTTCAGGGACCAGTTGTCCCTACTAACATCCACTTATACTATTTATAATCTATAATGTCACATACACCCATGAGTTTCGAGAATTAATCTCGCCCGCGCGTTGGGTTCCTGGACAGAGGAACATTTACTTATAACCAATTAACCCCAGCGGCGGCCCAATATGTTACTCAGACAAAATAAACAATTAAGCAAAACCATTTGTTGTTGGAGAGCATTTGAAAACACTAACTCTAAATATAAAAATCAACAAGACAGTTTTCTGAGAAAACACTAAGATTGTTACTTAAGCTTTTGTATTTTTTAAATGTTATTAGATGAAAAAAAGAGGGACCACAGAAAGTAGATTGGAAAAAGGTTTTTTTCATAAATCTTAATCTATCCTTTTAAGGTACTTTGTCTCTTTGAAAGACTAATACAAAATATATTTACGCTACAGTTTTTCCTTGAATCTGCTGTACATAAAAATGAGCATATTATGTACTACAAGAGAAAAAGTCAATTTAAGACAGCGTTTCTCCTCATTTTTCTAGAAACAATAATTCACCATGCCTTCAGTAGAATCCTTAAGATCAATTTAAGCTTACAAACATAGTAAGAGAATATTTAGGGGAGTTGTTAGAAAAACTAAATTAAAGTTCAAAAATAATAAATAATAAATAATTGTAATAGGAAAGAATATATGGATAAATTTCATGCCTATAAAAATTTGATAAGTATGACGTAGATGCATATATACATAATTTTGAGTCTTTTGAGTAGACTTTCGCATTTTCAGAGTAACTTAAAATAACTTATCCAATTTTTAAATAAAAATGTTAGTTACAAAATAGCAAGCGCTATCTATTTACTAATTAGTTTCCTTGCCAATGTCACTATAAGCCCTCCAAAAGTTGCCGTTTAGCGTTGCCCAAAAGTTGTTATACGTGCCCTCCCAACTGCTGCGCTTCCCGCGCCCTAATAGCATGGCAACAAGATGTTCTCCTGAAAGATGCCGAAAAAGCGCGCTGATTGAAACAAATACGGCCAGGGGTGGAAAAGGTCGGCTTCGGGCGGATTCCTGAAAAACATGGAATTGCGAACGCGTCGGCCAGCGCGGCAGTAAAATGAAGGAACCGAAGAAGCCATGTGCGCATAAGGTTATCTAACTGAAAATCTCGATTGCCATCCGGAGGCGGCCGTAAACGTCAGCTGGATATTATATTTTTATGATAATGTCCGCCGGTCAGAAAAATCTGTTGATCTCGTATTGAAATTGTGATTTATTGTTATTGGTCGCTTTCTATCTCTCCCGCAGAGGCCGCAGCTGCGGCAAAACATAATTTTTTTGTTAACCGCCTAGGGGTGGAGTAGTTGACCCGAAAAAGCAAAAACCTGTCTGTCTGGCGTTCGAAAATGTACTTCGGCTGACATAACAAATGATTCGAAGGCGAACTTTTAAGGCGAGAATTGGGGTAGGTTGGCAGGAGACACCTGTGTGGAAGAAAGTTGGGGTCGCAGGATCCGGATGTCAAATATCGGATATCTGTTGCCGCGAGCTGTTGAACCGATGATAGATTTCGGACTGCAGTGCGCCGCGCTAAGGAAATCCTCTTCCGGAGTCAAGCCGCGATTCAGCTCGTATTTCACCCCTCTTACCTGACGTGTCCGCCGTATGGCCCGGGAGGAAAAACCAAGGCAGCCGCAAGGGCGCATTAATCCGGCGCGAACCCAATTTCCCCCGAACTCGCGCGCGTTAAACAAAATATAAGGCCCTCCGTCGCCAACTTCGGGCATTACCGTAATACCGTTGCGCCGTAGAGTCTTATTAATAAGAAGATAATTGGGTTACTTACTCCTCCCCCTTGAGGTGCCGAGGTCTCAATATTCGGAATTCGGCCGTGTTGCGCTCCATCAGCTTTTGCACCTGGAAAAACAGCACACTCCAGAATGCCTTCGCACAACGAGGTCAGGGCGTTTATCAGGGCCGCATTATCAAGGAGCCAAAATCGCGCATAAAATATTGGGCTTTTTATCATAATCTGGGGAAATTTGTTGCGCAACGACGCGGGCAGGAAAGCTCGCGAAAGCCGAGGGCAGGAATTTCCCTCTTCCGTGTGCCGCGAGATATGCTAATAGTTGTTTGTTTTGAAATTATAAACGAAAATATGATAAAATGAAGTAATTATGAATGCCTGGGGGTGACACGCCAGTTCGGAATGATTTACGCGGCGTTACGTTTCGTTCACGTGTCGGCTGCAATAAGAGCGCGTTACATTTTATACATTATGATTCATACATTTTTTTATTCCATGCAAGTTCATTGCGATGAAATCAGCTGGTAATTTACTGCAAAAAACTGGAAAGCACGAAAATACAAACGAAACAACTCTAATCCCTGGAGGCATTTTGTTTTCTTGTGATTGTTAGGCTTACAAAATTCTCGGCGCCTCCGTTCGGATAAAATTACATTTTTCCAGGTAAAACAGCATTGCTTTGTTTAGAGTTATTAAAATTAACACAAATTAAACAGACAAATAATTTACAAAAAAACGCAAAATGAATAACAATGGAAGCTTTAAAATGCTTTAATGGAAAAATAATGTTTATTGTCCCAAAGCATACAAAATGCAAGTAAAAATAATTGCAAAATAATGTGTTTTCAATCCACTGGACATTAGGTTAAATAAATAATGTAACACAGGTTAAATACTACATCGGTTGATTCAATTATGTATATATTACTCACCTAAAAATAGCCTATAAGATGCATAATAAATCATCTACCTATCACTCAATCATATAATCAAATGTCTCCTTATTTCAGGAGTGTTGGAACACAGCCGTTACATTTATCAAAAATCAAACAGTAGAAAAAATTAAAGTGAATCTTAAAAATAAACAAAAAATAAATTACCAAAATCACCCAGTGGCAGTGACCAGGTGCTACACCCACGCACATATGAAACACCAATCAAAAATTATGAGTAATTTAGTTAAATGTACAAAACTAATCTCTCGCTCTGCCTAGATAACGCAGCATAGAAAGATCAACTATGCTAAATCTCATATATGCAGACTAATAAATTTAAATAACACCATGCAAGAAAATAGCGATCGCAGCACGCTTTTGTCCTACCAAACACTTCCCAGAACTACATATCAGTAGCTTATAATGGCAATGGGAATAGCTACCCACTAAACAGCACTAATACAAAACTACAGTATTCCTATGACTCAACCAAACTCTATAAATCAACAAATTCAATGACCCTCAAATCAACAAACGTAATGGCACCTCAGTGGCAAATGGAATGTTTCACAATGTACAATCAACTTTTGCAACTATTAATACAAACAAAAAATGAACAGTCCAATTCATCACAAGCTACTCCGACATCTTCATTAATATGCGGTCAATCGCTTCTGATGCAACAATAATTATGACGAATCTGGAGCGAACAAAATAAAGACTACCAACAAAATTCTTTCCAGAAAGTAAAATTTAAAAAAAAAAAAAAAGAATTGATGAAAGTCCACCCACACGCCAAACAAAATCAACCACAAAACATAAGGGTAACCAACAGATTCGAAGCCCTAAGCCATAAAAAAAGAGGATGAAAACTCTCTAAATAACAATAAGGTAAAGAAAGCTGACCTACCACCACCCTCTAATCTCTACTTTGTCAAAGTTATTCCGTCATTAATACGTCTACTCAAACAGTATGTTAAAAATAAAAAATCTGGTGTGAACGTCACACGACTTTCCTTATCCTATTATTTGGGCAATTCTGGCAAAAATCTTGAGCTTCAATTTTTTTAGAGTTCCTATTTTACCAACTTTTGCTTTAAATTCATGTTTATCTCGTGGTAACAAATCATTTTTATTCTCATGAATTTTTTGTATCTTCAACCGTTTAGATTCGCGACCGCTTTGTGACCGCTTTGCGACCTTGCGACCAAACAGCTCGGCTGATTTTTCGCACTGCGTCCCCTATCCACAAGTAAATTGATACCAAATTTCATATCTCTAGCTCTTACGGTTCTCGAGATATCCTGTATAGTGACAGACCGACAGACCGACAGACGGACAGACCGACAGACCGACAAACAGACAACGCGCGCGCGCACACACACACAAACACACGAACCAATGGCCCAAACCAACTTTTTTGGTGTCCTGAGGCTATATTTCGTCCAGAAATGTGAAAAACTGAGTAGGTCAAATTTCCGCCAATTACATTACTTTCCTTGTTATAGATAAGGAAAGTAAAAATACTACTACAAAATAGTGAGCAGCTACAAAGCAAAACTGCAGATTAGAACCGTGAAGAAGTACAAAGTACTAGATCACAACAAAGTTATACGACATGGGTTTATTATCCTCCTGGAAGACAAAACATTCAGAGTAGTATTGAGAAATCTATACCACACTATCGTGACCGAAAAAATTAAAAAAGTCTTACAAAATCTGGGCCACGAAATCAAAACAATTATGAATGTATATAACCGACAAACAAAATGACCAACAAATAGTTCTTTATCGACCTGGCAATGAAAGGCAATAACAAAGACATCTACAACATGGATCTCTTACTAAATGCAGTGGTAACGTTTGAACCGCCCCACAAAAAATCCTAAATTCCCCAATGCAAGCGCTGCCAGTGCTGTGGCCGTACGAGAAATAACTGCTCTCGTCCACACCAATGCATCAAGCGCGCAGGCGATCACGATTACAGATAATGCCCCAAAAATCACAAGAACGGCAAACCACCCAAATGTGTACTATGCGAGAGTAACCACCCGGCCAATTACAAAGGCTGCAAAGTCTATCTTCAAATTATAAACAGAAGAAACTCTCCTTTACAAGACAAACCACATCAACCACGCCAAGTACAAAAACGAGAAGTGCAGCACTAAACTCAGAACAAGAATCAAAAGTCCCCCCGCTATATAAAAATGAATTCATACTCTACCTTAAAAATACAATTGAACGGCAAGAAAATGATTACTGAACTCACAAACAAACTAAAAGAACTTAGAGCGGCCATCAAAAGCCTAGTCCAACTATATAAAATTTCCCTATGAAACGCCAACGGATTAGTAAACTACAAACAGGAAGTAAAAATATTTCCAAACCACAATCACATCGATATATTACTAATATCAGAAACGCATTTCAACTCACAAACACACTTCCAAATTCCAGACTATCAAATATATGACTCCAAAATCACTGAAAATCGAACGAGAGGAGGTTCCGCAGTAATCATAAGAAAGCATATAAAACATTCCAAGTTGGCAAAATATGAGAGAAACTTTTTTCAAGTCTCTAACATATAAATTAAAGGCACGGCCCTCTGGTAGTTTCTACTATTATCCTCCTAACTATCGACACAACAAAGACGATCTTAAACAGTTCTTCATATTCCTTGGAAACCGCTTCTTGCCTGGAGGCGACTACAACGCCAACCAACTGCCCTCCAGGCAGAGGAAGAACTCTCTATCAATTGACGCAAGAAGAACATCTAGGCCACCCCTCTACATATAAGCTAAACTAGTAGCCAACAGACCCTGTAAAAATCCCACATCTTTTGGAGTTCTTTTTGACCAAAGGAATCTCGCCAAGGAATTTAAAAATATAGTCTGACCTTACCCCGGTGATAACCACCGTAACTGCATCTATCACATAAAGAAATAAACCGCCGAGACTACACGGCAAAGTTGGATTAACTGACGCATGAATCGAGAATCATTTCGTTTGGTATTTGGACACATTATCTTTTTATTATAACGTCTATCAAATACAATTTGAACAAAAGTATTGGATATGAGGTGTATGTGCGTAAAGTGGAGGAAAGGCTGGAGATATAATAGTATTACTTAGCTTAATACTGTTCTCATCTCAATTAGAGTACACTGGAATATCTCAGCAAAATCTTATGGCTTAGTCATGATTAGAACTCTGTTTCCACTTCTGACAATTTGGTATTACTAATAGCCATTTTTATTTTAATTCCACTTATAACATATATGTACATATAATATATGACCTTGAAACTTTAGAAATTATATACAAATCACTAATAGTTATTGAACGACTGACATTTTGTACTCATAAAATATAACTAACGCATATAAACAATGTAAGTAAATAAAACAAAATTGCATTATTTATTGAATTGAAAGGTCACTGAGTGAGTACGTTCTTCAATATCTCAAAAAATTACTTATATTTAGCAACAAACAGATTCTATTAGCGTTATTACTGCCTTCACACATAAACATTTTATTGGAACCATTACTAAGTATTACATAGAAACCGTCTCGGAAACCTATAGAGCAGCCGACTGCTTAGCGTTATTTCAGTAACAGTTACATATTGCCGCTTATAACATTACCAGAAGTGTCCATTAGTTTTCATGGAGATCATCTAGTACCATAAACATTTTAACTCTGCGCACTTACAATGCTTGTTGTAACAGCCTTGCTTGTTAACTAGAATTGGAACTGGCGAAAGTTGCTGGTAGGAATGTAGCTTAATTTGGCTGAGTGTTTGAAAGTTGGTGCACATTCAAATGCTAGAAATGCGTAGGCAAACGCGGTCTGTAGCATTGTTCTTAAGCATTACGGTTAATTGTTTAATTCTTAATATTTCGTTGTGAAAAATAATACGCACACTTAGACAACCAACATTTTGCCAGTAATTCATAGTACTTTCCTATTTTCAAACGCACTAAACGTAGAAAACCCCTATAACAATACGAATTTTAAAACTTTCTCAGTTACACGAAATAACAACAACTTCAACTAAACTTTATAAATAGTATATTTTAGTTCTTCAATTAACTTTATGTCTAACATAATTAATCGGCAGAATTTTTGGGCTACAAATACAATTGCTATAATATTCTTACATAATTGAATTAAAAAACGTATGTATTCTTGTGAACACACTAAACAGATTTATGGACTTTGCCAGTTACTTTTAAACTTGTTCAAATTTCTTCTAAATGGTAAAAACTACAATTCATTGCTAAAACCCTAAAAATATTCCGCGAAAAATACGCATATAATTTCAGAAGAACTAGAGGTAGAGAAAGTCCCATGACATGATCAAATAACAGATGACAATAAAATTAGGACACAACCAAATAATAAAAATATTTAAAAAAACATGAATAGGATATTAAGCACAGAAGAGGTACCAGAAAACTGAAAAATTGGAGTAATAAACCCAATTCATAAAGTAGACGGTGTAAAGGACTGCACTAATTACGGAAGAATTACCCTACTAAGTACAGTTGAAAAATAGATGTGAAAATCCTAGAAACGAGATTATGAAATACACTGAAAAGAACTTTAGAAAATTCACAATAAGAATTTGTAAAGAATAGAGGAGTGACAACGCAAATTTTTAATGCGGCAAATAATTGAAAAGGTAATTAGCGAAACGAAGAGACCCACCTCTGTTTTAGGGACTTTGAGAAAGCCTTTGACAGGGCAAATAAGAACACATACACGGAGAAGATTGGAAGAAAGAAAAATAAACTACGAGATAACAGAAAGAGTAAAAGCACTGTGGAGGTAGACTAAGAACTTTGTCAGAACAACAAAAGGAGTAAGATAAAGGTGCATCCTAATCCATGAACTATTCACAGTAGTTCTAGATGAAACTATCAAAAAGGTAAAAATCAGGCAAAACAATATAAAATAAAACATTTGAAGTTAAAAAGCATTAATTTGAGAATTAATATAGGCGGACAATGGTCATCATTGCGAAAGATAAAAAGGCGATAAGCAATAACTTGAATAAGTATTTACAATAAGAGCTTAAAATCATTTACATGAAGATCAATAAACTCGAAACAAAAACGATAATTGCAAGTAGGCTACAGAAGACGTACCAGGTCAATTGGAATAAGTCAACAAGTGTATAAACCTAAGGACAAAACTAAAAAATATGCAAAGAAATAGATGAAAACTAAAGGAGCATCAGGGAGGCTTCAACGCAATAAAGAAATACCGAAAGAAGTAAATACAGAAATTTTTAAGAAAGTAGCCACTCCAATCTCCACTCATAGGTCCAAGACATGGACTCTAACACAGAACCAAATGAGCAAAATTCAAAGCTCAAAAATGACATTCCTACGGAAAACAGAAAGACAAACTGGAAAATATAAACTAAAGAATTTTTAAATATCCTTTTAGAAAAATCCCCAAATAGAAAACAATACAAGATACTTTAGAAGAAGGAAAACTGAGATTGTTCGAACACATAATGAGGATAGCGAAAAACAAATAAAACCTTATAAAAAGAAAAAAGAAAGACCGAGAAGAATGCATAGAAGAAGTAGAAAGAGTAGCGAAAAAACGTAACATTAAGTGGAATGAAGTAAAACAAAAGGCACAAGATAGAAAATAATGGAGAGAGATGTGCAGTAACTCAACTACAACCGGCTTGCACCAGAGAGGGTAGAAATGCCTTGCGATTAAGTAAGTAAAATACATCATTCATATGCTTTATAAATATATATTCTCAGAGATGAAGTTTTATGTACATTTACTAAAACCTTTCAATTCTATAGAACTATGAAATATTAGTATTCCTGTAAATGTTATAAAATAAAAATTACCCTTGCTTTACACAACATAGAAATATCCATGACATTGTCATATAGTTGCGATTGTTAAATGATAAAAGTTGAATTCTGTTTCAATCCAAATATTTTCGTCGTTTAATGTGGGGTGTGGTTACATAAGTGTGGAATAGAAAAAAGTGCATCTTTAAGATTGTAATGTTTACCTATAGGACTATAAAGTAATTTAATTAGATTGAATATGTCAGGAATCGTTAAAGATGTTTAGTTCAAACTATTCTGAGAGTTAAAGCCGTAAGTGCTCAATTAAACGGGATCCTTTTCAGAGAGAAAAAAATTCTAAGACTTCAATGTCTCGCATTATCAAATAAAACTGCGGTTTGGTTGCTTACAAAAGAAGAGTTTGTTGACTGAGTACGCGTAAGGTGGCTACGGAAAGTACAGGAATCCTTCGACAAATATCATAAAAGGGTGCATGCTAGATCCAAGAAGCGCTTCAGTTAATTTTAAGAGTGCAAAAAGATTACCATGCAGCATCTACAGTGGTTTGGTAAAGTGTCTGTTGCAATAGACTGACGGATATTAATTTTCGTGGAAAGGAAGTCAACATTTTGATTTCTGTGTACCAACGTAATTTTTTAAAAGGTGTAAAATTTATGTCACACGCTTTTTTCAGATAAGACGGATCTTCCAACAAAACTCTGTGCCGGCCCACAAAGCAAAAGTCAATTCAGACTTGGTTGAGCAACTTGACGTCACATTTTTTAAAAATATACTATTGCCCTTCTGGTGACTCGGACCTTGTTCTTTTAGATTGTATATTATTAGTAGTTTTAAAGAGTTCAGATAGTTTACTCAAGACTACATTTCAGAATAGATTCTATGAAGCGAACCCTAACGGCTCCTGTCGACAACTTTCCAATGAATGTAATGCGTATCGCCATAAACTATATGCTCAAATACCTCACGGTTTATTGTTTAATAAACCCCGAGAATATTTTGATGTTATAATCAATGTGTGATTTGTGGGAATGGTATGTGTTATACTACTGCAGGCTCGGTTACAATAAGAGCATAATGGTATGTTACTATATCAATGACAGAGTTAATGTCTTTTCTACTATAATTTATTGGAAACAAACATAATTAAGTATTTCATGCATTCTTTAAGGTAAACGTCTTCACGACTGGTTACAAGGAATATTCTAATCATGTCCTATTTTTTAGGATAAAAATTAAATTGAGCATTTTTCGAATACATCCTTCCGCAGCTCTTATTTCGCATTAAATGGTTTTGAATAATCTTTAACAGTTTTCTTTTTATCTCCTGATTTTCGGAAATCCTTTAACTTTTAAATTTATAATTTCATTTAGATCTCTGAGTTACTATGATATCTCACCATATATTACTAAATGTTTCTTTAAAAAATGTAAACGAGTAGACCAAGAGTGACATTTATAAACTAATCAACCTTTATTTACAGTATGATCAGTAAACTTCTAAAGTTTGTCTCACTATGAGTGCCAGTACATCACTAAATTTCATTTCATTTTTCTTTTTCGTTTCTTCCTGTACGCTTCGCTCTGCCGCCATCCTACGCGGCCTATTAAGTTGTAATGTTAGCATAAACGTGTTAGTGGTCGCGTATGCAATTAGTTCAAATTTAAAAATAAAAATTAATGCGCCTCATCCCTCACCGTGTGATTTTACATCTAAGTCTCGAGTATTGTGGTTATAAACAAATGTGGTGGATTACTTCCTTTTATATTCTTTGTGTAAGTTTGAAATCATCGTTGCCACTTACTTCAAGTTAAGACGAATTCAAAAAAAGAACTTTTCAGTTTAGCGGTCCTAAAATCATTGAACTCCTTGGGTTCTTGTTACATTCTATCGATAACAATGACATTATTATAAAAAAACAATTTAGGAAGAGATGATAATAAAAATTAGAAGGTTGAGATTATATTCTGTACTATCTAACGTTACGTTTTATTATTACATTGCAAGTGTTATATTTTCCTCCTCGATCTATGTGTTTACATCACCACAGACCGTGCAGTCTTTTTATTGCTTTCTCTCCTTGCACTATTCTTTCTATAATAGATTTCCTATTTCGCATGTTTTGTATTGCTCTTACATCTAAGTATTTGTAACTCTCACATGTTATTATTCTTTTACTATTTTCCAGTTCAAGGCCGCCTGATGTATCACCTATCTAGAAATACTTTTTTTATCAACGAACTTAAAAAGTTCGTTACTGAATTCTATATGTCTGTCGGTCTGTCTGTCTGTCACTGTCACAAATATTGAGATTTTTTAAAATTTGAAAATGGATTCTTATAGGAAATTTTACGCTGATTTCGAAAATGAAGTCGAAAAAATTCTATGTCGAATAATATTCGAGATATTCGATTTCGAATTTTTAAGTTCGTTCTGGGATTGCTTACAGAGCAATCTCTTCGCCGTTTTAAATTTATGGTTAGACGTATTTTTTATATTTCCCAAGTCATATACACTAAATTACCTTTTTCTTGTGGTAACAAAATCTAGTCGGCAGCAAATTGAAGGTTGTACAAAGTTTTATTATTTAATAGTATGTCAGTGTTTGTACATTTCCTTTTAGGCTTCTATACCTAAAAGGAAGCCTAATGGAATCGGTGCGGACGTCCGTCGCGACTTTCAAGTCGAGAACTACTGAACCTAGCCATAAGGGGAGTATCATTCGAAAGCCTATGACCTATTGGGTTCATATCCGCGAGCTGGCATAGGCGGGATGTACTACAACAATGCAATAAGGGTTTTTAGCGGACCTAGCTTCCAATATATCATTCCTTATAACTTTTGATCAAGGCAGCTGTCATTTCTGACATCTGTCATGCCTTATAATTTTTGATCTGTGATAGATAGAGACATAACGTTTTCAGTATTCAACTAAGGACCATAAGTCAAGTTCAGACGCAAAAAATTAACCTGAGCGGAAAATCTCGAGACCGGTTTGACCGGAAGTGACCACAAATTTTTGTTTATGTGTAGAAGGCCCGGGCATTGGTGAAAAAGGAGTTCAACGTCCGTACGTGTTTAAGTTTCCTAAGACATATTCCACGTGCACTTTAAATAATCTGTAAAATAGACCGCATCCCTGTTTAATGCCTTTATTTACCATAAATCCTTTCATTACTTCATTGCCTATATTAATTTGAATTGTAATGTTTCTATATAGTTCTTAAGGGGTTTTAATCAATACATTATTTATATTTGTCATACGCTTTAGTTAAGTCTGTTAATTGACTAAATGAAGATTTCGTTCAGTATTGATTTTCATTTTCATTATATGTTTCATGGTAAAATCGATCAGCACGAAACTCATCTTATTCTTTTTTTACTTGGTAACCATAGTTTTGTTCCACCATTTCCATCAGTGTATCAGATAATCTACTAAATGTAGATGATGTTACTGTGATTCCTCTGTGGTTGTAACCGTTTTTTCTATTGTTTTTTTTTTTTGAGTACAGTGATCAATTTTCTGTTATGCGGGTGTTCTTTAAGTAGTGAAACAAAGATTAAATAATATCGTTAATATTTGTTTAAGCTTTTCTGTCCCATTCTTAATAAATTCTGTCGTCACATTCATAGCTTTAACCAACTCAAATATAATTCTACGTGGTCTCCTTGTATATTAATATTTATGAGTGTTACTGTATTGTCTATTGTTTTTTCTTTAGTTAGAAGATTTTCAATTAGGTTTACCATTGTGAAGCAAATATTAATTGTACGATACCTTTTCTTTTGTTTGTTTTAATGTTATTAACAAACCTCGATGCTTCTGTACTTTTTACTTTCCTTATCCTATAATAAGGAAAGTAATGTAATCAGTGGAAATTTGTGTGTGTGTGTGTGTGTGTGTGTGTGTGTGTGTGTGTGTGTGTGTGTGTGTGTGTGTCTGTCTGTCTGTCTGTCTGTCTGTCTGTCTGTCTGTCTGTGGGTCTGTCAGGAAACAGGATATCTCGAGAACCGTAAGATCTAGAGACTTGAAATTTGGTATGCAAGTTACTTGTAGGTGAAAGACGCAGTACAAACTTTTGGTAAAAATCGGCCAAGCCGTTTGGTCGCTAGGTAGCAAAATCGGTCGCAAAGCGATCGCAAATTTAAACGGTTAAAATTACAAAAAATTCATGAGAATAAAAATGATTTGTTATCATGAGATAAACATGAATTTAAAGTCAAAGTTGGTAAAGTAGGAACTGAAAAAAATTGAATCCGAGGATTTTTGCCAGAATTAGCTAGATAATACGATAAAGAAAGTCATGTGATGTTCATACCAGATTTTTATGCTTCTATTCCTTTGCATTTTATCCTTTATTTTCTGTTCTTCTTCCAACACCAATAATATCACTTTAGCTCCCTTTTCTACATCCTCTTCTGTATTCTCTTTTCCTTTCTCTGTTTCATTAGTCCACGACATATGTCCTCTAACTCCTTTATAGTCTAATATTCTTACAGCTTCTTTGGCTTTTAATTGAATTGCTTATTTAATATACTTATACTTCTGTTTCCTTATAATATGTATTTTTTAGTCTAAATTATTAATGAAACCAGTTTCATAGTGTGCTTCTTTTATACTCTTTCGGTTGTTTTAGATTATCTCAACAGTTTTTATGTTTTCTTTGCTTATATATTGTTTACTCTACAATGTATATATAAGAAATACATTTTTGGTTCTGAAAGTAGTGATCTAAGTCACGTTTTACCTATCTGCACGCTGTATCCAGTCGGTATATTAAGGATGTTTACTGAGTTACAATGTAGATGATAATATATTTTCATGTTGTTTGTTACGTGATATTCTTATATTGTAAAATAAAAGTGTTTGTAAAACGGAACAATAATCACTCAAAATTATGTACAACAACACTACAATAGAATTTCCCCACATACTAATCGTTACAGAAATTGCAAAAATTATAAGACGAAAATTGAAATCTACGGCGTTTTCCCGATTGACAAATATTGGAAATCAATGTACCGTCAATTATATTTAAAATATTTAAAAGACGTTTATTTGTAAAAAAATAAAACGTTCAAAAAATTTGTTATATTATTGATAAAATACTTTCTGGGGCACTGTTGATTTCGTCAGTCCGTACCTTCAAATTCCATTAAATACAGTACAAGCATGTTTACTGTACGTAACACTAAATTATTTTGCATGTGTAATTTGTAAATGTACGTTAGTCAACTACTGCATGAATCATAAATTTAGTGACTCTCCCTACTGAACGTGGTCATTTGTTTCGTCAAGAATACATGTACATAGCACAGGAACCTCTGATAACCGTTTTTCATAATTTAATTAGTTAATATTTTCCCGAAGAACTTAGTGTCCCATGTTGATACTATTATAAAGAAAAAGATGTGAGTTATTCTCAAATTTTAATTGCCTGAAAATGCACCAAAGAAGGAAAAATTCATTGTGGTCTATGGATAAAAACAAAAAGACCGATTGTACAAAAAAAACTAAGACAATTATGCATTAATTACAACGATGCGAAGTTAAATGTTGATTATAAATAAAGTGTGTTATCTATAACGATGTCAACACAACGAAAAACTAACTTAAGGTCACTTTTTTATAGCATATTAAATGTATGTGGTATAAATTCACAAATAAGATATACCGTAAATAACAAATCTGATAAAACATGTAAAACACAATACTTAGATCTGATAATGAATTATGCCGATAAAGAACATTTGGAATAGCCATCTACTCAATCTAAAGAAAAGTAAAAGTAGAAGTGTATTCTGGGGCCTGTTAATGATAGCACAAAAGTCGCGGCCATGTTATGAACAAATTTAAAACGCGATTATTCACCTACCGTGTGAGAAGTGTTGTGTGCAATTTTGTTATATAAAACAACGTCATAAATATTTGAAGACCTAAAATAACGTCTATTTCGTGTAACAAACGTGTGCATTCATAAATATAACAATCATTACAAATGCTCTTGTCGTTTTTGTAACTTCATTAAACAGCAATCAAACATTATATTCTATAGGCTATTTAGTTGACTTGGAAACAGCGTAGTAGTTCATGTTCTGTCCTAATGAAGATTCTCAAAAAAGCCCCCTTTATTTTGCCTCAGTTCTAATAACCAACGCCTTTTCAGTCTCTTGTTATTTTCTTACAAAGAGGTTGAACGAGGGGAGATATAAATGTATAAAATTGTATGATGTTTTCTGTTTTCTTTTATAAATTACTTCTTACATCGTTGGTATACAGAAATAGCTATGTAGCATTAGACTAGTAACAAACCATCAGTTTGGCATATCAGTCAATAATCGCAGGATTTTAAATTGTATCCGTTCTATAATGACAATTCTGACGATACCAACGCATAATTCTATCCCGAACGTAAAAATAGGTACTATGTACTCTCTTGTACATCAACATTTTATTTTAAAGCAATACATGTGATACTCTCTAAGTAATTGGGCTAGTTTTCTCATTTTCGACTGAATCTGCTTGTGCTTTTTTAAATATAATTCCTACACTATCAAATTTTATATTATTAATGAATAATGGTAAGTGTTCTTATTTTCTTACGATAATAATTATATATTTTACATTTTTTAAGCCATAATTAAAAAAAATAATTTCGTAAGTAGGAAAAGTCTGTTATTGAGCTTCATCGATAGTCAGAAATGTTACATCGTCTGAAAATGTCCCTTTCGATGGCAATAGGTCAGATGTACATATGTAATAAGTAGGCCTCCGAGGTTCTGCTTTCATTAGATAAAACTGAAAAGTTTCACTATTCAGTCTTGATCAGAACTGCTTATCTGCCATGGCAAACGTTATTAGATACTTAACTTACGTACACAAATACAACAAAATCATACTTTTGTTCATTTATGGCTTCATTAATTGCATGCACTATGTGTAGGTTTATTGGATAGTAGAGTATATATTTCAAAAATAAAATTGGTGCAAACTTATTGCATTTACCAAGGATTTTATGTGGTAAAGGAGTAGCATTTCTAAGAGTTTATAAACGTGAAATAACAAACCAACAGATCTGTAGGTTACAATATCAATTAATTCATTTGCTACTTGAAATTAATTCTACTCTAATATTTTTATATATTTAAAATTAATAATAATAAATGTTAAATATTAGAATATTATTAATTGTTACGTTAGATAACAGTCTATTTTCAAATATGTCGTCATGGTTTCCTTTATGTTACTTTAGATTAAGTATTGTGCTATCCAATATTTACTTTAATAGCTTTTTTCTAAAAGACCTCTTTAACATAGCTGATATAATTCTCTTATTATTCATATTTGACACTATTTACTATTCTTCATAAATTAATAGACTTCTTAATTTTGATTTGTGAATTATTTTCTTCCATACTATATAAAGTGCATTAATTCGATGTGCCCAAAACGCTCCTAAAATTATTACAGCGATAAATCAGCTAACGACGGAAAAAGGAGGAGAGACACTGCTGACGATAAAAAGAAATTTAAAAAAATTAAAAAACTGCACAATCTCTAGCAAGAAGAAAAATGACTTTGATTTACGCGAATTAAAAACCATGTTGCAAACTTTACTACAGAAAATAAAAGAAATGAAACCGGAACAAACTGAAGTTAAAAGATTAATGAAGAAAATCAAAAACTAAAGGATACAGTCGAGCTGAAAAACAAACATTAATAAACATCAATAAACGAGAGAGAAGTAAAAATCTAATTATAAAAAGCATGAACTAAAAGAGAAAAAATACCCCGGAATATATCCAGAATTTACTACGACAAAACCTAAAATTAGATATCACACCAAACAGGATTGGTTATTTTATTACCTAAAAGAACGAACCAATATTCAAAATCAGATTTCATAATCTAGAAGATAAATATAAACTGCTAGCAAACAAAAGCACGCTAAAAATAATGAACGTTTATATAGACGATAACCTTGCGTAAGATAAAAAAAAACTCAATCCCAAATCAGAGGAGAGCAAAAGAGAAAACCAAGTTGTCGATATCATTAAAATTAGATACCAAAAGCTAGTCATAAACGACATTTTATGAATATGAGACAATAACCAGAATGAACTGGTAAAAATCAAAATTTTCAAGAACCAAAACATGGATAAACAACCGTACTCCATTGAATGGAATATACGACGACATAAGCAATAAAAAAGGAATTGAATACGGTTGGTACATGGAATGCCAGGGATCTAACTGGTAAGGAAAAGAGCTAATCGACGAAGTTAAAGAGAAAAATTTAAAGATACTAACTTTGACGGAAAATGGAAGGGACAAGGTTTTAGTAAAATAGGCAATTGACATATATTTTTTATTATGGAGTGGACGAGTTGAATCAAGCAAAAGCTGGAATTGAAGTAATAATACACAAGGATTGGAAAACTAAAATAAATTACTGAATATTTACATCGAAAAAACTAATAACAGTAGATTTTTCTATTACAAATGAACAGAAGCCACGTTTAATAGCGGAATACAATCCAAATAAAAACGACAATTCTATATTCAAATTCTACAAACAAATTCAAATTAAAATAGAAATTTCACCCAACAATATGATCGTAATAAAAAACTTAAACACAACAATGAACAAAACTAGAATTATTTAATAACGGTAAATACTCTCTTCAAACAGAAAGGCATCAACAAATTTAGCAGGGTTTGTAAAAGCAGAGAAGAAAAGTCTATTATTGACTACGTAATAACAAACAGAAGCAACACGTTTAAAATAAACAACATTAAAGTAAACATGAACACAGAACAAAATAATCGAACCAAAAATAACAATCAAAATAAGAAGCTTTGCACTAGAGGATGTAAACATACGTGGGCAGTACTAGCGAAAATTGGAAATAGAGATACATAATCTAAAGACAAATTGTAAAGAATCACAAGACCTGGAAACGCAATTGGAGCGGCCGAAAGTGCACGTGGAATCCAAAAAAAGTAACCATAAAAAAACACTTCGTAAAATAAGACAATTATAAGAGAAAAAGAACCTTTGAAACAATACTTGAACAGCAAAGCAGAATAAAGGCAAAAGGAGCAATTATTGGAACCAAAAAAGCACATGGGATGACTTTAGCGACAAACTGGAGCACAGCAGCGTAGGAAACCAAAAATTGCTATCTACTTCTTCCATCGTAGGCTTTTTGTCAGAAACGTCGTGACCTAAGAACTACTTATTCTGCAAGCTTCTTTTATGATGTCTGCTATATTGCTATACAGAGCGATAAAAACTCTTTCTACTAAAGAAAAAAAAACCATTAAGGCAAATTAAAACAAAAAACGAGAAGGTACTAACCGATAGCAGCTTTATAGTAAAGAGGTCGAAAAAGTATATTGAGGAAAATAAAAAACTTCTCGAAATATATGAAAAGTATTTTAATCACGAATGCCTCGTAACAGAAGAGTTAGATGAAGCTACTAAAACAGTTTAAATAAGGTCGCAGGTAAAAAAAAGTTTTTAGAAATAACCAATCGAGCTTAGTGCGAAAAATAGGTACCGGATGACTAGCAAATTATGCCAATTTTTAATAAAGGGGATAGCAGGGAGTGCAAAAAGTACCAGAGAAAGTGTATAAGCGAATCATCAAAAAACGCCTACGCACACAAATAGAGCCTTTCTTATCGGAAGAGCAGTGCGGGTTTAGAAGTCACTACTCAAGATCAAATATTTATAACAAAGCAAATAATGGAGAAACCTTGGCTATGATATTTATTGATCTACACCAAGAAGCGTTCTACTCACTTTTAAGACCAGAAATTTGGAAAGCCTTACATCAAAAGCACGTAAGTTTAGATCTTATAGACGCAGTAAAGAGTCTACAGAAACACCAGAAATATTGTCAAAATAGGAAAGCAAACTTCTGAAGACTTTAGTACAACAAAAGAGGTAAGCCAAGATCATATTAAGCCCACTACTATTTATTATGGTGATTGATGGATGAAATCATGAAAGAATGTAAAGATAGGACAAAAATATTGTCTAGATTACAGGAACCTAGCTCCCTTATACATTAATGGGCTAATTTTTGATAATGAGCTACTGCTGATAGATAACGATCAAATTAGTCTGCAATAGGATCCAGATGTATGGTACAAATCTCTTCAAAAACAAGGAATGGAAGTAAATTATGACAAAACAAAAAGTATACTGGTATCAAGAACACCGCAAAACCTCGACCTTAATATAAACAACAAAAGCGATCAAACAAGTAAAGAGTTATCGATATCTAGGAGCTACGCTCTAAATCCAAGGGAAAATAGTAAATGAGTTGAACTTAAGACTGGGCAATACAGAAAGACAGCACAATAGCAAAAAGTTTTTAGAACCAGACAGCTAACCGAAAATACCAAAATTAAGTTGTATAAATCAATTTTCATACCAACTATCACATATAGGTGCCAATCCTGGGTGCTGAACTAGAAGAATGTTCAAAAAGTGCAAGCCACCAAAATGAAAATCCTAAGAACAATCGAAGGAATTAGAAGACTGGACGAAATTCCTAATGCCGAGATTCGAGAAAGACTTACAGTAGACAGTCTAATTACCTATACTGACAGAAGCCAGCTCCGAGGGTTTGGACACCTTAGCCGGAGCAAAGTGATCGACTAGCAAAAGCCGTATGACAGTGTAAGTGCAAGAGGGAAAATAGACGAGGGCGACCGAGACGGACTTGGAATGACTGGATTCATGCCATCCTGTCCAAAAGGAGGAAAGCCACAACCAGGGAGACTGGAGAAAGCTTGTAGACAAATAAATGAAATAGATAGTTTTGTAATCTTACATCCTATGAATTTAGAAGAAATATATATATATATATATATATATATATATTACTTTTAAAAATTACAGAGTTTATTTACGGGCAAATGTCTATATCTTAATTTAGAAAATCAGCTTCGGATAATCTAAGCGACTTTTAAAATCTCTTGGAGTATAAATTATGTTTAAATAGTTAAACAGCACACAAACAAAAGAACTTACATTTTAAAAAATTAAAACAAATTTGTATGCAACCATACTTATATCATGATAAAAAGTCTCCTTAAAATACCAAATATATGTTAAAGACAAGGATGAAGTACAACAAATAGAGTACTTTCAAATTAAGAAATATAACAGAAAACAAGGGTATGTGTAAAAATGCTAAAATATGCACCAATGAAGTGATAACATCGCAAAATCCCCAAAAATATAGTAATAACATAGGAAGTAGTTATATGTGCGTTAGCCAAATGAAAACTGCAAGTCTAAGCCAAGCGAAAAATCGCGTGTACGCCTTTGTACTCGCGACTTATTCATCACATTAAAAGAAACAGCAGAAAAACAAAATCGTTCAAAATCTCCCCCATTCGCCTTGACACAGCCCTGTAAAGCGCACCATTCGCTATGCTACACGCACGATCTAAATAAGAATCGCTTCGTTATTTTCACTAAGCGTAAGGTATACTTAAATGTGCCTAATTTCGTGGACAAAAATCAAAATGCTCGATAAATACTGATAAAAGTTCAATTATGTTATTCAATAATGGAGTTTATTTGGTGTTGATCTACCCTGTGGGGTTAAAAATATTAATAATTTTCTTTTCACTAGGAGGTGCATATTGAAGTTTCTTTACAAGCTGTCTTCCTTCATGTTTCATTAAGAAAATCATTATTTTCAATTTCAATTTTCCTATTTGAAATACTTAAATTCAACGCTAGTAGCCTTTAAAACTCAAAGTAATTGTGTTCTGCTCTTATTAAGAATCCTCTGTTCTATTTCTTCTCGGGCAACTCAAGGTAATTTCAAAAATGATAAGATAATTTCTTTCTATCTTGATCAAATTGTGTCCGAAAATGAATTTGTCTCTATTATTTTTGTTTATCGAATTTTCCTAATGCTTTATTATTCTTTCTCTGCACCTTAGTTTCATTTTACTAATTTGTTATCATAACCATATTTCCGGACAGCTGTAATTCTAGTTGTACTTTTACAAAATGCATTCGTCAATTCCTTTGCCTCATGTATAGTGCTTTTTATCTCTCTATGTAATAGGTTATCTCTTCTAGCAACTCATGTTTTTGGTCTTATGCATCATCATTGTGCGCGAATTGATAAGAATGAACTTATCTGTCGTCCATTTGTACCCTTATGCAGATTTAAAAACAGTGCATTTGTTTTCGTTTATATGGACCCTGTTTCCTTTTGTCCTTCAACCGCATTATTTGTCTAATGCAACTTTACAGGTATTCTAAATTTTTTATATTCATGCTTTTTGTCATATAATGTTGAACAATCACTTACAACCGTTATACCCCTAGCTTATTCTTATTGAAGATACTAAAAGCTTCTTAAGCTCCTTACACTACATGTCTAAATCTGGTCCACTCTTTATTTCGTGTCAGTGGCTTCAAATCCTACCACATTCATCCTCTTTGATAGTAGTATATCTTCAAACATATTGCACCATATTTTATGTAGTGTTCCTCTTGTTCTGCTTGAGCTTGGTTTCGATTCCCTATTTTTTTATCTGCTCGTCCTTCTTCGTTCTTGGTAGATATCCTAACAATTATAACTATTTCATTTCTTTGTCACTGCTTCAATTTGTAGTTTATGATAACTTATTTAATTCCTTCTCCTACTTCTTCTGGTAACTTGTAACATTCATTTTAAATATTTGTTTTCAATATTTTGTAGTTCTATTTTTTTGTTATTCCCGTCCAAAAATCAGCATCAATTGACAAATTTGTTTTATGTACTATAATATTTGTTTTACTCCATATCTATTTTCTATACAGGAATGAATTTGACAACGTAAAATAAGATCTGAAAGTATTTTCTATTTATTCTATTTATACCTACATTCAGATTTGTGAAATATTCTAGTCTATAGTCGTCAAATTTTATATTCATTTGCACTTTATATTGCTGTGAACCTTTGTTTAAACTATAATTATCCCCATCTATTCCTCTAACGTTTCTTTCCGTGTTTCTAAGTATCTTTGTGGTTTCATTTGCTGTAGCACAAATATTATTACGTCACCTGCAAATGCACATTCTAAAATTTCTGATTTTTTAGATTTATAGTATACTACCTTACACATAATTTTGTAACTTTTGATCTTTATAATGTCCTTCATAAGTACAATGAATAGTAATGGGCTTAGAAATCTTTTTGTCATAATCCATTGCTTGCAGTAGAAGCCTTTCAGTTTATTTAATATAAAAACTATTTGTTGCTTCAATCATTTGTTTTCTTACAGCTCTTGTTACGAATCTTTTCTAAATCTTCTTTCTTGTTACTCTTTTTCAAATCAATGAATACTAAATATCTTTCTCTGTTTTGGCTTAATATTTTCTTTTTTATTTATGTTAATCTAAATACGGAGTATAGTATGCTGTGCACTTTTTGAAACAGCTATGAGAATATATTAATTGTAATTTTACTTTCTTATTTAATATCTGTTTTGCTATTGTTTCATAAATCTTGCACGCTGTACTAAGAAACGTTGTTTACCGATAATTTTGTAAGCTAAAACTGTCTTTTTTATACAATGGCGGCATAATTTTTATTATAATTACCGTAATTACCATAACACTTAAAAAAACTTTGCAGGCATACTTTTGGATCAATATCTCGGCTAAGATCAAAGACTGCGAAAATGACCCTCAAACGGTTTTGAATTTTTTAGAACTTAGATAATTCTCCCAGAATTAGAGCAAATTTGGAATATATTTCTTAAACATATGCCAAAGCATGATCTAAAAATTGGGAGAATCCGACAAATAGAAGAAAAATAGAGTTATAAATTTATAAATTAGATTTTAGTTAGATTTAAATCGAAATACTGCATTATGAAATTTACCCCCATTGTGGTGCCCTCAACTCAGAGAATTTATTATGGTTATTGAAAAATTTACGTTATCAATTCTGTTCAGATTCGAACAAAAACGCCATCGAAATTGTATATTTGCTTTTCAGTTATTTGCCCTACGAGTAAAAAAACATATTTGACAAAGATCACAAAGTACGAAATAATAGAAAAATCATATTCCTAGTAAATAGTAAAGTTCTGCTATTCTTTATAAATTATTAACGGCATAATTCATTAAATTAATTACCTTATCACTAAGTACTCAAAGCCGATAATGAAACATAAACAATTAAGTTATTTAACATTTACTATAAAATACTTGCATTCATATGCAACCACATTTCAGAAACTTCAAAATGTATTAACATACTTTTAAGTACATTCGAAGAAAAATTCATCTTGCAGAAAATTAAAAATAATGCAATTACAAAAAAAATATCTACTCAACATTAAATAAAAAATATGACAAACTCAACCTTATTTACTAATGAATACAAATTTAAAATTTTTGGTCCTCTTGCTAGTATAAGGTGTCCCATAACATCTAAGAACCCAATATCGAGGAGTACAACCTGATACCAGTTGTCCCGAGGTAATGGGACCCTTGCGCTGGTCTAATACCTGCGCAAAGGTAAGAAGATTTAGAAACCAAACAATAGCTTCGGAAACTAACGGAAAACTGGGAAACGGACTCGGCAAGAAAAAGGACAAGAATTGGAACATGGAAATTGTAGAAAAATGGCCAAATACAATATGAAAATACTGGGTATACACAAAATTAAAAAGAAAGAAAGCGAAAAACAACAGATCAAGTTTGCCAACTTAGATATTCATGATCATCAGGACGGGCTAAAGAGGGAATAGGAATAATACTAAGTGCACAGACCGCCCCACAAATAAAAATAAAACTGGAAGCAATGAATGCAAGAATATTATATATGGAACTAAAATTGCAATAAGAAATAACCATAATGCAAATCTATGCACCCACAGAAAACTCCACTGAAGAAGAGAAAGGGGCATTCTACGAAGAACGTCCGACAAAAGTAGATAAAGGTAGAGAAAGAAGCAGATACATAATAATAAATGGAGACTGGAATAGCAGGACAGAAAACAAACAGGATATAGGATACGGAACAATAGGTAAATACGGAAGAGAAACTGTCTTTAACAATAATGGAAGAAGAATGGTAAACTTTTGTGTCACAAATCAAATGCTAATCGGAAAGAGCCACTTTAATCACAAGATAATTCACAAAATTACTTTGTGGTGGCAGGAAGAGACGCGAAAAGCATTAACGACTAAAAAACATACAAGAGAAAAGTGATGTATGCCATACTACATGTAAAAGTAACGAGAACGGTGTAATACCGTAAAATAAACTTTCTACAGCGGTGCGATGAAATTAGGATAAAAAGTTTTAAAACAAATTAAGATGTTGATTAATGTCTCCATAATGATCAGCATCAAAAATGCTGTCGAATGATGTGCTGCATGACATATGTGAGTATAATGAATTTTCGAAATCATAACGGTCCGGTTGCCGTTAACCGATTTGGCTGAAAATCAATCACATGAAAAGTACTGACCTAAGTGTGTGTATGCCAAGTTTGAAGTGAATCCGTTGAATAGAACGGAAATTATAGTGTCTCCAGACACACAGATGACAGACAGGATGATAACTCATTGACTTTCTACTATAAGCTCCGCTGTAGAAAGTTAATAAGGGGTGCAAAAGTCCATACAGATCATAGATTTCTAATAACAGACACCAGATTTTTTGGTAGAAACCCAGAAAATAAAGAAAATATCAAAAAATAAAGATCGCCGAATTAAGAAAATCAGAAAAGGCCGAAGAATTCAAGTTCAGACTAGAAGAGACTAGAAAAATGGAAAACAAAAAAGCACAAAACGGAAACAATGGGCCTATAGAAAGGAAGTGGACAGTACTAAAAATAAAAAAGCAGAAAATGCGGTAAAGATTTGCGGAAAAGAAGTAGGTAAAGGAAAGCCAAAAAAATTGAGTGGTGAAATAAAGTAAAAGAGAAAGTAAAGATCACAAAGATAGCTTGGCAAAGATATATACAAAGTAAGAAATATTGCGATAAACAGTACTATGTAAATATAAGAAACAAAGCCAAAAAAGCTGTTCAAAGAGCGCGACAAGAAATCTGGGAAGAATTTCCCCAAAGAATTCGAGACGAAATTCAACGAGTACCATGGAAAATAGTACTGGAAAATCATCAAAGGACTAACAGAGAAATATTGAAAGTAAGTATAGAGCATAAGAAATAACGAAGGCATCGTGGAACAGGAGAAGACAGAATCCTAGAAATATGGAGAAGACATTATAACAAAATATTTATGGAAAATAATAATATCCAAAGTGGAGAAAAAAGAAGAATAGTACAAGTAGAAGAAGAAGAATAAGAAGAAGAAGACAGAAACATAGAAATAGAAGAGGTGGTATAAGCCGTAGAACATATAAAACTAGAAATGAGAGGAGGCAGAGATGGGATTATTACAGAAATGATAAAGTACGTTGGAGAAATAGTGCTAAAACAGATAAAAAATATATGTCAACAAGCCTGAAAAGAAGAAAAAATACCAGATGACTGGAAAGAAAATATAATAATACCAATATACAAGAAAGGAGATACAAATGATTGCAATGAGGGAAATATGCCGCTCCTCTATAGCACAGAAGATATATTCAAAAATCCTAGAACGCAGATTACGAAAAGAAGTGGAAGAAAAACTATGTGAAAAAGAAGCCGCTTACGGACCACTAAGACCATATATTTGCGCTAAGAAAAGTCACAAAAAAAAAAAGATCAACCCATTGTACCTGGCATTCATTGATCTAAACTGAACCTAAAAATAATATTAAACGGAAATATATATATTAAAGAACTCGAATAAAATAACGGCGAGTGAAATAAAATTCCTAAGAAGACTGGTCGGAAGAACCAAAAAAGACCGCGTACGAAACGCAATAACTAGAGAAGAACTAGGTCAAGAATCGCTAGTGCAAAAAGTAGAGAAAAAACAATTTCAGTGGTATGGGCACAGACGAAGGCCAGAGGAAACAACAAGCAAAGGAAAACCAAGTTAAACGTGGGAGAAAAATCTAGAGAAAAGAGCAGAACAACTAAAAGAAATTAAGAGAATGGCAGCCAACCGGGACAGTTTCGAAGTGGATAGAGGACCCGACGCTCTACGGCATAAGGGAAAAGAAAAAGAAGAAGGTCCTCTTATTTCAGAAAACACTTAATAGACCAAAGGTAACTGGAGAAATAAATAGAATCCTATTCTTCAATAAAATTGACAAAATTGTAGAGAGGGCGTCAGCCCGAAAGCAAAAGTTCAGCAATAACTAGCTGTATGTTTCTTCTTATACCATCATCAGATCATTATGTTAGAAGTTTGTAAATTATATATCTTCTTCTTCTACTACTCTTATATAGGCTATTAGCCTATTTTTGACCACACATTTCCTGTAGTACTATGAGCCATATTGGGCATATCTCAGAGAGGTGGCTAGTCTCATTTTTGCTCTGGGAGTCGAACCCAGGCTTGTCGCGCACTAGTGTGGCTGTCGTGCTCTTGGAAATCCTATATGAAGCTGGTGTCAGTTTTTCTCAGATCTAAGCACCAAAAGTCAGAAAGTAATTTATTGCATTTTTCATTTTTGATTTTTTTCATTTCATTAGAATATTTCTAGATGTTCGAGCTATTACAATAACAAAAAAAAAATTAAACAGTATGTAGGTTTTTTGTGTGCTTTTTGAGTTTCACAATGGTAGTAACGCAATAGTTGCTACCAAGTGCATTAGACGTGCGTAAATGCCAAAGGCGCCTTTCTAAGTTCAAATTTGGTAATTATGATCTTTCCGACTCGTATCGATCAGAAAGACCAACAACTTTAGACAATGACATGTTAAGGGCGGAAGTGGAGGCAAATCTGTGTCAGACAATTGAGGAACTGTCAAACATTCTTAACCAACCTTGGTCGACCATTCAAGAACATTTGCAACAGATTGGTGAAGTAAGCAGAGCAGGTGTTTGGGTCCCACATAATCTGTCCAAAGAAAACAAAGCTAACCGGTCCACCGCATACAACTTATTGCTTCAGCGGCGCAATACAAAAGCGTTTTTTTGATCGCTTGATCACTGGAGGTGAAAAATGGGTCCTCTATGCTAATTCAAAACGCAAAAGGCAGTGGCTCTCTCCGAATGAATCGCCACGAAGTACAACTAAGCCAGGTTTACACCACAAAAAAGTGCTGGACAAACTGTGAATGCAGACCTTTACTGTGAACAATTGGATCGAGTAAATCAGTCTTTAATTGAAAAGTGCCCAGCGATTGTCAAGAGAAAAGGTGTTATTCTGCAACCGCAATGCGCAAGATAAACCCTGGAAAAATAAAAGAATTGGGATGGGAGGTATTACTTCATATTTCCACCGTACTCGCCCGATATTGCGTAATCGGATTTCCATTCATTCCGATCCCTACATTTTCGGGCAAAAAATTAGAAATTGTTTTAAAAATTTATCTGTTTGAATTTAATGTAAAAACAACATTACTTTCCGGTCTCCCTATTATTAGAAACGGCAACAATCACACGACAACAGCTGAAAGATTTCATAACATAAAGGAGTTAGAGAAGCACTTATATTGTGCGCAAAAGCCACGGTTGAATAACACGTTCTGAATGCTTCGGCAAGATTTGCCTTCTCGCTGGTGCTCTTCTAGTCATACTCTTTCTGTTAAATTAAAGATCTTAATCTATTCGTATCGTAATTTGTATTTACTTTCTACTTTTTGGTTAAATAAGAGAAAATCCGATTTTTTTTGTAAGCTCTAGTATCGAGAACCATCTCTTGGTTCGAAGAAAGAAAACTGTGATTTAAAAATTAAATCCAAATTTGGCTAATTTTAAATTGGTCAAAATTACCTACTATGTTAACAAGACCAGTAAATCGTTCGGTGACATTTTGAAAGCAAAACATGAACGTTAGCGCTACAATGTTTTGGTTCGTGCGAGCAATTCCTGATAACATAATTCAGAATTAGAGCACGTGTTCCTTGAAGTCTGTTTACTTCCTCCCGGTTATAAACCCTTCAAGTGTATCATAAAAGCAGTAACGTAGCGAGCTAGTTATAACAGCAAACAACGGCGAAACACCGGTTTATAGCCTAAAACGATTAATCTGACGTTAGTAGCGGTAGGTTCTAAGGGCACAGCTGTAACTCCGACATGAAAACCGATGACTGCCGCCCCCCATTGTAAGACGACCCAATTTTGGATGAGGCCAGGCGGATGGCGGCGCGGCGTTTTCCGGACAAAACCCAACAGCGCTCCCCGAGGAACGTCGCCACCGCCCCCGCCGCGCTGGCGTGCGCATACGAGCAGAATTTTACTCCTAATTTCGCACAGATAAAAACGCGCGCGTAAAAGCAAAGTGCTTTCTTGTGTTTTTCTAGGCAGCCATCCGTTCTTGGCGTGTGCGCCGCAGATTAACCGCGGCAGGCTTCGCGGGGGCAGCGCCCCGATCGGCGGGTCGGGGTCGCGGCAATAGCAATGACAGAAATTTAAATCGACGAAAACTGTCCGAAAATGGGATGATTGAACCCCGCAAGGGTACGCAAACAATCTGGCTGATATTCAAATCGGCCCCTATTTGGTTTATTGTTTCGCTCTGATTTGATGCGGGGGCGGCCGCGGCCCATCCCGTCATTAGGCGGGAGCGCGGCTGCCTCGGTTCGGCCGCAATTTTTTCCGGATGCCGCCGAACGAAGTGCGGGGCGGCTACCGTTGAAACAATAAAATTTGAATGCGAAAAGTTACTGCAAGCGCTCACGTTACAATATTAATGAGCGCCGTCAAACGCAGAGGCATGTTATCCCATATAGCCCTTGTAAAGCACGCGTCCTATCAAAACACCATTTGTATTAAAAATCAAATGAATCGGCCGCGCGCTACTCTTAAACAATTTGCATACCGCCTCAGTTTAATTACTCGCACTGTTATTTTAAAACTGCGTACGCATGTGTTAAGCGTTCGTTTCCTTCAAAGCATCGATAACATTTCTCTTGCGGGGAAGGAAGTTGCTATGGTAATGCGGACGTATTATCATAAATTTGCAAGGATAAACAGTTTACTGTAACTGTAATACGTTGAATAGGAGTATTGGCAATAAAAACATTCCACGAACGAGGTAAAGTAATAACGGCATGATTTTTTGTATATTAAACTAATTTGATCATTTGTTGCAATATCTATTGAGAAAGGGCTAAGCGAAAAAAATCGGATCTGCATTGAACTTTATTAATCTGTCTAGTTGTTGAAGGTTAAGGTAGCGACGCGTACTCGTAAGCACGAGCGTATCACACAAGCTACAGAAAATTAAAAGTAAAGGTAAAGTTGTGAACTATTTTTAATAAGTTTAGGTCAAAAACAATATCAATAATTAAGGACCAAGCAGAAGTGAAAGTGAAAACAAGAATTACAAAGTTCAATATATGAGGCAAAACGCGTCAACTGGCCCAGCGCTACCGCAGATAAACCGCGCGAGCCTCAAAACATTAATAAAAAATCTAGTGTGAACATCACACGACTTTCCTTATCCTATTATTATATATTATACCGGGTCCATCGTCTCGGCCCTTGGTTGCTCTCGTCCCGGAACTTGTTAATTTAAAAAAGGACGAGGCGCGAGTCCAACACTCGAAAGCTGATTAAAATAAACAGTACAAGACAATAATTGACTTGTACTTAAAACTTTGCTACGTCACTGAAGGTAACCGTGCGAGCTCGGCCGCACAGCCTTCCCCGTTATCGCCTGCGTGCTCCCTCCTAGCGGCCAAGCGCTCCCCCTCCCCGTCCTCCCGCAGTCGACGCGGTAGCTCTCCGAGCATCTGTGAATGGTCGGTTTAATTAATTTTTAATCGTCTATAACTTATTTATTTAACCTCGGATAAAAAAATTTCATTGTAATTTTTTGTCAGTCTCGGTCTGATCTATCCGGTAATATAAATTTCCCGAAACATTTTATGAACGCCCGGTATATTAAAAATCCTGAGCTTCAATTTTTTTTCGAGTTCCTATTTTACCAACTTTTATTTTAAATTCATGTTTATCTCATGATAACAAATCATTTTTATTCTCATGAATTTTTTGTATCTTCAACCGTTTAGATTCGCGACCGCTTTGCGACCGATTTTGCGACCTTGCGACCAAACAACTCCGCCGATTTTTACCAGAAGCTTCGCACTGCGTTCCCTACCTACAAGTAACTTGCATACCAAATTTCAAGTCTCTAATCAATGAAATTATTTAATAAATAAATTATTGCTATTAACATATTATGACTTAGCAACTGTTAATCTGCTTTAAATGACTGTTGTTTTCTTTATTTAGTGAATACAGTGTAAGTGCCTCACGTTTGCGGCGCGCGTCGACTCGCGTCTTCGTGTTCGTCGTTTAAATACTTGAAAAAAAAACAAAAAATCCCTATTTTTTATATTTATATAAAAATGTCCTATATTTCGATCTAGAGGGTCTAAAAAATTCAAAGAACTGAAAATAAAAAGATATAACGTTTTTCAAACTTTCGCATGTTTTGAGGTTACAGAGTAAAAATTCGTTAAAAATAATGGTACCATTGGAAACCCGAGAAAAAAATACGTAAGACTGTGTTCTCAACTCATTTGTTTTTATTAATGTTTTGAGGCCGAAACGACGAGATGAAAACGTGTTTGGCGCTCGCGCCCCATATTCGAGTAATGTAAATGGTGGTAATTAGATAGTGAGGTTAAAAACGATACACAAGTACTCTCAACATTTATGGTAAATGGATTTCAGAAAAATAAGCGTTTCTAAAAAGCAATTTTTAAAAAACAACCAATTTCATAATATCATTTCAAACGAACTCTGGGAGTAGTAAATTAAAAATAAAATAATTGTTAATTAAAATAGTAATAAAATGGAACAAAGATTAGAGGAAATCACAAAACGACTAAAGCAAATGGATGAAAGGAGTAAACGGATAGAAGAGAAATTAGACAATTATCAAAAAGAAGCAGAAATGTTGAGAAAGCAATGTGCCGCATGAAAAGCCGAGAGTACTGAGATAAAGCAACTACTAAAGGAACAAGGAAGCACGAAAAAAGAAATTGGTAATGCACAGAATAATTGAAGCACCACAAGAAGTTGAATTAGAACCGAAAGAAAAAATGAGAACTACTTTAAGAAATATGAGAATTCAGATAAATGTTGAAACCGAGGCACAAGAAATAAGAAGACATAATCGGTGTAGGTCCATTTTGTTGGAAATAAACTCATGAAATAAGAAAACAGAAATATTAAAAGCAACAAAAAATTGAGAGAGACTAAGATATCTATTACAGAAAATCTCCCCAAGAAAGTTCAAAAGAAAGAAAAATACTAGTAGAACATATGAAAAGAGCAATACAAAGCGGAAATAAGGCCTTCATAAGATACAACAAATTAATAGTAAACGAGGAGAGTTACACAGTTGAACAATTAGAGAAATACGAGAAGGAACAACCTCCATAGTCACCTATGGAAATAACAAAAAAAAAAGGTCGAATAGGAAATGAGAGGTCACCACAAGAACAACATAGAGGCGCGAATGAACCAGCCCATAAAATGACTAAACAGATGACAAAAAACGAAACACGCAACTAGGCGGTTGCCTAGTTCTGTAACCAAACATGACGACCAAAGCAAGATATGAGATTAAAGATTTATTAATAGCAACATGGAACATATGAGGTACATTTGAAGAGGACGCTTTGAAAAACCTTATAAAAATACTAAAAAACTATAAAATAGATATTCTAGTGTTGCAGAAAGCAAAACAAAATATTATTGTTGTAGATGGATATACCTTCTTTACGAGCAATAGGAAAACAGAAGACTGGGAACCGGTTTCTTAGTAAGTGCAAAAAGCTTCGTATCAATATCGGATAACGTACACGCTCCATCAGAAGAAAAAGAAATGACAAGTAAAAAATAGTTCTATGATACCTTGGGCAGGGTTTATGAGTCAATCCCAAAATATGATATGAAAATACTATTGGGTGACTGTAATGCCAAAACAGGAAGAGAAACAATATGCTACCCAACAATCAAAAAAATAGTTTACACCATAACACTAATATAAATGGCGAATTATTAATAAATTTTACAATCGAGAAAGATATGAAAATCAAAAGCACTTATTATAAACACAGAGACCTTCACAAAGTTACTTGGATCAGTCCGGATGGTAACACTACTAACCAAATTGACTATGTCTTAATAGAAAACAGAAATGAGAAATGTGTTAGAATGTACGAAGCTATAGGGATGCAGACTGTGATTCTTTTTAGTTGGAATAAAACTCCAACAATTGGTACCAAATAACAAAAACCAAGAAGATTCTAAAATATGGAAACAGGAAAAAGTACAACCTACCCAAAGGTAGGTTCAAGTAAAATTGGAGGAACAAATTAATAAAACACTGAAAACAATAAAAGTGAAATCAAACATAGAAGAGAGGGTGGCAGAACTAAAGAAAGTCAATAAGAAGGCACTGAAAACTCAAATTAAAGATAAAATCAACAAAAATCACAAATGGTTTGACCTAGAATGCAAAAATCATGTAAATATACGAGAAAAGGCTGGACAAAAAATGCTAATTGACCAAACATAGAGCAGTAGAAGCTCCTACCAAGAACAAAGGAAAATCAAACAAATATGTAAAGAAAATAAACAAAAATATAAAATTAAAATATTAAAGGGCATAGAAGAAAAATAGACCAATAAAGAAGTCAGGTACTTCTATCAGAGAGTTAAAAAAGTGAAACGAGGTTATCAATCAAAAACAATTTTTTGTAAGGGAAAAGAAGGTAATTTAATTGGCGGTAAGGAAAGGGTAATGCAGAGATTGACAGAGTACTTTGAAGAACTACTGAACAAAAAACAAAAACAAAACAAACAAGAAGGGGTGTATATAGAACAAATAAAAAAATATATAAATGGTAATGCTAAAGAAACTTCTAAGTATGAAGATATAACTGCCATAACACATAAATTAAGGAACAACGGGGCTGCGGGACCAGATGGTTTACAGACTGAAATATTTAAGTATGGAAATGAAAAACTACAAAGAATAGTGTGTAAAAAATACAAAAAATATGGAACACAGAACAAATGCCGAAGGCCTGGACACAAGCTTTAATAAGCCCTATTTATAAAAAAGGATACAAAAGAAACTGTGAAAACTACCGCGGAATACCTCTATTAAATGTGCCATTAAAAATAAATAAGAATTAATTCAAATATGTCAAATAGCTATGTTCTTATAGAGCAGCAGATATATGTATATTTATTTGCTTCTTTTGTCTCTCACCTAAAAATCCATTTCTTCCGTTCCAATCTGTTCGAAGCTAATTTCCTGATTTGTCCTATAGTTTCTCCTCTTTTCTCCAATTTCTGTTATCCTTTTTATTCATGTATTTTATGGTCTCCGTTATCTTGTTTTCTTATCTCTGCCTGCTTTAGTTACTATTTTAACAAGTCTATTTTCCTTAATTCTATTTACACCTAACCATTTTAACTGATTTTTTAAATTTGATCTATTAGTTAATCTTTCTTAATTTATTTGCTTATTAGTCCTATTTGGCTTTTTTCGCACATTATGCCTAAATATTTCATTAATTTTACTTTCACGTATTTTTTATATCAATACTATAACCTTCTTTCCCATAATTGTTTTATTTATCGTAAAATATATGTTTCTAACCCTTTTTTAACTGTTTCTTGCTCTAGTTACTATTTTACTATGTTTTTTTCTAATTCCTATATTATTTCCTTCCTTCATATTCACTACCATTAGCTTGCTTTTGCTTATATTTATTTCCATTTTTCAATTTCCTCATTTCATATATTAACTAACTTTTGGTGAACCTGCTATCAACATATCATTTGTATACGATGAACTTTCTATTTCTATAGATATTAAATTTCGATATCCTATTAATATTTGTAACTGTTTTCCTTTTGTAATTTTAATTGGACTATCCATTAAGATTAAATAACAAAGGGCTTGTTTAATGCCTTTCTTTATTTCAATTTCTTGAGATTTTTTCTGTTTATTTGCATTTTATTTACCTTTCACCACCCCCTATTAGTTCTAAGCATTTCCAGATAATTTTTCTTTTTATCGTATCGACAGTAGATTGAAAGTCTATGAATACTAACTATAGCTTTTGTCATATCCCTTATTCGTTTATCAACAATTCTTGTGTACACTTTAAAACGTGTTGGAAACAAGTATAATGTTTTATAATTCCATGACCGTTTTACCATTTCAGGGTCTGTGTTGTCATCACCATCTGCCTTTCCCACTTTAATTTTAGCAATTGCTTCGTCTACTGCCCTTTTTCAGTTTTAGGTCATCGTAATCCTCATTTTATTATTATCTGTATTCTTATTTAGTTACTGATGACGTATACATTATCCAACCTCAAATTTATTTTTAAAATAATCCCTGGATGTCCCCAAAATTTTGGTGTATTTTTATTCCTTTTTTCTCGAAGTATGTCGTTTATCTGCTCGTTCATTGCTTTTATTTGGCTGCAAAATTATCTGTTTTTTAAATTCTTCACCAAACTTGCCACAATTCTTGCACTTTTCCTCTGTTATAATTGTTTTAGTATAATTCTTTGTGTTTATTCTTTTGAATTTGTAAACCTATTTCATGTGCTTTTCTTTTATTAATTGTTTTTTTTAACTTCTTCATTCTACTAAGCTGATCTTTTAATATAATAAATGTACAACTTTGCTTCCGCCGTTTTTTCCTAACATTCGGGGCTTTAGTGTAAAAAACTGGTTATAAATTTACGATTTAAAATGTTGTCCATCGCTGGCCACTATTTTCTCCCATCTTTTGGGCAGCGTACGTATCCCACGTCGAGAAAACTGTCCATCTTTTGAGGAGATCCACGTATCGATTCAATTTTTGATTTCTTCATAAGAACGTAAGTGCCATTGATCGAAATAAGTGATAGTCAGAGGGAGTAATGTCTGGAGAATACAGCGGGTGGGGTAGGATTTCAACGTATCCAAATATATTTTGACAGACTTTGCGACAGGGGGTCGATCATTGTCATGCTTCAAAATCATTTTATTGTGTCTCTCGTTGTATTGGGGTCGTTTGTCTTTCAACCCTCCGTTTAAACGCATTAATTTCTTTCAATACAGATCGCCTCTGAGTATTTCAGACGGTTTTAGCAGCTCATAATACACTATGAGTAACTGATCCCACCAAATACAGAGCATGTTTGCGGTTTGGCCGTCGACATGGAAGCATAGCCGGAAAGTCCCCATGATTTTCTGCGCTTGGGTTTATCGTAACGCACCCATTCTTCGTCCCCAGTTACAATGCGATGCAGAAATTCCCGTCTTTGCCTTTAAGCAGCTATTCACAAGCAAACAAACGCCGTTTAACATCTCTCGGCTTCAATTCAATGTGGCACCCCATTTTCTTGTTTCTGAATCATTCCCATGGCTTTCAGTCGTTTTAAATGGCTTGTTGAGTCACTTGTAATGATCCACCAATTGTTCTTGCGTTTATCCGAGTCTTTATGAAGCAATACCTCCAATTCTACATCTTTGAAAACCTTCTCTCTTCCACCGCCATGCCGGTCTTCAATGTCAAAATCACCGATCTTGAAGCGTTGAAACCACTCACGACACGTTCTTTCACTAATAACGGTCTCGCCATAAGTATGTGAAAGCATTTGATGAGCTTCAACCGCAGATTTCTTCATATTGAAGCAGGAAATTAAAACCTCCCGCAAATTACAGGAATTTGACTCGTAAACTGACATTTTCAATTGAGAATAACTTTACGATACGGACACAAATCGACCAATGTCTCGATGGAGTTATGTTGACAAATGCCCAATCTTATTGTATGACGTCTACATCTGTTCATTTCCACCACTACTTACTGCCATCTATTGGAAAATGGCGGAAGCAAATTTGTACATCTATTATTTAATCTTCATTCCCTACAAATTTCTTTTGTTTTATTTTTTTTTTATTTTTATATTATTATACATATAATATATTTTTTTTACTTTCCTTATCCTATAAGGAAAGTAATGTAATCGGCGGAAGTTTGACCTACCCAGTTTTTCACATTTCTGGACGAAATATAGCCTCAGGACACCAAAAAAGTTGGTTTGAGCCATTGGTTCGTGTGTGTGTGTGTGTGTCTGTCGGTCTGCCAGTAAACAGGATATCTCGAGAACCGTAAAAGCTAGAGACTTGAAATTTGGTATGCAAGATACTTGTAGATAGGGGACGCAGTGTGAAGCTTTTGGTAAAAATCGGCTGAGCCGTTTGGTCGCAAGGTCGAAAAATCGGTCGCAAAGCGGTCGCGAATCTAAACGGTTGAAGATACAAAAAAATTATGAGAATAAAAACGATTTGTTATCATGATATAAACATGAATTTAAAATAAAAGTTGGTAAAATAGGAACTCGAAAAAAAATTGAAGCTCAGGATTTTTAATATACCGGGTGCTCATAAAATGTTTCGGGAAATTTATATTACCGGATAGATCGGACCAAGACGAACAAAAAATTACAATAAAATTTTTTGATCCGAGGTCAAATAAATAAGTTATAGCCGATTAAAAATTAATTAAACGGACCAATCACAGCGCGCTCAGAGCTTTCCGGCCGACTGCGGGTGGACGGGGAGCGCTTGCCGAGAGGAGCACGCAGGCGATAATGAAGGCTGCGCGACCGAGCTCACGCGTTACCTTCAGTGACGTAGCAAAATTTTAAGTACGAGTCAATTATTGTCTTGTACTGTTTATTTTAATCAGCTTTCGAGTGTTGGACTTGCGCCTCGTCCTTTTTTATCTAAAATAACAAGTTCCGGGAGGACAGCAGCGCAGGACCGAGACGATGGACCCGGTATAATATATATTAATAGGATAAGAAAAGTCGTGTGATGTTCACACCAGATTTTTTAAACTTATTTCACCTTCCTTATAATGTACCAATCCCCCTCAAGTTTTTCTTATTTTACAAATTCGTTTATATTGTTGGTTTGTTCCTCTTATTTATTTTTCAGTTTAATTTGTGTATCACTATTTTTTGTATTCCTTCTCTTCATACGCCATAATTTGGATGCTTTTTATGATTGCAACAATTAATCTATGATACACTACATAATTTATTATATTTTTGCGTTCCTTTCTTCTGCTATATACGTGTACATTTTTTATATTTCTTACCCCAGAAAATATTGAGAATAAATAAATTATTTCCCTGACAAAAATCAATTATTTTTGGATAATTTTTTATATTTTTCTACATATGGTTCTCTACATCCTTGTCTGGTATTTTGATTATTTCCTATTCTTCCATTCCAATCCCTCATTATTATAACTTTCTCCTATCTACCATCCTTTCCAATTCATTGTAAAATTAATCGTAATGTCCTCTTCATTTCCCTCTGTTAGTGCGCATATATTCGTATAATATTTAGTTTTTCGTTCAATTTTTACTGCTTAATATTATTTTCAAAATTATTGCTTAAAATTAATAATAAAATACAATTAAAATAAACATTGTTCCTAGGTAATTTTATTATTCCTAATCCTTTTTTGCTACACTTACTCCTAATATTACTAATTAATGTTTATACTTATCGTCTATTAATTCTACTTCCTTTCTTGTTGATCAGATATTTTTATTTCTGGCTTGATTTCGCACCTTATATATTCATTTAATGTATTCATTATCGCATCGTTCCGTTTATTGTACTACTGTTGAGAATTCATTATTATTTGTGTTGTTTATTCCGTTTCCAATACGGTCATTTGTTACCCTTTTTATCCTGTTTTAGGTTTCTATACCTGAAAGTGTAGCCTAATGAAATCGGTGCGGACGTGTCCGTGTGTCAGTCGCGACTTTCAACTCGAGAACTACTGAACCTAAAGACATAAGGGGGGTATCATTTGAAAGCCTGTGGCCTATTGGGTTCACATCCGCGAGCTGGCATAGATGGGATGTCCTATAACAATGCTTTAGCGGACCCAGCTTCCAATATGTCATTTCTTATAACGTTTGATCAAGGCAGCTTCCAAGCTGGAGACAAGTTTTTGTTTCTGTCATTTCTGACATCTGTCAAGCCTTATAATTTTTGATCTGTGGTAGATAGAGACACAACGTTTTCAGTATTCAACTAAGATACATGAGTCAAGTCCAGACGCCAAAAATCAGCCTGATCGGAATATCTCGAGACCGGTTTAACCGGAAGTGTCAGCAAACTTTGGTTTATGTATAGAAGTCCTGGACATTAGTGAAAAAGGAGTTTCACGTCCGTACTTGTTTTATTTATTATTAGTTTTTTGTTCGTCGTCTTCTTTTAGTTGCTGTTCGTATGTGTTTTATTAATTCCTCTCTGTCCTTACCATTCGCAGTCCTCGTATTATGCGTCCGTTTTATGTATCCTTTGCCTCTGAGATTTTTCGTATGCTGCATTAAAAACTTTCTTTGACCTAAAATTTACTTTGGGTAATCCTCATTTATCCATATTTCTTGTCCTTTAAGTTTTTGTGCCGTTCGTAGTATTTTACTTTTTATATTTACTTATATTTGTTAATTGCATTAATATATGTCTCATTTCCTTACTTTTTTGATCCATAATAACCTCTTTATCTCTTAAACATCTTTTTTTAATATCTGTAGTAATTCCAGCATCTCTCGATGCTATCCCAATTTTCTCCTTCAATTCAAGTTCTTTGTATTTTTGTGTTTATCCCCCATAATATATTTTTCTTTCTTATTCCCCTTTTCAGCATTTCAATTCGTTTATCTTTTTCGTTAATTGAATTTTATCATTTTCTTCTTTCAATGCAATATTTTCCAGTTTAATGTGCACAATATATTTTTGTAGATTATTCAATTTATTGTTCATGGTTCCTATCCCTTTATTTAGGTCTACTAATGCTTCTAATTTTACATTTATTTGTAACAATAGTTTTATTTTTTATTTATCTATATAAGCATTTTTAATTTTTTATTTACTATAATTTCACTAAATATATTTCTAATATATTTAGATATATTTTTTACTATTTATTTTATTAATATTTTATATTTTTGGTTTTTGTTTTTATGTGGGAAATATCGAAAACACTAGCTTTACCTTATAGTGGTCATTATGACGACTTTAAATAAACAGACACGGGGAAAGACAGCGGAAAAGTAAACTGAAATGGGATTACAAAGAAAACACAAAAGTCAAATACCTACTGAAAAATTGTAAATATTCTGAACCCCCAAATTTCATAACATCCATAAAGAACAAAGAATAAAAAAAAGCTTGTAATTTAAAAAAACATTAATTAAAAAACAAAGTGATAAACCTTAATTAATATAACAATTCTTAAATAATCAGAATTTTATTAACAAACGCAAGACAAAAAACGTTACAAATTTAACTCTTATTTCTCGATATAGTCCCTTTCTTTCACATTACACTTTTATCATTTTTCTACTAGCTTCCTGATTCTCTTTTTATACAAGGTTTTTAGTTATTGCAATCACAATTGCAGAGTTTTGAGTTAGATGTTCTTTCAAAGAACCAAACAGATGAAGATATTATGGTTAGAAATCTGGGCTAAAAGGCAAATGTGGCAAAACTTCTCAGTAAAGGTTTTGCAAAATTTGGATTGTTACTAAAGCTGTGAGAGGAGAGCGTTATAATAAAGCAAAAACTTAATGCACATTTGAAGAATTCTGTTTTTTGAACGAAATAGTGACTTAACTTTGTTCTTCAGTAAATTGTTATAATATTTGGCGTTCTTTAAGAAAATCGGAGAAAATTACTCCTAATAAATTCCAAAATACGGTTCCACAAATTTTTCCAGCAAATGCACAGGCTCTGAACTTTTGGACTGAGATGATAAAAAATCTCGCTATTATAAGCTAATTTGTTTTCGCATACTAAATGTATGTATGTGCTTAAGATATCCATCACCTTCTTCTTTGCAAATTTAAACTCGGTGGGTTTTCTGTTCAGAAGGCAGTTATTTGGAAACCACCGAGCATTCATTTGTTGAGTTGCAATTTATTGTGGACTGCACAACACTTCAAGGATATCTACAATAGTTCTTATCGACACTCGTCGATTTTCACAAATTCAACAACACGTTCAATATTAGTTTCGTCCACAGCGATAGAGATGCGTAGAATACATGGCACGTTAGTTATGTCTTTTCTTTCGCAGTTTTTAAATCTTTTTAACAGATAATAAACTTGAATAATAGTATTTTCATGACCTGTACAAAAAATAAAGCATAAATCTAAAAGGTTTTACCCCGTCTGTAACTAAAAACTTTATAATTATTCTTTGCGCAGCAGACCTTCAAACGTCTACGTTTAACTCTCAGCAGTTTTAATAAACAATTAATAAAATGCGCCTGAATGCTGTCGCTAGATTAAAAAGAATGACATTTCAATGAGGAAGCTTCTGTAAAATAAAAACTCCCTCGTAAAGACAATTAATATCGGAGGTGCCCACCCCGTGCATGACCAACAATTTATACTCATCATTTTATTAAATCAAATAGCGTTTCGAGGGTGGCTAAAAATACTTCGCACCAGAGACGTTCTAGTCCATAGATCATCTCCGTTTGCCGGAATATTAGAATATCATAACAGACAGAATATCTAACATCTACGTTGAGCGAAACGACTTCTTTTGTTTGCAAACATCATCTCCAATCATCGCATAATTACAAGTAAATTTAAATACCCAAAATCAAATGTTGCAGGTTTCTATTGTGTTTAAACTACACTCTCGGTGTTCTCATATAGAATGAAAACGGCATCGAGAATTACTTTAAAGGTTATGGAGAGGGCGGTCAATAATAAGAATTTAAAGAAAATCTAGAACAAAATAGTGCTACCAGATGTTCTTTACGCGATGCAGCAATTTATTAAAATAGAGAAAAGGGAAAGTACGGAATAAAACTAAAACTCAAAATTGCAACAACGACTGAAGCATAACGGCCTAAATTATGATTGTAGATTCGATATAAAAGCTAAAAAAATAAAAAGCTTATCAATTAACAATTAAAGCAACATAGGAGACTGCTATTTCTGGTTTTATATATAAACTTAAGTTCTTTACTAAAGTAAATATTGCTACCCTGTTCATAGTAATTAGGAAAAATGTATAAATAATTTAGTGTTACGTTCACTTAGTGGTACGAACTTCTTCTTGGATCCTCTCATTTAATAGACTATGAGAGATAATTTAATAGACTAAGGGCAAAAATAAAACCAAACTAAAAAAAATTATTCGTATTCTTACGGTATATAATCATAAGACAACGTCACGTTTCACATAAAATATGTCAAATTTCCCTAACCAGTTTGTTACCATAAGGTACATCTGTCACAGGTCTCGTTGAGTACTTCAGTTGTTCCGTTGCAGGTAAGTCATGATGACTAACCTGAAGAAATCTACACTGCAAGAGAGAAAAAGAGAAATTCATCTAAATGTCGGCAGCTTTTTACTGATTGTATCAGCTTGAGCTATCTGATTGCTAATTTGACTACTTATTGAGGAGTTCTATGTCTTGGTTCGTTGTCACAGTTACACATTTCTTGTCTTTCCAATACATAAATAGTACTTGTTCATTTGTCTCAAAGTAAGAATCAAATTAACCATTTTACCTCTCTTTAAAATTATTAATCTATTTGAATGGAGTAATCAGTAATGTATCATAAACAAAGCTTCTCATAGATACCTTCTGATGGTTTTACAACCAACTAATTTGGAAATAAACATAAAACTCTAAAGTAGATTTAAACTACACTGTAATAAATTGTAATGGAGAACTATTACTAAACAATCTACAAATTAACAACTTAAAGGCTGATTTGGTTTGTCGCACGGAAAAATATCAACATTCACATCATTGTCCCAGTGAAACTCCATCAACAAATATTTTGCGAAAGCCCTGTATAATGTTACGTTAATGTAATGAAAATTATGAAGCGCGATAAAATTTCAAACTAAAATTACAGTTGCATGCTCGTGGCTAATCGCCCGGCGTCATGGAACCATAAAAACACCTCTCTCAAATAAATTTCCCTATTAAGCATGCAGAAGTATTTCCAGTTCCTCCTCTTTTTGCCTTTCAGATGTGACATTAACGTTAATTGCGGCAAAATGCTCCGAAATAAATGAGTGCAAAGCGCGCAACCGATAAAGCGCAACTTTGTACAGATGCTTATAGTGAGCGCTACGTCAACGTCGTTTCTCTCGTGAATAGCTTATTGGCTGGCTTACCACCATTTGGTACGCCTACGTGATGGGTTTGTTTACTGTTTTGGTTATTTTTCAAAAAAAATCATTAAAAATTTTTGGTTTGGTCTGCTTAACAATAGGTGCGAGTGTTGATATTTCTTTTGTAGTGCGGCACTTAATAGTAAATCGCTCTCTATGTCTAACACAAAGTGGCTTCTTGAAAATTTTTTCTGACATACCTTTTTTCCGTTTTTATATTAAAATAATTAAATATTATGAATCTTTCTGCATAACAAACAGGACAATCCCTAGAAGTTTTTGTTTTATTTTTGTTGTTTTCTCTATAAAAGACTTCACAAAATCCCATCATTTTATTTGGCATAATGTGTAGAACATTTTAGGCGCAATGGCGCTGCGAATATCATCTAACATGTTTTAGTGGATTTTTTACTATTTTATGATCTTCTGGTAGCTGACATTATTATAAAATTCAAATATTTTTTTTGTAACATTCCGCTTTTCGTTTTTCTATTCGTCCAAATTGGTCACATGTTTTGCTGAAACCATGGTCTTCGTGACTCTTTTTTACTTTCATCTTTTCTTCTATTACTATTTCATATACCAGAGCACATACATCACAACTTAATTTTTTTTTATTTTTAAAAACTCATTGTATTAGCAACCAGAATAAATACAGTAATTCTATGAGCTAATTTTATGTTATTAAACTGTTTAATAAAACTCATGAGAAGAAAGCATCCACTGGTGAATCTCCTACTTTATTTCATTAAGTCTATTGACCACTTTTTCCTTAATCTTCTGGTTTCGGGTTCCTGGATTAGGACGTTCACTGTCATATTGGGGTGATTTTCAACAGTGGAATTATGTTTTTCAGCTTTTGTTTTTATAAAATCGTCTACTAATGGGATGTTAAAATCGTTGCGGATGGTTGCATCTGACATAAACCAGGGGGCATTAGATGTCATCCTCAGGGTCTTGGACTGGAAGCGTTGTATTATTTCTATTGTTGATTTGCTGGCGCATCTCCATAATTCACAGCTCTAGGTCCAGTGAGACGAATTATGCTTTTTTATATTAAGAGTTTGTTATCTATTGCAAGTACTGAGTTTCTCCCAAGAAGCCAATATAATTTTTTTAGGCGTAAATCCGTTTCTTTTCGTTTTTTCTTATATGAGATATCCACATCAAGCGTTTATCGAAGTGCAGACCTAGATATCTGACTTCCTCTGCTTGAGGGATCGGTATATTGTTTAGGTAGACTTGCGGACGCGCCGAGTATTTTGTTGTAAACGTGACTTGGACCGATTTATCCTCGTTTACCCTTACTTTCCATTTGTTTAGCCACTTTTAGAGCTGGCTTAAGTGTTCTTGGAATAGTTCAGTTGCTGTGTTCGGGTCTTCATTGCACAACAGGATTGCTGTGTCATCAGCGAACGTCCCTGTGAAGGTCACTTGTATATAACAAGTTCAATAGAGACTCGAGCACACTACCCTGAGGGACACCCGCATTAATTCTATAAATCTAGGAGGTCTCGTTATCGAGTTTAGTGGGAAAAATCGTTTGTCCAGGTAGGAGCGCAAAAGCAGGTAGTGATGGTATGGAAGTAGTTTTATTATTTTGTACAATAAACCTCTGTGCCAAACCTTGTCAAATGCACAACTCATATCTAAGAATACTGCACAACAGTAAGTTTTGTCTTCAAGTGCACCGCGTATTATGTGTGTTAATCGATGGCATTGTTAAATTGTTGAATGCTGGGATCGGAATCCAAACTGCTGATATGGTAGCCATTCACTTTGAAGTTCACTTTGGTTAATGCGTTTTAATATTCATTTTTCAAACAAACAGGTCGGTAGGATTTTAATTAGGTGGAAAGTTTACCCGGTTTAAGGATTAAGATAGTTTGGGCAAATTTGTGTAATAATGGCCAGCATGCAAGACAGTATTATATTGAACAGGATTTGGAGATAACGAAAATCTTTCTCAGGTAAGTGCTTTAATATAATTCCTGTTATAAGGTCAAGTCCTGGAGATTTTTTGTTAGGAACTAATTTTATTTGGGTTTCAATTTCGTGGAGAGTGAAACTCTCTACTTGGGATAATAATTGCAGTGGAGTTTCTAGATAATGTTCAACCTCCTGATCTGGTTCATTAAAATTAGGTTCAAAAGTAGTTTTAAGGTGCAGCGCAAAGGCTTCAGTCTTTTCTTTATCAGTTTTCGCCCATAATAGTGTTGCACCTTGTAGTGGTTGTATGTGCTCTTTGCGACGTTTGATTCCTCTAGTTGCCCTCCATATTAACTGATCTTGTACAGAGAATGTGGTTGTATAGAGTTGGAAAGTTTCATTGCGAATCTGTTGAACTCTTCTTCTTAGTTTGTTATTCAGTTGGTTAAATATAGTTATGTCTGCGATGTGGTGCGACTACGTTGCCAAACTGGTCTTGCTCCTATTTTTTCCCTTACTATTTCCATTATTGCAGTTGGGATGTTAAGTGTATTGATTTTGTGATTGTAGGACTGAGGTGTTGATTTCCAACCGGCTTCCAGAATACTTGTTATTAGGTGGTTAGTCGCATATTCTAAGTCTTCATTTGTGTTTAATGCCAGGTTCATGTTAAGATTTTCATTAATATGTGATTCAAAAGTTTTCCAGTTGGTTTTTATATTGCTGAGAGTAGATGTGGGTTCTTTGTAAAGTATAGTTGCACTTACTGAGACTACTACAGGGGTATGATCAGATAAAATATCGTAGCTGGGAACGATGTCCATGTAGTTTGAGGACATACCGTGGATGACGAAGAAGTCAAGCAGATCTGGTGTTTTATTGGGGTCAGTTGGGCAATATGTTGGGCTGTCCGTTGATAGGAAACTGTAATTGTTATCTGCCATGAGTTTGTATAGTTCTCTACCTTTTGTAGTTGTTAAACGCGAGCCCCAGTGTGTATTTTTAGCATTGTAGTCGCCACCTGCTAAGAATCTAGATCCTAGTTGCTCAAAATAGGGTTGGAATATTTGTTTGGTTATGTTGTGGCGTGGCGGGCAATAGGCGACGGAAATTACTGTTGGCATCGGAAGTTTTTCTACTTGTATTATGGTACCTTGCAAGTAGTCTGATTGAAAGCTTGGTAATTCATGATGTTTAATAGTATTGCGAATTGTCATAGCAGAACCACCCGTCATCCGGGTAAAATGAGATATTTTTAAATGTGACCTTCTGGTATAATGGGTTTCTGAGATTAACGAAATATCTATGCTAATGGCATGTAGAAAAGTTTCAACTTCTAACTTCCGTTGAAGCAGCCCATTGCCGCTCCACAACGCAATTTTTAGAAATTTAGCCATTAGGTGATTAGTTTATTGATCACTATAGTCATGATGTTTAATATCATGCTGTTTTGCTGTAGTAGTTGATTGAACATGGTTTCAAATTCACCGAGAAATTGTTTGACACTAACGTTTTCGGCTGGCTAGTTTTGTACTATTTACAAATAGGAGGGACGTGGAGGATTTGGTCCGTTGGTAGTGTGGTGATTATCTTGTTGTCTTAGGGGTAGGTAATTTTGCCTTGTTAAGTTTTAAGGTCTTACGTTTGTGTGTTGCTTATCAAGTTGATACTTATTTTGCAGCTCTCGATAAATTGTACATCCTTTATAGTTTGCTGGGTGTTGTCTCTCGCAAAAATTAATTGGGGTTGCTTTTGTTTTTTTTGCAGTTTTTTGTGTCATGCGGTCCAGCACATTTTACGCAGGCAAATGGTCTATTGCAGTACCCCTTTGTATGTTCGTAGTTCTGGCAACGGGTGCATTGCACTATATCTTTGTTTATTTTTGGTTGTATTTAGTAGTGATTTTATGTTGTAGATTTCCTTGTTATTAGTGGCTGGTTCAAGATCTATGTAAAAGATTGATAATGAGTCTTTAGTTAGGTTATTTTTTAACTTCATAATATTTCTAACTATGTGTCCTGCTTCTTTAAGGGCTTTTTTAATATCATCTATTGGAGTAGTGTCGTGTAAGTGTCTTAAAACGACTCCATATGGGCGATCTTCCTTCATCTGGTACGTGTGATGTATAATTTGATTTTCCTGCATGTGTTTGATCTTGCGGTAGGTGTCAGGGTAGCTGTGGTAATTTTGACGACATTATTGTGCAGACTTTTGATCGAATATTGTGCCTCTTCAGCAACGAAAAGTAAATTTTTTGTCATTTTGTTGAAATCTAGAACACCGTGAACAAAAATGGCGGGGGCTTAGGTGCAGTTGTTTGTTGCCGTTGTTTATTATTCTCATCGCTTGTTTCATTCTCTGGGCTTACGGCTGCGTATCTATATGCATGAATTAGTGTTTCTTTTCCTCTGACCATTTGTGTATTTGACTTATCTAATCGTTTTAGCTTAGTGACTTTTTGCCAATCATTACCAGGATTAGTTTCCATTTCTTCTTCATTATCTTCATAATACTCATTTGACGTGTTGTTATTTTGTATTAGTTGATATGAAGATTTTGCACTCAATTGGGATTTAGAAAATTGTGTCTGTGGTATCTGAGAAAATTGTTGGTTTTATGAGGACAATAGTGCTGAATTAGGAAACGGTTGATATGTGTATGGTGATGGCTGTGATAACATAGGATTTCCGTTAATTTACTGCTGGTTATAAGTATTAGAATGTTCGTTATAGTCGTTCCGCTGGTTTTAATTATTAAATGATTATATTTTAGTTGAAATCTAAATAATTAATTTAAAAATCACTTATAGTTTATTAAATTTTTAAAGTTGATATGACAAGTTGATTTCAAGTCGCTTTATCGCTCAGCACTTGTAATCTCACAGACATCTTTATTCCGCGAATGTACAATGATAACTTACAATTTAAAATGTATATAAATATTTGTTAGTGCATCAAATTGCAAATAACAATAATCATTAAAGCTTCCTATAAATAAGTTTTCATAGAAGTTACGATAAATTTGATTAAGCACGTAAAATGCTCCTATAAACACGTCACAAACTAGAATTGCCTGCAAACGGTTGCGAACCTTCAATTGAGAAGATTTATTAGGTGGAGCTGACAGCTTTTGTTTTTCCCACGGGGCAATTATTTCATAATTGTATTGTCCGTGTGGTTACCCTTTCATTAACCTTCTGTCACAGAATATCCTTACAAACGGATCGGTTCGCTTATCTAATCCTCCCAACAATACATCATTATAATTGCAGTTTGCGGGGAATTTCCTGCACACTATCCAGTTCATGCGCCTTCGAAAGGTCTGTTGATGGCGGCTCCCATTCACTTTTTTTTAGCAAAAAATCCACTCTTTTAGGCTGGGCAAATGAGAACCCGTCGGCGCGGCGACAAAAAATCCAGGTTGATTAAGCGGGGCATTCGAAAAATCGCGTTATCCCCGAGCGGCGCTCGCACTCGACGTCGGCGGCTAATGAATCTGTTTAATTCAATTTAATATGCGTGCTGTGCGTGCCGTGATTGCAATTAGACCTTGCGAGCTCTCACGCACCCGACCGCAGTGCGGCTCCTAATCATCCCCCATCACGTACCCGGCCAGATATGCCGCAATACCTGCGATCTCGGACAAAATTGCGACGACAAAAACGCACCTCAAGCCCGGCTCGTTCGGGCGCCGCGCCCCACAAATCTCCATCAGGGCGGCGGTGCGCTCATTACGGCGCCGCGGCGCTTGACAAATAGTGCAATAAACGAGGCCTGCACCAAGATTAAAGTTGACTTTAAATAAAATTTCAATCCTTTTCGTTCGACGTCTATTACCTAAATGCGGACCCCGAAAGTGGGCTATAAAACATTTTGATGGATTTTCAATTGGTGCGCTGCTAGATAAATTTGCACAGTGATAGTTACAACCGGAGAATCGTAATTGCACTGTTCCATAGTTACATACGTCGATGAGACTAGATAAATGACATTCCATTATAGTTGCCACTGATTTATGTGCTTCATTTTCTATTTTTATCCTGTTATGACGACTATATGGTGTATTTGATTGTTTATATTTAACAATTTAAGTCAAATTACACTTCTGTGAAGTTGTGTTTAAGAAATTCATTACTAAGCTGCCACCGCATTTATAAATTTTGCGGAATTTAAATCTGCCAGTCTCTCCTGTATCAATGAGACAAAGCTACAGTGATATAAATTACACTAGAAACTTAAAGTTCGAAGACATATATGCAAAATCATGTTTCCAACTGGAGGTGGTTACGGTCTCGAGTCATTTTTTTACCCAATGCACCTCAAGCCCAATATTCTCCTGATAAAGCAATTCAGTTCTAACCAATATTCGCAGAAAGCGGCAAACATAAACAATGTCTCTAAAAATAAATCAATAAATATTGTAATACATTTTTAATCACCTCTTGTAAGCATACCGTCGTCCGCGGTCGCAGTTTTTGTTGCATCTCTTCATGCTCGGGCACCCGACATAATGGCTTTCAGAAATACAGCTGCCGCTTGTAGACGTGAGAGGGTTTAAACACGGCGAACCTTCCAGACTTTTCCAGATATATCGCGGACCTTCTGGTAGACCCCAAACAAGCATAAATATCGCGCAGCAAGGCGGCCACCGGGAATTTAAGTAGCAACAGCAAAGTGAACTCAATCCAAATGCGGAAAAATGTGCGCGTGCAACATAAATAGTGTTGCAGATAAACAGAATGTAATTTTACGTTACTAATTATATTTATTGTATGCATAAATAGTGTTAAGTAATTTTTATCGTCTCCAAGTAAACTTGTAGGCAATTTTTACTACTGTGAAGAGCGAAAACGTAACAATCTTAACGATAAAACATCAAGAAAAACATAATTGAAATAATAATATAAATGAAAGGAATAATTTTCTTCAAATCTTAGTCTAATAAAACTCGATCAAATTCATACATCTAATAGATATCTATCATAAGTACAAACTAGTAAATACTCAAGAGAAAAATGTTAACAGACAACAAGGAAAAATCCCAGAACCCCCACTAATTTACAAATACGGTCTTGATAACTTCCAGTAGATGACAAATAACCTTAGACCCACTAGAGATAAAGAACAATACTACACAAAAGAAATGTTTAACAATAGAAATAAAGTTACCACACTAACATCCGGCATTTATAAAAAATTGACTAAACATCTTAAAGACAAAGAGATAGTACACTGCACATACCAGCTTAAAGAAGATCCAACTTACTAAGTTACTATTCGAAATACTCATCATACTGTCCAACAGATAAAATTAAAAATGAATTGGCCGTGTTAGCACATAAAGTTGGTAATATAAACGTTCCTCATAGAGTTATTAAACAATGCTCACTATTATTTATGGTAGATCTCCAACCAAAATAGGATATTTAAGCAACTTAAAAGTCTTAGTGGATGTTCCCAAGAAGAAAAACGTTCCATCTAATGAACTCGTTGTCAAGATTATAGGGATATTAAAAGTTATTGCACTAAGCCATTTGCTTGTGTCGAATGTAGTAGAAGTCATAACATCAGCCTTCCCAAAAAATCAAATAAAATGCCGTCAATGCTATCATTGTAATGGTGCCGTTTATAAAGTCATTCCAAAAATGAAAACGGCATCTTCCAAAGTTAAATAAAATAAAATAAACAAAAATTGTTCCAAAAATGAACGATTTTCGTCGTTTATAAATCACGCCAACGATAGCACTAACAATAACTGTCCCCAAAATATAAGTTGCGCAAGCAAATGTAAGGAAGAAAAACGACAATCAGATCACTACCCCACAAGTAAATATCAATAACCAATTGTCTACCTTTCTGAGTAAATTAAAAATGTATTTACACAGCTTATGAATTAAAATGAGAGCCAGCGTGGTCCCGTGGTTGAGGGGCGGGCTGCGATGCTGACGGACCCGGGTTCAATTCCCGGTGCTCTCTGATGCCTGGCGGGTGGCCTACTCAGTCACTAAAAATAATTGAGTACCTGCGTTCACTGAACAAGGGTAATAATGGCGGTCGTCTTAGGCGCGGTGCTTACACCGCCCGCACCAGAGATGGTGCGCAACGACTGACAGATAACGAACGTATGAAGGCCTTAACCTCTCAGTTCGCAGGATTCACGCGGGCGTAGTGCCTTACCATTAAATGAATTAAAATAGCATAATATTAAACATGCGTCCAATCATAATCTGCAAATTATCATAAATGGCTTCTTCAATATAGAACGTTAACAGACTCACCAATTACGTTGCTGAATTAACATTTTTTCGATTAAAAAAATAAACATATTACTAATATCAAAACGCATTCAATATAAAGAATCCCAATAAAAGTAACATTCTATATAATATATCCGGTTAACCATCCAGAAGAGTAGCTGTTATCAAAAAATAGATTATACGCCGTAAACGAGAACCTTATCAAACAAAAAAATTAATAGTTTTCTTACATGAAAATTCAAATTCAACCCGATTCATTAGTAATGGGAGCATTTATTCACCACCTAAACATACTATTGCTACTCCAGAGTATGGAACGCAAAACATACCACATAAAATGGTTCAAAATTAACCAACCCAAAAAGACGCAACCTCATAAGAGCCATTTAGAATAATAATTGTGGCTACTTTTCAATCGAAGAATCTACACACTGGCCCTTTAATACTAACCAAATTTCGAAATTACTGGACTCGCCAGCCTCTAAAGGAATACCTATACCAATCAGGACTTCTTCTCCCATCAATGGCCGATAATCATCATTATTATTAGGATAACTATAATCAAGAGAAAAGTTTGACCAAAATTCTATTCCAAATACACCAATTGAGATTTCTTTCAAAACATCATGCAACAATATACAACTTAATACAAAGATCAAGGATAATAACGGTCTTGTTGATACAACTAACTACTGGAATGCTTTAATACAAGATCCTGCATGGCAAGCTACTCCAAGTACAACTGTGCCTGAAATAAACAACATTCCACACAATATTTGAGATATAACAACTGAAGAATGAAAAACGCATAAAATATGGTAAAGAATTAGTGGTAGCCCAGATAAAACAGCTTAATTCGTAAACTATATAAAACAATAAGGAAAATGAAAAACGTATCCTTTAAACACACACTAAAAATTTTTTATCTGATAAACATTTAGTATAAAAAGCCACAAAAAGACACACAAGAGTAATAACTGCAATACCACCAATTAGAAAGCAGATAAACGTCGATAATATCGAAGATTTTCTTAATGCAGCGGTTCAGTTGTCATTACAAATCAAAGCTTTACTCATAAAGCCCTTAGATATGACCAGATAGTAGGAGAGTTAGTGTAAAACTTACCAAGAAAAATTATAATTCTACTCCTACCCTTAACTTCAAAATCATTGAAAAGCTACTATATAAAAGAATCAAAGAAACGTCAAACCTCGACTAAATAATGTCACTTTAGCAGAGACACCAGATTATTTTAGAAATCATAAAAGGATCCGAAAAAGAAACGTGTGCAGCTATATTTTTGGACATGAAACAAACGTTCGATAAGGTCTAGTAGTACGCGAGCTTGCACAAACTTAAATTAAGCTTTCCGAGCCAACTACAAAAGACTACAGGCAACGCTGCCATATTTTCAGTCAAAGATATAGTAGAATCTTCAGAATAATCTATTCAAAGCCATCTTAACAAGTTAGAAGTTTGCTTCAACAGGAGGAGGATATCAATAAATACAAAAAAATGCACAAATAATATTTAATAACAGACAATCAACAACGCACCAATTTCAATAAAATCAAACATAAAATGTTTTGGATTTCATTTGAATCGTAGACTTAGCTGGAAGACGCTTATTGGAACCAAACGTAAATAATTAAACATCAAAATAAAACAAAAAGTTGGCTTATTGGAAAGCGATTCCAACTATCCCTTTCAACCAAACTTTTGCTATACAAAGCAATACTGAAGCTCGTATGGACTTTCGGGATCCAGAATTGGGGTTGCGCTAAAGCGTCATACAGTAAGATTCTTCAAAGATTTCAATCCAAGAACGCTTCGTATTATAACAGATGTACCTTGGTATATCCCAAATCAAATACTGATAATTATCTTAAAATACTGTACGTAAGCCAAGAATTTTAACGATTTACAAGGAATTACCATTATAACTTAATAGGACTCGAAGAAAACGTCTGTGTTCAAGTGATTTAATTTATGTGCATAACTAAGTAGATTAATCTAAAATATATATTTTAAATAATATTATTAAGGATTGTGGTATTTTTTCTATATTAGTAATGCAAATGTGAATTTAGCTAACGCTACATATTACACCATAGAAATACTGATTGTAAACTGGCATAAAACGGATACGTCAGGCTTGTGTGTTATTCTCTACATCTAAATAAGCCGCTTAGCTCTTGTTTACAAATTTTGATTTTGTTTGGACGCATGAATAGTGATTAAATTTATATCCACGTAGAGGATACGATTACTTATTTGAAGCTTTTTAAAAAGAGATTTGAATAAATTTACAAAATAGTGCGGCCTCTTTAGGTTGAAAGAAAGAAAAAAACACTACATTGGTAATAGTAAATAACTATAATATAACTTTAATTGGCCGCTAACGTAATTGCAATATTCAAAGCCTTACTATATATTATTTAATAGCATACACGGTTCGTTCAGAATGTACCAGGAATAATTTTTCTAGCCAACCAAAAAGACTAGAGGGACGTGGTTTTCGACAGAATGGATGGGGAAAGGATCTTAGATAAAGAATAAGACTCGGCTCAATTGTTTCGTTAGGGACTCGGCATGCACCATACATTAAAGTAACGTTATGCGGTGAAGTTTTATGTCAAACTAAAAAAATCCGACTTTGAGACTTCAACCTCATAAAAGAAGCCTTCGGGGAGGAAGCCATGTCAAAAACGAGGATTTTTGAATGACACAAGATGTGTCGCGAGATAAGAGAAGCCGTGGAAGACGAAAAATGCAAAGGACGTTTGTCAACGAGACGTAGTAATAAAAATTTAGTAAAAGTGGAACAAGTTTTGTACTCTGATCGGCGTGTTCGATTAACACCACAGGAGTTGAACTTAACAAAAACCGTAGTGCACGAAATTGTGTCTGAAGATTTTCAGATGAGAAAAATTTGTACAGCCACACGTCGCTGCTCGTGAAGAAATATTTGGCCAAGCACAGCATGGCAACGTTGCCTCAACCCTTGTTCAGCCCGAACTTGGACCAGCCCGATTATTTCTGTCCCCAAAACTTAAATCCAGGCTAAAATAAACCCGTTTTGGGTCGGTGGATAGGGTCCAAATCGTCCTGACCAAGACCATAAACAGCATTTCAGTTTTCTCATTCCAGAAAGCCCGCAGGCACGCTGGAAACGCTAAGTGGATGCAGGAGAAAACTAATTTAAAGAATTTTAAAGAAATAAACGATTATCTGCAATACCTTTGTTTTTATTAAATTATTCCCGATACTTTCCCCAAAAAACCTGTATAACAAAATACAAACAAATGCAAACTTACCAAAATGTAAAAGAACCCCATATAACAACATATTTTTCTGTCAATAGGGCAACGCTTAAATGATAAAAAACATCTTCAAATGTTAAAAAACTAGGCGTTGCCCGCCAAATTTTTGGAAAGTGGGAACGTATAAATTTTTAATTAGATTGGCTTTTTCCTTGGATTGGAAACGCGAAACAATTTAACTTAGTGCTCATTCACAGTGGACGTAAGCATAAGCCGCTCATAAGAAATACGTAAAATTGAATCAACTCAAAGCTTATGCGCTCGTTCATAATGCACTCCTGTAATTTTTAGGCATTTCTTACGTTTATACGCAGTAATTTTTAATTTTTTCCTAGATTAATGTAGGCAGCGGTAACAAAATGTTTCTTTTGAATCTGAAATTGTATAACCTAACTTTGCTACTGTCAACATTTTAGCTTTGTTTTTCCAAAGGATAGGGAACTATTAATTAAATTAGTAAATATACATCTGTTCATACACCATAAAATGAATAAGAGGTACAAAGGCAATACAATTATGCAAAATGCCTGGAATAACACTGCTGCCGCTACTGGTTTTAGGCATACGCAACTTTCAAATGTTTACATAGATCTTACGTGCATTATACGTATTTCTTATGGGCAATCAAATTGCCGTGGCAGACGCGTTTTTTGCGTTCGTCAATGATAATCGCCACCCGACCATGCGACAGGGAGCTAGAGCGGCCCCGACGTGCATGCACATGTAAATTAAGAGCTCAGAACGCAACTCGGCAAATTTCATGTCAGCCGTCTTTGTTTACTTTCTATTTAATTGTGTAGGCTATCTTTGTTTACAACACACGGACCTTCTCGTGTAAATCAAGGGCCAAGAATCGCGCCACATTTCTTTTTTATTTTCTGTTCAGATGTATAGATAGATAAACAGAAAGCCACCTAACCAACTTGTTTTTAATGCTGCTAATAATTTTGCCAAAATTAAAATCTACCTAAAACACCGCCATTATAAAAAAAATGTAATCTTAATTTTAAAGTTAAAAAATGCATTCATAATCAAGCTGTTCTCCAAATGTAACGGATGGCTACCCCTAATTTTGGTTATAAAGTAATGATTCAGCTTAAGAATTTTTTATTGAGTAATAGTGGATTTGGCCAATGACATCTTCTACCGAACTCGAACAGAACTATTTCAAAACCCACTTAACATCTCTACTAATTATGAGTAAAAAAAGAGGCAAAGATATTTGCAGAGCTTGCATAATTTATGATTAATTTTGTATTAAACAAGATGCCAACAATTCATCTAGATCCCTATTATCATTTTTCATTTTAGCATAAGCTTTAACAATCTCTAAAATACAGAAAGATGCCCCCCGAATTGAATTTCTCAAATATAGTAAATAAAAATCTTTGGTAACTATTATTATAGTATAAATATACCACTAAGCTTATATATATATATATATATATATATATATATATATATATATATATATATATATATAAATTATCTAATTAATTATCTTTAATATATTCTCATTCTTAACATCCTCAGTAGACTATTGCAGTCCACAAAAAATATTCGTACCTAAAAAATTATATAAAGGAACATATTTCAAACTCAAAAAAAGAAATATCAAGAAGGGAATATAGCAAGCTCATAACAAACCAAATCTTTAATGCCAGAATGCTTAGCAATTTTTGAGCTCCACCCTTCTGTTTTTTTAATTACGCAAACATTACAATAATTCGATAAAACATTGTTGCGATTAAATCTCATCAGTTGTTGCGGAATACGAAGAGGGCAGTAGAGAGTTAAAGAGCAGGTGTTGTATAGCTGTACAAATTCAGTTTTAAAAATTTAGCTGTTAGCTTGAATGATTAAAAAACAAGAAAAAAGGAATTTCCTCCGACTTCTCATTTGCTCTCTACAAAAGCACATACTAAAATAATTGGTCTGGAAACATCAGGAAATTTAATTATAAAATACAATAAGCAAGTACAAGATGCTCTGCAAGTATCCTCATCTATTTGCTATAGAGAGCTTAAGTGGTCTTCGCCATCAACCAAGAGTTCTGATAATCCTTCTGCATTTTTCCTGCAAACTTGAATTCAATACGGTTGCTTCCTCTTTATTCCATCCTAGCTAACTCCCCGCCTACCCACCTAAATGTTTTTTTTCGATTTTCTCTCTTTTCGTCTCCAATTTTCTGTTTCTTGTTTTCCGTTTCTTTTGCCCTTTTCTTCCTGCCTCCTTTTTCCAGTCTTTTTCTCTCCTCTTTTCGTTCCTTTTTCTCGCCAACTGCTATATTACATGCGTTTCATTCTTCTTTGTACGGGTTGGTTGTTCCCCTACGCCAATTACTTTATAAATAACATACAGCAATCCATCTCAAGCTCGTTAAATTCCAGTACTTTATCCTGATTTCCCGAGAAAGAATTATTCAATTTTCAATCCAATAATATCTTGGGTGTTGAGTTTTTCAGTTTTCATACGATTGAGGAAGTTTTCATATCTTCGATTATCAAACACAAATAAAAAGTGCAATTAATTTCCTATTCAATAATATGCCGCGGGCCTCGAGTGTCTGACCTGCAATACCTCATGCCCACTAGGTTTCTCCGAATTTTCATCCTCCTACCTTTATTCTAAGAATCGCCAAATATGGAAATGAAACTATCGTTCTGCTTCCTATTCAATGATGTGTTACATGACTAATTTACTGGGTTTCGCTATTGTGCAGTCACAGGGGATAAATTTTAAGCCAAAAAATCCTATTTTCTCAATATTTGAGAATCTTTTCACAACTATAATTTAATGTTTAATGTCTTCAATCTGCAGTAAATTATGACCTTAGGATTCATATATTAAGGTTTGGTAAAAAGGGTGGTAATATTGTGACAAACACGGAAAAAAACAAAATTAAGATAATGTACTCACAGGAACTTTGACGTTGACCACACGCATCAGTAGTCATCACTAAACGATGTTTACATTTTTATAGTCACCTTCAAACCTCTTAATATTAATCATTAATCACTAATTAATAGTAGATTATTTCACAAAGTAAGTTTTACATCTTTTGTATCAATTAAATAAAAAAGATACTCCTCGATCGTCTTGATCATAATGGATATATTTGATACGTCGTTTATTTCGAAATGGTAACCGTAGTTTAGCAGCAAATAAAATAATAGGGTAACACTGGAATGCCCCAGTGATAATTCTAACAAACGAAATTCATTTTGTAGACGTACAGAAGTTTAAGTTTTGAGAAAAATTTTAAAATAGACTTTTAATGACAAAATCATGGAAAAACAAAACTAAATAAACAGTAAAATAATAATAGTTCTCCGTAATAGGCCTTAAAGGCCCTTTGGGGTCGTAACAGGATAGGTCTGCTACAATCTAGAGCCTACGGTACATAAGGGTAGTAACGTGACTAACGCTACGTACCGACCGACTATTATTACCCCATAGTTTGACCTCCAAGTACTCATTAATTGTAGTCTAAGTCGAGCTGGGCCGTAAAAATGCCAGCGATTGAATTGGCAAGAGCGGGATTCGAACCGGCAATTCTTGGTTTCGTAGTCTAGCGACCTATCCACTAAACCACCACTGCTCCAAACAATGAAATAATTGTACACATTTTCAGACCCCTCGTTTGTATATGTAAATAATTTTTAAAATAATTTTTCATTGCACCTTAAAAAAACCAAAGGTTACAATAGAATGTTATTAAATAATTTGGTAAAAACACTTCTCGATGTAGTCAAAAATAAGGAATTTCGTTTGTTGTAAATAAAAGATACACCTTGCTTTGTAAGACAGATAATAAATAGAAAAGTTAAAGCAAACTTAACCTAATTACTTGACATGCATGCAGGTGCAAGTTGAAATCCCTACCTCAATTGGTAAAGTTTCTAGCATGCAAAATCTGACATTCCTTTAAGGGATAGGAAGTACACCCGTAGATGGTAGCTAGTAAAAACTGTTACAGTACACCACAAGACACAATGTATTATTAGTGATAGTGTGAAAAACAAATTCGTAAAATAAATACTTTTATTAAGAAAAGAAGCGAAATTGCGCATGGAGAAAGGTTGATTGAGCGGGATGAAGTTGACGACTAGCCTCGATGAAAATAAGGTATTTATATAGATAGAGTGGTAAAAAAGACGGCAGCAGATAAACTGCGATCCGACCAAAATGAGAGCTTTCAAGAGAAAAAATGGTGATTGAATATATGTATGCTGCTTTAGAAATTAGTAATGAGCCATTATGATAAGCATTAAGCAACACCGCCGCTTAATGACACTATGTAACAAAAACCAAGTAATCTGTTACAAGTTTAAAAAAGTTTTATAGAATTGAGAACAGAAATACGAAAGTAACTTAAAATAGAATTACAAAACCATTATGCAATCAATTAATAAATTTATAAAACTTTATAAAAAAAGGCGATAACAAAACGGTAAGTAAAAAGCCAACTTTTCACTGCTCTTCAGTCGAACTACACGAAAACTCAAGATTGGCTGAAATTTGTGCATAAAAAATTGATGACTAATTAAAATTTCGAGTATTCCGTTCTTAGCATAATGTATTATTTGCATTTGTAGTGCATAGCGGAACCAGTATGGGAGTAGCTTCGGAATACTAGTGTATAAAAACATGAAAGGGATTCACCAAAATTTAATGTCTTTTGTGCCATCTCCAAAGTGAAAGTGTACGGAGCCTTTCTCTTTAGTGGAGCGACTGTGACGGGTACAACATACCTAAATATGTTGCAGTCACGGCTGTTCACGCAACTGATAAAGGATTCCAACAACTTTATATTCCGACAAGATGGAGCTCCACCTTATTAGTATGGTGATGGATATAGTTATGTACCTAAACGAGGAACTATTTTACTCCTAGATGTGCTAGAGAGGATTAGGTATTGTTTGGTACATTAAAAGTCTAGATTACGTGCCACCAGTACCAACAACTTTTGAAATCTAATTATCACTGTTGTGAGGAACATCAAGAAAGATACACTACGGTACGTGTAGAACAAAATAGACTACCGTTTAGATGTGTCGCAAGGAGCTCATAGAATTATTGTAATAAATAAAAACTTGGTCGCTTTCTCTTATCATTTAAACAGCAACAATGTTTGCATTCCAGACTTGTCATTTATTTGACTCTTTAAATTCTAAACAGTAAGATATTCTATGAAAACTACGATAATTATCTGGTTCTTTTTTCACTAAAGACATAAGGAAGCTGGTACAATTTTGGAAAACTAAGCTTGTCGTAATTTCTAGTTGTTTTATACAGAATGTGCCCGTCAAACTTGCAGAACGTCTGTACATATTTTGATACAGGAACAACACTATGACACAGAAGCAAACGTCTCCCCCGATCATTATTGTTGACAATTAAATAAAAAATCCTAAATAGTCACGACTGTTCGAGTTCAAATCCAGTTCTCTGTAATTAAGGGCTTCCGCCAGATTTCCTCCCCAGCTTCGTGGATTCGATCATTCGTCGGTTTCCGCCACACCACTTGCAAGCCCCAATTGCACTCATTGGCGCCGTAAAATCATGGACGGTAGATTTTATGGATTTCATGTTTTATCGAGCTCCGGGCAACTGGGTCATTAAGCTCTACTGCGTTCGTTTCGATGCAAAGGGCCGGTTAATTTTATCACCGCCCAAGCGCTGCTGGACGGAAAATTCGGCCCCAAGAAATTACATTTTCCCCCGGTGCTCGGCTTGCAACAAAGGCCAGCGTGCAGTTCCCGGCACGAGTTCGCACGCTGCAATTGTTCTGACCCTATCGATTGTCGAATTTAATTATTTCGTGTCTAAGAAAAGCGCAGCACATAAAAGTAAATAATGTGAGCGCACCGGGTGCCTGTAATTGAGTTTATGTGACTTCTTCTGGTCCACCTTAAATTGAAGCGTTTTTGTGGGCAATGCCATTAGGTTTTGTCGCAGTGAAAAAGAAAAAAGCGATTACTTTTCCGAACTATATATAAAACAATATATTTACCATTAACCCATTATAATTTTCTATTAAAAGATACGATCTATGTTAAATGTTCTGTGATAAAACATGTGGTTAAAGATTTTTCTAGAGCAGAGCACGAATAAATCTTTCACCTTTATAACAAAAGTTTTTAAAACTAATCAAATCAACAGTGTTCTGGCAGATCCTAATAAAAGTATCATATATTCTAATCCTTATCATCCTGTGTTAAACTAAAGATCAATTAGGCACCACATAATACACAAAATTACATATATTTGTATTTAAAATTGTTATTTAATATAACGACAACATGAAAAATAGTTTAGTCGGCGCACATTAACGCATTGTTAAAGAAATCGATTGTTATGTGCCATAAATTGGAATTCTACATTACATTTTTCATTTTCATTCCACATTTAGTAAGCAACAAAATAAAAACTCGAAACTTCAGTCTGAAGTACATCTTTTCCATTCACTATGTTAGTGGTTTATAGTTTAAAATGTTTTAGTTTAAATTTAATTTGGTTCAAAAAAAACTTGGCTACAACAAAACCATCTATGGAATGGGGCAAAACTCTCTCCCTAATTTCAAAACAAGGTTATGAAGCGACGGGTGGTCCGAGGGTAAAGAAACTAATTTCATTAAAAGCAGATAATCAGAAAATTTGCCTAGAAGGACTTTTAGTAGACAACATATCGTCAACGAACGAATGGAAAATTGTTGCTGCCAAAACTTATACTTAAAACATTCAACGTGCTTTTCAGGCGCACTTTCATTATTTGTGTAGCAAAATAAAAATCGATTTGTTAATGGATTTGTCGATGGATAAGAAAGTAAAACATTCTAATTTTGAGTCTCTACGCGCAAACATACGATTATTCTTCACTTATCTAATCGTAATTTATACCAAAACGTTCATTTTCATCCAAATAAGATGATTGTTGTTGTTCTTAACGTGACCGGCAAAATCGCCTAAAAATGTATGGAAACATCTTGGAAACCAGATGACATAACGCGGTTGTTTTTTGCCGACGAAGCTCATTTCCACTCGTTGGGATACGTTAATAAGCAAAACTTTCGTTATTAGAGTAACAAAAACCTACGAAATATTCATAAAAGGACTCTCAATATGAAACGTGTCACTGTTTGACGTACGATAAGTAAAGTTGGAACCAATGCCCTTTACTTTTTTGAAGTGGGAAGTCGATGTATTACTGCAATTTCCAATCGACATGCGGAAATAATTCAGCTATTTACCACACCGAATCTTTATGTATTCCAACTAGAAAGTATTTTGTTCCAACAAGATGGAATCACAGTCCATACAGAAAGAACTTCGCTCCAAGTGCTGTCGCTTAATCAGCTCGCTCACTGAATTTCGACCCGTGTGACTTTTTCTTATGGAGATACTGAGTTTTACGAACATCGCCCTGAGACCTTCCAAGCCCTATGAAATATAATTTGTCTAGAAATCAGGCACATTCCCCGACACACGTTAGAAAGATTAACAAAAAACTCTGAATACGACTTCCATAGTATATCGATAGCTCTTTAAAATATTTTGAAATAAAACTTCTAGTAATGAAGTTTTATCCTTTAAACATAAATTTTATATTTATCCTATCGTTTTTTCTTTCCAGCCTGATACAAGTAGAGAAAATTTTACCCCTCCTCATATATTTATGTCTGTAACACTAATAAAAAAAGTTTAAATTCAAAATCACCAAAGAAAAATTAATGTCAACGAAATTTTTAATATTAGAACATTCACCATCTACATAAGAAAAAATACAAAAAGATATATTACAGAAAATTTAATATTACCAAGGGGTTACGCGGTACTACTAACAAACCGAGTCTTTTCTGTTAGGTGTAAAACTACTTTGTAGTAAAATGTAGCTTGTACAAAAGCTGCGTCATAAACTTATGAAAGAATGATGTCAAGAATCCTAACAATTTCACACATTTTAACTGCATATGGGACCAAACAAAATGACGTCAACCAAATTAAAAGGAAAAATGGAGAAGTACTCTCCACACAAGAAGAAATTAAAAACAGATGGGTAGAACACTTCACCGACATATACAAAGCATACGCAAAAACTAATAGAGAAATAGAAGACATAATAGACATACATGGAACACTGGAATTGCCTACATAAGAAATTTCTAAAACCGAAATAAGGAATGCAATACAAACATTGAAAAATAATAAAGCAGCAGGGATAGACGGAGTCCAAGCAGAATTAATAAAAATACATCCAAATTACTCAACCGAACTACTTTATATACTACTAAACAAGATATGGACACAAGAACAAATACCAAAGGAATGGACAGAAGGTATAATAATAAAAATACCCAAAAAAGGAAATCGAACAATGTACGAAAACTGGAGACCGATCACCCTGCTCAGCACAACAAGTAAAATAATGACCAGAATAATTCTAGAAATATTAAGAGACCCTATAAATATAAAACTGAGAGACAATCAAGCAGGGTTTAGACCAAATAGAACATGTATCGATCACATCAACACCCTAAGAATTATCCTAGAACAAACAACCGAAGTTGAAGAAGAAATCCTCATAAATATCATTGATTTTCAAAAGGCCTTCGATACAATAGACAGAGAAGTAATGTGGAACATATTGGAACAATACGGCATACCAGTCAAATACATTAAAATAATAAAACTATTTTACGACAACTCCACGGCATACATACAGCATGAAGGATAACTCACCCAAAAAGTTGAAATACAAAGAGGAGTGAGACAAGGCTGCATCCTCTCCCCTCTCCTTTTTATAATAGTAATCGATTGGGTAATGAGGAGGACTGAAGACAAAAGAACAGGGATAAACTGGAATGTATTTGGCAAACTAGAGGACTTAGAGTTTGCGGACGACATCTGCCTAATAACAACAAATAAAAACACATGCAACAAAACTGATCAAACTAAACAACAATGCTAGGAAAGTAGGATTACAAATAAACTCAAACAAAACTAAACTACTAACCAAAAACAACATGGGGAATACAAGAATACAATTAGAGGGAAGAGATAGAAATAGACGAATTATGCTACCTAGGAAGCATAATAAGCATCAAAGGAGGCACAGAGAGGGATATAGAAAGACGCATAGGACAAGCACAGAAAGCCTTCAATTCACTATTTAAAATTTGGACGTCAAACAATATCAGCAGAGAAACAAAACTCCGACTCTTCCACAGTAATGTAAAAAGTACACTACTATATGGAGCAGAAACCTGGAAAGAAGACAGAAAACACTATAAGAAACTGCAAACATGTATAAATAAATGTCTCAGAACTATTTGCGGAATCTTCTGGCCAGAAGTAATCAGTAATGAGGACCTTTGGGAAATGACAAAAGAGGAAAGAATAGAGATAACCATAAAAAAGCGCAAGTGGAGATGGATTGGTCACACCCTTAGAAAACCGATAGGAAATATAACCAGGCAAGCCTTGGAGTACAATAGGACAGGGAAAAGAAGGAGAGGCAGACCAACTAACACTTGGAAAAAAACAATTACAGAAGAACTAAAACAAGTACACCTAAATTGGAACCAAGCAAAAAGAATAGCAAAAGATAGGAAAAAATGGAAGGAACTAATGGAAAAAATTGTGACAACGGAACGGACCCCAGACAGTGCGTGAGACTGGCTATCTCACCACAAGAAGTCTAAAGCTAAAGCAAATGAAACGCCCCAACAAGGGCTCCCTTTGCTCCAACAAAGGAGCTATATGATATATGATGATGATGAACTGCATATGGTGTTAAATACAATTTTAAACAAAACAAAATATCAAAGCAATCAATATTCTAGTCTTTATATTTAGATATGACATACCCTTACTTTATTCATATTTTGTCACATCATCATCCCCAGCGTTTAAATATTCGATCCCTGGACATACGCATCCCCAAGCTGTCGCCATGCCATTCCTTATGGATATCGTCTCTCCATCTGTTTCTCGGTCTTCCTCGTTCTCTTCTTCCTGTCCTTGGCCTGCACTCTGTTACCTTTTTTCTCCACCTATCGTCTTCTCTCCGCATAAGATAACCTGCCCATTGCCATTTCAAATTTGCGATGCGTCGTGTCACGTCCTCACATACAAATATGTAATTAATTACAAAACTGCAATTGTGTTTGTTCAAAAATTAATAATAATATAATAATGGTAAGGCCCTAACGCCCCGCGTGGGAACACGGCCTGCGAACTGAGAGGTTAAGGCTCTCATACGTTCGCTCTCTCTGCCCGGTCGTCGCGCACCATCTCTGATGCGGGGCGATGTGGCAAGCACCGCGCCTTAGACGACTGTCATTATTACCCCTTGTTCGAGTGAAAGCAGGTACTCAATTATTTTTGAAGGCCACCCGCCAGGCATCAGAGAGCACCGGGAATTAAACCCGAGTCCGTCAGCATCGTACGGGACCACGCTGGCTCTTCAAAAATTAATATTGTCAAAAATAAAGTAAACAAATAAACTTTGTTAAATCGTCAAATATTTGAAGAATTTTTAAAGAAAGATTATCAACAAAAAGGAACTAGACAGCGGTAAAACTTGTAGACTAATGTTGAAAAAACAATAAAATTGCAATTAAGACATTTACAAAGAATCCCCATATTTCTTTTCGGAACATGGAAAAAAGGTAACATTTTATCATGTTATGTTCGAAAAGTGAAAAAATGCATCACGTTTAAGATGTCCAACGTATAAAAAAAATACAACGGATAAATATGAGCTCGTAAGCTCTATGGATATGTTGTAATTAATAAAAGTACATTGTGACAAACTTCCATCAACTACTAAAACAGAAGCTTTACATAGTTACAAGTAATAAAAGTACAGCATAAAAATTTAAGAAGAAATAAAGTCCAAAGTCCAAAAAAATTTTTGGGAATAATACGCAATTTATTCCTGTAGGCTCAAAAGTCAATTTCACATTAAGTGATACCTCGTATACAATAATGTATTTAGAAACTTATTTTTTCATGTATGAGACTTTATCAAGTTTCCGTAGTTTTTTTGTTGAAATTTGGAGCCTAAGTTGAAGATCACTAAGTAATCATTAAAGAGTATTAAGAATTTTTTGGGAAAATAGATATTAGCAACAAATTCCGTAACTGTACAAAACTAGACGACAGGTATTAAAATAACAATGCGTTAACTTGCCTTTGTCGATAAACACACTACTATGTGAAACAGAATCACGGGCCATAAAGACACACAAATTATCCATTGGGTACATCTCAAGAAAATATAATAGCAATTTAGAAAACTCATGACGCAAAATAAAATATAAGGAGTAAAACCCAAAGAACAAGCACCAATATGATGGTGAGACCGTATAAGACAACTTACCGAATACTCAGTGTACCAAACTACTTCATAGACTCAACATCGAAACAGATATAAAAAGATAGTAAAGCAAACTATAACTATAAAAAGCTAATACAATCATGATTAACATTGACAATTTAATATTGATTTCAATCTAAGCTCATTTCTTTTTGGTTGGATTTAGTTATGGTAGTAATAGTAATAATCAAAAATGTGTTAGAGGAACAACACTGGAGAAAGAACAGATATGAAAGCCTAACATATAAGAAAGAAAAAAGACAACAAGACAAATGAATTAAAAAACCAACTACGTCAATTAATAAGTACATATACATGTGAACTTGCTCGCAAACGTATCCTACGAAGAATATTGTATATTATTATTCAAATGGATATCAAATGTTCTGACGCAATCTAAATAATATTATCCAAGCGTGTTGTACTCTGAGCTAAATACTGTGCTCAATAGTATGTAAAGACTTAAGTGTGAGGAAGAAATTGCTGATAAAAACCATGAACATCAATGGTATTGTTTTCTGAAAACTCTGTGATGAAAAGCAAAACATGAGTTAAATGCACTCAGTCAAATTAACAACATCCATTGATCCCTATGACAACATCAAGCCACATGTGGCACGCAGAGATACACAAAACATTGAGATATATGGACAACCTCTACATTCATCTAATTGTAGACATATTATTAGATCTACCTTGATCATCTAATACAAAAAGTCAGGTGATAAAGCTTTTAAGTAATCCTCGTTTATGCCGGTGGCATGTATGCAGTAGCCCGAAAGCTTATCCACTTTCTAAAAGAGATCACATCATGTATTTTTGTTCTTAAATTCGCTAGCTCCTCAAAGCTTATATACTGTTTGTCAGTTAACATGTGTAGACTTGAGGTGATTAAAATAGATAAAATAATAAAAATTTTATTACTGCAGTAATTTGACTAAATTTTTTTTTACATATAGTGATGAATGAGTATATCCGGTAATAAAATTATTCTAAAATAAATCGAACGTAACGTTTAGACTACTTTTTAAAACGACTACGTACCAAAAATTTGATTTTTAGTAGAAATTTATAATAATCAGATATTGATGTCGATATCACATCATATTTCATGAGAACGGCGCAGTTTTCTCCATTTCTAAGTCGCATTTTAGTTGTGCGTTCTTTAAACAAGGGCGTTTTTCAATTTTCGTGACAACACTCTGTGCGATGGGGCACTCGAGCATTAAAATTGCCGGAAAACATGGAAACTAACGGTATATTCAGAAAGTTTCCCAACAAGCGGTTTAATAATAGTGAATACTGACAAGATTGTCAGAGAAACTTCGTAATTCAGTAAACAGTAGTCGACGAGTGTTTCAAACTCCACCAAAATCTAGTAAAGGGTGCATAATCTAATCAATGCCCTCCAATGGCACAAGCCCAATTTAAATTGTAGTACTGAAACTTCTGACGCGTACTCTTAGCAAAATTATATTAGTGGCAGAGTTGAACAATCGTAGCCTTATTTAAATATGACGAATAGTTTGATTTATCTTATTTTTTGAACGGAGAAAATTTTTATGTGTGAAAAATAATATGCAGTAAAAAAATAATTCAAAGTGATTATATCTAGTGGCGTTATTAAACCGTGCGTTTAATGTGAAGCTTAATGTTAAGGACTAGGCTTATACGCAATTACATTTAAAAAAATCCTTTGCGACAGTCATCAAGAGGCAGATAGATTTTGTTTTGATATAAATCAAACCAGAATTAAATATATCTTCTTCTTCTTTAACCCTCATTGCGCCCAGTATTGGGCATAGGTCTCCCTCAAATTCTTCCATGTAGCGCGATTCTGCGCGACTCTCATCCATGGCAGTCCTGCTACTCTCTTAATGTCGTCTTGCCATCTCATTATTGGCCTGCCACGCTGTCTCTTGCCTGTCCATGGTCTCCATTGGAGGATTTTAACGTTCCACCTACTGTCTTTGATCCGAGCTGTATGTCCTGCATATTCCCATTTCAATTTCGTCACTCTTTTCACTACATCCGCGACCCCTATCTCTTATCCATTTATTTCTCTATTTGTCTCGTATTGTAATTCCAATCATTGCTCTCTCCATTGCTCGCTGAGTGACTTCCAGTTTTGTTTTTACTTGTTTCGTTAATGTCCATGTTTCAGCGCCGTATGTCATTATGGGAAGTATACATTGGTCATATACCTTAGTTCGCAAGCGTTGGGGTATTTTGTTGTTTTTTAAAATATAAGCTGGCTTTCCAAAAGCTGCCCACGCCAGACGTCTTCTTCTATCTATCTCGTGTTCTCTGTTTTCCTTCCTTAATGTTACAGTTTGTCCTAGATATATATACTCGTTGACGTTTTCTAGGATAGTTCCATTTATGTTTATTTGTGGGTTCTCAAGACACATTGTCTTCGTCTTATTCAAATTTACTTTTAGACCTATTTTCTTAGACGTTTTTTCTAATTCGTTTATCATAATTTGTAGGTCGTCTTTGTTGTCTGCAAATAGAACTACGTCGTCGGCAAATCTTAAATGATTCATTTTTTCCCCATTTACATTAATACCCCTATTTGACCAGTCCAGATTTTTAAATATTCCTTCAAGTGCCAAATTAAATAATTTTGGAGACATTGTGTCTCATTGTCTAATACCTCTATCAATTGAGAATTTATTACTATATGCATGTAATTTAATTGTTGCTGTAGCGTGTTGGTATATATTACTTATCAGTGCTGTATATCGGGAATCTATTCTAGCACAATTAAGTTCCTTCATTATTGCCCAGTGTTCAACGCAGTCAAACGCCTTCTCATAATCAATAAAAGCCATGAACAAAGGCAGGTTATATTCGATGGATTTCTCGATTAGAATTTTAACAGTAAGTAAATGGTCACAGGTACCATATCCCTTTCTGAAAGCTGCTTGCTCTACTGTCTGATAATCATCTAATTTTTGTGATAATCTGTTAGTCAAGATCTTTGTTAACAATTTATACATTTGAGAAAGTAGGCTGATAGGGCGGTAATTTTGTAATAGTAATGCGTCCCCTTTTTTAAACAAAATTACTATCACGGCGTTATCCCAGTTATCTGGTATTCTCCCTTGTTGTAGGCACATGTTAAATAGGATTTTTAGCTTGGGGATTACTATTTCTTTGGCTTCTTTGATCATTTCTATTATTATATTATCATCTCCCGGCGCTTTATTGTTTTTCATCGTCTGCAGGGCATGCAAAATTTCGTCTTCACTGATCTCCGGCATATCCTCAGATCCTACATTTACTATTTTAGAATTCTCTTTTGGCCCCTCAGGTTTTTTTAATGTGCGACCCATATAGTGTTTTATAGTATTTCTCTGTAGTTTTTAGGATCTCGTCTGTGTTTCTTATTTCTGTTCCGACGGAGTCTTTCACTACAATGATTTCTCGTTTCCCATATCTTCTTTTCAGGCACTTCATGCTTTTGTTGTCCTCTATTACTTGCTCTATTTGTTCTTCATAGAATTTTTCTAAATCTTTTCTTATCATACGCCTCGCTTCTTTTCTCACTTCTCGATATTCATCAGTTGCATATTTTCCTTCTTTATATAACTCTCTTCTTTCTTCTATTTTTTGTTTTGTTTGTTGAGTAATTTTATTTATCTTTTGGCATGTCGTCTTTGTGATTTTTTTTCGACGCTTCTGTTAATGCTAGTGTCAGATCACGAGATATTTGGTTTAGATTGTTGTCATTATATTCCTTTAATAGCAATGATTGTCGTATGTACTTTTGATAGGTTTCCCTGTTTTGTTTGAGTGTCTGGGCATTTATCGTTGTTTTATATCTATATTTATATCTGTTAAACTTTTGAACAGTAACCTTTGCCCTTACGAGCCGATGGTCGCTTCCCGTGTTAAATGAATTTAAGACTGTGACATCGTTTATGCTTAACTTTTTGGATGAGAGTATATAGTCAATTTCATTCTTGGTCTGCCCATTTGGGCTTATCCACGTCCACTTGCGCTGGGCTTTTTACTAAAAAGGTGTTCATAGCGTACAATTTTGATCTGCCAGAAAGCTGCTAGCATATTTCCTCTTGGGTTTCTTTCGCCCAATCCATATTTTCCGATGTATTCTTCCTCCTCTTTTATATGTCCTATAATCGCATTGAAGTCGCCCATGACTATATCAAGATTAGACATTCCCTCTTTCCTCGCATTTATATTGTCCTCGTATAATATTTCAACATCTTCGTCAGTATATGCCGAAGTAGGTGCATAAACTTGTATTATTTTTATGCGGTATTTCTTTGATGTTTCTATGATCATATACGCTACTCGTTCAGATATTCCTTTGAAGCTAACAATATTTGGTATTATTGATTTCTTAACAAGGAAACCTACTTCTCTTTGACTGTCACTTTCATGGCCGCTATACATTAGTGCATTTCCTGATGGTAGAGTGATATAGCTTTCTCCTTTTCTCCTTACTTCTGCAAGTCCCAATACGTCCCAATTAATTTTACTTGATTCGTTTTCCAGATCGTATAGTTGTGAATCATCTAGTAGGGATCTACAGTTATAGGTGGCTACTAGGAGTAAACATTTCTTCTTATGTATCAGTGTCTTGTCCCCTCCAGAATTCTTGGGACAAACTGAAAGATCAGTGTGGGATTCTGAGCTTTGAGCTCTACCCACCTGGGGTAATTTTGTTTTGGATACTGACATTACCATAGTTAAAGAGAATGAGGGGTATTTGGCATTAAAAACGCCACGCCTGCCATTGCGTGTTGGCGAGTTTGGTAAGGGATGGGGTAGGTAGGGGAGATGGGTAGGTGTAAAGGGTAGGAAATGATTTTCCCCCAGAAGTGGAGGTAGGGGCAAAATCATTGCTCGCATAAGGCAGGGTCGCGTCCCTGTAATAGGTCTGTTCCATGCCGGGATCGCATAGGAATACCTATCTGCTACCTATTATTAAATATATATTTGTAGCCATATCTACCCTCCTTCTCTATCTCTCCCACTCTATTTCGTTCATTCGATAATTGCAGCATTTAAAGCTTTTCCATTTGACCTTAATTTCTTTTCAATAAGAAATAAACGTTTTGAATTTTGGAAATAGGATAATCAGACAATTTTTGCTAAATCGTGTCACTTACAAGATACCATACATTGTTATAATAAAAAAAGTGCTGCATTCTTCTCAAATTGCTGCTTTTAGCTTGTTTACCAATTCCGTGCAATTGTGACCAGTAACCGTTTTTCCTTTTCAAGATAATCAATCGACACAATATGTTTGCCATCCTAAAATTCTGATATCGGTAACTTCTTAGCATAATAAGCAGATTGTGTTTTATTTTGGGAACAGATTCACCATGCCCAATCCACTGTTTTGGTTCTATTCTAGTTACTGGTGTATAATAGTAAATTCGTGTCTCATACATTATCACAAATTATTTCTTCAATCTCCTTGAATTGCTCTTAAACGCTTCCAAATAATCTTCTAAAGTTCGCGGTTAAATGCGTTCCTATTCCGGATTGTCTATATAAGGCACCCACAATAGAAAAAGTTTGAGCCCAATTCAGGATACAAAATATGAATGGCCCGTGCTTTCTTCAATGTTAACGATCTGTCAAAATCATAACATGAACTTCATCCACAACCTAATGCGCTGCTGTTTTTGGGAATCTGAAATGCAGTTGATGAACTAAATACATGCACTCACGCGTGCATTTAAAAACCCAAAAACTTGCGGTGAGATATAAAGGTGGTGGATCCCCAAGAACAACACCTAAGTTGGATTTAATTTTCATTGCGGTTTTTCCTACTAAATAAAAAATTGAAGCTGCCCGAATTTGGTTATTATTTATAAGTGAAATAAAGTTGTTCAAATGTTTTCTCAAAATTGCATCACTTAACGGATTTAATACTAACAATCGATTAACGCGAAAAAATTTCCAAGCCAATGGCACTTGGAGAAGAATAACTCCCTAATGGTGATTCCAAAAAATTTTAAATTTATTCTCATAACAAATGATATCACGAAATAGCAATGACAGAAAACTCAATCACATGAAACATAGTCTCCTAATAAGTGAGTAGCTATAGTGATACAGTTTCATACAAGTTGCAAAGTAAATTTTTACAATTGCATAGATCCATAATAAGCAAAACATAGAAACTGCTCTGGTAAACATCAAAGACAATCTGATGTAATTATGCATCGTCATAGTGTATTGTCTGTCATTACATAAAGTGTTATATATTCAGCAGGTAAAACTCCTCTTATTTACGTACCTAAAGAGCTCACATTTATGTAAAGTAAGTTAAATGTATACTGTAATGATAGTTGGAAAGTTATGTTAACTTCTGCCCAGGAACAGTTTGTCAGTCAGATAAAGACGATTCAACAGGATTCATCCTTTGCTTATAACGCAAGACTGATACACCAATGGTGCAAAAAAAACCTTCCTAATTTTAATAATGTTGAAAATAGCCGTCCAACTCGCTTCACTTAAGCCCTATGGATTACATCATCTGTTTAATTTTGAAGGCTCAAGCTTTATCAAGCCAATGGGGCTTGAGTTTGTACTTGTTGAAGCAGATATTTCTAACAAAGTAAAACAATCTGACATTGAATGACATACGGCGCATAAACAATTCTTTTCCACATCCACATCCAAAAGAGACATTTTAAAACTTGGTACCTTAGTTATATTTGTTGGTTATATTTCACATCATTCAGTTTTTTAGGCTGTTTAATAATAAAGTTAAAATTAAAAATCCTCATCTCCATAAATTTATTGTTACCCTGTATTTTTATATAATTATAATTAAAGTTATCAGATCAATATTTTACAAATGTTATACATGGTTTTGATAAAATAGCAAGTGCATTTGACTCCTATTATTTAATTAACACGGAAAAGATTGGTTCCACGAACTGAATAGATTATATTCTATTTTCGTTGTTGTCATCCAAGGTTAGATGATCCTGTTTTCCTTTTGAGGCGAAAATCACTATTTGTGTTATGAAGTTTAGAGAGAAATTTCTTTGAATTTTTTTAACAAACTATTCTCTTGTGTCGATAAATAGTTCTTTGTGTAAATACACGATATCGTGTTTTCTCATGATTCATGGTGCGTTGGCGGGCATTCGTAAAACCTTGTTTTGAGAAACTTGAATTTTTTCAATATTCTTTTGGAAATAGTACTCCACACTGCGCAAGCATGTTACAATTGTGATTACAAGAGCGATGTGTAGAGTAGTTAATTAATAGATATAGCAGCCTGAGTCTTGCATAGCCTAGTTTTAGTTTGCTGTTGATATGAAAGCTCCATATTAACAGTGCGTCCAGCTGTATTCTTAGATATTTAATTGGTCCGTGGTGTTCATGTAATTTCTGTCCCCATAATCACAACAGTGATAAAGAGATGGTTTGTGATACGTGTTAAGATAAATATTTTTATTGCAAATTTAGCAGAATTATAAGTAATACAGCATATACTGTATTATCGGCAAATAGTGCACTCCCTCTCTCATACGTGGAATACGATATCACGTATAAACATATTGAATAGTGTTGGTCCAAGAACAGTGCCTTAAGAGACTTCTGCACTTTTTTTTACTCTACAGTGGTATTAACTAGAACGATATATTTTCTATTCTCCAGAAAGAAAAGTACCGTATTGACTTGAAAATAAGACCCCCTTTTCATCAGATTTTTGTCTTTAAAATCGGGAGGGTCTTATATTCGCGTCGGGTCTTAAAATCGACTATAAAAATGCAATTTGAGGAATTACCTAGGTTGTAAAGATCATTGTATTGTACATAACAAAATATGCATTTAATAAAACAAATCACAGGTTTATGATTACAATGTAAATAAATTAATCAAAATCATTTAAATTATCGGTAGGCCCAAAAGTAGAAGATCTCAGTCCGACTCACAAGTGTGCCTGAAAACAAAAGAACAGTCGGCCTTAATCCAAGTTACCGGTATTTTAAAGCAATAAACTATACTAGGCCTAGCAATGACTCAAATTTTCAAGCTCGCGATTTTGAAACACAACTAAATCTAAAGGCCTACATAATGCGCTTGATTAAAACAACCAATTTATAGATAATTTACTAATGTATGCATTTACATATTTATCATAAATTCCTAGTCAGAGTCGCTGCTGTTACCATCGTTATCGTCATCACCATCATCATCACTTGCCTCAGCTGGATCGTTGCTGTCCTCGTAAACGAGATGATCTTCAGTTCCGTTCAGTGCATTGGAGATGCCAGTTTTCTTGAAGCTTTTCTAGAGTCCCCCAAGAATTACTGCTGGATGCGTATTTAATTCCTTCATTCTGTTTTTCACAGATTCTTCGATATGGCCACGAAAGCTGTCTAAAACTAGTAGACATCGTTTCCTTAACAATCTACTAAGGTGGCATATCCATATTACCTCAAACCAATCGTGCATAAGTTTAGAGTCCATCAAACTTTTGACTTGTACAAGGGAATAGATACCTTTCGGTAAAGGTCCCTTGGGAACAGTTTTTTCTTAAATCACATTTGGTGGCAATTTTCGACATTCTGCTGTGATGGCGAGCATAACTGTGCACCTCATTTTTTGCATCCTTTTTTTACAAGTACACTTCATTCACCTACTTTATTCACAGTTGTGTTACGCGGCACTTCGAAGTACAGTGGTGTTTTATCAGCATTACCAATTTGTGAGAACAAGTACACTTATGTGTTCCCCTCTGACACAACACGAAACGCTGAAACTGCAACACTTTATCAGTATAGTCTGCTGGCAACCGTTGACACAATAATGTTGTTCTCTTCAAACTGAAACCCTTGCATCTCATCAGTCTTACCACCCAACCTCTACTGGCTTTGAAGTTACTTGCATTGCTGTCTTGCCTTGCGATTTCTCGGGCTTTCATTTGAATAATTTCGCATGCAACGGCACTACCGTCTTTTCTGTTCTCTTCCACCCAATTCATAACCGCTTCGTTCACCATATAAATGTGTCTTTTGTTTCGGACCTCCAATTTTTTCCGTCTGATTTCTCTAATACCTAACCATGCTCGGATGCACTGAAAACTCGCGACTAGCAACCCTCACTCTATTTTTCCTGGCAAATTCAAGAACGTCAAATTTAAAAGCTGCAGTGTAACTTTTCCGGGAATGATTTCCTCATGCAGTATTGATTCACAAAAGGTACTAAACACTATGACACCCAGCACTCAAGCAAAAAACTGACTACCGATTTTAGAAAATCGAGCTGTAAATCTAAATGGCATGAGCAGGTACAGGTACAGATCCTAAAGTCAAGCGGACCTACCTGTTTCCATCCTCGCGCGATCTCATTGTTTCTGCTAAAAGTTACTGCTACAGGGTGAAGTACGGTATGTTCTTGGGCAGAACCTAATCCATCTATTGACTTAGACATCTGTTGTATTTTCTTGACAAGAAAGTTCCGAAAACTTAGTTTCACTTTGAATACGCCTCTAGAATTCTGTTACTTTTATTTCCTTGTGGGTCTAATATTTTAATATTCGCATACAAAATATTATTCTGTAAAAATACGTTAAAAATTAGGAGGGTCTTATAATAGAGGAGGTCTTATTTTCGAGTAAATACGGTAATGTCGCTACCAGATAGTGGGATAGACGCTGTGCAAGAGTTTGTATTTTAATATTTTTACAAAAACCTTGTTGCAGGCTGGGGTAATGTCTAAAAACGTGGAAGTAGTAAATTGTTTGTTTTTAAATTTATGTTCAACTATTTTTAATCTTTGCAGTTGTCCGGTTCAATGGTTTTTTCTCAAACAGAATTGGACTGGCGTTTTTGGAATCTTAATTTGTTCCAGCATTTGTGAACAACGTTGTGCGATTTTCCATTGTTCTGGAAAATAACCAGTTCCCAAGCAAAAATAGTGTGATGTTTAAGAGTTAGATTGGTAATTAAATCATGACAGATGGCTTTTTAATGGCAATGTAACTGGCAAGTTTTTCGATATTGTGGATCTATTTAAAATAATCTATAATTCGTAAATGTGTTTCATTGTAGTTATTTACTACATAGAAGAAGATTCTAGATTTGTCAGGGATTAATGGTGTGAAGTTTTCTGAAGGTGGCCTGCATTTCAGCCAGATCTGTAGCTAGCGTGTGTTATAATTAATGTCGGAATAATTTCAGACACACTTTTCGTAACTTTTCATAATTCACCACTTGTTGGTCCTATACTCTTAATGTGTTTTTGGTAGTAATACATTTTATTCTAATCGATTTAATGCATTAAATTGTTTTTTAATCGCGATGTTTTGTTCTTTGCTATACTGTCTCCCTATATTTTTTCTGTGGTGGATATCTTAGGATTATATTTTTTTAGGAATTGAGAAATCTGCTTTTATTAACGTTGCTATACCCGAGTCGATGTCCTGTTGACTTAATAGTTGATATGGGTTCACTATTCGAGAATCTAGGTATTTTTGAAACAAATCTCAGTCGATGTACCCTTCAATGAGTCTTGAAAGGTACGTGACTTGTAGTTAATATTATTGGAACCCAAAGATGGTTATTGAATAGGCAAGTGAAAGATTTTAGTGATCACGAGATCTAGGATGTCTGCTTCGTGATCCTGTCAGTCCGGATAACAGACAAATTCGCTGGATGCTATGACTTGAGCTAATCTGTTCTCACAATTTTGTTGGAATTAATTGTATAGTATTCCTAATAAGTACTTTTTCAGTTAAAGATTTCTATTATTAATGTTGGCATGGATGGACCGCACAAATTGACAATATCAACCTCTAAGTATTTTATTAGCCGGTTTGTAGGCAATCATAATCTGCATTTGGTTGTGGTTAGTAGTGTTGATAATTCGTATAACCTTTTTGAGGTCAATATTAGGCATTTGAATAGGCATGTTAAATTAGATTTGTCGTTTTATTATCATTGCGACTCCTTCTCATGTGGTTGTAGATGATCTGTCTTTGCGGAATACATGTTTTTAGTTACACATGCTGCATCTAGAGTATATCTAACAAGAAATGATATAAATAATAATTTTGCGAATTGAATCCCGCTGGCTTTCCAGTTAAGAAGTGTTAGGTAGCAAAAGTGCTTGGGCGAGTTGTATATTGAATAGATTTAGAAGAATATGTTGCGTTATAAAAGTTTTAATTTTGGGTAGATGGAATATGATTATTTCTTGGATAAAGTGTAAAACGATGTCTATGAGGGGGGAATAGGGTGATTGGATGTCATCGTTAGTTATTTGATTATGTATTTGTTGTCGGTCTGCACACGAAATTTTAATATATGAAGGTTTGTACGCATTTAAAAAAGTGCTGAGTGACCTTAGACTTTGGTTTGGAGCACACTCCTTTAGAAGTTTCACAATTCATATAAAACAGGATGAAAGGGTTAGGAGGGGGAGTACTTATGTACAAAAATTAAATGCGTGTTAGTTTTTATACTTCACATATCCAGATTTTACTACTCCAAAATGTTTTCTATTCGAAGCTTTGACATTTGTGACATTGTAGTAATTTTTTTGAGTTTTTGCTTGTCTCTGTAGTAACTAATGAGTGAAAACATGTTTTGACGTTCCAAATTCGTTTGCAAGCAATATTACAGCACACATAAAGATCAGTCTTTCGTCTCTGTTTTACATGCGTGTTACACTTCTTAGAAGAAGATTTTTTGTAACTAATTATTCCTTAATTTCTGCTTTAATATCCGAAATCGACGTAATATTATCATGTTATTCATATTGCAATATTATGGCAGTAAATTAACTTTAAAATAGTTATTGCTATACGCCGTTATGAATTCTCTAGTTCTTGATGTCAACTACGATTTTTTCATAGCTATCTACTTTATATAGAAAAATGTAGGTAAAACTTTCACTTTACAATTTGATTAACATCGTGGCTAGTTATTTAATTGCTGTCGGCAGGTGTTTCTTACATTAATAGGGAATAGTATGGATTGTTTTTAATTAAATCTTATGGATTATATGTATATCTTTGAGTTAGGTAATTAGAACTACTTTTATTATTGAAAATGTTGTTAACTTTCATATTGATGGCTTGTTAGTTTACTTTTTCCGGGCCAAAATGGTGTCTGGTAACTTTACAACTATACTAGGTGTATAAGGCCCTAAGTGGGTTAATGGTCTCAGAGATATGTAACCGCACTGCTTAACCGGACCGTGTTTAAGTAATATTAAATTATGTAGTTATCCCTTATCTCGTTTACAGGATAGTCGATATAAATCTAGAAAATGAATAAGCAACGAAAATAAGATTAAAATGTAAGAAAAACTAAATGTGTTCACATGAAATTAAATAGTACTTATTGAGAATTATATTATTCAAAGTAGCCCCCATCAGCGGCCACGACCTTCTCGACCCGGGACCTAAACCTGCTGCGAATCAACACAAATTTCTCCTTGTCCATATGTGTCACTACCTCCACGATGGGGGCTATAAGCTGTCCTTGGTGTTATGATGTCTCTCATTGACATTCGCCTCGACCACGCCCCACACGTAGTAGTCAAGAGGATTGCAGTCGAAGCTGTAGAATGCTCACCTGTAGGGGGACCAGTGATAATACAAATTGCCGTGTAGCAATGCTTGGATCTTCCATGCTTTGTAGACTTAATGGAATCTTGCTGAAACATGGCTACCTATTCTATCTAGAACTTGACCACTGTACTTTGACCTCAGACCTTCCTTAAAGAAGTGGGACGTTATGACACCCCCTTTGCTGCTCATAAGCCTCAGCACCATCACTTCAGAGATATCTTGGCAGATCCAACGATTTTGGCGATTCATCTTCCTATCTTGGATGAAGTTCTTTTCGTCCGAAAATAATCTCAAAAAGCTAGCACTGTCATGTTTAATGTCACCCAGCGGCGTTTTGGCTTTTAACTTCTGTCCACCTGGTTTTTCTAAGTCAACAATTGGCGGTTTCTTTAAACGAAAGACTTGTAGTGCAGGTCCTAGTGCATTTCTAGACTTTTGTCAGGCCAGTCTAGGATCCTGATTGGTTTTTTCTTCAATTGGCAAACAAAATCATTATTTCTCTTGCGATCATATTGTTTGCTGTGAATTGCCCTGTCAGCAGTTACCTCTTCCTGGTGGTCAAATCTTGTACTTCTCGATTACGTGGTAAACATTGATGTTTTTGAGAAAAATCAATTTAATAATACAATCGATAGAAAAACTCTAAGAAGCTGAAAGCCAGAAATAAATAAAATATTTTAAATTATTATGTTTGGAGTTGATATTCGATCTGTGATTTTAAGAAATATAGCGCTACCATCAAATCCACAGAAAAGCGCTTTACTAGATCAACTATGATAACGATAAGTAATTTCGCCATTGGTATCGTTTCATTGCCGGAAAAACTCATCGATTTAAAAGTAGAAAATAGTTATTAATTCTTTTAGTTATAAATCAGTATACAATGAATAAAGTAAAGCTGTTATTTTGCTATCTTCTATTTTCACCATAAAGATACGACATCCAACAAAGTATCTTTTTCAAACAACATAAAGAAATAAAAATGATCATACATGAAAGACTCCATACTAAAACTTTTTCACAAAGTGAAGAAATAGTAGTCCGTGAATAAAAAAAGAAAGGTTGAAAAAAGGCAATAAGAGGGAGATAATTACAGTGGAAATTAAGAAGAAAATTATCGAGAAGCACGAACGAGGTATGCAAGTATCCAACTTTTATAACAAGGCTACATAAACAATTTGTACAACATTAAAGAAGAAAGAAGGAAGGTAGGGGTTACGAGAGTATAAAAGAAACGGCGGCGTATTCTGGAAGGTGTAGGAAAGTTACTTCTCGTTCAGATTAACGAGAAACAATTATCGGATAACACCGTGACCTAAAACTTAATCTAAGAGATGCACAAGGTCTTGTATGTCGACTTCGCAAATAAATTGGCAGATACCTCAACACAAAACGAAGAAGGCGTCAAGGGCAGAAGGGGATGGTTTGATAACTTTAAAAAATAAAGTGGTATCCATAGCGCTTGCTGCCGAGATCCAGAGGCTAATGGTTTCTGAGTGTTACTTACCACAACAAGTTTTAAACCGCCCTAACATCATCGATAAAGCCTAGAATAAAATGTCACTAAGAGAACCCTCAGTTCTACTTGAAAAAAACTGTAACCTGATTGCGTACTTGAACGAGGCTTTGCTCATGAACAGGAGCCACCAGCTGTCGATAAAATAGTATCTTTGGTATCTTTTTGGAGGAGCCCATGGGACTGAGGGTGAATAAAGACAGCATTCAATAACTGGTAGAGGAATGGATTTGCATCGTGAGCAAGACCAAGAGGTTATAGAGCGTATCTCGTCTGATAAAGAAGCAGAGAAAGAAGCGAAAGAATCTATCAGTTCAAATATTATTATGGAGATGTGTAAAATGTGGAAAAGCACCACCGGAATAAGACTATGACATTTCGAGCAATTAATTGGTTTAAAAACAACACAATTTCACATTTCCGTCAAACTCTCAAAAGAATGCAAAATCAAGTGTCATTGGGTACGTTAAAGTCGCATTCAAATAGAAAGATTCCAGTGAACCAACAGATAGCTACGCGGGTTAACTTTGCATCATTTTTATACGAATAAATAATTATGGAATGAATCAACTCAGTTTCCATTATTTTTTATGGTGAAATTCGCTTTGATATGCCCGTTTCCAGAACGAATTATGCTCGTAAACCGAGATTCCACTATACATTTAATTTTTTCATATTTACAAGCTACACATATAAAGTCTGATTTTCCTCCTATTCGTAATCACAATCAAAATTAAAATATTATGAAAAAACTAAACCTGCCTCTAAGAGAACAATAAAAAGTTTATCTAAAAACCAGAAGAAATTATTAATTCTCATATGGCCTGAATATTTCTGACATCTCGTAGTTCTGATTGATAACTAATAGTCAGGAAATTACCCTATTTAATAAGGGGGAGCATTCCCAAAATTGCCGCGTAATAGGCGCGTTTAGAGTGGAATTAAATATCTATTACGTTTTGCATATTGAACGAGTTCATCATCATTAATCAACTTCCGGCCCTTCATTTGTCATAACTCGGTTAATGCTCCCAGCGGGCCAGCTTTTTCTCTTCGGCAAACATCACGCGAAATGGGCCACAAAGTGCAGCCCCTGCGCCGCACTGCTGGGTCCTGCTAAGCCAAAATCAATAGGAAAAGTAAATAATTCAGCGGGTTGGTAGGCAGAGATAGCCGCCGCAGATCCCGTCGCCAAACAAATGCATTACAGCTTGTACGCCCGTAAGCGCGAACTAGCCGGCCTATCGCGCTGCCGCTTTGCTATTAAATGCAAATATTTGAGGGTGTCTCGTGCAACCGAAAATTGCTTGTCGGTGTTCACACTTGCAAGAAAACGCGACGCAAAGCTCAAATGGCGCTCGAGAGCGCGGGGCCAATCGGCGACGGCAGCAGAAGGCACAAACGCGGCGAAACGAAGTTACGTGTCAGCGGCGCCCCCTGAAACGCGGCAAAGCTGTCCGCAAGACCTCAAACGCGCCGGCGAGGCCTAGGTTGCGTAAATTCGAAATCGGTGACGTAATATGTATGCGTAGATGAGATCGCGTCAGTATGTGCGGCGGAACGAACCGCCGCCGAGTTGATGGGGCGGCAGACTTTGCGGCGGGCTCAATCACCGGAGCAGATGTGGCGAGATGAAGCAATCTGCGGGGCTTTGTCGCCACTCGCGTATCTTACGTAAGAGGCTACTCCATCAAAATGAAGAATTATGCGAGCGAGCGACCCATCGCGATCGAAGAAGCGGACTTAGGTCTTGGAGAAGCGAATCGAAGTTTACTGAACTATACTGCAATGAAAACTTTGCAAAACGAACACAAAAACACTGAAAATATGTAGCCTGTTGCCTAATATTTTTATCATCAAATTACGACAATACAGAAAATTCCAAATTTCAACCAAAAAGAAATTAGGAGCATATAAAACCGTATGAAAACTTGGAACAACTAATTGACATCTACAGCACCTATAGCTTTCAGGTGTTAAAAGTACGCACACCATGAATTTAAGAATATAAAATTCGGCATGATTGTTGGTAGCTACGGATTTAGTCAATTCTATCTATACTTGACAGCAAAACAATAGACTCTGTAGTTGCACGCGCATTTTCATCTCCTGTTTCAGTCTAAGGAAAATAAAAATAAAAACATTAACGTGCAAGGAGTATCTTTAATATTGAGCTTTAAAAAACTATTGCTATTGCATTAATCGAATGACGCATTCAGAAAAATATACATCACGAACGGGGTTTTACGAATCTTGCTAATTGGAACGCACGTGCGCGACGTCTGTGATTGGCATAGAGTACACTTGCAATCCGGCACTTTATTTCAGTGACTTATTCGCAGTTGACGTAAGTAAGTAACGTACAATGGATACCACAGTCGCCGAACCAGTCCAGGCAATTGCATTGTTAAAAGAGAAACTCGGTTAGAGGGCCGTGGAAAACGACTAAATCTGAGTAAACCAGCACTGTCAAGAATGTGGCGTCGATACCGGAAAACCAATGGCTACGTCCGCCGGCAAGAAGGCGGCCGTAGGCGCGTCACAACGAAGAGAGACGGTCGATTTCTTGTCTCAATATTCCTCAGAAATCGACATATGACTAGCGTTGACCTCAATCAAGAAGTGAGTGCGGTCAAAGGTGTGGCCGCCAGCGCTTAGACAGCGAGAAGAAGACTCAAGGCAACCAACCTAACCCCAAAAAAGACAGCTACAGGTCCCAAGCTGACTGCAGTCCGAAAGCAAAGACGTCTGAAATTTGCTCGCAAACATCTCAATTGGGACCTCGGCCATCAGTCTCAGATATTATTCACCGATGAGTCCAGCATTTGCCTGCATGGCAACAACAGGAGACGTCGGATCTATAGAAGGCCAGCGAGCGATTTGCTCATTGTTGTTTCCAAGAAGCTTACGTATATGGAGGTGGCTCTTGCATATTCTGGGCGGGCATTTTCATGCACGTAGAAACTGAGTTGGTTTTCATTCCTAATGGAGGACGCGGAGGAGGTTAAAATGGACCGCTAAATCAGGGACATCCTAGAAAAACTTGTTGTTCCTTTTGCGGGATTTTTTGGTGATGACTTCGTGCTAATGCACGACAATACACGATGCTACACCGCGCGAGTGACCACTACCTACCTGGCTGACGTCGGTATACCGAAAATAGACTAGCCTCCGTGTAGCCCAGACTTGAATCCAATTGAGCGTGTTTGGGATGAACTTAAGCGAAAATTCCAGGCCAGAAATCTTACACCAGGGAGCGTAATGGAACTGAGAGCGGCGTTGATTGAAAAGTGGGAAGCAATCCCTCAAGACAGCATAGGAAAAGTAATCCGATCCACGCTTGGAAAACGCAATTAGGAGTAGAGGTGACAACATCATGTATTGAAAAAATCATTAAATTAATATCAACTGAGGATTTCATTTTTTCCCTTTCATAATCACCTTTTTCCTTTCACCTCTTTTGTGTTACAAATATTCTTAGACCCATAACTTTGACCGAACAGCTCCGATTACAATCGAAGTGATATCATTTGAAACCACAATTTTTAAGCTTTCAAACAGTGCACTGAACTTTACTTGGATTGTTATGGGAGTGGATACACATTCTCTCGAAGCTTGAGCATGTTGCTGAGTCGATTGTTTTGCTCTCAAATCTATAAGATTTAAAATAAATTTTAGATATTCCGTACAACAGCGGTAAAATGAAAATGCAAAGAAGTTATATTGTATTAATTCAAACCCGATAAGACAAAAACATTAGGACAGAAATTGATAAATTTTTGATGTGCATTATTAGATAAAAATATTTCATTACAAGCTACGATCAAAAACTTCCTGGCATATGATAAGTAATGTAAATAATTGTGCCATTTACCAGAAATACTTACAATATGCCTACTATAAAGCCAAGAACACTACATGCCCATAATTTACAGTAAAAAAACATGCCACATATGAATTCTAGAAGAACAAATAGTACTCTATGGAATAGTAAGTCATATTATTAATTTAATAAATGTGTGCATATATAAAACGCTTGATCAAATCTATCTAATTTCGAAGAAATTACAATAATATTCTGGTCTTAATACTAATTCATAAATACTAAATCTTCCAAAACAATTGCGCATAGTTAACGTTACCGGTATAATATGGAGTTCGTCTACTTAGCTTTCAGCATGATAAAGCATCCATACATAAAGAAAATATTTATAACTAAATGGTTTAAGGATAAAGAAGGGGATGAATTGAAATGACTAACCAAAAGCCATGACCTTAAATGAAATCATTTAGAATAAAAGTTAAAAGCCTCCTGTGAACACCACACAGCTATTTATCATATTAAAAAAATAAAACAAAAAATAGATTACGTAAAATAAGGTAAGAAAATCTCTACACCATATTGGCATCAAACCAAAACTGGTGATTAATGGTCAAGTATTGTACAGAATTACTCATTAACTCTGCATTCTATCCATCTTTGTGCTAAATTATGATTAAGGTACCCTGCTAAGCTACTTCTCTGTGTCCGAACAGCCATCTTGAAAGATGTAGCCATTACTGTGTTCGTTCAACTGTATCACTCAGTTCGAGTTAATCATCCCCCTTCAAAGAAAATGGTTTATACACCTTCTCTTTATTTATCTTAGGTAGGGATTTTTGATCTCCCAGATTTGCATATTACTTCTTCCATACAAATGCAGAGTTGCTTCATCTACGAAACTGTAATTTTCTAAACTCTCCTACATGTCAATGCAAAGCTTCATATAACAGCTTTGCAATTTTTGTTGAGATACTAATTCAGCTAAAGCTTTTAAGGCTTACATGTTAGCTCTTTAAAGAGTACTTACGATACTGTTACTTACGAAACGCCAAGCTCTAAACTTGCACGTGTAGTGGACTTTCAGCGGGTATGCTATTAAGCTTCTCTAACACAATTTACAGATTTTTCGCTTCGTCCTGTAGGTTCTGACTGAGAAGCTGTGCACAACGGACAAAGTTCTTGAATATTCTAAAACATAAAATGACTGCTCACGTTGACTAAATGCCATATTTGCCACTGTTACTCCCTAGTGGTAAACCATAGCTATGCGCGTGGGCTTTATTTATTTATAAAGTAAATAAATTGTTTATTAATAGATGCATAAATAAGTTCTCAGCTTTTTTCTGCAAAATTAAAGTTTTTTTTTTTAAAAACAAACAAAAAAAGCTTCAGTATCAAAGTATTCTCCGTAGGCATCGATGACCTTTTGCCATCTTTCGGGTAGCTTGCGAATTCAGTGGTGATAGAAGCTCACCGGCTTCGAGACGATAAAGTTATTGATGCATTTTCGGACTTCTCCTTCTGTTTTGAAGTGCGTATCAGCCAAGTGATGTTGTAACGACCGGAATAAATGATAATCGGAAGGGGCCATGTCTGGGCTATACGCCGGATGTGGGAGAAGTTCCCAGCTTAACGCGTCTGCAGCTCATTCGTGTCAAATGTTTCAGGGCATCCAGCGCGTGGCTGATCTTCAAGACTAAACTCTCCTCCGCGAAATCTTTGGTACCACTTTTTGCACGTTGCATGACTTACAGCATTCTCACCATATGCAGCACAAATCATTTCGGTGGCTTCAGCAGCGTTTTTCTTAAGATGAAACGCGAAGTGTAGAGAAAATCGAATATGCTCTTTTGTGATTGTCATCGTGAACACAGCTGATTATTGAGGTTATGTGCATCAAGCGCCAAATCGCATGATGTTTCGAAAGACCAAATGTCATTGCTTTAAAACCGCAAGAGGGCGGACTAATACGTTACATGTAAACGGTGATTTGCGTCCTGTGAAATCTAAAGCTGAGAACTTATTTATACACCTACTATTATCTTCAAACAACAAATTAAAAGTAATAAAGCAATTTTTAATATCTGTGGCCAAGAAAATTCCATTTTTGATTAGAAATATTTAGGATATTTGGCCCATTTGTCATTATAAAACAATTAAGCTTTAAAATAAATTCTGCTTATGTAATATTTTTTGTTCAAGTAATATAGTTTTTTTTTTTAAATAAAATTGTAAAAACTCAGAAAGTTTACATATTGCATCACGTATGTTTAGAAGAATATAAATTTAAAAAACATAGATCCAATCGGCTCTTGAAATAGTTGACCGATGTTGTACAATATTTAGATACAAAGTGTCTGAGGTAGTATCTGGATCTTATATATGCTAATTGTATGGATATTTAGGCACCACATTTTTGTAATATCTATTATCCGTGTGCAGATACAAAGTATCTATTTTATAGCATCTAGATATAATTTTTTTTTATATTTGGATTGCTTAGAATTTATTCTCTTCTACAAGACACCTATTACTGTAAGTCTAATAATATCTATTTATACCCAATAGCACAGTAATTTGAAATCTAATGGTTATAACTGTAATTTCCAAAACATTAAATTGTTCTTTTGCTGATAGGTAAAAAAGGTCATAAAAAGAGCTATACTCTTTCAGATACGTAACAAGGGGAAGAATATATATATATATATATATATATATATATATATATATATATATATATATATACATCCACGTGATAACCATATTTAAAGGATAAATCTTCCATGAACCCTAAGTCTAATGACCCTTTTCTTAGGTCAAATAACATTTACACGATATTTTTCAGTTCGAACTATTCACAGAAATGTAGGACTAATAGTCGTCTATGACAACATATAACGTTTAGCAAGATTGTAGATGTGTTGTTTAAAACATGTCAAATAGATCCCTATATATCAATGTAGATTAATTACAGCCCCCAATAAAACTCTCCTTTGCAACAATCAAAATAATTTGAACTAATAGCGGAAAAATATGAAGAATAGAGTATTAGTCTTCCCGATAGAGTTGAAAGCAGTCAGCATGATCACATACTCCATTCCTGTAATATTGTTTCTCTAGCTACTCTTGCTTTATTTTTTTAGAAAGAATATTTCTTAGTTTTGTACAACAGTCAACCATCTTATGAATATTACTTATTATGTTTTTGAGGTCAAGTTATCCTTGAAAAGCTGTTTTTTTTTCTAGTGTTTATACACTCACTCTCCTGAAAATAATCTAAATGTTTCTACTTTAATAAAATTAGTAGCGCTATTTGTTGGTGGGGGATTGATTTATAATGTCAACCTTCCTTAATAATCTGCAAACATTTCACAAAAACCCAAGATATGACACACTAATTGTAGTATTTCATATACATCGATCAAAAAGTAAACAAAAAAAAAAAAGAACCAACATTAAGTTCTGTGTTAAAAACGGCAAAAGTGCTACATAAATTCTTCGAATACTTAAAATCGTTTATTACAAATGCAAATTGGTATGTGGCATCGATGACTCAAGCAGTGAGGATGTGGATGATAACAAACGTTCAGGCCGTTCCATTAAAACAATGACCAAAAATATGTCGAGGGAGTGTTTGATGTAAAAAAGTGAAATTCATGAAAACGGAACTTGGATTGTCCAGGACAATAATACATCGTGTTCTGATTAAAGAACTTTGGCCCACATCGCTTAATGGATAAGCAAAAATTGTATAGACATTGCAAAGGCATAATTAAAGAAGCTCAACAAGACTATTAAAAAAACAAGCGTCGAAGGGTTAAAAAAAATCTCATTTGGAGAAGTCAAGAATCAAAACAATATTCACTGCTTTTTATGATTCCAAGGAGATTATCTGTGTATTAATCTTGTGCTGAAAGTTCTTAAATTTTGTACTACATGCTGTTTGCTTTCTGTGAACGTTGTAAATCCGCATTTATACATTTGGTACCTGACTACCTGGAAAAGTCCACTAAAGGCCACCAGAAACTTCGTACATTTGCGAACTAAGCTTTAGATAACAGAGAAGTCAATGCTAGTCTTTGCAAAAAAAAACTTATGTTAAGCTTTATAATGGCTTTGCGGATTGTTGCATCTAGAGTTGTGGAAATTCACTTGTTATTCACAATAAAAACAATACATCCATAAAAATGCACTGTACATTGTGGACTAGAGGAAACATTGACCCGTACTGCTTTGAAGTTGTTACTGTCAACAGCGTAAGAGATGCTAAGCAAACTTTTTTTTAATTAAACCAACGATTTGATCTTCAATAGCACCTAGTTTTAACAAGATAGGGGGACATGTGACACAACACATAAAACACTCATTTTAATTTAAACGAAATTTCTTGGTTGTGTTATCTCACAGAAGTGACATTGATTGGGCACCTCGCTCTTGCGATCTAACCCCATGACACTTTATCCTCCTGGGTTATTTTAAAGAAAGTATTTATGTCAACAATTCCAGGACAAAAAGAAAATATCACACGTGTAATTGCTGAAAGAGAGCCGCATTTATGGAAATGTCTTACTTTACGCCAATAACAATAAAATTCAGATTGTTCCAATATTTTGTGCTTTTGTTCATCTTAAAGTTTAATTTGAATCACCATATAATTTCAGTATTACAGAGTTTACAGAGAAAATATTTTGTAGAAGTTAATGTCTAACTGAACAATACAATAAACATCACTGCAGCTGTTGTATTCCTCCAAAATCCCAAAACCACTTCCAATATATGGTGGTGTTGTCGACTAAATTAAAAATCTCACGCAATATGCAGACTAAGAGACAATGTATTGAAAAGGACTGTTAAACAAAACTATAAAAATAAATAAAATTTCCTCAGGTACATACAAGAAACCGATATAGCATCTAAATGATAAGAAATTTCTATTACTCTGTTCAAATTTCCGACATAAAAAAGTAATTACAAAAAAGGGAAATATTGTTGGAAATATAAAATATAGAATCACTAAATAACACTTAATGTTTTTTATGTACATTTAAAGCATAGACAAACAACAAATACATACAATGTGAAATCCAAGGGTCAGATCCACATATCAGTCTCATATACCTAAAACTATCTCAGCCAAATATGCTACGTATTCATAAGATCACCAATTAAATTATAAAAGCTGCGAAACAGAACTCTTGAAGCTATCGGAAACAATTCTAGAATAATTCTGAACCAGTTAGAAAGACCTACAAATCATGTATACAACCAGCTATTCCAATAAACCTCCATAAAACAGTAACATATGGTGGACGCTCTAAGAATGCCAAAACAAAAAAAGTTAAATATTTTCTCACGGATTTCAAAAGTATATTTAACCAAATAATAAGTCAACTAGCGTGATGTTAAATATGCTTAAATATCCGATTACTAGCTGGGGGAACGTAAGTAGAATGTTAAACATACACTCCTAAAGAAAGACAACTGTTTCAGGCTGATATAAATAACTATTCGTATGTATTAATAGGAGAACCAATTTGCTGGTTCTCATATCCAAAATTCCCGCCCTTCTTGACTTAACTAATGCAAATTAACACCAAATAGGATTTGTCATCGGACCATACTCCAATCATTCTTATCTTCACTAGTCATACTGTTATTAATTTACCAAGAACTATTTTTTCTAGAACTGACTGATTGAGCTTTCAACTTTACCTGGAAGAAAATACAACTTAAATATTAAAATAAGAGAACCTGAAGGTTGTAATAATTCTGTCGAATGCTTCACTACCACAGTATAAGAATTAGCAAGGATAAGCACGCCTACTCTTCTGTAAATCCACCTAACAAAAAAAGACAAGCGAAACGTATATAGCACAGGACTAGGAGCCCAATTAATAAAAATGTCTACAATAGGTTTATTCGACATCTTAAAAAAATATTGTATGCTCTCAGAAATTCAGCACTTGAGTCATATATAACTAGTCTATCCAAGAATGACCACTCAGTTTCAAAAGCAACTAAGATATTTAAGAGACTAATAAACCTTATATGCATAATTGTTAAAAATAAACAATAGCTACGTCAGATCCGAACAAGAGAAAATTATCATCTTCACTGAACACCTCGCCAGTCTTTAGTTTCATATTCTAATAAAAATAATATTGATGAGAGGGTTCAAAATTTCCTAAACACTCATAGTCCAATAAGTGGCACTATTAATCCACTTTATCTTTCAAAAATAAAAGGACAAATTTCTATATGTAAAAATCGCAACACTCCAAGATCTCACAACCCAAATCCTTAAACAGTTACCAAGACAATTTACAGTGCCTTAGCACAATTTAAAATAGCAGCTTAAAATTAACATACTTATCCACTACTTGAAAATTTACACAGATTATAATGATACGCCAACCTGGAAAACCTCCAAACTCTTCAAATTTATATCTACTTATCCTTTTGATTATAAGTATTTTAGAAACTGTTGTCCAGAAGGCTAGAAATCGAAATCAACCTTCACGAAAATTTTCTCATTTCTGCTTCCGAAAGCTACATTCCACCACACAACAGTGCCACAGAATAGTCAATGAGATCACAAAAAGCCTCAAAGAGAAAACTATATACTTCGGCTTTTCTTGAAACCGAAAAAACATTCTACCGGGTTTGCCATCAAAAAAATACTATTTTAAACAAAATACACACTTCTCACAAATTATTATCTTTCTAAGCGGGCACTTCCAAACTAAATTTAACCTTAAATCATCCTTCAATGATGTTCTAATAATGAACAATACTTTAATCATTGTAGACCACACCGCCATGCTATCTACTCGATCTATAAGAAGCCACAAAACCGCTACAAGTTTATCTATACAGTTTTGAAGAACGGCCCTATACTTGGCAAATAAACATCAATACTACCAAATACACAGCAATCACCATCAAAAACATACTTGTAAAATGCCCAAATGTTACAATAAATAAAACCAATTTACCGATTAAAAACAAAGTTAAATACTTGAACCTCAAAAAAAACTCAAATAAACGCAATGACTTTTAGGTCCAAAGCCCAATAAATACCGGAAAGCAAAATGCTTCCTTACAAATGCACCATCAGATATATATGGACATATCGGATACAGCTATAGAGTTAATAACAAAATCATCCAACGCACCCAACCAAAAATCCCATGCAAGATTTTAGATTCCCCATAATACATATACACTATTACCCATTTCTGTAGTTAGAAAGGAAATCGGTTCTATGAGCATCAACTACTTTCATAGATTACCAGATCGCCAAAACAACGAAATAAATCCACTAGATGATCTTCTAGTAAAAACCACTAACAAGACAGATCCCAGGATAAAATAGTGAAACAATTTTATCTACAAATGATCTTCTCCCCTTTTATTAGTTTTCAATCAATAAATTTACTTATTGCTTCTAAAGACTGAATTGTAAATAACTTCATCAATAAAAAAATCAAAAATATATCCACAAATTTTATTGTATTGTCAATGCACGTATATGCACTTTCATTTCATAGTCAGTTTAGATAATCAAAAGTAAAGTCAAAGGAAGGAGGTCGTCAAGAATAAACAAAGGTGAAATTAATTTAGCAAATTTTAACGAAAAATGTATTCTTTTTTCAAAGATATATAAGCAAACTTAACATTACCTTCTGGAGGTAAGACTATGCCGAGTTAGGGAGCACCAAATGTAATTTTCCGATACAGCAAAAAAGCAAAATGACGGCGATTACTCATTGGAATGCTAAAATAGATCTATTTCGTCATACATTTTTTATCAGAAATATATGTGGGTATCTGTAAGTTGCGATCGGCCGTTGAAAAATTTCTAATCAAACAAATTTTTCCTAAAAAAATTCGGTATGGTTCCCTATTCAAATGACTAGCAGAACTAGAACAATTAGCTGAATCAATTGACACAACCAGGTTTCTAAAGTTAAAATATGTTGAACCCTTTGAGTTTGATGATATCGAAAGGTGTTGAATTTTATATAACGTTAATTGAAAAATTATCCGTTAAAAATTATTTGGAATTGAGAGAAGTATTGAAATAGTTTCTATCAAGTAAAGAGAATAAATCGAATTACAATATCCTATACAATGATCACCACCTATTGCTGATATCCTTCATTTAAATTTTAGAGTAATCGTACATTATGTAATCTGTATGCATTTATCATTTATCTTTCATGCACATCGTTCGCTCTTTATTGACCTTCATTTAATCTTCTTCTAACGGTGTAAAACTTTTGGGATATAACATTTATCTGTAAACGAAAAAATTTTAAAAGGAGAAGCTAGAAGCCTCCCATCGAATAGAGTCCGCGAAATATCGACCATAAGAAGGCAGGGAGAAGAGGCCGAATTCCCAGTACATTTCCATCGGCCCGACCCGGGCTCGAAAATCGCCCAGTCAACCGTTGGCCTGAAAAACTTAGGGCAAACTATATCTAAACAGAATTTATATTCCCGGCCCCGACACGTTAAGCTCTGCGAGCGGCGGCGCCCAGTCGCGGCGCTTCCTCCAGCTGTGCCCGGAACTTTTCGCCGAAAAAGTTGTTAAACTTGTGCGGAACAAGTGTTCCGTCCTTCGGCGGCGGATATGAGACAGCGGCGGGGGCGAGAAACTCAATTAGAGCGCCGCGGCGGGCGCTGCACCGGCCGAATGCCGCATTAATTAGCAATTTCGGCCCGAGGCGGCGACGATATTAGCGGCAAAAACGTAACCGTGAACGCCTGTGCACAAATTGGCGGGAATAAAGGCACTCGGAACTGCTTTCGGCAGTAAAGGCGAGGGCTGCCCGGCGACCCGAGCCGTTGCACCATTCCGCTCGTCGAAGACTTCGGAAACAGCTAAGTAACCACATTAACCGCAGATAAACTTTTACGACCTCAACCCCATTTCCACGGAGGAACCTGAATTTGAATCTACCGATATAAAGTTACTGAAGTTAAAATCCGTGGAAGAAATTACTACGACCATGGGCACTCTTCCATGTTAAACGGATACAATCAATAAAAAAGAGCCAAGTAGAGCAGTGCCCATATGCGAACGGTGATAGTTCTCTGACTTACCTTAAGTAACGTGAAGAACACTTACAGTGACAAGGGAGAATGGAACGTAGCACGAGGGGGTGTCGCAGAAGACTTAACGATGGTCCGATTCACTTAAAAAAGGGAACGATTAACGTGTCCAGATAGAAAATCACACACGCGTCGCGGCGCTTTTGCAAGCGTCAGCCTGCCAGTCCTACGGGAGGAGCAACGGGAAGTGACGCTGACGGTGCCGGCTCGACGCCGTCTACCCCCGCGCACCCCCGGCCTACTATTGATTTTTCGATTTCCTACAGGCTCGTAGCGCACAGAAAGGAGTCACATCAAAAACGCAGAGCAATTATCAAATAAAACGGCCGTAAGACCTCCACAACCTTTTTACGGCCCATTTGGCAGAACCGGCGGCAAACGCGCAGCCGAGCCCTTGCAGGCGATGCAACAATTACTATTGTGTCGCATGATTAGGGAGATTTGGGGGCGAGGTGAATTATCGGCGGTTCGACTATCCCAATCGCAGAGACCGTGGTCAGGACGCGGCGAGGTTTTTTTGGCCGAGCCTCCCCGGCAATCGTCCGGGTTCCATTCCGCGCTTCCATTTCTTCTCTTCCAAGATACAAAATGAAATTTTAAAGTTGAATGAAGTTCTCTGCGTTATCGCCCCCTCGCTGATATCGGGATCCGGTCGGACTACGGGGCTTTGATAAACTTCACTAGTAAAACATGAGTTGCTGCTCGGATCGGCCTTTATTTAGCTCATATTTCCCGATGGCACCTGGAGCTGGGCCGTTCAATTTCGCCCGCAGACACAACTCTAAATAAAGGACGCATTCCCGACACAATGGAAGAAATAACATTCCGCCGCAGAGCGCGCCGAGAAGCCCGGGTTCATTGAAAGTTACAATTGGACCCGTTATTGTCTTGCACATTACGTACAAAAAGAAAGGCCGTTATTGCAAACTGGCTCTGAATAAGTTCCGAAAACGCCTCCCCTTCGCCTGCTCCTCATCGCGCTCGTCCTCCCAATCTGCGCCGCTCTGCGAACTGGCACATCCACCAATTTCCACGGCAATAATCCGCGGATGACGGCGGAATCACTTTTATCGGCTGATCAATTAAACAGTCAGGTCGGCAGTTCGACTGGCGTCGTTTTGTCCAATCGATTGAGTTGTAGCAGCCGCCAAGGCAGCATTTCCCCGACTGCTGATTGCTGCAACAACTCAGATCGCTGACGAGATTGCAAATTAGCCGTTTCATCGCCAGATCTTCGTAGAAAATTGTGTTCGCCGGAGGATCTTGCAAAAATCGCTTTTCAAACATCCCTCATCAACAAAGAAAGCCCCGTTTGCAAACCAGACAAAGAACCCCGGAGAATTCTCCTAACCCTTTGATATATCTTTCAGCAATTCCTAATTATCTTCTGCCTTTGTCGCATTTATCACGTTCGCTATCTAATTCAGCGTTGTTCAATTTGGTCGCCTTAGCTCGTCCCACCTTCCCCAGAAATACTTCGCGCCGAACAACGATACGCCCGCCCCGCCAACTTTCTCATTTAACAACTTCCAAAATTGCAGAGATTCTTGAAATGCCGCCATCCATCATTTTTATGTAACGCTGTATAGAAAAAACTTCAAATAAGATTTCTTGTTTTGGGCCGATCCATTAGGGGAACGCGGAGACAAAGTCGGGCGTATAATATACCCTTTTGCAAATGCACTTTGGTGTTTTATGGCGCTCGCTGCATCGACCATTACAATTTACTACAGCGACTGGTGGAAATTACCGATGACGACTCCACAGTTGCATCGCAAATACCACTTGATTGGGTGATAGCAAGACAAACATTACATACTACATTAAATGAGATCGAATACCATTTCGTCTGCTTTTTTGGTTACATAAATTATGTTATAGGTAAAGATATTTTTGTTCCCATTTCTGACACCAATCAAAAGTGCTACATACCCTATGTGATGCTCCGTGATATGTCCGTAAATATCAACACGGTTAAGGATGAAGTGAAACAGTGCAATGTTAACACATTACTCAATAAGTTCGTTTTATAACTGTTAAAGGTCGCCACTATTAATAAATCCATAATTGTTAAGAAGTACTAAGCTTCAAATGATACGTGTCAAAAATTTCATGAAAATCTGACGTTTAGTTCACAAGTTACAGTGGTTTTAGTGATGCCACTTGCGTAATTTTCAAAACAATGGAAAAATTTGAATTTTATGAATTGCTTTTTAATGGGAAAAAATACCGTTCGAGCAAAGCAATGGCTTGGCATGTGTTATTCGGACTCTCTTCCCTCGAGGCAAATGATAAAGAAGTGGTTTGTTGATTTTAAACGCGACCGTACAAATACCGATGATGCTGAACGCTCTGGTCGCGCAAATTCGGCAGTTGTTCCAGAAAATAAAAAAAGTCTACAATATAGTTTTTGCCGATCGTAAATTGAAATTGCGTGAGATAGCTGACACCTTAAAGATATCAGAAGCCAGTGTATTCATCATTTTGCATGAACATTTGTTCATGAGAAAGCTCTGTTCGAAGTGGGTACCGCGTTTGCTCACAGTTGATCAAAAACAACAATGCTTCGACGATAAAAAAAAAGGATTTTTCATACGGTATGTGACATTGGGTGAAATATGGATCCATCACTACACTCTAGAGCCAAGTCGGTAGTCAGCTGAGTGGACAGCAAAGGGCGAAATCCGCCAAAAGCGACCAAAACCGCAAATGTCAGCTGGTAAGATTTTGGCCTCCGTATTTTAGAATACGCACCGTATTTTATTCATCGATTACCTTGAGAAAGAAAGAACTATCAATAGCAAATAATATATGGCATTACGGGTGCGTTTGAAAGAAGAAATTGTGAAAAAACGACCTCAAATGAAGAAGAAAAAAGTGCTTTTTCACCAAGCCAACGCACCGTGTCACAAGTAGATCGCAACAATGGCAAAATTGCACAAATCCCACTTTAAATTTCTTCCCCATCTACCGTATTTTCCGAATCTGGCTCTCAGCGATTACTACCTGTTTGCAAACCTAAAAGAATGGTCCAGGGAAACAGATTTGTCTCCAATGAAGAAGTGATTGCCGAAACTAAAGCCTATATGAGGCTAAAGATAAATCGTTCTACAAAAAAGGCATCGAAATGTTAGAGAAGCGTTGGAATAAATATATCATTTTTGAAGAAGACCATCTTATCATTAAGATAAAGTCGAATTTTGCGTAACAGTTGTTGTTTTATTAGTCATCCTACGAACTTATTGGGTGATGTGTTAAATACATCAGCCGGTTAGACGCTCACTATCAATCTCTTAGACAATAGTGAAGATATGCAGACTTAAACGGCGAAAAGTTTTAGATCTGCCATCTAGATCGTAGATTAAAATACCAATTTATTCCTATATATGTATAGAAATATGTTAATTAAGTTATGATCACTGGATCATAACTTTCATGTTAATACACGTCACACACAATCATACCACACATTTGCTTGTTGTACTATACAGATTTCAAATAGAAAATTGATAATAAAAATTCCTTTTTGAGAAATCCGAATTTCCTATTAATCCGACTAATTGTGCTTGCAAGCCGTTTTGAAGGCCGAACTGTCCTCAAGCACTCAGGACTTGGTCATCTTCAGCAGCTTGACTTTGTCTACAAGAAGCTCCGATAAGATCCACACGAGCTGAGCGAAGCACAAACCAATAAGCAAGGCAAAATTTGTCGCCAGTTATCAAGCCGCATATCGTCAAGCAAGCCAAGGAGACATTCAAAAAGCTGGACTGTGTTGAAGTTCTATCACACCCAACCTACAGTCCAAGCGCTACTCCATCCGATTACAGCCTCTTTTTCTCACTAGAACATTTCTTGCGTACTCGTTGGTGTGAGACTTTCAATGAAGTTAAAGAAACGTGCCAGGAATATTCGATTCAAAACCGGTGGAGTGGTACTTCAACCTAATCCGGATGCTTACAGATCGGTGACAAAAGGTCGTAGGAAATAATTAATTTATTTTAAGAACAGTTGTTATTTTTAAATAAATAAAATTTTTCGCAAGTGTGACAGAACTTTCTCCTCAATCCATAATATCTAAAAAATGTTTTGATGATTTGGAGTTATCCTAAATAATAAATTTGCCACTGAGTATTATAATATAGCAAGAAAAATATAGTATTTATCAGTGGGTAACGTTGTATGGCCAATTCTCCTCCAAAACATTTTTTTGTGTTTCTCTACACGTCTATCAAAATAAAATACATGTATAATTTCTTTACTAAACTAAAATCTTATTAAAGATTAATCCTAATTTTACTTTCTACAGATTATAGAAACATTAACTTGCCTCTAGTATCTTTACCAGTATTGTTAATATTTTTTGCAATAATTTTACAATGATTATCAGATTTATATAAAAGGAAAGGTACTAAATTAGTATGCCAAACACGATCAGCCTTGCGTTAAGCTGAACCTACTGATTTAAGTATGATCTTTTTCAATGAAAGATATCTTTCATGATTTTCACGCAACTGCTTTATCGAGTAGCGTTTATATAAACATACAACTTTATATTTCAAGACATTTTACTGTAGTACAATTAGTTGCATGAAGTTATATACGCTCTTTAGTTCGCCTTCAAATATGGAAAATCAAAAAACAATTTTACAATATTTTTAAAATAGTAATAGTGCTAACCATACTGCAAGCGAGAGTTGCATCGTTTACAGGAATGGCTAGAGAGAAATTATTAATTTTAATTTAAAAGTTGAAGACCGCAGTAGTCGCTTACCCGTTACAGGCTTTAAATATTTCCCCAATAACGATACACAATCACTTCATAAAGCTCGACTACTATAGGTTCCCCATCAGGTGACAAAGCACCTTTCTTAATCTTGTGATTTGCTTATTCGGCGAAACGAAAAAAACACTTTTTTTGAAGAGACGGTTACCGGGAATAAGATTTAAACCTTTTATGAAAATATTAAGTGTAAAAACCCTTAATCAAGCGACAAAAAACCTTTGACGCTAGTAAGGTCCGGTTTTTACCTAAATAAAGCTCAGTGGGATTGTATTCCCACGGTGAGATCATTAATTCGATGAAATACGGTCAAATTTACAAACAGACAATGCCCCATTTTTTAGCTCAAAATTTCAAATCTCACGTAACATTAGGCGTGGCAAAGAAATTATTAACATTTGATTAAGATGTTTTACTCATCATCGGTGCTCTCGGGATATTGCACCATATGATTATTATCTATTTCTATCATTAAGCAATGATTTTGGATGTAAAATGGTTAATTCAGTAAACGACATAAAAATACACTTAGAATGATATTTTGCTATCAAATTACAAGTTTTGAAAATATTATACTTCTAGAGATCGCCAGCGTGGTCCAGTGGTTGAGGCGCGGACTAAGGTACGGAGGGACCCCAGTTCAATTCCCGGTCACTCAGTCACTAAATATAATTGAGTCTGCGTTTACTCGAACAAGGGGTAATAATAGCGGTCGGCTAAGGTGCGATGCTTGCCCCATCACCCCGCATCAGAAATGGTACGCGACGATCGGGCAAAGAGAGCGAGTCTTAACCTCTCAGTTCACAAGGCGTGCTCCCACGCGGGGCGTTAGAGCCTTACAATTATTACCATTATAGTTATAGAGATATACAGAGAGGTAATATAGCACGTAGAATTTTATATACAACTAGAATTTTCCGGCAGGCTTCGTCGACGAAGCCTGATCTAGACGCCAGGCAGTCGTGTAGAACATTCCACGTGTTTTGTGTACATTTAACACTGCAAACAATAGAAACATTGGGAGGAATTTCCCTTGTAATCAAAATATTTAAATAATTCAAAAACGATTAAAGTTAGAAGGCTGATTTTTGCGCCGAAAATACAGTTGTGAATGTGGTGTGCAAGTTTCAAGGAAATCGGTTGAAGCGTCTAGGAGGAGATAGAATTATAAGTTTAGAAAGTTAGGGAGATAAGACAAATATTACTTAAAGATAACTCACGTAACCTTAAAACATATGATATTGTGTATGTATTACTAATAAAATGGATTAAACTTTTAGGACAATATTACAGGGCCTGTAATTTAGAAAATTACAATTGCAATAACAGAAAAACTATATATTTTCTAAATGGCACAAGATACAAGAATCTTAAATACATAACTTCATTTCCCTCTAAATTAAGTAATTTGGGACCTCACACTTCTCCCAGAATAGTTTTCAGTGTTCAAAATAATCTACAAAGTTCTGTATTTGAACCCTGAATACCTGCCTATTCATATTGATCTGAATGTTATTTGCGATTTAATTTTTGAAAAATAACCAGAAGTCGCAAGACAATAAATTTAGACTGCATGGTGTCTGAGTTACGTGCGCAATTGTGTTTTATCAAAACATTCTGCACAAGAAGTGATAAATAGACCGGCGCGCTGTCAATGAAGCTGCCTTTATTCGTGCTGCACTCATGGAATGGTTTCCGAAAGCCTTAGAAATCATCTCAATAGTTTTTACAAATGAAGTTTTTAACTTCCTACAAAATTTTAAGCAGATTGTATGTATTATCTCACCAGAGTCCAACTCCATAGCAACTTAGTTAGTGAAGTTATTCTTATTAACGCATGCGTATTACAGTCCAGTCCCAACGGCTGCCCTTTCAATTTTATTAGCATTGGCTCGACACTTTCTGAACAAACCGCTTATATTTTGTTCCGCCAAAATTTCTCTAATATATTTTTGATTATATCTATTAAAATATGTAATAGATGCAATTATAATCTTGTAGTCTTACTTTACATACTTTCAACTTTAAAATTATGCGCATCTTCTTTATTCCAGTTTCGTTATATTTTGCAAAATTCTGACTTTTTGTTTGTAGATTACTTCAAATATTACAGTTCATTTTTTAGATACTCTAATAAAACATACAACTAATAGCTACAGAGTTGTTTTATTTTGCTATTTATTACATTTACCTTTGACCTTTGATAAAATTCCTCCATTATTATACATTGTTGTTCAAATTATTGTAAAAATTTGCTGTAAATAGCAACTTTGTCATTAAAGAGTTGTATCCGTTTTATTTACGATTTTCCTATTCTGTACATTATTATAATTACAAATATTTTCTATAGTAATTATTTTGCATAGCAGTAATTAAGATATGTTGTTATAATTCTGTTATTTACAAAATTTCATTTTTGATTAATACATAGAAAATTATTGAACTTTATGTATATAGTGCAAAATCTAGGTATTATTTTATTATTCCATAAATATGAGAATACAGGGTTTGTCTTCGACTGTGTGCTCAATATCATCTTAACTTTTAAGTGATTCACTGACTACTAAAGGTCAACTTCTAATAGACTACCAATATTCTCGACCTTATTCCTCTTTTCAGCTTCCGACAGCTTCTATTATAAATATATTTATTATAGGTTCTTCCACGTCCGAAAAATTTACAAAAACATACAGTGGTGGTAAACTGCATTTTTAAAAGAATAAGTAAATATTGACTTTTAGTTCCTAACCTTTGTAATTTTAATGAGCGACTTGACTTTGATTTCGTCTCGAAACTGGGGGTTCCTAAGTCCAACTCCTAACCCCCATCTTTGTGGTGACCTGGCTTGGAAGGTGATGGGCCTACCGTAGGCCGTAGACCCCCGCATCAAAATCTTCGGGCGCTTGCGGCGGGCGCCTCTGCCCAACTCATAGTCATACAGGGCACGGATGATTGGGTTTCCGTGTCCCTGAACGCTAGAAAAAAACCTCTAAACGCTCTGGGAGATAAACTCCTGGATTGTTGGCACATTGGCGTCAAGGTGGAGTTTGTTGATTTGCGTCTTAGCGCAGAAGCCCCATGCGTATATCATGATCTGGTGAATGATGGTGTTGTAAATTGCCATTTTGTTGTTGAAGGATAGCCGGCTCCGAGAATGGAGTAGGGAGCCAAGGGCCTGTCGGGCTGCCTTCGCCTTCATTACCGCCCGATCAACGTGCGGTCTTCAGGTGAGTATCTTCTTCCCAGGGTAACATATTGTAAATATACAAAAACACCATTACAAAAACGAAACAAAAAATATATTCAAAAAAAAAAAAAAACAACAGGAGATTATAAATCACGTACTAAATGAAATTCATAAAGCAGTTGCGAAAAAGAGAATACTGCATAGAATTATATGAAGATAAGACACCATCATTAGAGAATGAGCAGGCAAATTTGTTAAACATAAGTAATATACAGCAAGAATAATAATAATAATGTTAACAACAGATTACATAAAAATAAAGCAATGATTATATTAGCAGCGAAATGCTGAAAATGCTAAATGAAAAGAGTATTGCATTAATGGCATCTTTATGTAATAAAGTATGGAAAACAGAACAATGGCCCGAAGACTGGACTAATCCACACTGATTATTTTTCACAAAAAAAGTTCAACTGGTAAATGCGAGAATTATAGAACGATATCATAATATCCTACACAATAAAAATAATCCTAAACATTACCAGGATAACATCCTTTCTTGAATGGCAAATACCTAAAAAACCGACAAGCTTTAGAAAAGGCAGAAGTACAAGGGATCAAATACACAACATTAGACAACTGAGCGAACAATGCAGAGAATTTAATGTAAATCATATGGAACATATTGTAGGATTAGTTATGAATCCGGGACGACAACAATTAGAATAAATGGAAGAACATCAAATACATTTACTATGTGTAGAGACGTCCGTCAAGGGTGCATATTATCTCCTCTGCTTTTTAACATTTATATTGAGTTCTTAATGAGAAAAGTCTTCGGTAAATGGAATGGAGGAATAAAAATTGAGAGTGTTGAAATGAATAATTTAAAATATGCCGACGACACCGCTCTAATTACCAAGTCGGTAGAAGAAGTGAAAAAATTATTAAACATCGTCGAAGAAAAAAGCGAAAGTTTAGGACCAGCTTTAAACAAAAATAAAACAAAAGTTATGACAATATCAAGAAAAAGCACACACTGACAGACGTGTATTTAATGGAACAAAAATAGTAGATTATTATGTAGGTACTTAGGGTCGTACATAGAAAATAATGGTAACTGTTCCAACAAAATAAAAAGAAGGATAGTATTAGCAAAAATTGCAGTTACTAAACTAAAGAAAATTTGGAAAGATAGGAGTATCGTCAAACATACTAAAATTAACAAAATGAATCCACTAGTTAGGCAAACAACAGATTAACTCGTTTGAAGTGTGGTGCTGGAGGAGATGGCTGAGAGTAAAATAAACTGAACATCGTACAAACGAATTCATTATATGTGATATAAAAATCCCACACTGATTAATAAATATGATACAGAAAAGAATTTTAAAGTATTTTAGTCATGTCTCTAGAAGAATGGATGATAATTTGGAAAGATTAATGGTACAAGACAAAATTGAAGAGAAACGACCTAGAAGTAGAGCGCCAAGAAGATAGACAGACGGGTATAAAAGAATTAACTAAAACAGAGTTAGAAGAAAATACTAGGAACGCACAAGATAGAGAGAAATGGAAAGATGTAATCGGGAAACATACGACCATATATATATGGTATGCAGATAAATAAAGAATAAGATAAAATTACCATGTACAATTTAAAAATTTCCTTTTCGTCAAATTTTTGAATTCGAATCATCAAGAGTAACATGTACATAATTGTGCTGTGAAATACTGCAAATTTAAACAGCATGTCGCAACTTAGTGAACAAGACCTCGCCGAAGAAAACAAAACGAACTTGCCTGAAATCGGAGATTAGTTAAATTCCGCGCCGTTCGCAGCTATGCAGTTGCATTTCAGCAGAAGCCCAAACTTCCGAGAGTTCCGGAATGATGCGCTGCCGGAGGGAAGAATTGCGACGCAGCTCTAAATTTCAGGCCAGAGCTCAAGCCATGAAGTATTCAAAGTATTTAGGTTAAAGTAGGTTGCTGCATTATTAACGGCCGCGATAAAGGAGCTGGCTCTTAATAAAGCAGGTTTTTCGAAACGAATGCATTTTCCATTCCGCGCGCTTTCGAACGAGTCCAGGTCTGCCGTAATACAACGGCGGGCCGCTATCGATTCGAAAAACAAAACTGCCCGAACCCGGTACAATTGGAAACTTGCTGCGACGACTCGTTCGCCAGAGCTTGATATGAGCTTCGGGAGATCTTGGAGCTCCTTCCATTCATTTATTTATTTATTTTTAATATCCTACTCTAAGGAGTCAATTAAAAACTCATCACAAATAAATGAGAATATATTAAGAATATATACAGCAGATAAAATTCAGAATGACTATAGATAGCTTAGAAGCTTCTCACTATATAAATACAAATTTAAAGAAAAAAAAATCACTATTGTTCCAAATAGGTCGTTGGTATTGCTAAAAATCTCAATTTTCTAAAATAATCATAACGAAAGCTAAATTCACATCAGAATTTCTAATGATTTCTACAGTTCCTGTTTTCCAAGTTAAATGCAACAGCGCAGAAATTAGCCGGAAAAAGCTTTATCTGTAGCGGTTATATGCCAATATACCAGAAGTTTCCATAAAAACAAAATATGTTCCAAAATGAAAAGCAACAATAAAGAAGAAATGTGCCGTTATTGAATAAATTATTTAAAAGTACTAAAGAGTTCTTTTCAAATCTTTTAATCATCTCTTTGTGACTGTAAATTCACGCAGCTAACGGGTGACTTTTTTGTAAAGGAGATAACCAAAAACGATAGATACCCTAAAAGTAGGCGGTGATTTGGTTGACAAAAATGGAGGTCTGCAATAAGTGTTGGTGAATAATAAATGTTCTTTTACCAGCCTCATGTCTTTTGGAGAGTCATTATCGTATGACAACAAAACATTGTGCAGAATTCCTGGTATTAATCTGAAATTGTGTTCCAGTTCATTTGCTAGATCATTTTAAAATGAACACTGCTTACAAATAAACGATTTCTGTGTGCGAAAAAACTTTAGAAAACTGCGTGCAATGTTAAAAAGATATTGTACATCAATGGTGTCGCATGTTTAAAGCACTAACATGCACGATAAATATGTACAGAAAATTGACAAAAAGCTGTGACGATGACGCTGAGCTTCAAAATGCTGTTACAGGATGGTTCTGTTCCCAGGCTGGAAAAGTTTTTTTGTAAAAGGAATTTTAAATCTTGTAAGTCGTTAGGGCAAGTGCCTCAATCTGAATGACGATTATGTTTAAAAGTAATGTACTGTTGTAGATTTCTAATGTGTGTGATACAGATTCTGTATGTACGCGTATCTGTCATTAATAACCAAACGTTGGTTTCTTTCCAAATTAGCCTGATACTTCTTCAAACAAACCGACATACAATAGAGTACCACACTAAAATAGACATTTAATGAAAACTGATAATCCGAAATGATATATTACAATCTCCAAAAGTGCCAAATGACATGTTAAATATCTGTAAGCCGTCTAGTGTTGTTTGAGTCTTGCAATGTTTATCTAAAGGTAAATATATAAATTATTTCAGCTGTAGGGGTATTCTAGCTCAGGTTAATCATGATGCCTCGCAACAAGAAACAAGTGCCAACTTAGAAATAACAATAAATAGAGTTATTACTCAACTCAAAAGAAGCACTGCCAAAACTTGGCCGTTAGAACAAGCAAAATGAGTCGCAGTAAGAGAAGCTGTTGCAAGCCCGAAAAATAATATCGGAAGTAGCGGGGGTACTAGATAAAAGCAGAAGTACTATTCAAAATTATTCGCATATAGTGCGACTGTATGAACGCGTCGACAAGAAGAAATTGTCAATTTAGTAACGGTGGTAGAACCTGGGTATGGAGGCGTACATAAATCCAATCAATTTGATAACAAATCCTTATATCAAACTGTAAAATATGGGGAGGTTAACTTTTGCCACTTTCATGACATTCTCCATACATGAATCCGACTAAAAGCCTGCGACACACTATTCATCAAAACATGGCGAAAAAACTGGAAAACCTATCAATAAAAATGAGTTAATGACTGTGAAGAAGAATGGTAAGAAATACCTTATATAACTATAGATGAATTTAATCGAGACCATGCCTCAAAGGCTGTTGAATAACAGTACAAGAGGTTAAACCAAGTGATAATTATAATTAGATTTAGTTATATATTTGAGTGAATGTTGTATTAATGAAAGTTATTGTTTAAAGTTTTATGCATTTATTTTCTTCTGTAACATTAGTGCAGGAAATTTCTAAATAAAAACGAGACTATGTACGAGTTACCATAATTATAACTTATTTCTTTGCAAAGCAATAATTAAATTTTATGTTGTTCTTCTTTTCTTGTGTACCTTCTCCGTTGCCCAGGTTGGTTACCATTTGATTAAACTAATCTTTGTCTTCGGCTGTTCGGAACAGTTATCTTACAATCAATGTCCAATTACGGATATTCCGCAAATGTGACATTCGTTTCGTTCCCACTGATCTATTTCTCCATATTTTTCATTTAACAGTAATTTATAACATTTAATTTTCTTTGAGGATATCCTCAAAATAAGCTATTTTTCTCTTTTTATGTTTTTGACTAATTCTTTCTGCGTACCTACTCTCCCAGAACCTAATTATTATTTATTTTTACTATCCATGAAATTCCCACATTTTGAACGCTTCAATTTTAATCTTTATTTTTTTCTTTAGTTTCTAGGCATCCATACCGTTCAGGATTGTAGACCATACAAAACATTTAACGAATTTTATTTAAATGAAACTTGCAAGTGACTGTGGCATGAGAATTTATATCTAACGAACCTTTTACCTTAGAATGGGTTTAGTCCGTAATTTATCCCGTAAATAAAATACTTAAAATTATTAACTTTTTCAGCAGATTTACCCTTAATGGTTAGTTTACCAGTATCTATGGAAATATTGCTACTAACCATACCGGTATTCATTTTTAGTCCCATTTCTTCACTTTCTCTATTTACCCTATTGACCGCAAGCTCTCAACAAGGTATATAAGTTTCTCGTGTTAAACCTTATAAAACGCTTTTTGGAAATTATATTATAAAACACACAAATACCACATTTATCTACATTAAGCAGATTATTCATTCTAAATAGTGTATCTTTTGTTCCTCACCCATTTTTAATCCAAACTGTATATGTTCAATTACAAATTCATATACATTTTGAATCCGGTTCTGTATGATTTTAATAGTACTTTTATGGTATGTCCCATTAGACTGATTCATAGTAATTCTTTACACGTCTTTGTATTATTTTTCTTAGAAATTAGAATGAATATAAATTTTAACGAATTGTCTGGAAAATTTCGTATATCATAAATATGGTTAAAGAATTTTGTTAACAATTTTATATTAGTATCGTTTATTAACGTTAAAATATCAGTCGTTACCTTGTCACTTATCATTCTTAGCATTTTTTATTACACATTCTCTTTTTGATTACAAAATTTGCGTTACCTCAGAAATTTCGCCTGTGTAGTTCTATATTTCATGTTGATTCTCGTCAAAAAGTTGAGTATTCTTCAATCACCCATTTATGTTTAAAGTTAGTTTTTTTAATAACACTTCTCCCCACTCTTACTTAATATTTGTGGTATATATATTTTTCTACAGTTTCTACATCATTCGTCGCCTTTTCTTTAGTTGATCTTTGATTTATTTTACTTCTGAGTTTTTCTCTTATTTACTCGTATGTGTTTTTGTTACTTGGGATTGGTTTCTTTCTTTCTTAAATTAAAATTTACTTTTACTACTAACAGGATAGTATATGCTCTAAAGTTCATATTTACGCTTTTAACAACATTTCTAAAACGTTTAATTGCTAGTATAAAATCTATTTGATTCCTGACTACGGCTTGTGACGCGTGCTGTAGAGATGTCTACGTATATAGCCTTCGCACAGACAGTTTATACCATATACAGAGTGACGCGTAAAAACGAAACCTTTTAACATAAAAATTTCGGGGTTTAAAGAAAATTGTATTTAAAAAGAATAGTACGAAATATTCACAGAGAGTTAATTTTTACGATCCGAAAATTACATTAGTCAAATGTCCTCCATTTTTCGCCACGCTCCTCCATTCTGCTGATCAAATTTGGTGCCGCCCGCTCCAGTAGGTCGGTAGGAATCGCATGAATTTCCTGACGTATTCTCGCTTCAATTCATCAATCGTCTGAATTCTGAGGGAGGAAACTTTAGCTTTGAGGTAACACCACAAGAAGAAATCGCAAGCAGTTAAATCAGGTGACCTTGGCGGCCATTCAATATCAAATCGAGAAATTACGCGAATTCCGAAAACCGCGAACAGCGGGCATGGAGGCTCGAGCAGTGTGGGAAGTGGTGTCATCTTATTGAAAATCAAGTGTTTTCATCATCATCTCAAGTTTTTTTGTGAGGAAATTTTCAATAATTGTCACATATCGTGAAGAATTGACAGTTACTGCGTTACCCGCATCATTCTCAAAGAAGTAAAAACCGATTATTCCTTGCGAACCGTAACCTTTTGGCTTTGTAAAGGGCGTTGATGCAACAGTTGTGGATTGGTATCGGACCAATATCAGCAGTTCAGTTTATTTACACTTTCGTCAAGGTGGAAGTGGGCTTCATCTGTCATCCATAAGTTTTCCAAGAAAGTGCGGTCGCCGACAGTCATCTCTAAAAACTTTTCTGCAAATGCTAACCTTTTTGCGTAATAAGTGGGCAGCAACTGCTGAACAATTTGAATTTTATAGGGGTGAAAGTTTAAGTCACCGTACAAAATTCGGCCGAAGGAACGACGAGATAGTCCAAGGGTTCGCGCATGTCTCAGTGCAGACCGGTTCGGGCTTTGCAAAAAAAACGGCTCTCACACAAAACGTCTCGGGTGTTCTGGCGAATCTCGGACGGCCTACAGGTCTTCGGTTCAAAACAGAACCTGTTTCTTCAAAGCGTGGAACTCGCAAACCGATTGCATTACGAAATTGAACTCGGTCGGTAGCACGAAATGCCCGTTGCACAGCTACAAAACTACAGTTTATAGTGTAATACGCTTTGATAGCGAAATCGCGTTGTGGACCGGTCCAACGCTCCATGACAACTAACTAGGTTTCGGCGGATCGGAACATGAGGCCGGTGGGAAGTTACCCAATGTGACCACCCCATCAAGCACCACTCAAAAGATCCCGGGTTTACGCGTCACCCTGTATTAGTTATAGTTAGCTTTTCTTCTGGGCATAATTGTATTAGACGCTCTCCTCTGTCGTTTTAAAATCATTCGTTATTATAACAATCATAAGCTTCTTAATTGGTTTTAAACGATTTGCATTTCTTATAAAAATTTTACATATTTTTTCTTGCTGTAGTGGATAAACTTGGGGAATATTAATTGGGTTTGCTTTTTATTATAACAACGCCAATCTTTCTGAATAGGGGGAGAATTTAATTACTAATTTTTGCAATGACTCGTCTATTTTGACGTTCGTTACCATTTATACCAGAACAGTAAGTCATGGTGCTATCAGAATTGCATATTACTTATATAGTACCAGTCCAATATACTTCGCACATTCCTAGTTCTTATATCTAATTCTCATATCACATTAGCTAGTTTCCGTGCTTGGAATAGCCTTTTTTGTTCCATGTACCAATATTTAAAGAGTTTACATTTAAATTTGTAGTCCATCTAGGAATTCTTGTCACCTCTGACTTATTCAAATGACACCAAGAACTCGCGACCAGAAAAACATATTTTGCCTCTATCATAGTGGTGGTGCTTGAGAAAATACTGAAATGGCTTCCCATCACCTTCTTCACTACAGTGCTATGACCGATTATGGTGCTTTAGCTGGGTCTATAACTATCCAAAACTAAACCTATTAGAAATAATTTTCTGCAGCTTCAATCTGGCACTGAATAAACTGCCGCCTTTATTCACATAGAATACCATACAGGTAGAATTGAATAAAAGATAGATAGGATTTGAGATTGGGACATGACTCTCTCAGTATTAAGGGGTAAGAGGTTTTTAAAATGTTCCTTGATTCTACCAATTGTTACAGAACATGTTGAAGGCCATGCATATAAGAGGCTGTCTAGACATTTTCAACATTATTAAAACCGGCATCTTTATAAAAAGGAAATTAATTAGCTAATTGCATTCAAAACAATCACTGATTGTATTAGTGCATATTTTTCAACGAAATTTGAATGTTTCAATATATTCTTTAAAAAAGTAATTTCTTTAGCAAGGGCTGTGACATCTCTTGAACCCTTGTATGGTTCATTTTCGTTTTAAAACTAAATTAATAGAGTAAACAAATATTGTTTATATAAATCATAAAATAATACACTACATTAACAGACAAGGCAGAATATTGTCCATAACAGAGTGTATTCCTAGTTCATCGGACAAAATTAACTGTCAATTTCAATGCAACAAATTCAAAGTTCCACAAATATCATAAATTGTTTATAGAACACCTTAAGGATTTTCTCTGCAAACTTTGTAGACATTTGTTTAAATTATCCATTATTTTAAATGGACCATCTTTCGTTTTGAAGCTCTTAAATTAAAAACTTAAACTAACACTAATTTGGTAGTTCACAAGCAATAACATTTTCATTTTTTCATGACGTGTCAAAATTTAAAATACTCCATAAATACAAAACGCATAAATAATAAATTCTAGACTTATTAAATGTAAGGACAATATAATATCTAATAAAATCTATTCATTTTAAAATTCAAAAGAAAAATATGTCCACACCTTTGATGCTATTTTAAAAATTACTTTTCTTTAGCGTACAAAACATTTTTTTTTGACTTTGAATTTCTTTAAATAAAATTAACAGGAAGTCAAGAGCGGCTTAGTATAATATATTCGAGTTCGATCTTTTATCTCAAGAACTCAAAATCGTAAAATAAAAGTTTACCTATTTATACTCATGTTAGACCATTTAATGCAACCTAAAATTATCGAAATCACTAAAAAACTATTATGTTAAATAGTTATTTGTTTATTAAACATATGTAATTTGATACCATGATTTAACTTTCTTATGCAGATTCATCCGTTTCTCCAATTATCTATATATTCTTTGAACATGCTCAGAGCCATTAATAAATATCAATTTAATACTCTTCCTCAAATTTCAGAGACTAAAAGATACGATTCAAACTAAGCAAATAACAGTAAACGACACAGGCATGAAATAATCTTTTCAAAATTGTAAATTATTCAGGAAACTAATTGAAAAACTAAATGGTCCAAGTAGATCCATTTTTATAATCTCTTGGCAGAAATGTTATTTGGCAAGAGATGTACTGGGTAAAGAAAAATGTATTGATTTGAAAATATTGTGTAACTGATGATATGGGGTAATAAAAGATTTTCGTATCACAGGTGAAGGCGTTTTTTCTTATTTAAAAAGTCCCACACGTAATTCTGCTAGGAGGATAGGAAACAAGATCAATGGTTTTTGCATAGAAGAAGTTAATTTTCTGATTTACTTCTCTATTACGTTTGACAGTCGCTGATCTTTGTTTACTGTAGCTCGTAGATGATTAATATCTTCCGGTCTTCCAGGACATGGTTCACTTTTAAAAAATTCTCGGCCATTTTTAAATCGCTTGTATTAAACTTTTATTCGTGGTGTAATCATTATATCGATCCTGAAAATTTGCGAACAAATTTTTGCACTTCGCCTAACATGTAATGCAGATCAGCGATCTACTCGTTCAGTCACAGCAAGTATGCCGATCATACACTACATGTACTCATTCGTCGGCGTCTAACACTCAACTGAGTCAGCTAGTAAAATCCTCCTCATTCACGTATATGGATTATAGTTCACTCTTATCAGCTGCCAGGTTACATCACGACTAAGCAAAAACTGTTTTTATTATTGATTTAATTTTTTGGGGTACACACCTCGTATGTAGAGCAGGTTTTGGGACGCTGTTAAAAAATGGAAAGTGTATCAAAATGATATTGAAAAAGTATGGAAATAATAATTCTGATAGTCACACATAAGTGACCGACTCACTAATTTTCCTTCGTATTCCCAAAATTGTCTAAAATTATTTTCAGTCATTATCAGTAGCTTCGACAAAGATTCTCATTTGAATCCATGACGAAGCTCACAACAGAAGAAATTGGATAAATCCTATCCGGCACAGGACGTTTTATTTCTCACATTAAATTCAGCTGGATGGCATTCCGGCGGAGTTCAATACGAAAGCACAGCTCCGACCTTATGCAGCACAAGATTAACCGTCTGCGTGACCGCCTCGCTTGCCTGACTTTCCACGAGATTTCTATTTATAATGCCACATAAAGAAAAACTGTATTCCATTTCTGTTCGGAGTCGGAATTATAAAATATATCGCATTCGGCATACAAGCCGAGACGTATGCAGAGGGCCCACGCAGTCTGGATGTGCACGCATCCCTATCGATTGCAAAGTGCTGAAACTTCTTTCTTTAGCGACGAAGGTCGCAGATTTCTAAGATACTTTTAGGAACAGCAGTTTAGTGGAATAAAATAAACATTTCTACAGAAAACTAAGAGTACATAAAATTGTTTTATGTATGATATAATTGTTGATATTATTAAATAATAAAATAAATTTGTACCAATTAAATATTACCCCTTTTTTAAATACAATCTTTGTTGTATGCCACTGTAAATATAATTGGCCTACTGCAATAGCCCAAACACTATTTTATCATACATGTTGTAGTGAAGGTGAAATTAGTTAATAGGAACTGCGGTATCCTTATAATAACAAACTTTTCAAAATAAATAACGGCGTTGTCTAGAAAACCTATTAAAACAGTAGTGTCAAAAAATATTGTAACAGCAAACAAATTTCAAGTTAAATAATTCCACCTTCCTTTTTGATTGTATATCAACGAATTGTCATAACTAGTAACTCAAATTTGCTACTGGTAACACACAAAAAAAGAATATAGTCATATGATTAACTTTCATAAAGAACGAAAAATATTTCCAATTAAATAATTAAAAATCCAAGAATACAAATGTTACAAATAAACAAATACCATCTGAAATAACGGTATGTATGTATAGAAAACAAAAACACCAAGGCCACCAAAAGAACTAAAAACAAATTCAATATCAAACAATACATCCAAAAACAAAACGTGCGTAGTAATTGTGAGAGAAGGAATTAATAGATATATAAATAATAAAAAATCATAATATTGGAACGACAAGGAAACAAATTAGTAAAGTGTGAACTAGGATGTACAATAAAATAAACAAAATAGATAGAAAAAATGTAAAAAACAAAAACTACCATAAACTATAATTAAAAAGAAACGGTGAATAGTTGTTGAAATTATAAACTTTAAAAAGGGTAAATAAATAACTAATACAATATAAAAGGATACAGAATTAAGTAAACCAAAATTGGAATAGTATAAAACGATTGTGAACCTTATTTTAGAATTTAGAAAATTTAAACAGACAAAAAAGATTTGAAACAATTTACAAGTAAATAATAACAAAACTTTTACCAAAAGAATAAAAAGGAAAGATTATATATAAATATTCATAAAAAACCAATCAAAACACATAAAAACGATAAGAGCAACAGTTACAAACAAAAATTTAAAAATCTGTAATCATATAACACAACAGTCAGAAATTCTGCGTAGAACTCTTTTAGTGGCATTATTACATAATCATTTGTCTCTAATTCTGTCAATTTCTGAATTAGATATGTATTTTCTGGGCTCAGCCGATAACATTCCCGCTTACACATGTTTCCAGAATTTTTATTTCTGTTTATGGGGCTAAATGTGTTTTTCTTTACGAATCCGATTTTAGATTATTCTAACAGGGTATTAGTACTGACAAGCAAGAGGTACTACAAAATCTGATTTTAGAGAGCCAAGCTGATCGTGTGTCAGTTAGGAAGAAAAACAATTTGTGGTGTCCCTAGAAAATCAGATAAACCATGTGTCCAAAAAACTGTTTTTTTATTCAATTGCTTGCGTGAAGTTGATGATTTGTAGTTGTAACAAGCAATAAGTTGACTAACTAAATTCCCTTTTCTTTGCGGAAAATGTCGAAAAAGGCTTCGTAAAACCTGCATGAACGTTAAGGAAACGGCCAATCCCTGGGACAACCCTAAATCCAAATACAAAAACATAATGATAGGTAAAAAGTTACGCGAAAGAAAATAAAAGGATTGATTCTCTATCTTATACAAATGGGAAAAAATTGGCCTCATTGAAATAAACATTTTTTTTTTAATTTCAACTAAATTTACAATCTGTTTCTATAAAACAATAAGTAAATGTTATGACAAGACTTACATTCTAAATAAATATAATCTAAGGTTGACATGGTAAGGATAATCCACTGATAATCCTCTTGCTTGTAGAAATTAGCCAAAAGATAGGTAATTCGTATAACAAACCAACAAGAACATTACAAACACAACGCGTGAAGTATTTAGTAGAGCGACAGTACTTAATTAAATCGATTTTCTAAATCCGATGGTTTAAAGCGTTTTAGTCTTCGTATTTCATCACTATCGTCCAATAGTTCGTTGGCTACCTCGTTAGGGTGTACCTCCAATCGATCACGATATTTAATATATTTTTGTTTAAGTTCTTCCCGCACTGTTTTAATTTTAAAATCACTGTGTAACACAAAATTAGGCACATAGTAGGGAGCGTCAGCTATAGTTCTGAGCGTTTTATTTTGGAATCGCTGCAAGATTTCGATATTGGAGATACTAGCAGTACCCCATAGTTGCAAGCCGTAAGTCCATATAGGTTTTAGAATAGACTTGTAGAGTAATAACTTGTTCTCGAGCGTAAGTTGGGATTGTCTACCTATCAGCCAGTGCATTTGACGAAATTTGAGGCCCAGTTGTTTCCTTTTAGTAAATATGTGTTTACGCCACGTGAGTCGTCGGTCTGGATGGATTCCTAGGTATTTAACGTCTAGGGTTTGCGGAATTTCAATATTGTTTAAGGTTACTGCTGGGCAAGTGCTTCTATTGGTAGTAAATGTGACGTGTGAGGATTTAGATTCATTAATTTGGATTCTCCATTTGTGCAGCCAATTTTCAATTAGTGTGAGAGCTTGTTGCAAATTTTCAGATGCCATGATAGGATCAGTGTGCGACGCTAAGACTGCCGTATCATCAGCAAAAGTTGCCATTGTCGTGAGTGCTGTGGTTGGTATATCAGCTGTGAAGAGTAAGTAGAGCACAGGTCCCAATACGCTACCCTGGGGAACGCCGGATTGGATAGGATGGAGATTCGAGTATTCGTCACACAGTTTGACCGTAAACCATCTGTATTCAAGAAAAGATCGTAATACTTCGTAGAAGTGATGTGGTAACACTTGCTTGAGTTTGTAGTATAAGCCTATGTGCCAAACCTTGTCAAAGGCTTGTTTGACATCGAGAAATACCGCAGAGCAGTAGCGTTTTCGATCAAAATCATTGCTTACTTTTTTAACAATTCGATGTACTTGTTCGATGGTGCTATGGTGGGTTCGAAAGCCAAATTGATGGTTTGGTATAAGCTGTTCGTTTTCCAGTATTGGCTTAAGTCGTTTAAGGAGTAGCTTTTCAAACACTTTAGACAGTACAGGCAATAAGCTGATGGGGAAGTATCTGAGACGAAGGATAGCGTTATATATATAGGTCAGGAGTTTGATGCATCTCAGGGTTATTTCTTGTAACACCTTGCCAGTGATGAGGTCCCAACCTGGTGCTTTCTTCGGATTAAGTTCGGAGGAGATCACGTTCTGGACTTCAGTAGATGTGAACTTCTTTACGGGTAAGTGCATTTGAAATGGCGCTTCAAGGAAGCTGTGGATATCAGCTTCTTCTGCCGCGGCTATTTGTGCCGGATATGGTTGGAAAATATTTGCAAGATGCTCAGCAAATGCAGTGGCCTTTGCTGCATTACTTCTTGTCCATTTGTCAGTTGCATCTTTAATTGGTGACATAGGTTGTTGTGGGCATTTGAGCTTGCGTGTGGCCTTCCATAAGGAATAATCAGAGGCTTCCGTGGGAGATAGATTGCTGAGGTATTCTTGGATAGACTGATATTTATGGTTAAGCAGTAATTGTTTAAGGTTTCTGGCAGCTTTGTTAAAGATTCTTTTATCTTCTGCTGTTCTTGTCAGTTGCCATCTTTTGCGTAGTTTACGTTTTGTTGCTATCTGATCTCTGATTACTATAGGACATGTGTCTTTTATTTGTGTTTTATTACTATTAGGAGTGGCTTGCCAGGCAGAATTTTGTATAGCACTTGTAAGCGCCTCAACCACATTATCTAGTTCTTGGGCAGATTTTAAGGATACATTGAGCTGGATCGTCGCATCTAGGTGTCCTCGGAACATATCCCAGTTAGTAGCAGAGCTAAATAAAGAGGGTTGTCGTTGCTTGTGGATAATATCGGTGTGTATAGTGATTAGTACAGCAGAATGATCTGAAGAGAGATCGAACAATGATGCGGCTTTACAGTGTTTATTGTTAATATTCTTTATAATAGCAAAGTCTAGAGCGTCAGGTAATCTCCTCGGATCGGTTGGCCAATAGGTTGGTTCTCCCGTTGCGACGGAATTTAGGTTACTGCGTCTCATTGCATGCATCAGTTCTCTTCCCTTTGCTGTCGTAGTTCGTGAGCCCCACTGTGGGTGTTTAGCATTATAGTCGCCACCAGCTAGGAACCTGTTTCCTAGAGTTCTGAAAAAGTGCTCGAACTTATCTCTTTTGTTATTATGCTTAGGGGCAGTATACAGAAGACACCACAAACGTTCCTAGATTATCTTCTATGGCGACGCTTGTAGCTTGGAGATAATCGTGGCAGTAGGCTTGTAATTCGAAGTGTTTAATGTTTTGTCTTATGATTATCGCTGTTCCACCATGCGCATTACCAGATGGATGTTTAGTACAATAAACGTAATAGTTCGGTATTTTAATGTAAGTTCTCTCAGTGCAGTGCGCTTCGGAAATTAACAGGACATCTATTTTATGTATTTGTAAGAAATATTTAAGTTCTTCTGTGTGTTGGCTGAGGCCATTGGCATTCCATAGGGCTAATGTAAGTGCGATAGCCATTAATTTAGTTTAGCAACGACGGTAGTTAAAAGGTTTAGCATTGTACCTATTTGTTCAACTAACTTTTTCATCATGTCTTTTAATTCGCGCATCTCATTTGATTGTTGATCATGGGTACTAAGAGCAGTTTGAGCGAAGTTATTTGTGTCTTGCGAACTTTGCACATTACCTGTTATTTGTTGGGAGTATAAGTGGCCAGGTTGAACAAATCTTGTGGGTGGTTTACTGTGATTGTTCCGTAAGGTTGGGTAAAGTTTTTGCTGGGGTTGTTTATACACAAAACAACCCTTATAGTTAGCGGGGTGATTTCCGCTACAGTTTGTGCATTTCACGTCATTACTTTTTTCTTTACGTAAGCACTCTGCTGTTGAATGACTTCCCGTACACTTGACGCATCTGGGGGGTTGGAAGCAGTAGTTTTTGGTGTGCCCAAATCGTTGGCACTTGGCACATTGCAGAATTTCTCGTTTAGCTCCTACTGGTTCAAATTGTATGATAGAGTTTTGGAGTTGTTTGATATTGTAGATTTCTTTGTTGTTCTCTTTAACTTGTAGATCGATAAAGAATAAGGGTAATGGTAGTTTTGTCACTCGATGTTTAATGTTCCACACATTGACGGCTGTGTGCCCAAGGGCAAGTAGCTCATTTTTTATTAGCTCTTCACTAGTCGAAGAATGCAAGTTTTTCAGGACTACTCGGAAATTCCTGTCTTTTTTGGGCTTGTAAGTGTGGAACTCGGTGCCTCGTTCCTGAAGGGCTTTTACGATAGCTACATATTTTTCGCTAGTTTTGGTTGTATTTTGACTTGCTCAGAGCTGAGTGTTTTAATAAGTAATTGTTAGGTGCAATGTTTTCAAGCATTTCCGTTAGCGGTTTGATATTTGTTACGCGAGATACAAAGATCGGTGGAGGTTTATTTTCGTTTGGATGGGTTTCATTTTGTTCATCTTCCATTGCTGCATTTTCTGATAATGGATCATATCTATTTGAAGTGGACACGGGGTTACTTAGCCAGTAATGCGATTTAGATTGGTCTGTATTAGTATCTGTTATCACTTCAGAAGTTCTTATTCTTTTTTACTATTATTGGTTACTAATCGCCAATCATTATCGATAGGTTGCGATAACGATGGAAATTACATGTTTACTGGTTGTTGCTGACTATAAAAAGGTACGTTAGGTGTAGGCAGTTGGTTGTAATACATACCATTTTGCATTGGTATATGTTGTGAGTACGCCCCTGGTTGTTGACCCATTTGGAAATGTGAAGTTTGATTATAGGCTGCAGGTTGCTGCATAGATCCCATTTGCAGGTTTGTATAATTTTGCGAGGACGCCATGTGAATGTGTGCAGTTGAATGCGGTTAGTGATAACACTTATAAATACACAATTCAAAAAGTAGATAGGCCTTACGGCCTTCACTTCAAGTCGATTCCGATACCGCAGCGCTAGACACTTCTTTACGCTTCGGAAATCAAACGCGGACTTGTCGAAATAAACATAGAGTATAATATTCTAACTCGAACTCTAAAACAACCAATCCCATATATGTTCGACAAAAATAAAGTTAGCCCGGGGGAAACAATTAAAGCTATTCCTGAAATATTACCCTAAATTGTCAAAGAACAGAACGCTAAACGTTCGTGTAACTTGCGTGTTAACTGCTGGACAATATGTCCTACACATGGTCGTTTTCTCACAACAACGAAATTTAAAGTTTAATCGTCTAGTTCCAAGAATCTGCTTAAATTTATGCTATAGTTCTGCGAATACATGATGTACTTCGTCAAATACGTCAACCCTCGGTCGGAAATTCTACGGTGCTTATATAAAACAGACACTTTTGTCATATCCGAAAATCAAATGTGATCGAGTACACAAAACAAAACTTGATTCACTCGTTTTTCTTCCATTCCAAATTGAATTAAACTCTTAAGTGTGAATTTTGTAAACTAATTCAAAACCTTTTGCGCTTAAGAGGGAAATGTGATCACACAGTTTTAAGTTACCATATTAATAAAGAAAGCGCACTTAAGGGTGACGACAATATCCAACGCTGCGAGTGGATTCAGTCACCGGGAATCTCTTATAACTACAGTCCGTCAATGTTTCAGTTTTGCCAAACCAAATCAGGTGATCCACTGATGCCCTATTCTCAAACGAAGACATAAACATTCAGTTTAAAAAAATATTTAAGCAGATAAAACAACAAAGACTGTCTCCCACGACATAAGTGTTTCGACTGGAGTCATCCAATGTGTGACATGTCTGGATATTTAAAGGTTTTTATTTCATTAATGTGGTGTCTAAGATTTTGCTTTGTTAATTCACAATTCTGTTCTCCATCATCAATTAAGAAAATTGCATTCGAAAAAACTGCCAACTTGCACAAATAAACAAATTTGATTTTATTTTTGTATTAATTTCGTATTATGCTCCTTATCATCCTTCCTTTTTGCTTCAAGAACACTAACTCCCTCGTTCTTAATTTCATCTATCAGACGAAATAAGTTTCTGCTGGATAGAAAAATTCGGAAGCACTTATTCAAAATTCCAATGTTCACTATGCTGAGACAAACAAGCAAAAATGTTACTTTTTCATTTTAATGGTAGATAAATCGATGCCTGTGTTACTAGATTTGTGTTGTTCCATTTTTGCAATCACGAGAGATAAAAATCTAAATAGGCAAAATTTTATGCCACTAGCTTAAGAAAGATTACGACGGTTAAGAAATTTAGTTCAAATCTACAAAGATATTTATCAAACGGCAAAATTGTTCCAAAATCCCAGATTTACTAAAAAAATTAAGAAATAAGAATGACTGAGGAGTAAGAATTATCGATTTCAATTAAAAAAAAAGGTTTAAGAAAGTATCGCTGTTAAAAAACTCACCTGTTCTAACTCAACATTGAGTTATTGAGAATGTAAAATTATATGGTATATTTTGATGGTAAGACTACTTCAATAAGTTCGTTTGATAATTTTGCACTAACGTGATCATGTCCTACTCAACAGCAAACCATGAATTCTGCAGTGTCTTCTATCAAACCCCTAGTTTGTAGCACAATCATTTTCGTTCGGCTATTTCCTCAATGGCACATTCAATCTTAACCGTTAATTAAAATCAGTTATAAGAATTAATCAACGTAATATCTAAATAAGCTTAAAGATTTTAAAACGGATTGGGGCAAACTGTAGCAATGTGCACAGATACATATAAGTACTAAATTATGTATCAAATCTGAACCATGAAGTGCAGTATAATCTATCGCTTAATAACAGTCAGAACTATTTGGAAGCCGACACTTTGCTGTTATTCTATCAGCTTGGCTGCGCGAGCTCGCAACGAATGTAGATGGCCGCTCTCATTACACTTAAATGGACATCTTGATGGTCAATTATCTAATCACACAAATATTGGACCATCAATGAAAAAAAACTTTGAGAGGACGCAGGCCAGTAATCACACCAAAAATTATTTGATTCGGTTCGGCTCTTTTCGGCGTGATGTGCATGGAGGTATTGCCTTTCAACTGGAAGGTAGAGGCTGGCATATGGTCATCCTCACTGCCTCGTCGCTCTGAATATAGAACGATGTGGCAAACACCCTGCCTTAGACAATCGTTTAGTACCCTTTGTTCGAAGTGAACGTAGCCGTTCACTTATTTTTAGTGACTAAAATCACCAAGTAAACATTTGAAGAAGCCCAGCATCAAACTTCAATAAATCTGATGCACATACACTCGATTCCTTCTCAATGCTTTTTACAGTCTTAATCATCTCAATTATTGGACATAAACATCTTTTCAGTTCTGAGCATTTCCTGCTTTGAAATTCAAGTGGAAAAAAATCAAATAGACAAATAAAGTAGAATTATTGTGGAACTTTTAGTAAATGATGATATTTAAAGTACCAGTGCATTGCTACAGGAGAATAATACTTTTTAGGCTTCTATATCTGAAAGGAAAACCTAATGAAGGATGTGCGGACATCTGTCTCTCTGTCGCGACTTTCAACTCGAGAACTACTGAACCTAAATACATAAGGGGGGTATCATTCGAAAGCCTATGACCTACCGGGTTCACATCCGCGAGCTGGCGTAGGTGGGATGTCCTACAACAATGCAATAAGGGTTTTTAGCGGACCCAGCTGTCACGCCTTATAATTTTTGATCTGTGATAGATAGAGACATAACGTTTTCAGTATTCAACTAAGGACCATAAGTCAAGTCCAGACGTCAAAAATCAGCCTTATCGGAAAATCTCGAGACCGGTTTGATCGGAAGTAGCCGCAAATTTTGTTTATCTATAGAAACAAGGAAATTTTTGGAACCGGAGTTCCACGTCCATAGCTGTTTCTTGGTGCTACGTAATACCTGGGCGGTAACTGTTTTTAGACAGTAAATTAGCAAAATATCTTTGATGTCTTAAAATATTGACATTAACATATTTCAACTGATTAAATAAACTTTGCTTTTTTCACCGTGTCCAGTTCATTGTTTTAATTACGTTTTAATAGTTTCTACTGAGCAATAACAGCATGTCTAATTTCTTGAAATTCGATGAATTCCTCTTAAATACTTCCAAACAATCAGCTAAAATTTATGCTCGAACGCGTTTCTGATCCTGATCGAACAAACGCTGCACCTATCTTCCAGAATGCTTTTTTTTAAATCCTATTCACTATGTCAAACATGCATTCATAAAATATTTATACCTGCAGCTTAGTTGAATCACTTCCGTATATGCAACTACGTTTAAATTCCCCAACTTAAAAACATACAGTAAAAAATAAAGTTGATGAGTCCTTAAGAACAATATTAAGATCCGTTGCAATTTCTTCTTCCAAATAAAATTATTCCATAATCACCTGAATTTCGTTTTAGTCTACAGTTTAAATGCACAAATTAATATGACTTGAAAGTTTCTCAAAACAAACTGTTTGACGAATCACGTAATTTATCAAAGTTAGCAAACCAACCATATAAAAATATTTAAAGAAATCTATGTATACATATATATCCATGAAACTAGCATTAGATAGTTACTTTATTCGAGTGAAGGGTGCACAATTTTAATTCTAACGTGAAAAATAATAATAAAAAAACATACTAAATACCAGGTACTTCAAATTACCACACAAAACAAGAGTGCATGAAAGTACAAAGAAACAAGAGAAAAAAGATGGGGGACACAAAAGAAACCACATTTAAAAAAGGTAAAATGAAAATTAATAATCTCAAAAACCGCCGCAGTGCTACTCAGATGTCTTTTTTACCCCCAAAGAAAATTTTCAATATAAAAATATTTTTACTTAAGGTAACAACTTCATTAAAATTTTCTATCAATAAAAAATATACATCCTTAAGGTACAATTAAGGGGGACGTCTGGTTTTTGCCAAAAAAATCGATATTGAGATTTTTATTTTTTCAGAAAGCTGAAAACCCTAGGATTATAATGCTTTTTTATTTTCTCTATATCTCAATTTATAGCAAAGATATACATGTATCTATACATATATATTTCCACGCTCGCTAAGCGATTTTTTCCGCCCTACAAGTTGTGACTTGTTTCTTAGGAAGAAACGTCGTGTTTTTTGGATAAAAAAATTAATTTCTGGTTTTTATTTTCAAAAGGCTAACGACTGCAGAATCGCAATGTTTTTATTAATTTATTCGTATCTTTATACCTATACATGCATGCTCGCCGCACCAGTTTTTCCGTGGTGCAAGCTTCAACGAGTTTTCTCGCAAGTTACGTCGTGACCTTTAACGAGCGTTGGATTTGATATCATTATGTTTAAATGTTCGCAAAACAAAGAATCTCAAAAAAAATCCAAATAAAACAAAGTGTGGTAGGAATAAAAAATGAAAGTTTCATGTGCTGATAAAAAATCCCAGCAATCCTCCAAAGTTGCGAGAGCCAAGAGAAAAAGGGAGCTTGATTAGCAAAAAGAATTTTTGAAGAGGCCCAAGGATTACTTTATGGCGCAGGAATCGCAGACTGATGATTGGTAACGATTTTGTCTATTATAATTGAATGCGAAATAGAAAAAACTCTAAATGCGTTTTTCTCAAAATGAGGGTTTTTCGCGCGGTGGACACGATTTCTCGGAAACCATTAATCCGATCGACCTAAATTTTTTTTGTGTATTTATTCAAACAATAGCTTGTCTGTATTCTACAATCAATTCTCCAAATTGAACCTAAAATATTTTATTTTACCTTAGAAGAAGATAAAAGGCCGTTTTTCCGAGAATTTTTTTTGCAGACTGGTATTTTTTTCTACTGATCTTGACAACTTGGTTGTAGAATACAGACAAAATATATATATATATATATATATATATTCGCATGCGAGCAGTGTAACGGTGCGGACACTACGTGTACGCTCCGTTATCAGTGCAACGCAGCTAACCACAAAGCTATCTAATAGCCTGCATTCCTTACTCCTCAGGGCCCAGCGAACGCAACTTCAAGTGGCGCCAGGAGTACGCCCGCGCGGAGGGTGAACCCTACGGCTTCAGCAGCACCTGCGAGCCGGACCTCTCCGGCCAGCAACCGAGGCCTTCTCCCAGCGAGACCATCTTCAGGCCGGTCATCCTGGAGGGCTTCAGTACACAGAAGCCATACTGGCAGCTGCTGCAGTCGTTTTGGCCCGCTACATGCTCTACAAGAAGAACCCTTGCTTCAAAGGTCCTCAAGTTGTCGTTTGGCTTTCACAGCGTAAGGTTGTGCTTAATCGCGACTGGAGCCAGGCGGCCAGATAAGCAAGTAACCTGCGGTCACGAACTTAATAAAACGCGTAAATATTTTCCATTTATTTATATTTAACATCATACTTACTGTGAAGTACTACTTAAAATTTATAATTTAGTTGTCGTTTGACTTTCGTAGAGTAAAGTTAACTGCGCGCTAGTGATAGCAGGCGACAAGATAATCGTATGACCCTAGGGTCAAGTGCAGTATCGCATCTTAAAGTTGTTAAACAACTAATCTGTAAGTACGTAAACAGAAACAATTATGGCATATTATCCTAATCAAACCACACCTTACCAATATCCACAACAATTTACTCCTATGCAGACTGATCAAGGCTTTCAACCACAAATAGCACAACAAAATTATCAGTATTTATAACAGCTGCCTATAAATAATTTATACCCAAACCCGTCAACAAATAACATTTTACAAACACAAATACCAAGCTCCTCTTATCAAAACAATACAGCATATCAACAGTCACAATCAACTGAATTGATCAATGCCACAGGGTGGCAAGTAATTGAAAGCAAAAAAAGACATCGGAATACTGAGAAGCTGCAAAGTCAAGCCAAACAATTCAAAAACACAACAAATTGGTTCAACACCTCAAATAGATACGAAGTACTAAGCGATAGCGAACCAGCAGAAGAAGACGGCAGCAAAACAACAGATGTTAAGGTATCCAAACCACCACCGGTGTTTATCTCGGGAGTCAAAGCTATCCAGCCATTAATAGAATTATTAGAAACGATAGCGAAAGATAATTATGATATAAAAACATTGAGTAACGACGAGGTAAAAATTTTACCGAAAACGTTAGAAAAATACAGTAGGTATAGTTAAACTTCTACAATCAAAAGTTACAGAGTTCACACATACAAAAGAAAAGAGGAGAGAAACTTTAGAGTGGTCCTCAGAAATCTACACCCGTCTACCGATTTAAAACAAATAGGGAAGAACTTGGGACTCTAGGCCACAAAGTTATGAATATTGCAAACATCCGTCAAAGAGTCACGAAGACGCCACTACCACTATTTTTGTGGAATTAAAACGGCTGATAATAACAAAGACGTCTATAACGTAACTAAACTAATCCACTCAATTGTTAAATTCGAACCACCAAAAAAAAAGAAATACCACAATGTGCCAAGTGCCAACGGCACGGTCACACCAAGAACTTCTGCAACAGGAGCCCACGATGTGTGAAATGCACTGCCTCTCACCCAACATCTCAATGTCCGCGCAAGGTTAGAAATAATGACGTCAAGTGCGTCAACTGTGATGGCAATCACCCTGCCAATTATAAAGGCTGCCATGTGTATAAAGAGCTACAGCAAAGGATGTTTCCCACTTTAAGAAATAAACAACCAACAGTTGCAGTAAGACCATTCCTAGGCCATTCTCATACTCCCAAGTAGCCAGCGGCAGTCATAATCAAAATAATAGCAACATAAACACCCAACACCCTGCATCATCACTAAATGAATCAAACGACTTGGCTGAACTTGAAATGCTCAAAACCTTAATGGAGCAGATGGGAACGATGCTAAATCTATTAACGGCTCTCGTCACGAAGACCAATCATGGCACTAAGCTAGCAGTATGGAACGCCAACGGCCTAACAAACCATAGGGACGAGTTGGCCGCCTTTCTCATTAATCACTCCATAGACATTATGTTAATATCTGAATCCCATTACACAGACAGGAGCTATATAAAAATCCCAAAGTATACCATTTATGCCACACAACATCCGGATGGTACGGCGCATGCTGGCACAGCACTTATAGTTAATTCTAGGATAAAACACAACGAACTTCCCAAATACAACCCACAACACCTTCAGTCTACCACAATTACAATCGAAGACTGGGAAGGACCTCTTAACGTATCAGCGGTATACTGCCCCCCAAGACATAACATTAAACAGGCCCACTTCGAAGATTATTTTCAAACACTGGGAAGCAGGTTTATATCAGGCGGAGATTATAGCAGCAAACATGAATACTGGGGGTCAAGAACAACTACTACCAAAGGCAGAGAATTAAAGAAGGCAATCACCAGCAACGGATTTCACTTCTTATCCACAGGCGAACCCACATATTGGCCCTCAGATCTGACTAAAACACCTGATCTATTGGACTTCTGTATTTCAAAAGGCATTCATCCAAATTACCTCAAAGTAGAATCCTGCCTAGACCTCTCCTCCGACCATTCTCCAATAATAGTTACAATAAGTACACAAGTATTATCAAAAAAAAGTTCTCCTAGCCTTAGTAACAGATTCACAAATTGGAACCACTTCAGAGAAATAATTGAAGAATCGTTAATACTCGAGATACCTCTGAAATCCAAGGAAGAACTCGTCTCTGCAGTAGAAGTTTTAATCAAGCGATCCAAAAAGCGGCTTGGCAATCAACACCACCGAAAAGTTTAGTAGAAAATAATTCAACTCTCCTCAGGAGGTCAAAAGAAAATAAGCTGATAAACGACGACAACGCAGAAGGTGGCGAAACACTAAACATCCTGAAGACAAAAGAAGCTCAATAAACTAACAGACCAACTCAAAAACTACTGTGCAGTACTAGAAACAAATCGATTCAAAACTATCTGAGGCACTTGACACCTACGGAGAACACGGATTATTCACTCTGGAGAGCAACAAAAAAATTGAAACAACCCCAACAACACATACCACCTATCAGACTTGAAGACAACATCTGGGCTAGAAATGACTATGATAAAGCTTATGCTTTCGCAAGACATCTAACGAAGGTTTTTAGTCCATTTGACACCCAAACCACACCAGGCGTGGAGCAACAAATCTATCAATACCTTGAAGCGCCATTTCAATTGAATCTACCGATCAAGCTCTTTAAAGCCAGTGAAGTCAAGGCTACAATCCTGACGAACTTAAATCCACGCAAATACCCAGGGTATGACTTAATTACGGGTAAAGTTCTTAAAGAGTTGCCAGAGAAAGGGTTTAAGTATATTACCCAATTATTCAACGCGGTGTTGAGACTGAGACATGTACCAGAGCAATGAAAAGTAGCCACAATCATTATGATTCGTAAGCCCGGAAAACTGTCATCTTACAAGCCAATAAGCCTGCTACCAATTCTATCAAGAGTTTTCGAAAAACTTCTACTTCAGAAACTAACACCAATAATTATGGAAAGTAATTTACTACCCGACCATCAGTTTGGATTTCACAAACACCATTCCACCATTGAACAAGTCCATAGATTAGCTGACAGAATTCTGAAGAGCTTTCAAGATAAAAAATACTGTTCAGCTGTATTTCTTGACGTCGAGAAAGCCTTTGACAAAGTCTGGCACGACGGATTGTTATTTAAAATCAAGAAGGCACTACCTCCTGACCACTATGAAGTACTGAAGTCATATCTCACCAATAGGCATTTCCTAGTTAGGTACGGAGACGTTCACACATCGATATCTCCTGTCAAAGCTGGTGTCCCTCAGGGAAGCGTGTTGGGACCGCTGTTGTACATCATATTTACAGCTGACCTTCCGACCTCAACAAGTACTACAGTTGCCACATTCGCTGACGACACAGCAATATTATCATCACATGTAGACCCAAACATAGCATCCGAGAAGTTACAGTCCCATTTAAATAATCTAACTGAATGGTTTAAAAAATGGCGTATTCATATAAATGAATCAAAATCAACCCAAGTAACGTTTACAACTAGAAGAGGAAATTCCCCCACTGTAATCATAAACAACAAACAAATCCCACAGAACGAAACAGTTAAGTACCTAGGTATGCACCTGGACAGACGGCTAACGTGGAGAAAGCATATATTTACAAAGCGTAAACATTTGGGTCTAAAACTCCAAAAAATGTATTATTCGTCCAATTCGTCATATAGGATACAGCTCTGGGGAACAGCTAGTAGATCGAACATCGACATTATAAGGCGATTCCAGTCAAAGGTACTGCGATGCTTAGTCAACGCCCCATGGTTTGTACCAAATGAAATAATTCGGCAAGATTTAGACTATCAACTGTGACTGAAGAAATACACAAGTGTAGTGTTCGTTATCATGACAAACTTAGTGCTCACCCAAACGCATTAGTAGAACACCTCCTGGATCCCGACGATGACGAGCCACGGCTTAGAGATTCAAGCCGCTCGATTTACCAACACGATTCGCGTAAAAGTGAAGTGCAATCAAACTGTAACGGTTAACTTCGGAAATGTTCGCTGGGAATTATGTCGCTGTAAAAGTGACACTGTAGTCAATCAAACTTAACGGTTAAATGTCGGAAATTTAAGATTGTAAGCTATAAAATATATATATATATATATATATATATATATATATATATATATATATATATATATATTTACTTTCAGATGCCGTATGATTTTTTTATTTCAGCAATACTGATGCAAAGATATCCTGTGCACCGCACAACGCACGGTTTTTCAGGGGACGACTTCGGCGCCCTCTGGTGCTGTTGAAATAAATAATATAATTCAAAAAAAAATTGTTTTTGATGCCTCTTAATATATCTTTTCAAATGCACAAAATCTCATATCTCTAAATAAAATAGATTTCTATAAAAAAATTATGAATATTGACCAATTTTCACCCAAAAAAACCAGACGTCCCCTAAAATAATTTCATACTAAAACCACAAAAAATACTCCAATTCAGTTTTCCAAGAAATATTTGTGCCTCTTCTTTATTTTTATTATGTGAGAAACTTTCTTATGACTCCTGTAATATTTGTTGATAACGTAAAACATTAGCTTTAAATAAAAATGCATAGCTGTTAAAAGCAATTGAAGATCCTTGACCATTGAATAACGTCCGTGTCTGCTCGAAAGTAATATATTTTTATAAAAACCTTCCTGATGTTGTCTGACAGGACCTAGAAGCGCCGAATCATATTGTGATGCAAGTTGAAAAGATCTTTTTTACTGATAGTGTAATGAACCATCAGAACAACTTTACAATATACACTTCATATATAATATACACATATTCTATGAGCCTCTTTGTTGATGAAGTGGAGTCTAATGACACTATCCTGGAAATATTAATTGGTTAGCAGGCAGGTCCCAAGGCTATTTCTTTTAAATACTTTAAAGGGTGATAATCTGACTATGGGTTCCACATATGGAGTAGAATATTCTTCTAGACCACCATAATGTTTTATTGCATGGTGATGAATCACGTTTTAACGAAAATAACTTTTAATCAGTGTAAAGTGTTTAAATAGTTGGACACCATAGTACCTCTACTATTTGTTTTTGGATTTTTAAATTAAGACATATTAGAGCAACCCCACAGTTCCAAACGTCTGATTAGAGTTTTACAAATGAGAACCCTATTTTTCAAAAAATTTATGCCATACTGTGGTTGTGAAACAGTAGTTGAATCTTCAATTGTGGTTAAAATTGTTGTATCGTCTGCGAATGTTCCATTTACAAATTTAGGATTACGGGTATGTCAGCTGTGTAGAATAAATAAAGAACTGGACCCAACACGTTACCTTGTCCTATTTGACTTGGTACGATCGAGATTTAAAAAAAAGTTCTCGGTTGATTTTGAAGACAAATGCTTGTTTGATATCTAAAAAAGTTACAAAGCAAAACGTCTTTTTTGAAGTCTGTATATTACAGAATGTCTCATTGTATTAAGCCTTCTACGTCATCAAAATATTTTAGTAATTATTTTTTTGCCAAAATGGATAAAAACAATGTGGATACTATAAATACAGGTAGTGCTACTTGGAAGTAGATGGAGTATGGGTACACTTGTAATTTAAAAATTATACAGGAAAAATTTATCAGCGTTGCAATTTATAAAACTTTTTATAACGACCCCACCACAGAAACATTATATCTGAGAGGATAAAAGCAATCAAATCAAATTGTAGAACATTGTAAAGATCACTTGTAAAAAAAGGGCACAGTATATCTTCCATCCACCTTCAACATCGACTCTAGTTACTTTAGCATTATTTTATGTTTTGATCTAACGGTTATATTTGTACTACCGAAGTTTTATCGTTGTATATATAAGAACATTTAATTACGAGTTCCAAAAAGTTTGCCGAGGAGCAGAAGGATTTCCTCCGCTTATGCGATGATTTATGCCGCTTTTTATTCATATTATTTCTCATTAGCTGCTAAATGTAGACGAAGTTCAGCACAACTTTAATGTATTTCCGCCGGCGTGAGATAACCAGCCTTTCGGCCGGCGAATTTCAAATAGTTACTAGCTGCTATATTATTTATGTGCGATTCGTCCTTGCAGGAGACGCAGGTTCCCACAAGACGTCACGCCGCTATCGATTGACCTTCAAAATCCGAATTATGCCAGACACTGAGGCCTGACCCGAGATCATCGCATGCTCCGTCATAACCTCATAGCGTACCTCACCTCACCGTCTATTGGCCTTAGATTCCGACGGAAGTTTCCAAGATATCGGAAATTAATCGGACGCACACGACGCGACGGCCGCGACAAGGGAGCGGCGAAGGGCGCGAGCGCAGTCCGCAGGCACTTGGCATGCAGGGCCTACCGCTTTCATTATGCAAGATAACGGAAAGGACAAAGGCAAAAGCCGTAATGAAAAATGAAAGATGTAGTAGCCTGCTCTATTACAAGTTATGTACGTATTGATCAGGCCATTATGCTAATGCCACTGTATTGTAGTGACACGGAGTGTGCCCAGAATACACATATTGGGAAAGGGGTTGCTCGAGTGTGTGCGACCATCTCTCCGCATTGTGATTCCTCCCACCAGCGCCAATTTTATGAAAATAAGAAAAGGAAATGTAGATTTAGCAGAGAATATTACACGGAGCTTCGTGTTCTCGCATTCTAAACAACGCGCGCCACGCACTAACGTCTAAACTCGTTCCACGACATGCGTCCCCTGTTTATTTTTTGCCAACCGCCGCCGCTTCTACCTCTGATAATCAAAAACCGTTCCGAAAGTCATAAACCTCTTTGTACCAAATATCATTAGGTACTGTGCTACTTTCTGCCCTTTTTAGGGGTGACAAGTCGCAGGATTTTCTTGTTCTTAAAACCTTTAGTTATATAATTTTCCAAAACTACCAATTTTTTACAATTATAAGCAAATATTAATTTACAGTTACTGAACAGTAAAGCTGCGAATCATATTTCATACACTTATCTTCAGATAACCGATTTTTAGAGCCATTGCTTTATCACAAGAGCCGCTTTGGTCATTTAATATCTTACAGAGATGTAAAATGGTGATCAAAGTTCTAATTCGTTAGTATTTTTTTTTAAGTTTTTTACATCAAGTTTCTCATGATCCAAAACACCAACATCTACCTTCAATAGACTACACGTCTCACAAATAGAGTGAGAAGTTGGTTCTCAACGATTAGATGTAAATCTGTTTCAAATTTGGTGAGAATTCTAAGGTAATTTCTCCCCCCCCTTGATGTATGTTACCCATTAAGGAATTTGAGCGAAACATTGGCCCAATAAATAAATATACGTGCAAAATTTTATTTAAATCCTATAAATAAATAAATATATAGAATATAAAAACTTATACAAATATTTGAGTGGAGGGGAAAGAGAATTCTGGATACAAACAACTACAGTAAAATCTTTGAAAATTGTGACATGATGGTCTCTGAAATGGGTAATATTTCTACAAAATCTACCTAATAAATAAACAATATAGCATTATATATCAACAGGGTTTGATTAAGGTTTTTCGTGCCCTAGGCTGACAATTTTTCACCTGCCTACCCTCAAATTTTTACATGTTTGAGACGTTATCAAAAAATTATAAAAAAGTTGATTGTTTAGACAAAACATTTATTTGATTTTTCAATTTTAGTTACATACATATATACCTTTCAATACATTATACACCAATTCGGAAATCTCCATTTCATTCAAAAACAATTATTTAAAAAACATTTCTTTTCCTGGCTTTAGAATTAACAAACCTTTATACTATGGCATCAAAAGAAGGACTCTCTCAAGACTCGCTCTCAATAAGTAACAGTGCAAAGCTCGTCGTTTTTTCTTGTTTTAACGTTGATCTTAAAAAGTTTCTCACTCTCTTAAGAGCTGAAAAGGATCGTTTTCCAGTGAAGTCCGGTTAGTAAGTGCCTTACTTAGAAAAATTTATAGATGGTTGGCAGTATTGGGGAAGTATACTCCACATCCCATGACTTCAGTAATTCTGTTTTTAGTTTGATTGGTATTCTTATATTCTTTGCCAATACTTTTTACTAAATTTTTTACTAAATTAGAAGTATACTTTTGTAATGGCGAAGTGGCTATCTGTCATATTCTGTTATTTTATCCGAGTGATTTTCAGTAGAAATTCGAAATTCTTAATTACTTTTGTAAAGATTGTTTTTTCACTCTAAGTTGAGCTTCAAAGAATAAACTGCAGTATGATATGTTTCTATCACAAAATATTGTCGTTTAAAAAAGTCTTAGTTTCCATCTTTGTTTTCGCCGAAAGGAACTTTTATTAGCTTTCTCTTCTTTGTAATATCTGTTTTGTGGACGTTAGTTTCACACATAAATTTTGATTTGTTTTCTAACCTTGAGAATTTATCTTCATTTCAAAGAGTGCTTAGAAAAGCTTCTAAAGTACTGTATAGAGTAATGGACTTTGTTGTGTCTGTACTTTCTCCTTAAAACCTTTCACTTAGTTCTCGAGACTTTACAAGAACATTGATACAGAAACATTCTACGTAGTATTAATACCATTTCAAGACTAATTATTTTTTCCCAATATCACATGTGCTTCATAAAATGAGTCTGTAGTCTGATCACTATCAGGAGTAATGTATGTCCGAGTATTAAAAACATCCGGGTACGATTTGTATAATGTTTGACTGGCATCAACACGGCCATTGAATCAGTTTTTAAAGATAAGAAATCCTTTTATTATGAGATCTTTTAGTCGAAGAACTAAAAAAATATAGATTTGTTTATTTCTTTTATTCCAGCCTGAATACATTTGTAGCATCCATATCTATTGCCAGCATTGTAGCAGTTCTGTCCTCTACAATTATTTAAATCAAATGCTAAGAAAATATACGGTCGACATTACAGCATGGCTACCTCTTCATTTTTATTGCCATAGTTAGAAATAAACGTCAAAAATCCTACACAGCAGTGCACATAGCGTACCACAAAAGCTAGTTGGTCTGTGTGGGCATATCTGATGTTTGATCTACTATTATAAAAAAATACTTAGTATTTACATTCTCTTAGACAAACCCTGGCTCAAGTTAGTCTCCTAACTACGAGGGTTATTTTTTTTTTCAAGGTCCGATTGGTTGCTAAATGAAAATCAGAGTCAGAATTAAGAAAATTTTATATGTAACAATGTGATACAACATTAAGCTACTTTTCGACGTAATCGTCGATCCGATTCATACATTTGTCGTAGCGTGGTACCAATTTTCCAATACCTTCATCACAGAAAGCAGCCGCCTGTGTTTTCAGGCAATTCTGTACGCTGGTCTGCAGCTCGTTGTCTGTGGCGAAAGTTTGTCCTCCCAGCCAGCGTTTCATGTGGGCAAACAGATGAAAATCTGAGGGAGCCAAGTCAGGACTGTATGGTGGGTGACCAAAAACTTCCCATCCAAAACGCTGCAGAAAGATCGTTGTTGCAATTGCAGTTTGCGTCATGAAGAAGGACAATGCCTGACGACAACATTCCTCTTCTCTTGTTCTGAATTGCCCTTCGAAGACGTTGAAGAGTCTTGCTGTACGAAGCTGCAGTGATGGTTGTGCCACGTGGCATGAATTCCACCAAGAGAACACCTTTACGGTCCCAAAACACTGTAGTCATACTCGGGGAGTGTGAATGCATCCACTGTTTGGATTACTCTGTCGTTTCTTCAGTTTCGTAATAGACCCATATCTCATCTCCTGTGACAATGCTGTCCAAAACTCATCTCCGTCGTAATGGTAGCGTTGGAGGAAGGTTAATGCGGCGCCCATTCGCTGAGTTTTGTGATGGTCAGACGGCATCTTGGGAACCCATCTCGCGCAGAGTTTGCGGTACTCGAGTCTTTCACTCACAATGGTATAGACAGCTAATCGTGAAATTTCCGGAAACAAATCACTCAACCCAGAAATTGTGAACCGATGATTTCCGCGAATCACCTGATCCACGCGCTGAACAAGACCATCGGTTGACACTGGCTTCCTTCCCTGGCCGCCTGCATCATGAACATCTGTGCGTCCAGCATCAAAGTTCCTGCACCATTTCCGCACTTTGCTATCACTCATGAACGTTTCTCCGTACACTTTACTCATTCGTCTATGAATTTCAGCTGCATTGCTTCCTTCAGCATGCAGAAATCGAATGACTGAACGCAATTCACATTTGGCGGGAGACCCTATTCTTCGAAACATGTTTATGTGCTCCCTACGTACTCAGAAATGACAACCGTAAATCGACGCGTTCCTCGGGCCAACTACAGACACAGCGCAAGACCTCTGCGCACAGACCTAGCGGATTTTCTCCGAAGCTTTCCTTCAGCGACCAATCGGACCTTGAAAAAGAAATACCCCTCGTATATAAATAATTCACTGACATTTATATTTAAAGAATATGAAGCGACACTCCTTCCTTTGTTTTCAAATTTTGCTACATAAAAGAATCGAATTTTGAAATCAGTTCTATACAGCCAAGAAAGTTACAGAGCCTAATATTTCATTATCTCCTTAAATTGGCAGTCCACGGAAAGCTAAAAACTTCACAACTTCAACAAATCTTATAAGAACATTTCACCAATAAAAAGATGCTTCCTTGTACTATTCTGTTATTTTACAGTTCGCTCTTTATAAAACTCCACTTTTATTAATAAATTCTGAAATGCACTTTGTGTTTAGAATTGTTCTCATGCTCATTTCTTATATGATTATTTTTCCAATCATCAAACCTGTTAGTTGCTAGAAACTTCGTTCCTCTATAAAGTTTACACAACGCATAAAATACTCGTCCCATTGATTTTGAATAAACCAACCAATTTAGCTTGATGCGTTCTCCAGTCGTTAACTTTTTATAAAACAACAAGTTTGTACAAAATGGCATACTGTCTTTAGGATTTTTTTAAAGTCAGAAAGTCATTGTTTTGTTGAATGTCACTGTAGGCCATCAGCTCACGAAGTTCATCATTTACGCACCACAATGCCGGGCTATCGAGTGATACGATAGGGTCTACCTCTTTGGGGGTATTTTCAGAGTTCCGTGAGCTTTTAGAATTTTGCTCTACTTGTTTTTTTAACAAATTTCAACCATCTTTGCAATTCATTGTTCAGTCTTTGTGATGTATGAAATGTACATTGAAAGAAGTTTAATTCAAAACTTTATTCGCAAAGGCCGCAATGCTGTCAAAGGTTACTATAGCAACTCTAATTTATTTTAACCACTGTTGTTCGCCCATTCGATTGCCGCGATTACCTATCTGTTCCGCCTTTTATTCAAAAGCGTTGTTCTAGAATAAATCAGAAGGTTTTGAAGTTTAAACTTGAGGGCACGGCTAGAAATGACAAAAACAGTATTAATCATTCTTGGAAGTTCCTTAATAATTTCTTCCTGGTGCCCCCCCGCTGCAGCTTACTCAACCTACGGGTTAATCAGTCCCTATGTATCACATACTAAATGGTATAAAGTAAAACGTTCCAACATCATTTCTGGAGTGAAAAAATTACAAATTTACATTTATTACCATTTCCATTCAAATTATTGTTAATATGCTGCTAAAACACTTTTGTTTAGATAATATCGAAAATACACATAACAAAAAGAGAACTATGTTAGAATATGAGTGCGATGCTTAACACATAATGTTGTTTCCTTTAATTTTTTCCTTGAATTTACGAATAATAATCCCTGATAGAACATCTGGCGTTAACAATTAAAATTAGAAGTTTTTATATTTTACAAAAGCAAGCGTTACTTAACTTTATTTAACAATTGTGTTGAACATTGAGTAGATTCTAAAAGCATGGAAAACTACACCCATTCGAATTTTGCTTAAAGCGAATAAAATAGATTACATTAGACATCTGTAAACGTGCATATTAGTCAGCGTTAACTTTAAAGCTGAAGTTCATAGTTATAGAAATGATGATAACTGAAACATTTATATTTTTACAATTTTTTAATATAATATTTTCAATACTGACTAATTTCACATTTTTTTGTTGAGGTAACTAGTATCTAAAAATGCAGTACATTTGGCAATTCATCTCAGTTTTTTATTTTATAAATATATTTTCTGAAACTTGATAAATTATGGACATAATGCTAAAGGGCGGTAGGAACTAACATCAGTAAGGAGCTTACCAGATATTCGAATGAATATAATTTGGGCAAACTTAAGTTGTTTAGACCAGCACATTAATAATGATTGTCCTTTATTAGAAAGCTGCCTGAAACGCTGCGTACGCGAGAAGTAACCTCAAAAGAGGAGGAAAATTAAAGAGAAAGGGAAGGCGACAAAAACTTTAATTAGTTATTAATAATAGCTCGAAGTTAATATAAAAGTAAAACGGGGGTATTAAATTGTGGGGTTGTTAGATAATAAGAATTAAAAATCTGGTGTGAACGTCACACGACTTTCCTTATCCTATTATTTGGGTAATTTGGCGAAAATCCTGGACTTCAATTTTTTTCGAGTTTCTATTTTACCAATTTTTACTTTAAATTCATGTTTATCTCGTGATAACAAATCATTTTTATTCTCTTGAATTTTTTCTTATTTAACATTGAAACAATATCCAACTGTAAATTTTTTAGATTAGATAATTATCCCTTTGGCCTTGAGACAAATTAATGTGCAAAAACTAAGTCTAAAACAAATTCCGAGAAAAAAACTGTAAATGAAGATGTTATTCCTCCTATTATCTTCGTTAAGTATTTCCCTATTTCAGTTTGGAGTCTAAAATATTATTACATCGCTTGGTGATTATTTAAGACACTGATTTTTAGAAATTTGGTATTATCTTTGGAGAGACAGGCGTGTAAATAGCCGTGCCCTCGTGGTGCGGTGTGGGAAACTAAGTACGGCCCGTTTTGAAACGTAAAACGATAAGGCCCAAATCGTCCCTTAAACGGCCAGCGCGAAAGCGGATGGGGGCGGCTACCGATATCAACCGAAAGTAAAGCCAAATCGCTCACCTGAATCGGCTTCGGCGGCGTTGTTTCACAGTGGCCACCTTGTTGCGATGTCTTCGTGTATGTTGCGGGATGTTAAAACACGACCGAATTGGCCGCGCTGCGGTGTGCGTATGTTTCTTGCGGGTTGGTAAGCACGACCGAATTGGCCGCATTGCAGAGTGCGTAAGTCGCCGGGCTTCGCGCCTGGCTTAGCGGTAGGTCTTTTGCGGGAAATTTTAATTCGACAGCACCTTTCATATCAAAGGGTGCCGCCGACGGCGTATGCAGACTTGTCGGCTGAGCAAAAGCCCATATGCCGTTTTGTGTGCGATGGCAAAACGTAGCGGCAGATATCAAAGCCCCCAGCATGCCGCCGCGATATACAAGCGGTTCAAGGGCGAAAAGGCCGCCACACCAATCTTCGTTTTAAAAAAATCTATACAAAACTTATACTGCCATTTAGAATCAACTTCGGAAATAATTTACGCCTATTCTAATCCAATAATACGCAAAGTATACAGTGGAAAACCTTTATGTACGTTTTCCATTGGTTAATTGTAAGTATTACCGCATAAAATGTATTATAGAAAATAGTTTTATATATTAGCTAACCCTAATAAATGGTGAAATATTTAAGACACTTATGTACGCCAAACAGTTAATGATAACCAAAAAATTCTTTTCAATTTGAACTCGACAAAATATGAAACTATGGTGTTTTTCATCAGCTAAAATTTTTCTCGACTATGAGAAAAAAGGCAAAATCCATCCTTAAAATAGAAAAGTAGCTCGTTTAACTTCGTTAATGAGAGTCTCTATGGTTCATTCAAACCAATAGTTCAACCGAAAATAGCAACAACAGAACAAATTCTATGTTAAAGCTGGTAGTAAGGATGTTTGTAATTTTTTATAAAAGTTGTTGATGATCACATAAAATTCAGTGTAACTGAAATTGGGACATGAAAAACAAAGTAATGATAAAATATATTAATATTTGACTTCGCTTTAACTCAATGTGAAAAATAAATTTAACTCTGTAAAGCCTTTCTTTTTAAACCATATTTTATAAAATCTTATCTGTAGAGAAATTGAATCCAATGAAAGAAAACTTCAATAAACAATTATTAAGAACCATGAAATGTAAAGAAGGTGCTTGTTCTGTTCTGTGTGCAATGTGGGTTATTTTAAGTAAAGCCATAAGTATCACTCACACAAGTATCGATTGCCCTAATATGTGTGTATCTCTTGTATAAATAATTTGCAAGTAAATGATCACAGTGATCTTGATTACCTTCAGCAAATTGATCTTCAATGTGAATTTTAAATTATGAAAGGTACCGCCCACCACGGGCAATATGTTTGTAACCTATTAGGCAACTAAACTAAAAGACGATGGAATAAACAAAATACGAAACTAATATTCAAATGACTAGAGAATCTATTAGGTTATACAAATTTTTGTTTTTATACATTTTATAATGTTTTTTGTGTTTGGTATGGTAAAAATCTTTATCTTTTGATTCCAGATGATCGACAAAATTGAATTTTTTTGATCTTCCACGCCAGAGGACAATAGTACGAGCGATTCATTCTAGTGACTTTCGTTTCGAAAATTAACCATGTTCCAATCGACCATCTATATGTCTTGGTTAAAGAAGACTTTTAGAAGCGGAACCCTCATTATGCACGCGATTTAACAGCTTAACTTGGCATTTCACATGCGACTATGTGGAATCACTTGCGCTAACTCTAATTTGGTGTACAATATGCCAAAATAAGATCCGGTTTTGAAAGTGCTTTGCTACGTGTGACAAAATTTAACTTGTTAATCGTGATCGTTCCAAATGCTGAATTCCTCACTGTTACCTACTTCCTCAACCAAACCAGTTTTGGATTTCAGCTATGCCTAAGGAACATCTATTGAAAATGTAGTCGAAATTCGGCTATAGAAAATCTCAAAAATCTGCAGGTCACTTCTTTCCACTCCTCTGACATTTATTTTCTCGAACAGCATATTTGATATTTGTGTGCTAGAAGGCGTCCCTTAAAATAATTTATGTTACAAACTCGACTAGAAACTATAATGAAAATCTGAAAGCTCAATGGCCAAATACTAAAAGAAAAGTGAGAAGGACTTAAAACAAACTAAAAATCAGAAAAAAATTATTCATTTTATTTCTCAACTACCTTGTGCTAAACTAAAATACGGACAACTCTATTGGCTTATTGGGAGAAAATCCAGGCTGCCGATACATAGTAAGATCTTGATCTACAACCAGATATTAAAGCCAGTTTGGCTATATGGTATACAACTATGGGGTTGCACCAAAGATAGCAATATCAAAACCATACAAACTTTCCAGAACAAGGTACTTCGCAACATAGTAGATGCACCTTGGTGTACGCAACGCTGACTTGCATCGAGACCTAGGCATCCCTACAGTTATTGAAGAGATTAAGAGGTTCACTGGGAAACATGAAGCCAGGCTACACCTTCACAAAAACGTAGAAGCCCTTCAGCTGCTGGATAGACAACATATAATCCGAAGACTGAAGAGAACCAAACCATTTGAGCTTGTGTAAAGTGACTGCATAAAAGCAGAGCACAGTGCGCGAGTGAGAGTGCCTATAGTAGACAGAAATATCTACAGTGCATTGATGGATGGACTATAGTTGTTAAGTATTTAGTTTATAAGATGTATCAGAAACAAATTAATGGTTGATCTAAAAGATCAGTTTTAATTGTCAGCACCATTGGTGTTATATTAAAAAAACCTTGTGCTAAGCCATATTATCAATAAAAGCCTCAGAAAATACTTTGTAAGAGAGCTTACCATAAAGAAAAAAATATTAAGAGTACGTGGTACTAATTTCAAATCACGCAGTGGTCTTCTTAAAAACAAATATCTCAAAATCTATGAGTGGATGTCACAAAAAATACGCAAACTAAACAATTTCAGTTTTCGCTACTTCAAAACAACCTCTTGCAAAATGATTTTCTTAAAGAGGGTAACAACTAATAATAATATATCTTAGTTCAATGGAAACATTTGCTAAAGGAGTCTTTCAGAGTATATACAAAAAATACTAAACTGTTTTTATATTCTTAGCAACATCTCTGGCATCTACCTGATATTTTTCCCGCTCCATACGTTTGTTTGCGTCAAGCGGTGCTTTTCGCATTAATGAAGCGTGAATTACCCGAGCGAAGTTGCTAGTTCTCCATCAAGCGCCTTCCTAGTGGAGAATAGAAAATGTGTTCCAGGTATGGATGACGTCGGAAAAATAAAATACCCGGTATGGATCAAAACTAGCCACTGGACAACGACAGGTGGTTGTACAAAACTGATCCAGCAGAAATCATGGAGGTGAAATGGCTATAAAGTAGATAGCGTAGGCGTAAATGAAATATATGTCTTTAACAGCAATGCCACAGTACATGAAAAACAACAGAAAACTACCACGCATAATTTTTCCAAATATATCCGTTCATACGAAAAAATGGGCTTCGGTTCTCGGCAGGCCTTAATGGTCAAAGGTTGGTAAGAACCTCCAGTCCCGCAGTAATATATGTACATGAAGCGTTAAAAAAAATTTCAAACTCCACTGGCACATATAAAGAAAATGAAAGAAGCCAACAAGAGAAAGTTAGAAGAAGACTGCAAAGAAATTGAAACCTTGTAAACCAAATACGACTAGTATACACTAACGCTCATGGAAGCGCGGATACCTTATTAAAATTCAGTTATACAGTGAATGACTATACCTTTCGTAATAAATGTTTTTTTTTAACACTTTACCATCTGCTTAGACAATATTGCTTTGAATGAAAATAATTTGTCATTTTTGATTTAGATCCAAAAGGTTGGAAAAAATCATAATGCTTTTACGTCTTTGAATTGTCACTCAGCACTTGAAATCTTCATTGCTGTCCCTATCCCTTGTTTTAGATGTCTGTTTACATTAAAAAGAACTGTCAGAAGCTCCGAGTTCCTAGCTCGTCAGTTTATCATCAGACCCTGTGCCGCTTACTTGCGTCTTTGTAACGTCTCGTTTTGAATGTTTGCATTCACTGGCCTCTCTCAATAGAAATTTGTTCAGCCATTCTCACTTTACACCGAGAAAAGCTATCAATGTGTAACATTGCAAAAACATTAAGGGTTTGTGCTTCGACGGTGAATCTTACGTTACAACGCTAAAGAGGCAGGAACTCTTAAAAATCGCCATCACCCTGGGCCATCATGAGTAATATTCGATGCAGAGGATCAGTTCATTAGAGTGATGAGTAAGCCAAATAGAAGATTAACTATCCCAAATACAGTTGCAGGGTTTAACCGGGGACGTAATAAAACAATATCAGTCAGCGTTTTCAGGACGATAATCTTCATAAAGACTAAACGGCTTCAGTGGGCGCAGATCAACATTCCTAGACAATTTGAATAGTAACAAAACGTAGTGAACCAACAAATTCAGATTTAAAATTTTCAGTCAGAAACGGAAAATCTTCGTGCGTTGGTCTAAAATTGAAAAGATGATTCAGGACTGTATTGTTTCAACTGTTAAGCATGGATGTGGGTCTGTTTTAGTATGGAGGAGCTTCTTTTTGGCTGGTATGGGAGATTTAGTAAAAATCTGTGGCATTATGAGAAAAAACATTTTAAAACATTTTTAACGGAAAACGCAGGTTGCGATTAATCGTAAAGGGATTCGTGATAATGCAAGACAACGATCTTAAACATACTTCAAAACTTTCTAAGCACTGTTTAGCAAATCAAAAAGACAAAAAATGCTTAAAGTGATGACATGGACACTACAGAGTCTAGACCTAAACCCCATAGAGTTACTATAGGATAAGAAAGGGGCGTTCCGCGTCCAAAAATCATCCTTTAAATCTTCTTCAAGGTGTCTGGGGCGATTTACCATTTGAAAAATTTGAAATATTAATCGAAATAATATCTAGAATCGTAAAAGTAGTACTAAATGCAAAGGGAGTTTTTTTTATGAAACAAATATTTAATATTCAAGTTAATTTTTTCCAGTGTTCATGATAATTTTTGTTTTTTCTTGTGTTGTATAATATCATATTATATAAAACATTGTTTTCTTACATTAAAGTGTAAATATTTTTTTATATAGTGTTCGTACGTCCATGAGCGATAGTGTATATAACTGTACAAGGTCTGTCTGGAAAGTAATGCGCCCTATTTTTTTCTGCCGCGATTATCCATCGCACAGCGTTACCGCTTGCATGGAAGGGTAGGGAGGAGCCTTGGGAACGCAGCGCAACCCGCGCCAGTCAGCTCCGAGCTCCTGGAGCGTCACAGTGCCTGTTTCAGTAAACCCTTGTGTGAATGCTCTGTCGAAATTAAGATGGAACAAACTCTCGAGCAGCGATACGCGATAAAGTTTTGTTTCAAACTTGAAAAGACGCCGTCGGAGACATTTGAGTTGCTTCAGAAGGCTTTTCATGAGAACTGCATGTCATATTCACAGTGCAAAAGTTGGCATAAAATGTTCGAGGAGGGTCGTGAGGAGGTCGCCGACGAACAACGATCAGGTCGCCCCTCAACGTCGCGAGATGAAAGTTAGGTTGAAAAAGTGCGCGAATTGTTGAATTCTGATCGAAGAATAAGTGTCCGCCTAATGTCAGAAATACTTGACATTCCGAAAACCAATGCACGAGATTGTGACGAAAAACTTTCAAATGCAGAAAGTGTGCGTCAAACTTGTCCCAAGAGTGCTCACCGATGACCAAAAGAACAATCGAGTAGAAGTGTGTCAAGAATTGTTGCAGTCCTGATGTAGCCCGACTTCTTTTTGTTCCCGAAGGTTAAAAACTCCCTCAAAGGACAGCATTTGAGGACCCTGGAGAACATCAAGGCGGCTACGACGAGGTTACTAAAGGACCTCCCAGTGAAGAACTTCCAGGACGCATATAAAGCATGGAAATTTCGTTGCCACAAGTGCGTCGAAGCAGGAGGGATGTATTTCAAAGAATATTAAGTAATTGTACGAATCGGTACAATAAATTTCTTAAAACTAAAATGGGCGCATTACTTTCGGACAGACCTTGTATATATCAAACAGATAATATTGCTCAACGTTGGATTAAATCTGAATTTATAACAATACTAAGGAAAACCAGGAACAAAGAAATGTGAATAATATAGAATTATCAGCTTCCTGTTAAAGGTATTCTTAAAAATCATCCAGAAAAGACAAGTCCGTAACTCAGTTTGAATAGAGTTAACATTAAATGCGGCGTAGATCCCAATGTTAAAGAAACTAAATATATGCTAATCACCAAAACTAGATGTAGATTATAAATAAAGATGCCCTAATGAATAACAAAGCACAAAGAGAGTGCAAAGTTACATATATACATTACCTAAGTACAGAACTTAATGACTAGTGGAATTATTCACTAGAGATACGATGTCATATTGAAAATGTAAGTGTTGCCTTACTTAAAATGTCGTCAGTTTTCAAAAGTCATTTCCGCACTATGTCAATCAAAGTAAGACTCCTCTCGGTTTTGCTTTATGGCGTCGAGTCCTAAACTTTAACAGACGCAACCAACAAGAAGTTCACAGCCTTAAAATCTGGATTTATATACCATAAAACTAATAGTTTATCCAAAGATGAAGAAAAACATAGAAACCAAAACTCGAATGTTTAGGATATACAATAAAAAATAAAAGAAGATGCTGTTTAATACAACTAATATCCGAAGAAAGATCACAGGAAGGCGTGGATCGGGTTGTAGAAGAATTTTTTAGCTAAGAAATCTTAGAAAATGGCTCTCCACACCAACAAATAAACTTTTCCATGTCGCAATAAATAAAGTAATGATATCCATAATAACTTCAGGCTTCGGAAACAGAGAGGCACCCCAAGAAAAAAGAAGAAAAGGACATGTCGTTTATATTTGCAATGCACGATAGCATCAACCTTAGATCATCAACATACCAGCCCGTGCTCTAGTTTTTGTAAATAATTTTACTATTGTAAATTTCATTGCTCGTGAGCGAATACGATTGCATTTTCCCCCTATTTTACAATGTCTTATTTCATTATAATCTATTATAAGTAGGCTTTTCTAAGGATAATTAATAAATTCTTTAAACTGAATTCTACATGGTTAAATATTTCATATTCGAATTAATGTAGTGCTAAAGACAATTATCAAGCTTAATTCTACACTTTTGAAATAAAGAGGCTCAAAAACAGAAATCAAGATAAGGACAACTGAAGGGAAAACTAAATTGGCCATAAATTTAAACGTATTATAAAAAAAAGAAGAAACAAAAATGACTACAATAATTTTATGTAAAAGTTGAAATTATTCAAGAAATATATTGCAAATAAAATTAATATTTATTCATGTTCCTTGTGTCCTTTTAACTCAAAAAATTGCACTAACATCAAATAAATTATTGAAAACCAATAAAGAAATACGTAGACTGACATAACAAAAAAACTCATCGATGACATTTTCCACAATTGCAACCCTTCGAAAGAGAAACTGAAAGGACGAAAGTGAAAATTAGTGAATATAAACTTCTTTAGATTGGTTTATTTGCCCCCTAAGGGTGAATACAAACTTTAGAGTATTTAGGATTTGTTTTACGGATTTGTAAAATCTTATTGTAAACAACACAAAAACTGGAGAAATCAAAATTACTAGTGAAACAAAATTACAACCCTGAATTACAATATTTAATACCATGGTGGTTTTTAGATTATGTGGATTCCAAAGTTAGTCAGAAATATTTAAAAATAAGACCAAGGGCATTACCGTGGTTGTACATGTCAGCACCGATACATGCGATTTTATTTCATGTCTATTAATAATTAAAATTTCTACCAAGTACAATTGTCCATTATTTTATAGCCTTTTATTTTTTTATATACACTGTTGAGCATCAAAGACATAACTTCTACTTTTTACACCAATAGTTGTCCAGATAAATCGTTTAATTGTTATTGGTTTTTACATGTTGTTTACATTTAATGATAACCTTTTATGAAAAATCGGTGATACTGAAATCAAATAGCACTTGTGTTGCCAATATGACAACGTTTGTCTCTTTTATTGTCAATATAATTTTCAAGTAGGAATTTCACATTATTCCTTCACAACTTCCTATATTAGAGAGTACATAATCCAACTTATGCAAGAATTTGGCAAAAATGTTTGTACCAATAAATCTAAAAACGTAGTCCAACTGAGCACATTGTTCAATCTTAAGAATTAAAAAAGACATCATGTTTTCGGACAGAAAGACAATGTGACGTCAGGTAATTCGGCTGACAGTTAGATTCCATTTTGGAAGATATGCCGGCGTAATCCAATTCTGTAACCTTTGCCGGGTAGGCCAGCGCGGCAAGCGGAGCTTTGAAGTGAAAAGCCTCTCCCTTATCCGGACAAAGTTTTCAATGTATAATTCACAATGCAGGAGAACTAGAAAGTGTTTTTGTTCACTTTAACTGGCGGCTATGGGTATAAAGCTGTCCCTGCGACGCTTTACGGTCTAGAAAGCCTAGGCGCGGCGTCGCGAGCGCCACCCGCGGCGATTCCTAGCAACCCGCGCACCAAGCGCCCATTTCTAGACCGGAACTGCGAAATTAGATGCATTTAACGGGCCTACGTTCCGTTAATTGCCGCGCTCGGCCATTCTTCACCGCGCCGGGACGGCCGCCCTCGTGGAGGTCGGCGGATGAGAAGGGGCTCGGCTGTGCGGTCCATTTGGGTTGTCGTAGATGCGAAATAAATGTGGGAAGATGGAACCGCAAGCGTCCGTCATCTTGTTAAGTCCTGAGTGGCAGGCATCTCGCTGCGAATAAGCATCGTATTTGTTCCCGGCGCCCGTTAATAAAGCCGTGGCTGTCCGTGAAGGCGAGGATAGTTATTAAATTCCGTGAAACGTGATATGGCGCCGCGACGCCCGCCGCACACCTTCGTTTTTGCCCGCACGAGGATTTTGTCATTACCCGCGCGCCGGTATTGTTTCTTTCGTTATCTTATTTGCGGCCGTCATGTTTCCTTATTCCCCCAATTCCAGAGCTGTACATAATTCCATCATAATACGTTTTCATTCATTTTAGGTTCTGGCATTTTTCCGCCGTTATTGCTCTTTCCGTTGCGTGAAATTCCCAGCTAAACAAAAGCACGATATTCCCCCGTGTCGCACTTATTTCCTTCCTTCATTTTTCTTTGCTTCGACCTCGACCCTTTCACGTCCCGCGATCGATCGATCATTCGGTATATTGGTTCAAGAACATCTTATCATGAATGACAAACGAATGCTCGTCGTTAATAAAAAAGCGTGTAGTTGTAGAAGAATAGTAAAATTAAACATGTAAAGGTCATTATAGCAACAACGACAGGTACTTTTTAATAATATCCACCTCATCGCAATTATGTTTTCGTCTGCTTCCTCACAAATTTGATAAAAAAATAATATAACACAGTTTTTTTTTTACAAATTAAACTATATCTATTTGGATTTAATGTTTGCTTATCAGTTAGTACCTAAACTATAAAATTCTTAAACTGTTATCCTAAAGATTTTACTATGAAAATGAAATTTAATAGCTACTATGGATTTTATAGTTTTATTTCATATGTTTATTAAATTACTATGTTTTATGCTTCCTAACCCACATTTTAATTTTCTCCTTTTAACTCGGTTTTCAAAAATCAGTGGAGTACGGCCCGTGCATTGAAACAGAGTGGACGTGTGCGAGCCAAATTTTTACCTGCGATATCGCCGCGCCCGAGTCGCAGCCTTAAAGTCAGGCATACTTATTTATTTAATAATTTAATACCCATGTAATCAACTTTAATATTAATGTTTCCCACTGTCAATGGGAATAATCCGCCATCACAAAATAACTCCAATATGTATCAACAATATGGTTACCCACCCTCCTATCAACAGCAACAGTATACTGTAAACAGTATACATTCAACACCACCACTCTTCGAACAAACACCATTAAAGCAGTATGCAGTGCCATCAATCCCACCGGTTCAACCCTCTCCGTATTATACAATGCCCGTAATGCAATATCCAAGGTTGTCTCAAGTGAATTACCTTCCCGCAAACCTTGCCGCAAAATAATCAAATAGAAAAGACCAGCAAGAAATTTTAAGTAATGTCGGCGAAGACGAAAACATGGCTGATAATAATAACACTTGGCAAGTGGTTCCTGGCAATAAAAGGAAAAGACGGAAATATAACCCACAATTAACTCAAACATTCAACTTAACACAAACAAACCAATACTCTACGTTAACAGAGGAAACAGATGTACCAGGGGCTAGCAGCAACACTAATACTACGGGTCAAACTGTTCAACTGCCAAAACCACCGCCAATCTTTGTTCAAGGTGTCGAAAACTATCAACAAATGGTAGCTAGCATCACGCACATAGTCGAAAAGGAACAATATACCTCTAAATGTATGGCCAATAATGTCGTTAAAATCAATGTTCACACGCCTGACTCATACAGGAAATTGACCGCCCATTTTTTAGATACCAACGTTATATTTCACACATATCAAAACAAGCAGGAGAGGGCGTATAGAGAGTTGTACGGCATCTACACCCCACAATCCCGATAAATGTAATAATAGCAGAATTGGCAGCAAAAATCATAAAGTTCGAAATATTAGCAACATCAAACACAAACAAACTAAAGAAGCCCTGCCGTTATTCTTCGTGGACTTGGAACCGGCCGATAACAACAAAGATATTTATAAATTGCAGTATCTGCAGAACCTAAAGATAACGGTTGAACCACCTAAGCAAAATAAAAATATAGTACAATGTACAAGATGCCAAAACTTTAACCACACGAAATCATACTGCAATCGCCCATATGCGTGTGTCAAATGCAGCGGTAACCATGATACAAGAACGTGCACCAAAATAGGGATACGCCGGCAACGTGTATCTTATGCAATGGACCACATCCTGCCAACTACAAAGGATGTATGGTCTATAGAGAATTACAAAACAAGACCTACCCAAATACACAGCAACCAAAGAAACAACCTGCACAGTATAAGCCAGATATAAGAAATTTTCCTCCTCTGCCAAAACCTAATGTTTACGCTGATATGCCGATGCATACCTATAGCCACGTTACAGCAAATAAACCAGACTCATCTAATGACCTCACCCTCGCACAATTCCTTGCCGAGTTTAAGGGAATGTTCAATCAACTGCTACAACAAAATAGCATGATCCTCAACATGCTCACAACAGTAATTGCCAAATTAGTTAAATAATGTCTAAATTCATACGTATTGCATTATGGAATGCCAACGGCCTCCAATCTAAAAATTGGAGGTAGAAGTCTTCCTTCAAATGAACAAAATTGATGTACTACTCATAAGTGAAACACACTTTACAACAAGAACGTTTATAAAATACCTCAGTACAGCATCTACCACACTGTACACCCAGATAATACAGCCCATGGTGGCGCAGCTATTATTATTCGAAACTCGATAGTTCATCATGAATTACCAAAATATGAAGAACCGTTCCTGCAAGCTGCCGTTATCGGAATCAGTAAACTTCCTAGCCCAATCACACTAGCCGCTGTATATTGCCCTCCAAGACATAGACTAACCACGAACATACTACAACCATTCTTCAACACCCTTGGAGGAGATTTATAGTAGGTGGCGACTTTAATTGTAAACATACAAGGTGGGGTCTCGATTAATAACTACAAGGGGTAGAGAACTTGAAAAAATTCTTACTAACAACAATTACATGCATTTATCAACCGGTACTCCAACATACTGGCCGACTGACGTGAACAAGATTCCAGATTTATTAGATTTTTATATAGCCTCGGGCATTTCAAGAAATTATGTGGACGTCACTCCTAGTTTCGATCTATCTTCGGACCACAGCCCTGTGTTAGCTGTCATTAGCGCTACAGTTATCCAAAAGCAGCCTAAGCCAGTACTTTGCAATAGACGAACTGACTGGGACAAATTTAAAGTACACGTCCACCGACATATAAATATTAATATAAGCTTAAAACACCGAAAGAAATAGAGATCGCAGTTAATCACTTTATAACAACAGTCCAAGAGGCAGCCTGGAATGCTACACCAATGAATATCCAGAAAATCGAGTCATTTAATGTTTCTAGAGATATAAGTGAATTAATAAAAGAAAAAGGAGAGCAAGGTCAATCTGGCAACGTACACACAACGTTAATGATAAAACCACATACAATCGACTTACTAATAAACTTAGGAAGAAGATGTTAGAGGCGCGTAATGAAACATTCCATAACTACATAACCAACTTATCCAAAGAAGATCACAGTATATGGAAAGCCACTAAAGGATTTAAGAGACCCCAACAACAAGTCCCGCCGTTACGCAAAAACGATGGCTCCTGGGCAAGATCAGACAAAGAAAAGTTGAACTTTTGCCCAACATCTGGCAGACGTATTCACACCTCACTCTAATGAAATTGATGAAGATGTTAACAACTTTCTCGAAGCACCACTACAACTATCACCCCTATAAAAAATTCACAATTGGTGAATTACAAAATGAAATAAAATGGTTAAATAATAAGAAAGCGCCGGCTATGATCTTTACCACGACAAGGAGAACAATTCTTATTGGCACTCTTTAATGCAATCCTACGCTTAACATACTGGCCTTACAATTAAAGTTTGCACAGGTCATCCTAATATTAAAACCTGGCAAACCACCAAATGAAGCTCAGTCTTATCGCCCAATTAGTCTACTGCCTGTCGTGTCAAAACTCCTAGAAAAATTAATATTAAAGCGAATAAACGAAAATAGTCTACTTGAAGAATGGATTCCAAATCACCAGTTTGGATTTCGCAAAGGACACTCGACCATAGAGCAATGCCACCGAATAACCAATATTATTCAGCAATCATTTCATAGTAAGAAATATTGCTCTGCTGTATTTTTAGATGTGCGGCAAGCGTTTGACCGTGTTTGGCACAATGGGCTACTATTTAAAATTAAACACATCTTTCCACATCAATACTATCTCCTGCTTAAATCTTATCTAACTAATCGACACTTTCAAACCAAAGTTGGTATGGAATATTCACAACTGTATCCAATCACGGCTGGTGTTCCCCAAGGAAGTGTGTTGGGACCACTCTTATATCTGATTTTACTGCAGATATACCGTCGACACCAACCATAACATTGGGGACATTTGCAGATGACACTGCAATCCTGGCATGTCATGAAGATCCACAAATCACAACTAATATCTTGCAAGAGGCACTAAGTACAATAGAGGGTTGGCTGGAAAATGGAGAATTAAGGTCAATGAGACGAAGTCCAATCATATAACATTTACCACAAGACGATCACAATGCCCACCTGTAAGCTTGAATAACGTACCCATCCCGCAAGCAAATGCAATTAGATACTTAGGTCTCCATATGGACACAAGATTAACGTGGAAACCACATATAATAAAAAACGCAAAGAAATGGACATCAAAATTAAAAAATGTATTGGCTCATAGGAAGAAACTCTCAACTCTCAACAGAAAACAAATTACTGGTGTACAAATCTATCATACGACCAATATGGACATATGGCTGTGAACTCTGGGGTTGCGCCAGCTACTCAAATATTGACATAATACAACGTTTCCAGTCTAAGACATTAAGAAGTATATTCAATGCTCCCTGGTATGTTTCAAACCGTACCCTCCACTTTGACTCCAACGTACAATATGTGCGGGACATAATCAGACAACGGGTTACAAGCCACTATGCTCGGCTAGTGGGACACACTAATAACGAGATTACACCGCTAACACAGCAGCCAGTAATGAGACGACTTAAACGGAAGTGGCCATGAGACTTGACAGAATAAAGAAATCATACACTACGCCTTCAAATGGAGGTAACGAGACTGCACCACTGGGTGCACCTCTCTTCAAATCTATTCCAAACTTCACGCAATTAGCTCATAGAATTTATTGTAATTAATTCTGATTGCTAATGTACACGAATTCAATAAAAAAAAAAAAATCAGTGGAATTTAATTCTCTTTTTCACTAGCTAGCTTAAATGCAAACTTTTCATTAATGTATCATAAGCAATTTTATACGTGACTTATGTCATTACTAAGACAAAGTTACGTATTTGTAGCTTTTTTGACACCGTCACTTTCAAAGAAACTTTGACCACAATTCTAAATATGAATACCGAACGAACCAGCATTGATAACGAAGAGTCAGCCATTTTATTTATTATTATGCATATTGTGATAATCATTATTAAATTGTCCGCTCATTAACTACGACTGAATTATATTCATTATAATTTTTATGTACCTCCCAAAATTGACAATTTTCTAAAAACCAGACAAATAATACTGAAAATGAATTAAAAATTTCAAAACCGTTTTCCCCTTCTTTAAAACCATTATTAATCAGCCGAAACGAATGTATACCACCAGGGTTTTCAAAACTACATAAGTATCACGTAATACTGTCCAATAACCGTAGTATACTAAAGTGTTATGTCCACAAACCTTTGTAAGGCAGTGCAAAATGAAGTCACAATTACCTTTTCTCTTAACAAAACAATTTTTCATTTCTTTAACATTGCATAAATGGGTGGCTAGTTTTCGAAACGTTTACCTTCGGAATTATAACGGTCATCATCAGTAATGATGAAATTCTGGTAGGCTTAGTCATGTTCCATCACCAGAGGCTAAAGCTTATGGTTTCTCCATTTTCCATATACATGCTGATGTAAATCACGGATATGTCACTTCTGAATTAAGTAGAGGGCGACAAATACTGTGAAGCCAAAGACAAACCCCAATGCGGATATGTAAGGTAGGTACAGAATGTACCCGCGGACCAAATAGAGGAACTGGCAGAGGCCAGCAGTACCTGTCAGTACTGGAGTAGGGTAAATAAATAGTGAATTTGGACTGGCTTACTCACAGAATAGTATAGGCATGGCCAGAATTGCTGAAATAGTTATACTACTCCCATAACGGAAGCAACGGGAAATCACCGTTATTAATATCCCTAGTTTGTCATTAATGGAAATGAATACTGAAGAATTAATAGCCCCGAGTTCCTGGTACACCTTAAATGGGACAGGGGTGCGAAGAATCTCCGGAGGATGTCCAAAGATGATGAACACCCAAATTGGAACATGAAATATCAGGGGTTTTAAAACAACCTGGCAAATTAGATAACGTTATTAAGGAGATGGAGGGACTCAAATTAAAAGTTCTAGGACCAAGTGAAATAAAATGGAAAGGAAGTAGCATCGTTAGAACAGAGATCAGAAAAGCTATACACTACTCAGGAAATACCGAACGACATGGACCCCATGGAGTGGCCATTTTACTCAATAAAGAACTATGGGAGGCTCTTACAAGCTTCGCGCCGGTGTCGGAAAGAACAATGACAATACAGATAGACGCAAGACTAAAAAAGATAAATTTAATGCAGGTATATACCCCAGCTGCGGAGAAACAACAAAAAACACAAAATACACATAATCATGGGAGACTTTAACGCCAAGATTGGAAAAGGGCAAGTACCGAGAATAGTAGGAAAGTTTGGTTTGGGTAATAGGAACAAAAGAGGAGATATAATGGTACAATTTTATCAGGAACAAGAACTGGTGGTAACCAACACATTTTGAAGCCTGCCGCCAAGAAGACTATATGCTTGGACATCTCCAGCTAACACAGAAGAAAATATTCAGAGAAATCAAATTGACTATGTGTTGATTAACCAAAAATATCGAAATAGCATTAAGAGTGCCAAAACACACCCGCGCTGGCGCTGACATAAATTCCGATCACAATCCAGTAGTAGTAAAGTTTAAATGCACAATGAAAGTCGTTAAAAAATAAATTTAATAAAAAGATAGAAGTAAAGAAACTCAAGACACCAGAGATAAGAAACAAAGTAGCTGAAAAGTTGAAAGACTGGGCAAAGAAAAGCAAACAGAATAATGCCAACAGTAGAGGATAATTGGAAAAATACAAAATAAATAATCTATCAGATCGGAAGAGAAATATTATGGGTAGAAAAACAAGACAAAAAAAAAATGGATGACTGAAAAAATACTAGGAATGATGGACGAAAGAAGAAAGTACAAGAACAATAGTAAAACTAAATATGATAGAATTAAAAGAGATATAATGAAGAAAAATAGATATGTAAAGAAAAAGTGGCTTACTGAGAAATGCGAAGAAATTGAAGAGTTACAGAGAAATACGATTCTTTAATCTTCATAAGAAAATAAAAGAGATGACAGGAATAAATAGATGAAAACAACATAACATTTTAATGGATGAGGAAAACAATATTTTAATCAAGATAAGCGAAAAGAAGAACGTATGAAGAAAGTATATAGAACAATACTTCTTAGATAACAGAGTGGAGAAACAAGACATAATTTAGAAAAAGAAGGACCTCGTTATTAAAAGAGAAAGTTCAAAAAGCGTTGAAGAAAACAAAGGAAGGAAAATCTCCAGGGCCTGACCAGGTAAACATAGAAATCCTTAAAATTCTGGAAGATGAAGATATGAACTTTCTGCTGGAAATGTTTAACCAAATATACAACACAGGGATAATACCGTAAGAATGTTTGTTGATGTTTACCTTCATAACTGTCCCGAAGAAAGCTAATGCTAAAAGTGTAAGAATTCGCACAACAAGCCTCATGAGCCAAGTATTTAAAGTGTTCTTGAACAACATGCATGAAAAGATAAGGAAAAAATGTGACAAAACACTAAGTAACAACCAATTCGGATTTAGAGCTAATGTAGGCACAAGGAAAGCCTTATTTGCCTCACAAGTCTTAATCCAGAAACGTAGAGACATGCAGAAGGACGTTATCATAAATTTCTTTGACTACGAAAAAGCGTTTGACAGAGTAAGACATGAACAACTTATTCAAATACTGGAAGAAATGCGCCTAGATGGAAAGGATATACAAATAATTTAAGAATTTGTATCGGGGCTAAACAGCAGCCATTAGAATTGAAAACGATAGTACAGAAGAAATAGAAATAATACGAGGAGTAAGACAAGGATACATTTTATCGCCAAACCTGTACAACTTATACTCAGAACATATAATGATAAATGCGCTGTACGGGAGAGAGGCAGGAACTAAAGTAAGTGGTGAAGTAATAAATAATATTCGATATGCCAACGACACCATTATGGTTGCATCGACTCAATAAAATATGCAAGTCTTGTTAGACAGAATGCATGAAAAAAGTAAAAGATTAGGTCTCAACATGAACATCCAAAAAACGAAGTTTATGGTAGTAAGCAAGAAGAGAGACCTAAATGTGAGACTTACGGTAGCAGATAGCAACATAGAGCGAGTACAGTAATATAGATACTTAGATACATGGGTAACAGAAGAATGGGATAGTGGCATGGAAGTTAAAACAAGAATAGAAATGGCCAAAGACGGATTTAAAAAGATGAAAGTAATGTTATGTAATAAAGAATTGAGCATCGATCTACGACTGAGAGTAGTTAACTGTTACATATGGCCAATATTACTGTACTGCTCAGAAGCATGGACTCTAAAGAAAGACATAAACGCAAGAATAGAAGCATTCGAAATGTGAGTCTTCCGGCGAATATTAAAAATCTCATAGACAGAGCGATATACCAATGAGGAGGTCTTAAATAGAATAGGAAGAGATAGAGAACTTTTACACATAGTGAAAAGAAGAAAAGTCGAATATCTGGGACACGTACTGAGGCATGATAGATATGACCTACTACAGAAAATAATGATGGGAAAGATAGAAGGTAGAATAAGGAAGATGTCGTGACTCAAAAACATAAGAGAATAGACGGGGATTACGAGAGCCAGCACCCTTTTTAACATAGCAAGAAACAGAGAAAGATTTGCAGAATAACAACCAAATTTCACTAGTTGGCTTGCGACCATTCATGTTGTCACATATGCAAACAGTTTTTTACCAATACTACAAAACTAATTAACAAAATTTACGCTGCGCAATATAATAAAAATCATTTTGTTTCGATGAATGCCTTAATAAAATCTAATCAAATGTTGGAACGTTTCTCCTTAAGAGCTGCAGACAACATTTCGTGCTATGGTTTTTTGAGTCCAGGGCAAAGGGGCGTTTTATTTATTGTAAAGGTTTACAATGTAATTTAAATCAGAGCTCTGTACCGACTAATTCATTTTTGTATGTTATTAACCGCAAGCTATTCTCTCGTGGCCCCTGTTTTATGGTAAAAAGCATTGTTTTCCTAATACAAGTAGCCGTCATCACTGAACGTTCTTCTATCGCAAATAAAACAAAACTGGTCAAAATAACTTTGTATCCTCCCACATTTAAATTAATTTTCAGTTTTACATTCCATGAAAAACACTCTTACACTACAACGCTATTTTCTCTAAATTTCATTGCTGGCGCTACATATTCTGATTGGTATGGCTCTAAGCATTCACTACACCTGTACACTTCACTCAAAATAGCTTATGATAAAACGCGATTTGCCGCTCTAATTCCTCACGTTTCTGGTCGCTCATAGATTAGTGATAATTTTATTTACATTACTGCAAGCTAGGCTTATTCTTGGTCTTGTGGGCTGTTTATCAATTATAAAGCCCTTTGTATTATTTTCTCGACTTGCTGCCATAGTACAGTAACATTACAAAATTCCTCGGTAATATTTTCACACAAAAACTTTTTTCATGCAATCGTACTCTTCAAGGAATTGTTATCCTTTTTTATTTATTTTTATCGTGGTTGCACTTTCATATTCCCACCTTGCAATCATCACAATGATTAACAATTAACTTATATATATATATTATGAGTTAAAATATTTTTGATCCAGCCGATAGCTACAAACCACGTTCAAAGTCACTCTCCTTTGACTTACCAATTCTGCTCCTACGACTTAGCACTACAAACTATAAAGCTCTATGCTCCTTTTATATCTGATTGAGCATAGCGACCCTTATACGTTAGTTTAGGAGTTATAGAAACGCATTTGTATATTACTGATCTAAAGTTCTACAAGTAAAGGGTACGCGGCAGCTTTGACCTTTTTAAAATTGCCCACCACTTCAATACAGACTTAAAAAAGCTTGGTAGATATTACCATCAGCGTATAACATTTTGTTTATTATTATTATATTTTTTTATTGTACCATTGCTAAAATAGTGGAAAATTTTCATCTTTAGTATTAAAACCGTGATAATTTAACTTTGGGCAATATACAGAAACACGAAATTCATTTGATATTGGTAGAAAATGAGAATTTCAAAAAAAAACAGTAACGTTAAAGACGGTAGTATAATAAAAGCAACTAAAAGGTTACAATTAAACAAGAAGTGCATCACTTAAACTTAGGGGCGTAATAACAGGGATTTGATGTTCTTTTTAATATAACGTTCAAGTGCAATTTTTGCTCTTAACAGTGGTGAATAGCAAGCTTAAATTTATTTAAATTACTTATTTAATTATGTTTATGTGCGTTAACACAGATATCTACCAATTAAAAATCACACTCTCGAATTCTGTTTGTCTACAATATATTTTATTTCGAACTAGGACAGTTCATTTCCCTTCTGGTAACTTGACTTCACTGGAACCTCCTGGTACAATCTAGAAATTTCCATATTGTTCTAGCCCTTGCATGCGTACAAACACCACGGAAATCTCAAAGGCAGTTGTCCGCTCGACCGTAACGGATCGACGGCGACCCCAGTATTAACCGCAAACTTATGACGTTATAATAACAGTCCACTTTAACCAAAAAATCAATTTTACAAAACAATTTCCCCCAATGCTTGAAAGTAGGCACTTAAAAATTTGATTAATTGATTTTGTTAGAACCTAAACATTTTTAATTACAATCATCTTGTATACCCCCGTGATATTAAAAGAAAAAAAACAAGCTGCTGCACCTTACATACAATTCCACTAGTTTCCTTGTATAGCTACATAAAGTCATAGATAGATGTAACTCACTTATTCCAATAAATTCTGGGAAATCGTTTACTGTGATCGCCTTTGACTAGTGCATCACGTCATATTTCCATAAGAATAGAGATTTTCACGTTTTTCTTTATTTTTCACTTTCTAGTATTTCTTTTTTCATGGTGATGTTCTATCAAGTAGAATTTATTTGGGTAGAATGAAAAAAAAAGGATTAAAAGAAGGGAAATGAATTTAAACTCATCGGGATGGCCATTCTAATATAAAAATTGAAAGTATTATTTGAAATTTCTCGTAAAGCCTTATTATATAACATTTTACAATATTTGCTTTTTTTATTTCTGAAACAACTTACTAGTACAAATGGTTTTGGAGATTTGATTTCAGTATTTGAATTCATTAAACGCATGTCAGTATCCCATGCTCATCGTGTAACTTTTCGCAAAAAAGAACTTTTATAAATATAAACAGCTTACAATCTGTAAGTTTTGAAAAGAATATGAGAATGAACTGCCACAAATTCAAAATTTTCTCCCAATGGTAAAACCGTAACTGAGGAAACAAAAATACTTGCTCAATAAGAATACTACTAAAATGCACACGTTCTCCTGATACTGATAAGCTTACCATAATTATTAACATTGTCTTGAAATACACTACATATCTTTTTGAAAATAATTATTAATTTTACTCTGCGTGAAAAAAAATTATTTGTTTCATAAATTAAAGATAACATTTATAACTTCAAGTTGAAGCAAGAGTAAATGATTCTATATTAAGAGAATAATATCTTGAACCAAAAAGGTACTATAACTCCTTCAAAGATGACACATTACGCAACTATGACAGAAACATCCAAAAATATGCTCATTTGTCAGTTTGTCTGAAGATAAAATTTTAGCTTATCTCACTGCCGATAAGCAAATTGTGCTAAAAAATTTCAAATGCTTTCAAAGTGTCAGGTCAAGGTATAGGTGGTTTACGTTCAAAACAGTTAAAAGACACTATATCTATATGACCTGAAAAAGCTGGGAGTTGTGCACTTATTATAATTACAAAATTATACAATTTTTTCTTGGCCAAGAAAGTGATGGCCTATTTCCATCAGAAATTCATTACATCAATTGACTGTGAGGATAGAATGTAATAAAATTTAAAATAAAAATTTTCTCTATTAAGAAAAATGTGATGAGTAGTTTAGGAGCTACGGGGGAATAGATGAATATTCATACTAACTAACTAACACACACAGACTGCTAAAATCTCCTTTGACTTTGTCATAATCAGGTAAAATTATAGATAATGTACTGTTAAAGGTCGACTTTTCCAACGTCCCCAAATCAAAACAAGTACGGACATGGAACTCCGGTTTCACAGATTTCCGGGGCTTCTATACATGAACAAAAATTTGTGGCTACTTCCGGCCAAACCGGTCTTGAGATTTTCCTATCAGGCTGATTTTTGGCGTTTGAACTTGACTTATGGTCCTTAGGTGAATACTGAAAACGTTGTCTCTATCTATCACAAATTATAAGGCGTGACAGATGTCAGAAGGAATGACATATTGGAAGCTGTATCCGCTAAACATCCTTATTGCATTGTTGTAGGATATCCCACCTATGCCAGCTCGCGGATGTGAACCCCGTAGGCCAAGGGCTTTCAAATGATACCCCCCCTTATGTATTTAGGATTCAGTAGTTTTCGAGCTGAAAGTCGCGACGGACAGGCAGACGTCCACACCGATTTTATTAGGCTTCCCTTTCAGGTATAGAAGCCTGAAATGAACGGAAATGCTTACCATGATCCATAAACAGTTTTCTCGCTTTCTTCATTTTTGGCTATAAATTCCGAATTTAATGTTTGGTATTTGAACAAAATAACCCCAATAAATGATTCTAATACAGTTTTCAGGACTTGAACCGATTTATTAAATAGGTCCCCAAAAGTTTTCAAAAAATTTACTTTGCATCTGATTGTTACTGAATATCAATATGAACAAAAATGGGTGCATGCTTACTCTACTAATCTCCTGATTAGAAATCAAAAATATGTGGTATTTGTCTCCCGGTATTCCTAACTTCACATTTTGTCTCCTATATACTCAAATATGTGGACGAAAATGTTAACAACGAAAATCTGAATACTTTGCCTAAATGCCTAATTTTTCAAATATTTGGGATAGCTTTAATGTTCAAAAAATTATCAATAATAAACTTAACTTTATAAAAACAAAAACGCTCAATTTAAGACCCTTCAATGTTATAATGTGATAATTGATTCACGGAAGAATCAAGACTTTTAATGTACATTGTTTTCAGGTTAGGATAAAAGTTCATCAAAGCCATAAATAAATTTCATTGCGGATCTATGATCAATTAGAACAGCACATATGGTTTACCTTACTTGAAGAACAAGAAAGGTTTTTTCGATAAATTAAAATTATTAATCGCTCATTAACTTTAGCTACGCCTGAACCTAATCAATATAATATGTCCTTTGCACTATAGGGGAAAAATCGACATTTCGTTTGAAATATTACTTGCATAGGTAGTTTACTCGCCACAGCGACAAAAGCAGGTAAATGAAAACGCAATCAATGATCTACAATTAAATCATAAAATCATTTATCGAATTAGCAAAAGCGTTCGAACCTTAATGCCAACAAACAAAAGACTTTATAAGTACTGTAAATTCCCTTTTAATTTTAGATTCAGATGATCCGGAAGCCAGCATGAGAGATCACAAACGTTCGAAACAACAAAAGGGATAAGACAAAAATGCGTCCTAAGCCCTTTATGGTTCACAATAATTTTGAACGAAACTATCAAAAAAAGCCAAGCAAAATAATAAACATAAAGTAGGGATTGAAAACTAAAACACATAAAAATTTCAGAATTGTTATACAAGGACAATATGGCCAGTATTGCAAAAGATGAACGGACAATAAATAATAACTTAAATATTATAAGAACAACTTAAATTCAATTAACATGAAGATCAACAAACTCAAACGAAAACAATGATTGTAAGTAGGCAAGAGAAAACACATCAGATAAAATGGGAAGAAAGAACATTGGAACAACTCAACAAGTTTAATTACCTGGGGACAATATTACAAAACGGAAGAATAGACGAAGAAATAAATGCAAGGACGACAGTAGCAGGAAGACCTTTCTAGCAAAAAAGAAATACTAAAAAAATAAAACAGATTTTTAAATCCGATCTTCACCTGTAGGTCTGAGACATGGATTCTAACACAAAACCAGATAAACAAAATTCAAAGTTCATATGATATTCCTATGAGAAATAGAAGGAAAACTAGGAAAAATAAAATAAAGAATAATACTTTTACAGAAATCCTGAAAACAAAACATTATTCGGACACGTAATGCATGAGGATGGGTGAAGAAAAAACGCACAAGAAGAGTGTTCAAAGCAAAACCTTATAAAAAGAAGAAGAAAGGAACACCGAAAATACAGATATAAGAAGTCAAAAATGCAGTGGAAAAACGTAACTTTAAGTGGCATGAAGTGAATACAAAAGGCACAAGACAGAAAAGAACCGAGAGAGAGATATGCAAACGAAAAACACAATGACCTAAGTTCAACTGCCTCACACCAGAAAGGGTCGAAAAACCTTAGAATGAAATGAGTAAGAAGGTATGATCCGAAAGTCAAGTTTCACAATTCCTTCACATTCAGGCAAGAAATGTGTTCAGAACCTTTTCTCAAAACTTCATCATGGATGAAGTATATAATTTATAGAATATTTTCTGTTATTGCGCTATGTTTCCCTGTCAATAATAAAATCATATCTATGTTGACATGAATTATCTTAAGTATAAATTTACAAGTTATTCTTAAAAAACGGAATTTTATTGTCCAAAAATGTGAATAATAAATCACGTGTCACTTATTATGTTTTAATAATATTTACTATTTGTGCAGCCTACGCAAGAAATAATTTGCATAAGTGCTTTAAGTATGAAATGATACACCAAGGAAAATTAATTTTATCAAGGTTTTTAATGCACACATTCGTTTTCAGTTAAGCAGAATCATAATATTTCGTCATGCTAGCATCTGTAGGGCTGCAACACTAATTTTACATTTCAATGCGTGTTACCACTTACGCGAACACGAAAACAATTTCTGCGCAATTGCAGTTTTGCACTATGGAACGGAGTAATGAAACATGTTGACGTTCAGATAGATGGCTGTAGTTGGGTTCTCATTTGTAAGAGCTTCCCCGATGAGTCATGCAATGGAGCATTGCGACAGATCGAAGCTTTACGGGCCCTATTACTTTGTGCGCACGTGTACGCAGCTTGTAACACTGCCTCTTTCTTAGTATTTAGAAATTACACTGATGCTATTAAATTCTAATTTCAAAGTTAACAACATGAAATATACTATATTCGTTAATTCGCAAATGTGCAGAAATTAAATCATTTTTACACCAAAAAGGACTATGTTAATAATCGAATCTCAATAGATTCCGGAAAACATAGTAATACCTTCAATCTTACATTCGGAAAGTTCTAGATTTGAATTTATGGAGAATTGTTTAGGCAACCAAAGGATATTTTAATTATAATATATTATTAGTTGTATTAAATAAAACGAAAGGCTATAATCCATATCTGGTATTTTCCACTTTTTAATGGACAAGAATTATGGAGAAATAAGAACATATATTAACAAACTTTAGTACTAATTCAAAGTTTAAAAGCTTTTGTAAGAAGTTAGAAATAATTATTTTCTTTTAATACAAATAAACACAAGCATATAAAGTATCGTGAAATGAAGGTAATTCTTACACTAGCCAATCGCGCACGAAAGTTTCGAAAGCAAAGTCGATCTCAAATCTTTGTCCTTATGATACTTCTTTTTGGTGGTCCAAAGCGAATGGTAATCGCAAGCCAATAAGTCGGGACTATAAAATGTAGTCCAAAAAAATCCTCAAGTTTCTGTCGAGTCTGGACTGCTGTACGGGACCGGACGCTGTCGTAAAGCAAAATAATTTTTCCGATTGTCTGAGCACTATCGCAGCTCGTTCTAACCTCGGAAATAATTTCAGCAACTATTAAATCATCCTCGGGAAAACGGCGAAAAATACAAATATTCCCTTGTCGCACTAGTTTTCGATCGACTTCAGTAATATTCATATTCAACAGCTTCTTACCTTCCCCAAACAGTGCCTTATCATGAGCAAACTTAATAATCCCAACTGACGAGAGTACCTCTTACGTTGACATCGTGATACTGACTAAAGAAACGGTAATGCAACGTAGCCCAAAGGGAGGGATCTCTTTCAGTAATCACATCTACAACGCTCAGAAGCCACACCCCTCTCCGTTTCCCTCACAGTTTGAAAAACAAAATGCTGATTTATATTTGATTCACTTATGTACATATAATACAATAAGTTGGATTTGACTGTCTCTTAAACAATCATTTTTTCTATGGCTCTCTCCACCGTTAGTTCTAGCTTTGAAGAATTGCTGAACACTAGAACACAATACCCATTAGACAAAAAAACCATATTGAATTCCCCAGTTATAAGCTGCATGTAATGTTCGATCAAATACCTTAAACTTGTTTTTAGCAATTTCTTAACGGCTTCTACTACCCATCGCACCGTTATTTTCGAAATTTATGGCTTACGATATACTAAATTAATTACGGCTGTCAATGTTCAGAGCTTGTTATTTTTATAATGATTTTTCTGAGTCAAAAAACTTTAACATCTCTAAATATGCGCACTACAACAATAACGTCTATAAGAATCAAAATATTGCTTACAAACTATGTTTTCCAAATGCTAAAATAATTATTTTTTATTTAGTGTATAACCATTAAAAATGTATCCAAGTGTAGTTATAATCACCTTTAAAATATTTTTACGTTCTCGTTGAAGAAATATTCGCTTCTAGTGCAAGAATACAACACTAAAAAAGCTTTAGAGAATATTTTGAGTAATTTAACAAATGTAGCTGCCATCATGGTGTCGTGGTTAAGAGCATAGCTCCTCTGTTCGTGAGCCGGCGAGTTCGAATCTCGCTAGAAACAATGGGTGTATGTGGAATCCTAGTATTAAGTTAGTTAGGTACATAATAGACATAATAAGCTCTCAATAGGCTAGTTTTAACGGAAAAAATCTTTGATTAAAAAATTTTGGTATTTCAGAAATATTATAAAGAATTTGATAAAAGTTCTCCATACATTTTAGATAGTCTCGATGATCTTAGAAAGATACTTCGCGTAAGTAGTAAAATAAGTAGTTTACAATTCGAAATACGTTGGAAATATTATAAAAAATAAACCTACTTAAGTTTAACAAATTATTAATTTCAAAGATGTAGATAAGAACTCATTTCAAACAAGTACAAATAAAAATCCTTAGCCTTATGTTGTTAGTATTATATTATCAAAATCCTTCTTTTGAATTTCACTGTCATATCCACAAAAAAGCTTTCAATGTAGACTATGGTGAACTCTATTTAGGTTTCTAAAAGCACACATTGTTCAACATCTTCTAACTCTACATTTTTATTGTGCAAGCACTTTCGGTGGAACCCTAAGATTGTTGAAATATAAATTCTCTTTAGAACACATACTTCAATACTTAATCTGTTTAATAAACTCTATTGCGTACTAGGAAGAAAATCGACATATAGTCGATTTTGATTGGATCAACTTTTGTAAAATAAAGTCCGAAGCACTGAAGTTTTTAAATTCTAAGAGGAAAATGTCATGTATAAGTTGTTTTAACTGTGAGTGAGTATAATTCCTACACTATATGACTAATAGTACCCGGACGCCCTTTGAAAAAGTGAGTCCGGCTGTTGCAAATACTGAAACGTCACAGAACGAGATAAAAGTGCAGCTAACAGCACATGTAGGTCATGCACGTGCGTTAGACATACATTGGAGTAAGTCGGTAGAGTTGGGCGGTTTTGGACAGGCACGATCATTGAATGCTATCGGTGCAACAAATCGGTTCGTAAAATATCGGCCTTGTTATTAATACCTAAATCAACTATAACTAATGTTATTAGAAAATGAAACGTCTGGGACGTAAAATAATAAACCGCATAAACATAATTACCATAGCCAATAAACTCTGAAGAGAGTAGTGATGCAAAAACGAATGTATTTGGCGGAAATGGTCACTCGTGATTTTAAAAATTTCTGGTGTCGTCGCGAGCATAAAGAATGTTTATGGGAAACTAAAAAGTACGTGTTTTCACGGTTAATATCCAACGTCACTTACAATAGTGCAAAACTCATCGCCCTTGCTCTGTATAATAATGTAATCAAAGTTTCAATAAAGTAATGGATATAGCAAACTGATTAGTGCGTCTAGGCTTCGTATATACCAGAAAAACCCTTCTTATTCGAGTATATTGTGACAACAGTCAAGTTTAGTGGCGGATGCAACATTATGTGGGCTGTTTTTCATGGTTGGGCCTGAGTTCTTAGTTCTTGTAGCCGGAAAAATAAATGGTGAGATCTATCTTGATATTTTGGCCACTATGTGCGAGGGCATTCATAAAACACTAATGTTAGAAAACTTCTTGGGGATCAAAGAATTCCCAGACAATGTCCCGGAAAATGCTAGTCCAATCACGTAGGCATAATAACAGCTACATGAACTGGTACATTATCCTGCATAAAAATAAGATCGCCATTGTTATCCTAGCTAGATACCGTGGATCACACCTAATCATCTGACATCTGAATGTAGCGGCCTGTCTTCATGGTGTCACACACAATATACGGGCCGATAAGTCTTTGATAGAGTTTTTATCCTCCCACCGGCCATTTCGGGATAGCTATCACGTAATGTCCTGTAATGTCAGCTATGACGATTGTTCAAACCGCCGACATAAAATACAGTCTCGTCATTCTAAAGGATGTTTTTAACAATTCAGGCCAACGTTTATGCCAACCCAGAATTAAATCCATATATTCCATTCTGCGGTCACAGTCTTCAGGTTTTAGCTCCTGTATCTAATGGAGATTCCGCGGGCTAAAATTCAGTTCTTTTTGTAATACCGCATATATTGTGTCTTGTTGTACAGTCGCCACGTTCTCCATGGACTGAGACGTGGATAGGCAGCTACTTCTTCTTGCATCATTTACCAAGACTGTTTGTAATGACACTTATTATTGTCTCCAAATGTAGTGTTGCGTTCCCCCCTTTCACTGCACGCCATCACCTCTGCACAAGAACAAACAAATCCATACTTCTTAGTGTGCTGAGATATTAGCTCGTTCCTAAACAGTTAAATAATTGGCCGTCTTTGCTTACATTGCATGAACTGGTACGTGTGGCCGATGCCTGTACTATCCATCAAAAATATGAAATATTAATTACTATTGTCTGTTTAGAGACTACTTTTATCATAACTCCAATGACATTACAAGTACTACAACCAATTTTTAACACAGTTGTTTGCTACATCCTACTGTATTTCTTATTACATTTTTTACATTTGTCTATTTATGCTATTATGCCGTTGTAATTATTTTAATTTTTTTATTATTCTTAGTGTAAAGAAATTTTTAAAATCATTTGCGTTATAGTTATTATCTTATTAACTTAAGCAATAACAGTGCAAGTGAATCTTTTACTTAACTCTTTTTAGTCGGCACTGTAACTGCATATAGACTAGTAAAATTAAAATCAGTGTGTGTTTAGCATTTATGTAGCAGATATGTATTAAAAATTAAAAAAATAGTCAACTAAAACATCTATAATCACATTTTTTGTTTTAACTTTCGTAACTATTTCATGTAGTTCAATTTTATATAACATTATAACATAAACTACAAAAACTAATTTACTTTGTTGACTACAGCGCAGAAGTATCGGCGGAAATAATATTATCTTTGGCCTCTTTCTATGCTGCTTATACAAATATTTTACAGTTTTCATATATCACTGTTTACCATCTCGCTTACAATACACGTGTATCCGGGATAGTTCATGTATCATTTGTTGTTTTAAGTCCATACATCTTTAGAGCTTATGTTTCAATTGCTTTATCATATCAAGTTCGTAACTTATTTCTTTTTTCAAAAATCTAGGTTTTGTTGAAATAACAGTATAAAAAATATAGGACATAAATGTTCATAAAAATCCTGTAATATGTTGGTACAGTTCACCTGGTACAAATATATTACAGATAAGTTTATCAGATTTACCAAGCTCTCCTTTTATTCTTTTGTAATACTCTATCACTGGTTTTTATGTTCTGAAAAAACTGCATTGTTGTTGAACATAAAATCTATAAACCATTCGTTTAAATTTTGAAACGTAAAGTACCAATTAAATATTGCCCGTAAAAGCAAATATTAAAGAGTGACCAGAGATTTATGGTTTGTTTAGTTCGTTTGATGTATCTAAACTCGATTTCATTCATGGCACAGCAGCTTTGCTATTTTTTAGGTATTCTTCGAAGCACTTTAGTACTATAAACCACAAATTGTGTAAAAATAAACTGCAGTCATTAGTGAGAACCCAAATTTTATTTCGATACTGAGTTGATTTTAATTTTGCAAACTGTCAATTTATTACAATTTGCAACAAAAATATTCAAACAGCTTTCAACTTGCCATAGATTTTACTTTTTGGTCCTAAAGTTTTATTGCTAAATCTAAATGCATTTATTTTCAATACAAACACAATAAAGTTTCAATTAATAGAGACATCCATAATGGCAATTAGGTTTACTTACATTTAATTATAATAAATTATTAAGAAACATACCATTTCCGTAATTATATGACCACCTGTAGACATCTCGGCATGGATTCTAGTCAGTTTTAGCAAATTACAAGTAGTTTCTGATGCTGTCAAGCTATCGTTACTTCAATCGTTAGTAGTGAACTTGTGGCACAATTACTTATTCTCATTTTGACTTTATAATGATCTGTAAGTCATCTAATAGGTTTAAACCCGATAATCAAATTTTTCAATTTTCTACAGGTGATCCTCCATGACGTTTAGCCCTCCCCCCAACCAAATAAAAAAAAGTTTTTTTCTTTATGGAAGCTGTCAACGGTGGCTTTCCTACTTTTTTCGCAGCTTTAATAATTTTTGTACGAATAGTATATGAATTTATGTAAACTTTTGGAATTGTTCAGTTTAGATGATGTTTTGTGTCAATCATCTGTGTGTTCATTCAACTCATCCTCATTAAAAAGACATTTATACTTTCTTTGGGACGAAATGGAGTCTGTTTGCTTCTAAAAACGATATAGGTTTTGCAATTCTAACTATATATAAATCTCCCTCATAGATTTACTTGCATTTTCACTCAAGTGAACACGTTTTCGTGAAGTAATATCCATAACTCATAAACAATGATACTTGTTAAAATAAAAATAAATTAGTAATATCAGGTAGTCACAGTACTCGATAATTAATAACCTAACTATAAGATTACTAATGACACTGAAACGTAATTGCAACATCACATTTCATAAACTAAAAAAATATTTAAATACCCAATTATTCAAACACCAGTGTACTTGTAAGGCTATTTTATCTTTTTTAAAGACTTCTATAGCCTTGCCCTTTTAGAATTGTTTCATTTAGCTCTACACAAGCTTCGGACCGGATGGATCTGACGAAGACAATTCGAGAATTAAGGGAAAGTTAAATGAATTGCGACACAACTCAAATTAGCGACATGAAATGTCAAGAGAATAGCCACAAAAATAAAATTAATAAACGTCATGAAAGACTAAACGTCGATAATGGTATAATGATATAATTCGGTGATTCCTGAACTAGCAAGTGCAGGGGCTGCCAACCATTATCACAGATGAAAAATAAAAGAATATTTGGGAAAACATAAACAAATCAATGAAAGAATTATTAAAATCAAACTTATGACTAACAAAGGGCATATAACTATTGTAGAAGTATATGCTCCCAAATAAGGAAAGAGAAAACAATAGAGTTCTATAAACGGCTACAAAGACAGGATACTAAAATCAATCAACAATTATGCTTTTGTAATTGGGGACTGGAACGCAGGAGTGGGAAAAATATCTATAAATATATATATAAAAAAAAATATCTATATAATATATATATATGTTAGAGTTTCTTAAAAAGCGCAACCTCTAGTACAAGATGTGTATGCATACCAAGGAAACGACATCGGTTCAAACCACCACCTTGTTGTCGGAAAAATAAACCTTCTAAACTATTGGATTAAATTACAACACGACAATCAACACAAAAATAGGCAGAATACTTATAAAGTGTACTTGTTACTAAACGGCAAAATACGATATCTTTATGAAACAAGACTAAATAATTATCTACAAAGGACAGATATATAAGAATAAGAAGGGCAATGCATAAAACAAGCTTTACAAAAAGTTGCATCAGAAATACTAGGCCGGAGAAATAAAAAAAATATGCAAAGATTAAAGATATAAACAACAAAATTTCTCAAAAACTAAAAAAAAAACGTAAGCCTACAAAATACTTCTAACACAAAACACTAAAACTTCCAAACAAACATAAATGAAAATGTGTAGAAGAACACACAATCATTAAAGCAGTGCACCGTAGAAGTTTAAAGAATTATATTAATACAAGTACGGACGTGGAACTCCTTTCCCACGAATGTCCGGGGCTTCTATACATAAACAAAAATTTGCGGCCAATTCCGGGCAAACCGGTCTCGAGATTTTTGGCGTCTGGACTTGACTTATGGTCCTTAGTTGAATACAGAAAACGCTATGTCTCTATCTATCACAGATCAAAAATTATAAGGCGTGACAGATGTCAGAAATGACAGAAATAGAAGTTGGCCTCCAGCTTGGAAACAAAAGTTATAAAGAATGACATATTGGAAGCTGAGTCCGCTAAAAACCCTTATTGCATTGTTGTAGGACATCCCACCTATGCCAGCTCGTAGATGTGAACCCAGTAGGCCATGAGCTTTCGAATTATAGCCCCTTTATGTCTTTAGGTTCATTAGGCTTCCCTTTCAGGTATATAAGACAAAATTAAAAATGACTTACAAGGCCGTCGGAATTCCCAAAGCAATAAAACATCTAAAAAATGACTAAAAAAACACATCACAAATAAATATAATAAAACAAGACACATGGGTCAATCTTTGTTGACGGTTGTGGTATGACGACCAAGTGATAAACGAAAATGGGACATCCAATACAAATTCAACAGTGTAGACGATGAAGTTGAAGTTATTAATGTCTTAAAAAAGAGAAGAAAAGTATAAATAAACAAATAAAAATAGTTGGAAGAAGGAGCACATATTTACAAGAAAATTTAACATTACAAATAGCCACTAAATCATACAACTTTTGCAGTAGTGTTTTATTATTTGTATGAGACGGGATCGTTTAATGATCGGGATGAACACGGAAGACAGAGTCGTGATATTCGTACACCTAAGTTGGAAGAAGGTATTCTACAAAATATTGAGATGAACATCAGTAGAAGCTTCAGGCTAATAACCTACCAACGTGCGCATGCCAAGCAGTTATATTGAGTACCCTATATTAAAATTGCTACTCTCCCTATCACTTGCAACGTAACTATTGCAAAGGGATTTTCTTAAAGAAAAAGTTTTGTCGCTGGCTTTTTGTAACACGTCACAAACATTATGAGACTTCTTCCATTAACCTTCTTTGCAGATGAAGCAAACTCTGATAGAGGTGACATCATTAAACTACACAATAGTCATGTGTGGGTTAGACGGAATATCTATAGAATGGTTGAAATACATCATAAGTAACGATTTAGCATCAATGTGGTTGGGATTATTGGTGACCATTTAGTTGGATCAGTCGTTCTGGATCTCAGTGGACCAATGTACCTACAGTTCCTGAGTAAAATACTGCCTTTACTATTTAAAGATGTGCCATTAATAGCATGGTATGTGGCTGACGCATAATTGATCTCCATTTCCCTTTAGTGTTAACGTTTGCCAGTATCTCAATAAAAACTTCACCGACAAATAAACTAGATAAGATGGTCCTGTTGCTTGACCCACGTGATCACCGAACTTCATCTTTCTAGACTTTTGCCTATAAGACACTTAAAAAGCATTGAGTGTACTGAATCAATTCCTGATATATAGATACTTGTAGTAAGTCATTGGGGCCTGTTACATTATTAGGATGCAGCCTGGAAATTTAAATGAGTGCGTCGATCTATGATGCAAGGCATTAGGGCCTGGGGGAGGAGGGTAACGTCAAATACCTTCTCTAAATTGTCATAAATAAATAGTGTAGTACCGTATAATGTAATGCAATAATCCAGTACTGCGGATTTACTATCCATTTTTGGACATGTTTTTATAAACTCTTTGTTTGTTTAATATAATTTTGTCTCTGTACATAGATAACATTCTCCCCCGTAAATTACAGAATTAGTGTGATAGTAATACGTTTCATTTGAATCCTGATTTAGCAACAAAATCTTCAATATCGTCATTTTCATCACTTCCAGAATCCGGTTTTTTGGAATAACCTTCGAAAATTTCTGAACCTGATCTTAACCGATGTTACTTCAGCCTAGAATAAAATCGTCAATTTGATCATTAATAAAAATATCGTATTTATGTTCAGCAAGTCTAAAATTCTGAACGTTTAGGAACTTATTGCTACCCGAAAAAATCATTTTCGCGAAAACATCGTTTTATAATGATCAACATGGAAAATTCCAAACAAACTCACTTCAATCGTTTAAATACCGTTTTTCTTCAGAAGGCATTATTGCTAATGATAACCAGAGTCTGTACAAGTAGAAACATTGCAGCTAATTGATTCAAACAGAATAATAGTAAAAACCCCAATTACATATGTATTAATATCGGTGGTACAATTTATCTGCAAGAGAGTATTTAATAACTTCTGCTTTGTGCTTTCGTTCATATTAAACGCTATTTTTCTATTTATTGATGAGATTTATAACAGCCCTCTCTGGCGTCATCATCCATCATCATAAAATACATTGTATACATAAGTATATTTTTGTACAAAAGCAATTATGTAGGCCGCTCGATATTAAAAAGAAAGCAACGTGTCTGGTTGCCTACACATCAATTAAAAAAACTTTATTTTTGCGGTAATTTGCTTAAATGATACTAATACTCGTACTGAAAAAAAGATGAAAAATATTTTTGTGTATATAATATATAATTTGTATATAATGAAAACAGTTTAGAACAGCATATCACCAAAGGACTTTATATATTAGAAGCCATAGAAAACCTCATACTACGAATATAATAAGACGTCGGCTAAACCAATTAGCATTACCCAATTAAATTAGCCTATGCAGTCACCATTTCAAGCCAACTTCAATTCCGTAAAGACCTCTAGAGCGGCGTACACTCATAACATTTTTAATTAGTTTTTGGTTTAACAGCCGTGGCCTACAATTTAATTTTTGCTTCCAACTGCTAGTCGTCGTTTAACTGCACTCGAATTTTATTAAATCGGCCATTTTTTACAGCTACTTGGAGCAGCAAAAAATTTAATTAGGGAAAATTCACATTAATTCGGTAAAACAGCAGCGGCGTAAGTTTACAGCGCTTTTGCTCTTATCTCCGGGTGGCCCAAACTTCACGGTTTCCTTTGCAGCAGACATATTCGGGAAGCCCCCAAGTAAACAAATCGGTAATTCAATAAAAGGCGCTTAATGACGTTGTTTACCATCCCTTGCACGTTAATTTTCAGGAATATTAGGTTTGTTTGCTTTATGGGAACGAAAGAGCAGCAGCCGTGCGGCGTGTTTCTCGAGCCACGTTGAATTTTTTAAAGACACGCAGGCAAACAAATCGTTAAATGTAAATTATAATTTGTAAATACCCAAGGGTGGTTAAGAATGTGGTACTTCCGTGAATTTATTAGAACCACAAAGCACGTATTTAAAATGATAAGAAAATTATGTAAACAAATGTTCTTGTTCAGTATAGTATTATATATTTATTTATATTTTCATTTTCATTAATTGAACAATTCATTTTCTTCCTTACTGATACAAGAAACCTGAAGGGGTTTTTGTTGTTATTTCAAATGTAAACAACAAACAGAAATCTTCTTCTAAGTAGATATCGGTGAATTCTAGAAACGGAATGCATCTTTAAAAGCTCCATTCCTCTGAGCTACTACAGCCTAACAAAAAATTTTGCAATATCTCTTTTGGATGTCACAAAAACAATGTACGTAGTTTCAGTATCCTTCAAAGTAAGCGCTATGTAATCTACATATTTCTCCCAACGTCGTTTCCACTGACCAAGACATTCTGCGAGGTCCTGTCTGAATCTCATCCACACTTTTCATGCCTATATCTTCCGTAAACATTTCACGCAATTTAGTTTTTCAAATCTCCAGTTCGTCTTCTAGTTCTCGCGTTGTTAGTCGTCGATCCTTGATGTTTGCAGTCCGGACAGGTACATATCATTTACCAGTGTTTAGCTTGTTACTGGTCTTCCAAATCGTAGATCACTATCAAGAGAATTCCGACAATCTCTGAATTATCTGAATAGTTTCTGCGGACAAATGCTCATTTGATACATTATTGCAAATGTGATGATCACAAACTACATGTGTTGACCCACCGGTCCCCAACTCCCAAATGACTCGGCTTATAAAGTTTTAAAAATATCAGAACAAATCTTATTCCACTTTTAAATGGACGAAGTTACATAAACATCGACGAAATTCAAGCCAATATGACAAGGCAATTATTTGATCTTTGAAGACAGAAGTATTAAAACATTTTGAACACTGAAAATGACCTTGGAAGAAGTGTGTGACATGATGTTTCTTGTATCCTGTGTCATTTTTACTAAAAATATAGATTTTTAGTTATTGTAATTACATTTTTTTAATTATATGGCTCGATGCTTTCGGAACAGATCCTTATGCCTAAAAAATTTTACAAAACGTAAAACAGTAGCCACAGGATACAATTGTTGGTTTCCATTGTCAACGTCATAAAACTTAACTATTGCTCAAGATAGATTATGATATAAATGATGAAAAATGTTCATGTAATTTTAAAAAAATTTGACAAATGTCCACAAGTCGTTAGGCTTTATGTAATAATGGTGAGAGTCGTACATCATCTCTGATACAAGACGACCACGTTATTATCTCTTGTTTTAAATGAATACAGATATCTAATTATTATTAGTGACTGAGTACGCTACCCGTTAGGCATCAGAGAGCTCTAAGAATGGAACCGGATCTATCCGCACTGCAGCCAAGTGCCAAGTGAGCTTTAGTAGCTTTCAAAAAGTGATTATACTTCACAACAATGTTGTTTAACTTTATCTAAGGCATGAAACAAATAATCTTTAAATATTAATTGATCTGTCTCAGCTGCTTAACTCAAGAGTTTTAAAATCAACATTAGGTAATCACAGAACACCTCACTTTGCAACTTAATATCCCCTTTTGCTTTTCCCATCGTGTCTTCTGATGTTATTCTAGTAGTGAGGCTTATATCATTAATGTTTCTATATTTCCTTCTAAATATAATAAAGGTTGGTATCTAGATATATCGAGTTATCTGTTCTTTGGCTATTTATTCGTGTTCAGAGTTCAAATACAAAAGCTAAAGTGCGCGAAATAGCTTAAAAGACATTTTTTGTCCAATTCAATTAACATCTCTAAGACAGTCAATAATAGTAAAATAAAATGCAATAGATAAATATGCAACACGAAAAACTATTTCAAGTGAGAACCTTATTTAATTTTTAAAAAATAACTTACAAATTTACTTATAATTTGTAACAAAAGTTACAATAAGTAATTATTTACAACTTCAGAAAACTGTCCTATGGCAATTTCCTATTTCACTATAATTTTGACAACGAAATTTTTTAAGACTTAAGGTTATAGTCTTTGCAGATATAGAATCTGTTAAAAGAGATCCAATAGCACATATCATTTGAGTTTAAACCTTGCAACTCACCTCATTAGATTTTCAGCCAATCTGCTCGAAGATTTCCTCATTCAGGTCGTGAGTAATAAAATTCTTTGGTATGTACCAATATTTCGATATTAGAGATGTATATCAAATCCAAAGTTGTAGAAATTTAGAATTACTTTATACAGGACCACTTTTTGTAGAATTGACAATGGCAAAATCCTCCCTATCTTAAAAACTTACTACATTTGAGTTCCAGCTGTTTCCTCTTAGTGAAGATATCTTTCTCCCAAGCTAATTTGCAATCGATGTGCTTTCCTAAATATTTCATATTTTCTTTATGTGGAAATGGCTAATTGTTTGGTGACCTTGGAAGACAATTCCTTTTGCGATTGGTGAAGGTATTGTAAACAAATTTGTTTTTATTTGCTTTTACGTGCCGTTTTCTTAACTAGGTTTGTATTAAATCGAGGCTTGTTTGGAGCTGTTGAGACGTTGTGTTTGAATTTTGGTTAGATACTAGGATAGCGGTATCATCTGCATATGTTGCAGTAGTAACATTTTAAATTGTGGGTAGGTCCATGTTATATAATAAGTACATATAACACGGGTGCAAGCAAGCTATCCTGTAAGCCTTCTGATTTAATTGGGTTAGTACTATGTATTCCCTTTGATGTTTAACTAGGAAATGACAATCTACAAAATAAGACTTCAAGATTACAAAATAGCTATTAGAAAAAATTATTCTAATTTTGTTTAAAAGTTCGGCATGTCAGAACAGTATTTTTGTCTTTCATTGCTTGCTGTATTTATGTAGTTCCTCGGTGAACTTGTTCGATGATTGCGTGCTTCGACCTAAAGTCAAGCTGCTGATTTTGTATTAAGTGGTGTCTAAATAAAATCGGCTGTGGTTTTCTTAGAACCAGCTCTGCAAAAAAAAATTGATATTAGTAACAGGCTAATGGGCCTATACGACATAATAAAGTCGAGAGATTTGTCTGATTTGGGAATTAAAATAATTTCTGCTACGCTCCACAGTAGAAGAAAAGACAAGTCGAGTATTGTAAACCCTTTTTGAGAATTTTTCAAGAATTTTTCCGACAAGAAGATCGCATCCAATGGTTATGAAATTTTTTTGGAGATAGATGCAGCTGGTAAAGAGTTTGCAAGAACAATTGAACCTGATTTTCGATGTTAATATTGCCTTCTGGTGTATACGGCCGACATGATTACAAAACTTCCTTCGATTTATTTTCTGCGTTCCAGAGTAAATATTTGGTGGCTTCAGTTGGTGGTAATTTTTGTATGTAGTTTTGTATTCAATCGTTCTTGTAACTGTTTAAAGTTTTAATTGTAAAATTTAATTTAATCTTGTTTTATCTTGAAGTTTTCGAGTTCTTTGCCACGTTTTTCGAAATCTTCATTTTTTCGAAAATTTTTTATTGGTTAAATAGGGAAGTTTTTAGTGCGTGAAGAACTATTTGCGGGTGTTGGTCGCTAGACTGCGTCTTGAATAGACTGAGTAAGATATTAAAGTGCATTTTCAATATTAAGGTTAATTTCAGCGGCTTTTCAGTTCTAGTTTGTTATCTAACAGTCCATTATCGTTATTCTAATTGGCATATTTACTTTATAAGGTAGAAAATAACTGCTTTATGAAGAATTTCAGTACTTATCGTCATTACAACGGGTCCGATGACAAGTCAAAGTAAGATTGTGCTAATAATAATTTTTCGTTATTCTTTTGGTAATGCCAGTTAACTAGCTCAGAGACCTTACAATATCGGTAAAAAACATATCGATTTTTAGTATTTTCTCCATCAATTTTTTATGCGAACGAAAGACTGTTGAAGAACTCGTATTCCGCGTCGTTTTCAACATTTTCTGCGTTTTTTGCAATTTTTAAATAATAATGGCTGTATCAGATATGGGTAAGTAATCTGGTTCCCGCAATATATTCCTAAATATCCAGATGTTCCACATGCCCTGTAACAACCCCCGACTCACGGCAGCCGATATTACTCGCAAGTTGTGTGGCTTCCTAAAGCTGAAATGGTCTGTTCGTACTATCAGACTTCGTCTGCAGCAAGCTGGGCCTAATAGATGTCGTCCGATCAAGAAGCCGATGATTTCGGAAAAGAAAAGGAAGGCGGGCGAGGAAAGAGTGGAAAAATGTACTGTGGAGTGACGAAATCAAGTACCTGTTGTTCGTAACAGACGAGATTCAGTGCGTTCGTCATCCCCAGGGCACTAGTTTCGATCCCAAGTACCAGATTCCCACGATCAAGCACTGAGGCGGAAGTGTCATAGTCTAAGATTGTATCTCCGGCCTTGGGATAGATCCCCTCAGGAGAATCCACGGCAATATGAATCGCTATCTATATAAGGTCATCCTCGAGAACACGACCCGTCCATATTCTATGCATAAAATGGACAAAACCTTCATTTTCAACAGGGCAGTGATTCCAAACTTCGTTCAAAGCATATCCAGGACTGGTTTCCTTGGCGTCGTGTGATCCTCCTTGACTGAAACAGCCAATCATCCGACCTGAATATCATCAGGGGCTTCTGGGCAGAGCGAGAACGTCGTCTGGTTGGGAGAAATACCAAGAAAGCAGATGAGAAGAAAAGTAATGTAAGAACATCCCATTCTCCATCATTCGTACTTTTCTGGGCCCCATGCCTCGCAGATGCCAGGCCGTCATTGATGTCAAAGGTTATGCTACTAAGTATTAGATTGATGTTCACTTTCAGTTGAATTCCGGTAATTTAAAGTTATATATTTGATGCTGTATTTTGGTCATTTTTTGCTGTGCTAATACATTTTTCCAATTGCTGGGTTTCGTTTTTTTTTTGAAAATCGATTGAGAAACCTCGAAAAAGATCCTCTGATATAATACAAAGAAACGAAAAACATATATACTACAGATTGATATATATTTTTGGTCGATTTTGTATGGACTAATATATCGTTTCTTCAGTAGATGTACAGAACCTTCATTGTCACGCAAAACAGTTTTTTAATCATCATGGTCAAACTTTTCAGCCAATTTTATGCTTGATATTAGTTGTAACTAGGTTAATGTTTGAAATGTTGTTTACACTCTAGGTCAACACTGAATATGGCGTCAGCTAAAACCAGCTATTCAATCGAAGAAAGGGTTTTCATTGTAGCCGCCTTTTACCAGAGGGGCCGAAGTATTAGTGGAACGCTAACTGCTTTCAAGGCCAAGTTTGACAAATATACTACCTTGTCTGCCTCTACAATAGCAAACTAAAAAAGTATTATGATAAAATGTGCTCTATAATTAAATTGTCTATTTTGCCATGCTAGAATAGGCTGATTGAAAAGTTTAAGAAGACATCAAGTATGCTGGATAACAGTTTGTCAAGAACGGGCAGACCAATTACTGTGACCACTACCGAAATCGTAGAACAATCTCGGGAGCTTTATAAACAAGATTCCACAACTTCGGTCTCTAAAAGCGCAGCTCAACTTGATGTGAGTATTAGCTCTATGCACACAATCATCACCAATAAATTGAATATATTTTCGCTTAAAATTCAATTTCAAATGCCTATGACCTAGGTCAATATTGGCAAAAGTGATCATAGAGATGGTTCGGACCAAAAAGTTGGACATAAAGCACGTCCATTTTACGAATGAAGGCTATGTTAACAAACAAAATTACCGATATTGAGTAGCGAAAACCCACATTTGACTGAAGTTCATCCATTGGACCCAGACAAAGTTAGTGTATGATGTGCAATTTACCACTACGAAATTGTCGGCCCACCCTTTCTCAGAAAATATGTGAATGAAGAAGTTTATAACACAGAAGATCTCGAGAAATTCATTCCAATTGTAAGAGAGAAAAAACAAGTCAATTAATACATACTGGTTTCAACAAAATACCGCCCATCGGGGGCATTTGTGACATCCTCATGGAAGTCTTTGAAAAGAAGATCATAAGCCTGGACGTCCCTTGCAAGATTGAAGGTAGCATCAAGTAGCCACCAAATTCCCCCGATTTAAACCCATGTGATTTCACAACGCAGAAGAGGTTCTGGCCATTTCTATGTACACCAGAAAAGTCGCAATTGGGAGTTTCGGAAAAAGAGTTGAAATTACCATCTCTAGTAAAGGCAGTCATTTTGAAATCATAATGCACCGAACTCCATTTATAATTCCAACATAATAAAAAAAGAATTGGAATTTTATCTTGTAGTTCTTTTATAGCACATTTTTTATTGATTGCGTCACATAATGAAGGTCTTCTATATATCAATTTATTATTGTCCACGATCAAAAAGAATTGTCTTCTCTTTGGAGTAGTTAATCTGAATCTGTAGAAGATATTTTTACCTTAAAGTTGCCAGTCGCCAAAAATGTATTACCGAATGTAATTAAGAATTGTTCAAACTGCTCTTTCTTATAACATAACGCACACTGCGGAGATTATAAGTGGACCTCGTCAATCTTTTATGATTAAAACTAATTGTTCATGTTTTATAAATGTTTTAAATAAGAGCGTAGTTTCCCTATGCGCAGTACCGTATGAATGACTTGTGCGATCAGTTGAGTAACTGGGATGTTTAAAATAATATATATGTGTGAACTGACTTTCTCAAATAAGTATTATATCAATATTACATTAAATTATAAAGGCTTTAACTTTTTGTATATTATGTGCCAGAACGTTGGCATTCCACATACTGTTCTAAGAAATCTGATCATATTGTTAATGAATATTTATTTGATATAACTAGTTACGTAAGGGATCAGGTGCGGTAATTAACGGTTTCAAAATAACACTACTCAAGACTATGGGCATTTATCTGTTATTTGAAAACGATTAGTTACCGCACGTCATCACTTACGTAACTCGTTACAACAAATAAACTTTCCCCAGCCCACTACATTTGTCGCACAAATATGTCGCCCTTGTACTTTCACTTCTATTTCTATAAATAGTGAAGTAAAGCACACCATACTTCCTTAACACATAGTTCTCCTTGGAGGATAGGATAAATGAGATACTGAGTAAAGGAATAACTCCAACATGGCATCAGGTGGATGCCAAAACGTCGGAAAGTTCTGAAAAATCGACGCGGTTCAACCTGTCAACCTAATTGTAAATAAAAATTATATATTATGTGGGATCCGCCAATTCAGGCGCAGGAAAGTAAACGCTTATTGAAACTACAGTAATGACTATACAATCACTTAAATTTTCTCTAAGACTGGTTTTACAGATAGTCGATATTTTCGATATTTTTACATATTCGTTTCAATGGCATTTATCTCAGCAATTATATTGGTGTCGAGATCTTGGGTTGTGGCTGGTTTATTGATATAGGTTTTACTGTTCAGATATCCCCACAAAAAAAGGCGTTAAATGGCACGAACGAGCAGGCCAATTGACATTTCCAATCCTCGAAATTAAACATTCATCGAACTTCGACTGCAATAATTCAATATTCGCACGTATTGTGTGGCATGCTGCGCCGTCTTGTTAAAAATAAACATAATTTATGTTAGTTTAATTAAATTTTGAGAAGAAATAGTCATTAATCATAGCACGGTATTTCTCAGAATTTACAGTATTCGCATTTCCAGCCTCATTTTTGAAAATAAATGATCCATTAACACCTTTGGACAATAGAGCACACCAAACAGTCACTTATTGAGAATACATTGGTTGTTCTTGATATTGTGTTGGATTCTCGTTGGCCCAAATACGAACGCTTGTTTGCCGTCCCATTCAATGTGAAATATGCCTCATCGGTAAAGATGATTGTCGATGAAAAATTTGGATCAATTGCACGATGTTGGAGAAGCTAATCAGAGAACACACGTCGGTTAAAATAATCGGCTTGAGTTTTTGAGTCAACTGGATCTTTCAAGTGTGTAAATTCAAGTCTTTGTGCATAATACGACGTAAACTGGTGTCCAAACTGCCCAATTCTTAGGATCATCGAATTATTGAGAGTTTTGGGTACTCTTCCACACTTTCCTTCACCGCAGCGATATTTGCCGGTGTGCGAACACTTTTGGGTCGTCCACTCTTTGGCATACCACCAACAGAACCAATAGCCTTAGATTTTCGTACCAAACGACCGATGGTGGTCTCATTTCGACGGTTATGGCGGCCGAAATAATCGCGGAGAACTCGATAGGTGTTTTTTATTTTTTCACTGTTTTTGTAATTTGGAAAATAATCTGTATGAACTTCTCGCAGATATTCTAATTGCCAATAGGAAATGGATGTGGTTTATACAAGATGGTGTCCCTGCTTTCATTTGTTACTGATTATTTAAACACAGGATATGGTAACCGATAAATTGGTCGAAGCGGACTTGCCTACCAAGATATACTGATCTAACGCCATTAGATTATTTTGTGTGGGGTTGGATAAAATCTACGGTTTATTCTACATCTATTGGCATGCAAGAAAATTTAAGGAATCGCATCGTTATCGTAATTATTATAAGGTGGTTCAAATATGACCGGGACTAATTAAAAAAAAAACAATTTCCAAATACGTACTTGCACAGCGTACTCCCCCCCCTTCGAGTTAGCACAGCATCCTGATGTCTTTTTCAAAAAAGACTTTTGATTGGCGGCATATCTACTCCCGAACAGTATGGATGACGGCGCCGTTTTCCGCAAACCACATGACTTGCAAGTCTGATTTGGATCTACCGACAGATAGAAATCACTTGGGACCAAAACGGAACTGTACGACTGATGTAACAGAAGGTCCCATTTCAATTTCCGGAAGGTTTCTATTGTTGTTTTGGCCGTACGGCGGGGTGCATTGACATGAAGGAAGGCTACACGCTTTCCACCTGTCTTCCGCTTAGATCGGATCTTTTCATTGATGCTTGTTGCCAGCAAGCCTGAGTAATCAGATGCATTGACTATTCTGGCAAAAGAACGTTGCCATTACTTTTCCTACCAAACGACTCCTCCGTTTCCTCTTGAGTTTGGGAGAACTGGTATATCGCCACTCTCGTGATGACTGCTGGACCCCAGGAATGAAGTAGTATACCCATATTTCCATCGGTGGTCACTATAGACTTCAAAAATGTATCATATTCGTCTTCAAACTGATGTAGGAGACAACTGACAGCTTCCATGTGCACCATTTTGTTCATATACGTCAAAATGCATGGTACTCACCGTGCATTCACGTTGCAATGGTGCAGGTAATTCTTCACCATATCTTCTACACTATCAACACTAATGAATAGCATTGCTCCAAGTAGCCAAGTAGCGCCTATGTTCACGGATAAACGGGTTTGTACGTTCAAACTTTGGCGATCATGCGGTTCATTCTCCACACACTCTCTGCCTTCTCTAAAGCACTTACACCACTTAAACACACAAGTCCGTAAAATATACTCTTTTCCATATTGTTGTTGGAGTTTGTGGTAAATTTCCCAATCGATGGTGAAAGTATACGTTTAAAACAAACGTCTTTTGATGAAAAGAAAAAATTGTTAAGATTTTGGTACATTTAAAGTACTTTTGACATAAATCGAAACTCCAGTTCCTTGGAACAAGTAAAAGAAGGGATATCTTGTCGGAGATTGATGAACTGCTGTCGAATTTTCTTTGCAATTCTGTCAAAAGTTGATGAAGTGAGACACTGTCTTGAATGGAACTGCCAGTAGCCAGTGGCATAATTGAATTTAGAACGAGATTAAAAGCATCTTTTATTTGACGAATTAATTTTGCCTGAATCTCAGTTAAAAAATCGACCACTAGTTTTTCTTTTCTGGGCAAAAAACCCCGTGATAATTCAAGATCAGGCATTCCAAGTTCTCGACAAACGTTTCTGAGAGTCGATCGTCCCTGGCTACAAGTCAGAAATTCAGTACCACCTGAACTTTGCGATGAACTAGAAGGATAAGTCTCAAGATCGCTTATTCCTTTAATTAGAGTATCTACTCCACTCGCAACAGTCCTTCTTGGTCTTAGACCATCCGTTCTCACAACATTGTTATTGTGGCCCTCCGCGACACTTTCAGTAACTTTCTGCTCACACCGTTTACATATTTTATTCCCTGGAATCAATCTCCTTTCCGTTGCCTTACAACATTTTTGACTCAATTCTAAGGTAATAATGCGCAGATCACCCCGAACAGGTTTTTTATGAATTACGTATGGATCGCAACATTTTCTCCTTTCAGCCATATAATTATCGACAATCCTGTTCTTGTGCCTTTTACATATGTACTCACTTTCATAAGCACTCAAATTACTGTTTAATCTCAAATTGAGGATATCCAATTATTCGGTATCGAATTCACTTAAATAGCCAAAATTATAAAGTTCAGAACAACTGTCGTTCACGGATTTCCCGATAGCACACATCATTTCCAGTACAGCCATTGTCCACTTACTTTTCCACTAAGACATGTTACACTTATACAACATAACCTCACAAGAGTTTAGCCTTGTATGGCGATAACACAAGAAACTGAGAACCTGAAAACTGAGGAATGGCCATCCACTCTCCGTAGAAGACTTATTCTAGATTTGAAATACGAATATCGTAGTATTCTGAAACTGTATGAATGAACTCGCAACACTGCGCCGACGTGATAATTGAAACACTTCAGAATTCGAATTTCACCCAACTTAGCAGACGGACTTACACTGGCTGTTAGCGGGAGTATATGTGCGACTAGCAGAGCGTAATTGTTTTAAAAAATGACTACAGTAAACAATGGTTTAAGGTGTCGAAAGATTATTAAAATCAGGTTCTATCACCGTTTAATCTGTCAAAAGAGTATTTTGCACTGACTTCGACCTTTTTCAACCCTTCCTGAGCCCCTGATTTGCCGTATAATTCAGAAATTCCCACAATTTGCGTCTATTTTCCCTTCGAAAAGAACAATCTGCGCAGTGGCGATCGCGCATGCTACAAGTTCGGGCCAAGGATAAAACCATTAAGAAATCATTGTATTCTAGTAAAACAACCATTCCCCCACTTTTCAAAGTATTTGAATCGGTCAGGCGCGATTGGTGACACTTAGAAAACCGGAAAAAACTCGAATTTCGCGGAAATGCCTTTTTTTAAAAATTCGTATCTGAGGAAGTTTGGGTCCAGTCGGGCTCAACTAGGACGCATTTTTTTCGTCTATGAGCCTACTTACATGCCTATTACGTCTAAAATGTTTTCGCGCTGTTGCTGTAATCTGGGTCCATTTTCAAGATGATAGAATTTGCTGTTTTTTATGTTCTCGAATTTCAAGCTGCCAAGAAAAGAGAGGCACGTACAAATAGACCGGACGCAGATGGCATGAAAGTAGACTCACAGACGAAAAAAATGCATCCTATTTGAGCCCGATTGGACCCAAACTTCCCGAGATATGGATTTTTTAAAAACAGCAAAATGAGGGTAATTTTGAATTTTACAAAATTCATATCTCTGGATCCGGGGGGGAAAGGCCAAAAATTGGAGGATTTTATTTTATCACTACCTACGTTTAGCTCTTAAAATTTGAACGAAATCGGAGACCCTCGCGCGCTCAGTATCTTCGAAAATTATTGGACGGGCTCATATATATATATACAATGGGAGTTTCCAACAGATCCTAATTTAGTCAAAATAAAGCAGTTTAGCCGTGTGTGTCTCTTCTCAAAATCACAGTTTATCAAAATTATTGTGCATCAAAAAAAAAAACTTACTCTAATATGGTATACGACAAAAGGTCTTTCAGATATTATTCAAAAGGTTTGTTTACATAGTCTACTACAACAATACTTGATCATACCGCTCGTCAATAAAAAAAGTTAGAGGCTTTTGAGATAACATTAATATATCCATTGCCATGCAATCTTTCCCAGAAACTTTTTGATAAATATTTATTTCTTCCACTAAAAAACAAGATTGGTAATATAAGAATTGTATCTTCTTTCTGAAGTGACCTCAGAAAAGTAAAAACTGGTTTTATCGAAAACACAAATGCAGTGAATTTAAGAACAAACATTTTAAAAAGCCACAATAAAAATACTTTTACCTACAAAACTATTATATAGCAAAAAATTTCAGTACTGCTCTCGTATAATTACACTAGACTAGTCAGAATTCTGCAAAAAGAGAATATAAATTTTGTAGGATGCTCATTGCATGCTTATTTATATTAAATTTCAATCATAAACCGAGAGTTATTACATTCATCTTGATGAAATGCTCAGCAAAGCAGCACCAACGACTTCTCGTTTTTGCGCCAGTCTGCAGTTTAATCAATAACATCTAGAGTACTGAATTTGTTATTTGTTAAGCACACATACACGGATTCTCAAATCCGAATGTGAGATAAAGTAAAATGCAAATTATTATTTGTTTTAGGTATTTTTCAGCCATTAAATGACAATATTCAATTTTTCGTTGATCATCGATTAAAAACAGCAAACGATTACTTTAGATTATAAAAATAAGAACTTTGCTGCCGGTTAAATCAAAAAATGTGCTTAATAAGCTATCGATTAAGTGCTCTAAATTATTCAAAAATCAATAAAGTAACACTATTTTTAGACCATCAAACGGTTACATACAGGGTGGAACATAAAGTGGGATATTGAGAAAATATTTATTAAAAAACAAATATTAATTGCACTAAGACGATATCAAATTAAAGTATTGTGCAGATTCTTTGAAAGTAGATCCGCTTTCCAAGCTGTTCTTTAGTAACTATTTGGTATGTTGCTTCGCCCTTAAAATTTATCGATAGTTTCTGTACCACAATATTGCACATTACACGTCAATTTTCTAAAAGAAAACAAGACGATTTCTGTTAGGTGTGCGTTTTACATCATAAAAAATATAATTCTAATTTAAAGCTGTAAGTAGGCTGCACTACAAAAATAAATCCATTTTACACCCATTGAGTCATTCGTGCACAGCTGAAGAATTTCGTTGGTAAATTTAGATTAGATAAAATCTCAATATCTTGTAATTAAATATTGAAAGAAAATAATTCTAAGCTATTATAAAGAACATGATGCAAAACTTTTTTCACCGATGTATAAAATACATAGTTAAGTCGTAGGGTTTCTTGATCTTTATGAGTTTCTTAGAAATGGCAATAATGGCTGATCTTCTACTGTAATAGTTTTTCGATTTTTGAGTTTGTGCATAATTCTATGTTAGACACTTACGTTTGATAAATATAAAGCACATTTATTTTTAACTAATTTTTGTTAAATTCTTTGTCTTTATCATCAATCAGAAATCCGCATATTTCACTTACGACTCTGATCGTTTATATAACAAGTAGAAAAAATACATTCTCTTTATCAATTGGTTTAGTAAATATAATGTAATTAATTAAATACTTTCTATATAATATAATAACAAAACAGATATACAATAAAGGCCGCTTGGCGGCCTTAATAAAGTATACTTCTGTGCATGAGATGGTAAAGCTTTTGAGCGGTGTGCGTTGAGGCGCTTCTCGCCTTGTAAGAAATACAAGCGCTACCTTGTCCTCGATTTAAATGTAGCCAATGTTGCAAAAGACTGCAAAAAGATGGTAACCGCCAAAGAGATTGAACCCACAAACCTCGCATCTCGAAGCAAACCTGCTACCAACTCGACCAATTGGGCACTACCGGAAAGCGTTGGGTCGTTCAGTCCGTTTTCTGTCATTCCTGACATCTGTCAAGCCTTGTAATTTTTAAAGAGACTATTTTTTAGGCCACTTACACTGGTTTTCTTGAATTCTGATCGCAAATTCGGATTCTTATCAAATTTAGCTTTCCCTTATGTTTTTCCAGGGGGAACCGGCAGCCAGGGTATTTTATGTGCTATCCTTATAGTTTATAGAGGGAAGAACAAAGAGAAGTAGACCAAAATTCAACCGTATTCTACAGATTATTATTTAATATCTTATCTGTTACTGAAATTGTAGATATTCATCTTTCTGTACATACGACTTCTTCAATGAAAACAGTGTTGCAAATGACCATAACCCGCTAAAGCAGCTCTGCTGTTTTTTTTATTTATCTCGTTTAAAAAAAATTACACAAAAATCTAAATGGTCTTGTCGATTAGACTGCTATTCTTCAAATACTTAATCAGTGATCATGTTCAGATTAATGTTATCGTCAAAAAATTGAGATTTAGACTATTTTATTCCTTACGAAATTGATACTATCTAGAAACTGGCTCTGCGAAACAGAATGGATGGTAAGTCAGGTAACTTTGCAGGTCAGTCAAGTAGAAATCTATTATTTGCACTTACAGTCTTTAACAGTGCGAGCTGCAGAAAGTCTCACCTTATTTTGTTGAAAAAGTAAATCTGGAAGAACAATAACAAGTGGGACTTTAGAATGTTGAAAACGTAAGAGATTTTTCTAATTAGTAGTAAAGCTGTTTTTAAGTTGAACCAAATAGCATCTAAAATTCACCGCATGCTCCCATTTGTTCTAATACCAGATCAAAGCTAGACTCGTTTCTGTCACAAATATTTCAAAGTCAAATTTCGCACTAGTTGAGATGCACACATTTATAGAACTGACTAAAACAAACATGCAATTCTATTTCCATCAAAAAGTGCCAAATTATAGTGGACTGTCTTTAGAAGTCAGTTACGATCATTTGTTGTACAATCACTCCCAAAACCACCTTCATATCAGATAAGCTCATTCTGTATAAGTATCTTTCTAACTTGGTTTTTTCGAATCTGCTGGTTTTTCTTGTAGAACTCCTTGCAGCTCATGTCAGCTGCAATTTTGCAGTATAAGATACCTTGTTGGCTAAAAATACCCTGCATTGTTCAACGTCCGCGAGTTGATTTATCTATATAATTTTTTCGTATTTTGTAAGTTTAGCGCTGTACTTTACAAATAATTTTCTATGATATACGGAATTTTATATCGCATCGCAATTTTCGTGCAAGTGAATATACCATATGTCGTCTTTATAAGCGACATACAAGTAGTTTTATATTAAACGTCAAATTTCGCAGTTTACAACTTTCATTTCTTATTTGTTCTGCAAAACAATCGCCATTGACATCGACTGTTTATTACCAACGTCTATGACGCAAACAGTCGATTTTTAAAAAATAGGAATTCTTCGAAACCGAAAATAATAGCGTTTCGGTTAGCGTAGTGCTGGTGCTGATAAATGGTCAGCTAAAGAGGGTACAAGAGAACTTCGAAGTCCAACTCTAACAATTTTCACAGGGTCGGTCGTGCTATATGAAATCTGGTGTTCCCATAAAGAAGTAACAGTATTTCAAATCTATTGACCAGAAAAGATTGTTTTCAATTTCTCATGTATAGTGTACAATTCTCTGTAGTATAGACCACTACTGTGAATGTTTCGCCAGATTGCAAGAATCACTATTGCAGATATCTCTTTCATTATTTATACTCTCATGTAATTAACTATTTTTAAATTCATTTACGATTATCGTACAGAATTCGCTTTTCGTCATCGGTCACAGTCAATCTCAAAAATTCCTCTTTATACCTAAATAGCAAGAAAAAGACCAAAATTTAAAAAAAGTGTGAAACAAATAACCGGTACCGTTGTCGTATAAAATGAAAGTTTTAGAATGAAAACGTATGTTTCCTGCAGAAAATTTTCAGGCAAGATATTTTTAAGCATTGTTAAAAGACGGCGACAAGTGGATTTTCGCTTCTAAAAAATAAGTAATAATATAAAATTTGTTAATTTGCTGTTTCAAAAAATGCGAAAAGCCGATAAAAATAGCCTGTTATTGTATTCACAATAAAACAGTAACTGTTGCATCTACAATGCCTAATTTCCGGTTATGTCTAAAATACATTGAAGTGCATATTTTTATATAGTACCAAACTGTATGTTACAAATTTGCAAAAGTTATTGTTAACACAATAATACACCATTTTTAACGGTTCTTCGCATTTTTTGAAACAGCAAATTAATAAATTTTAGCGTTCGACAATTTATTTTGTAGATCTGTCTATTATCCACATAAAGTTTCATTGAAGTATAAATCATAGATTATTACTTTTTTTTCGCCACCTTTAACATTGTTTAAAAATATCCTGCCTGAAATTTTCTGCAAGAAACATATACACTTTCATTCTACATATGCCTTCTATTCGACAGTTACATGTTAACAATTTTGTCACGCGAAACTGCTCTAATGATTGGCCTATAATCTACGTAACTTACTTCTTATACCATGCCGATGTATTTAATCATTTTTTAAATTGAAGAAGCAAAAATACTCGAATATTTTTTAATGAAAAAGATAAATAGGCAGATATACAGATACTGTTGGTATCAACAACGTCACAACCACATATATTCAAAAATCCGACATTCAGGTAAAATTACCTGATACAAAAACGTTCTATCAGTGAAAATGAGAAGTTATTTGTAACTCGGTAACAATTAGAAACCCATTTTCTACAGCTGTTATATTACGCAATCATCTATGACATACGATCTTCAAAATTTGTTCTAAGAGATAAATTTGAGAAGCCCACATTGAAAATAAAAGTATGACTACCTAGTAAAGATAGTATAACTATCGTAGTAAATAAGGAGAATGTCACGCTATGTTCACCAAAGAAACTCGTGGACAGTCGAAAAATTTGTATAGAGATAAACTCAGAAACCCACGACAGTCACAATATTCTTCAACGGGGTTTTCATAGCGATTCGAATATAGTGTGAGGTAGAAATTAAGTGGTCGTACCGAATTTATGTTTTTAATAGCAATTTTAACGCTTTCGCACAAAATAAATATTCACAAATATAGTGATTAATTACAGAAACAATCTCCCGTTAGTTGAGCAGAAATTACGATTGATCCTTTTGAAAATGAATATTTATGACTACTTCCGCGCTCCTTTGACTTACATCCTATTGAAATACGTTTCAAAAGGCATTGAAGAACGTTGTTGATCCTCTACCTGCCATCGTAAGAATATTCTCTGTTATAATCGTCACAAGGTAAAATTAATAACCAGATTTTAAATATTCCTAGGTGCTTCCAAAAAAGGCCGAAACGGAGTTTATAAGCATTATTAAGCTCATGCTATTAGTAAATTACATTGCTAAAATAATTATCTTGTATAAAGATCGGTTCTTTAGTACAATGAATTTCTGGTAAATATTTCCGAAGAGCAGCCAGCTCAAGCCACTCTACATATAATCTTCCTATTTATATTTAAAACATGTACATCTTTCTTAAATATCGGAGCACCCACCGCTGGAAATTCTACAATTAATAAAAGAAAAGCATTGAATTCGAAGACTTTGGCAAAATACTCGACAGCAGCAATATAAAATGCAATTAAATAGACTAATACGCAGAGTAAAAACAGAACTGGATGAATACAATGTGGCAAGCTACAAAGAAAATTCTTCGACAGCCCCAGATAATTGGATCACTAAAAGATGGAAACACAACCTTTACAACAGATGAAGAAATCTGCAATATATTTGCGGACCATTTTGAAGCTGTGTTTACTCCAACACCAAATAATGATAATGCTTTTGATGAGGAAATAAGACAATATCTCCAACAATATGAATCAAATACAAGGGATGAATTCAAACCAACATCGCCCAGAGAGGTTAAAAGATTAGCTAAAAAACTTAAAGTGAAAAAAGCCCCAGGAAGCGACCTCAAACCAAACATAATAATTAAAAACTACACAACTAAAGTACATGCCTACTTAGCCACAGTTTTCAATGCCTGCATGCGACTGCTGCCTGCAGGCATGCAACCACACTTGTATTTCACAAACCTGGAAAAAATCGGCACTCTCCAACGAGCTATCGACCAATTAGCCTGCTCTCAACTTTATCCAAATTGTTAGAAAAAATAATGAACAGGCGCCTACTTCAAAACCTACACTTGCTTAACATACTCCCTCCATTCCAATTTGGATTTAGATCCAACGACCCATCAGCTACAACGAATTGTGGAATACATAGAAAAAGGCTACGAAAATAAAGCTCATACTACAGCAGCATTCCTAGATATAGCTAAGGCTTTCGACAGGGTCTGGATAGAATGTTTACTTTATAAACTACAGCGCCTCCACATACCAGATTATTTGATACATATTATACGATCATTTCTTACACACCGCACCTTCTCCGATAGAATCAATTCCACATACTCAACAGTTAGACCTATCAATGCAGGCGTCCCACAGGGATCCATATTGGGCCCAACACTATTTAATATCTACGTCCATGATATACCTCAAACAGACAAAGCAGCCATTGCTATGTACGCAGATGATACTGCGCTATTTACCCAGAGCAAAGAACTATTAGAAGCATCAAATGAACTACAATCCAGCCTAAATACAATATCAAGCTGGATGGGAAAATGGCACATAAACCTTAACTCAACCAAATGTCAAACCCAAGTGTTTACCTTATGACGCCTCAGAGATATACCCAACATTCAAATAAATAATGAAGAAATTCCATGGAACACGCAAAATAGTCCAGTTAAGTATCTAGGGGTATACTTAGACCAACGACTAACCTGGGGTTTCCATATTAACCACAAATTGAATGAAAGCTATACTAGATTAGCGCTACTATATCCACTAATAAACAGAAAAAGTTCTCTACACATAGACTGTACAATACTAATCTATAAATCAATAATTAGACCACTGGTAATGAATGCATGCTGTGTATGGGGATCTGCTTCACCGACTCACATCCACAAAATAAGATTCTTCGAATAGCCACAAATTCTCCATGGTATATAAGGAACCACCAACTACACGCTGAACTAAATATCCCAACCATAGAAGAACACATTAAAAAATTAGCGACAACCTTCTTTAAAAATTTAAACAACTGTGCAGGAGCAGCCCATTACGCACTAGGAATGAGACACATACATCAACGCTTGAAACGTAAACTGATGCAAGATCTCCTTTCAACCGATGATAGTAGTGATAATAAAGTGTAGAGTAGTGGCAAAATCAAAATAATACAACAATAAAACTAAACATTGAATGAGTAAGCCAATAGGCAATCCCTAAGCGACAATAGTGTTACATGTAATTAATAGTTAACAGAACCATGTATAACACGACGTTGCTGATCTGGCTAAATAAATTCAAAAAAAATGAAAAATTTATAATACATTTTTTCATTTAAACAACAGCACGATTCGTCTCAAGAGAAAATAACGCTAGTGGAATATAGCATCGACATTAAAGTGTAATGTAATGTAATCACAAGTACTTACCTAACTCGACGCTCTATTGTAGTTCACGGTAAGCATCTGAAACAAAACATACCTTCATAAATAATTAAAGCATTTAAACTAAGCAATTGTATTAACGTCACATTTTAACATTAGCCTTAAGCCATTTGTGTTCATTTTAAGTTAAGCATTTTGTATTTTTTTAGTAACTGGAAATGTACCATAAAAATGCGCATAAATAGAATGTATATGTTAAATAAATATAACAAAAACATAACCAGATAAAGCAATTTATTTAACGCTTTTGCCACTTTTAATCGTCTTATGTTATTACTATATCACCGTGCCTTTACTTGGATTTCAATGGATATTTAAGAAAAATGTTCACATGCACGACTGCTTGTTTAACGCAGTAAAGCTACTGTATGAAAGTAAAAGTTTAAGCAAATCGATGAATATTAAGGATTCCTAAAACATTACAAACAACAATAATGCGCAAAAATTAAAAAAAAATGTTAAGTTACTTAAACATCAATCAAATAATGGGCGAGATCGCCATTCTAAGTGCATGCCTGTATAATTTGTTTTCAATACAAATTACAATGAAACCAAGCGTACACAATAATATTTTATTTTTAAAAACATTTAATGGCGTTTAAACCGAAATTACATCTAGTTAAATATTATAAAATTAATTTGTTTGTGAGTTATTGAAATATACGAGTGACTTAACACAGCTCCCCTATAATTGTAGTAGCATTAAGTTGCAAAGATTAGATAACCAGCTGACAGCAACAATTGTAGCAAAAGTGTAACACGTGTAACACAATATTGTTAAAACTGTATCATAGACAAATCAAATTCATGCAATATACAATAAAGAAAAGTATTGTCAAACTGTATTTACTAGCAACAATCACAGTTGCACATTATTTATTTTGAAACGAATAACACAATACATCGTTAATGAAGATATTTTTTGCAAAAACAATTAGGAAGCTCACAGAGTATATAATAATTAACCTGCATAAATTTTTGGGTATTTAAGTTAATTTTATTTTTTTGTTTAAAAAATATTTAATAATATTAGATCACGACAAGACTCATGAACCTGCCGGTTCATAGTATACCTAGTATTCCCATAAATACTATTACAAAATTAAACCTTCTCTTGCTTTACACAAAATCAAGATATCCATCAATTTAACGTACAGTTGCAATTGCTAAGTTTGAAAGTTGTAAGTTACGTTGTGTTTTTGTCAATTTTAATTATAAATGGAGTAGTGTGACAAAACTGTATTACTGTAATATCTAATCTCCCTAAACTTATAATTCTATCTCCTCCTAGACGCTTCCAACCGATTTCCTTGAAACTTACACACCACATTCACAACTATATTTGCTAATTCGGCGAAAAATCAGCCTTCTAACTTTAACCGTTTTTGAATTATTTAAGTATTTTGATTATTGTCGCAGAAACTTATGGAATGTTCTACACGACTACCTGGCGTCTAGATCAGGCTTCGTCGACGAAGCCTGCGGGGTCCAGCTGTTTTAGAATAAAAACAAACATTCTGTTACTGTTGCCAACATTAATCTAGAGAAAATTAAAAATTACTGCAAATGAACGTAAAACGTAAAAATTACGAGAGTGCATTATGAACGAGCGCATAATTCAACTTTACGTATTACGTATTTCCTATGGGCGGCTTATGCTTACGTCCACCATGAATGGGCGTTAAATTGTTCCCATGTTTCTGATCCAGAGAAAAAGCCGGTCTAATTAAAAATTTATACGTTCGCACCTTGCAAAAATTTGAGGGTAGGCGGGTGAAAGATTATCAGTCTAGGACGCCAAAAATATCTTTTGGCGGGCAACTCCTAGTCATTACATAAGTGTAAAACTGAAAAAAGTGTAACTTATTTAAGACTCTGCATTCTTTCGGCATTAGCCGTATATTTGTGTATCGGGCTATAAAATTGTTTAATGAATCTGAACAGTCGAGGAGTCGAGGATCGTCCGAGATCTAGAAAACCACGTTCAGTTCAAACTGTTCAAGCAATCAAAGCCGTAAGTGCTCGAATTAAACTAAATCTTCGTAAGCAGAAAATTATGTCTCGGAAGATACAAATTTCCAAAATTTCAATGTCGCGTATCATTAAGCAAAACCTTTTTTTTAAGTATCATTTAATGCCATATCAACAATCATTTGTTATGGATGGCATAGGTAAAAGATTTTGTGACATATTAATAACTTAGACTTAACATTATGACATTGTGTGACAGAGTAATAGACGCAGTGAGTTTACATTTTGTTTAATTATGTCTTTGGTTTGTTAGAACTAGATTCTGGGTAGTTTTCGTCTGAGTCTTTAGTGAATGTTTGTTTTGAAGAGTTCATAGAATTCCGCACCACTACATACACTTGCGTTTGAGATGAATTTTTCCGCACAGTTATTGATGTATTGATCGATGGGTAAGATGCCGAGTCCTTCGTGCAGCTGAGCATTTCTAACGTACCATGGTGCGTTACTATAATTCTTAGAATGTTTGTTTTGGAATCGTTATATTTTCAGTACGTTGGTGTTTGAGGTGTTGCACCAGATCGGCGATCCATATAGGGCAAGAGTTCGAATTAAGGTTTTGTAGAGTAGTGTTGCGCAATCTATTTTTAGTGTGGATTTGCGGTTAATGAGTGGGTGTAGTTGTCTTAGACTAATGGAAGCTTCTGCTTTATGCGATACTCCCAGCTTAGACGAAGTATATTCTCAGATATTTGACAGCACTATCTTTGGGGTTCCAGGGTATTTATTTCATTGTTCTCTATTTGTATACAGGGAGGATTGTTGATACTTCTTAGCGTAAATATTTTGGTTCGGCATTTGTCAGGGTTTATTTTGATGTTCCAGGCTTTGAAGCATGTTAGAAGTTTGTCTGTTGCGGTCTATAATTTGGCGATTGCTTTATTAAGGTTATCGGCTTCTGTAAACATGGAGATATCACCTGCAAAGGTTGCTATTGTTGTACCAGGCTTTGGCAGGTCGGACGTGTATATGTTAAAAAGGATTGGCCCTAAGATGCTGCCCTGTGAGATTCCGGCTCGAATCTTAGTGGTTTCGGACGGGGTTGTGTTGATTTTTACTATAAATGTTCTGTTATCTAGGAAGGAGAATATGATTGCTTCGAAATGAGTGGGCATTGTAATTTCAAGGATTTTTTTCTTGATGCTTTCTATCCATACCCTGTCAAATGCCTGCGCGACAACGAGGAAGATTTCCACCGTGTATTGTTTGATGTTAAATTCTCATTTGGTAAGCTCACTTATTCTTTGAAGCTGGATTCTCGCTAAGTGCCCTTTCCTGAAACCAAATTGGTATTTTGGTATTGTGTTTTGGTTTTCAATATGCTTCAGTAGTCGACTATGGATTACTTTTTGGAGAAGCTTGGAAAGTGATGGCAGCAGTTTAGTTTATTTTTGTCTTTACAAAGACCTAGGACTAACTGTTTGCAAAAAGCATACGAAACGTTTGCTGACAAACGCTTTAAAGAAAGCTAGGAGAGAAGAAACAAAATATTGTTAACGAGTATGTGCATGGTAATCACAGAAACAATTTGTTTGCGTGTAAATTTTTTTGCAGTTGAGGAATTTTTAAACAAACAAAATGACAAGATATATGCTAGGTTATCCAAAAAAGCATCTCAGCTAGTGCCAAGGGTACAAAGAGGACATCATCCAGCAGCTGTAATGGTTTGGTGGGGAGTGTGTTATAATCAAGTGATCGATATTCATTTTTGTGAAAAGGGGCTCAAAACTTTAGACGCTATGTATCAACAGAATGTTTTGGAAGATGTAGTGAATTATACGCTTGGTCAGCCTTCGATATTTCAGCAAGACTCCGTACCCGCGGTCAACTCAAATTGGCCTGAAAAACAAGGTGCCTCATTTTAGAGCAGTATAGGATTAGTCTTTTGGTACTCCAGATCTGAATGCATTAGATTACAAATTATGGCACAGTATACTTAAAAAGGCCCTAATGTTGACAGCTACAGTCAATGCTTTTCCAATGGATATATTGTGTGCTGCTGTCGATGAGTGGACCGAACGTTTATGTAGAGGCTAAGGGTGGCCATTTTGAATAAATCCGTTGCAGTTACACTTAAAATAACCATTTAAGAAATCCTAAAAATATGATGCAAAAACAGTTTTATTTTGTCGTTCTAATCAGCGTGTAAGTGTATTTATGGCCATACTAACTATGTATAATATAAGGTAATTGCAAAACCTTTCCCGATCCCTTAATTAGCAAAAATATTGCTATATAACGGAGCTAGTGTTTGTTTTACGATCATGTTGTATACCAAACGACATGTGGTAGCACAATGAGTCAACATAGGTCGAGCATTTCTTTGATAAGCCAATTTGTGCGTAAAATTTCTTAAAATGACGAACAAAAGGTTGCATTGGCACTAATGCATATTATACGAGTTTCAGAATAGAGTTACTGTTGGAATCACATCGGAAAATATTTGAGATGTTTATTTGGATCGTGCTCTTGCGTTCAGAATAGTAAAATTTATAGATTTTTAAGTGGTAATTTTAACCTGGGCTATTCACTCCATTCTGGGCGGCCTTCCGGCTTTGCAAGTAATCGAAAGATGAAAAAAAATCCTAAAATTGTGAATATTCACAATGTATCCACATTTTACCATATAAAAAAATAGATATATTTCCAAACTCGATACATGGATGTCATACTCTTACCCAACAATAAGTTGAAGCATGGTTCTACGATAATTTCTCTGTCTAGATGCCATGAAAAAGAGTTTTTTTGCATCAAGTTTTAATGGGCGATAAAAATTAATACTGTACAACAAGAAAGGAACTGAAGACAAATAGATGATAATATACCCCAACAAATGTAAACTTACATCCAATGAAAATGTTACTGTTTGTTTGCTGAGAAAATTGAAGGTATTCAAATTGGAAATTTTCGAATACTCGTCGTAATATCTAACCAAATTAGTCACTGCCTTTTTACAGAAAATAAATGCAGTTTCTGGAAAGAAAAAAATCACAACTCTGTTAAGTGTTAGAAGACTATTGTAGATAATGATAATTATGCGTATGCATTTTCACATTTTTGTTAATAAATGCATATTTTGGCTGTTTTGAGCATTAAATGCACATTTCCAGCATTTTTCTAGTTACGTAGATATTTTACAATTCTTATTCGAATTTATCTAATATCTTTAAAGCGCAATGTGGAGGTCTACGGTCTCCGGCTGTCTGAAAAGCATTGGTTGCCAGAGTAACTCGTTCGGGGCCACGCGGAAATACACGAACGATCTTCTCATCTTTAAAGCACACTGCAATTTTAAAAACTTAAATTAAATTATTCTTCCTACTGTTTTATTTTTTCTATTCATGCAAATAAGCATTCTTTGGTATAGAACGGATACAAACAGCTGAGCACCACAGAAACTACATGAAAAAACGAAGAAGTGAGCAGACTGCGGATGAAAGGGCAGCAATAAATGAAGCGAGGAGACGTATATGTGCCGAAACAAGTCCGGGGGAAGTTAAAATAGGAAACCAAGCAAGACGACAACGACGTTCTCAAATAACCCCAGAAGAAATAGCTGTGGGGAACGAAGCAAAAAATCAAGCAAAGCGACTGCGACGTTCTCAAAGAACATCGAAATAAATAGCTGCAGGATAGTAATGATTGCTACATAAAGTTCATAACACTTGCACTCTCTATAGCACCCAAGTGAAGCTGGCTGTATTTTCTAGTGTATGCCTATAGTGGTCACAAAGTTATGAGAACGGCATACGTTCATAAATCAGAATCAAAACACATCTCATGCCTCATTGAACAGAGAGTTGAGTATAGCAACAATTACAAAATTCACAGAAATGGGGTAATACAGGGTTGTCATGTATAAACAGAGAATTCCTGGAATATTTCACTTCAATAAAAGCCCACTGTAAATTTTCCTGTAGTGTTTGCCATACAATAGACAATTAGAATAATAGTTCTTGGAATATTTTACCTGAACAAGGACCCACTATGTGAATTTCAGTTATATTATTTAGATTTAAACCAGAATACTTGGAAATGCTAAGGTTTGCTTCACTAAGAAAACCTGAAGAATGCTGAAATTCATTCATTTTATTCAGTTGTTTTCTAGTTCTAACAGTATAAACATCGTCAAGATGACAAAAAAAACATGTTCAAGTGTCATTTTAAATAATTTTGTGAAAAACTGTGATGATTTCACAACAGATGGACAATTTTTGTTTCCGAAATGGAAAACAATCAACGACAAGTGTTAATATCAAATTTAACTGATGCGCCAAGATCTGGACCTTAAACTTCAGAATTCAATAAAGTATTCTGTGAGGCTTTTATTTGCGCTGATATTCCGTAGGCTAAACTAAAGAACAAAGTTTTCTACATTTTTTTTTTTTTTTTAAAAGTATACAAACTAGAATCTTCCAGAGGAGTCAACATTAAGAAAAAAATATATTTTCAAGTTATATACAGCAACATTAAATAAATTACGAGAAAAAATGAAAGGCCACAGTATTTGGGTGTCGTTGGATGAAACAACCGATGCAGATCAAAGATAGCAAATTTTATGTTTGATATACTAGAGTTAAAGGAAGAAAAAAATAAATCAAGTCGGCTGGCTTTATAAGTATTTGGCCGTCTACGATTTGATACGAAAAAGTTCCAGTGGTTTGTAGTGATGTTGCACCATATATTTGCAAAGCAATGCGGAGACTGCAAGTTTTTTACCAAAAATGAAACATGTGACTTGTTTAGCACAAGGTGGGTCGTGTGGTTGGTTCTCAGGTAATAAGGCCGTAGTCGGAGTCCAGAAACTCTTGGCATTTTGTCCACTACTACGGCGGACATCTCCAGAAAGAAATCGTCTAGAAATTCAATCTGAAGGTGTCTGCCGCAGTTGTGGACGAAACGTCAACAGTTTCCGAACTCCGACCACGGCCTTATAACCCAAAAACCAACTACAAGACGCACCATAACAGCGACCGCGAAAGTCTTCGCATCTATTTGTTTATCAGATGACTTACAGCGAGTAACTGACTTAATTAGCTATCTTTATTCGGATGTTAACGTTCTCATAACAACTGTGAAAAAAATTTTCCTCAAAGTTTCGGGAAGTTGCGAGAGACGTTCCACTTCCGCCAGCGCTAAGCATTACAAGATGGAAAACTTGGATTGACGCTGCGTGTATTGCGTTGAAAATTTTGAATTGTTAAAAAAAATCGGCTCTAAAAAAGCACAGAGCATTGCAGAAGCACATGGTGTTCTGAGAAAAAAAAGGCATTCGAGAGGATCTGATTTTTATTCGAACTAATTTAGCTTGCATTTCAACTGCAATCTCTAAACTAGAAAAGAAAAGATTATCTTTACAAGACATCATTGAAATAGTAAAAGACATAATTAATGGTCTATCAATACTCAAGAAAAACGAGTTCATCAATAAATTAAACGAAGTGCTGACAAAAAATATGGGCTATCAACAATTAAAGAATATAAACAAGATGTTGCAAAATGGAACAGCTCTAGATGCAAGAAATGATCATTTAAGTGTCTTGGGTATTGTAAACGTGGAATTTGTACCAATAGTGTCGTGTGATATCAAGAGTCTTTTCACAGTACAAAAATATTCTGACTGACAAACAGATACAAACTTACTTTCGAAAATTGATTGCATCAGGTCGTTAAATGCAGTTATAATTTGTCTTTATAACTTTGTTACTAACTTTTTGTTTTTTTTTGTTTTTTTTTTGTAAGTTTACTGTAAAATTTCAATATAAAATAAACATAATAGGTGTATAAATAAGTTCTCAGCTTTAGATTTCACAGGACGAAAATCACCGTTTACATGTAACGTATTAGTCATGCAACGTGCAAAAAGTGGTACCAAAGATTTCGCTCAAACATTTGACACGGATGAGCTGCAGACGCGTTAGGCTGGGAACTTCTCCCACATGCGGCGTATAGCCCAGACATGGCCCCTTCCGATTATCATTTATTCCGGACGTTACAGCATCACTTGGCTGATACGCACTTCAAAATAGAAGAAGAAGTCCGAAAATGCATCGATAACTTTATCGTCTCGAAGCCGGTGAGCTTCTATCACCACTGAATTCGCAAGCTACCCGAAAAATGGAAAAAGGTCAACGATGCCAACGGAGAATACTTTGATACTTAAGCTTTTTTTGTTTGTTTTTAAATAAAACTTTAATTTTGCAGAAAAAATCAGAGAACTTATTTATACACCTATTATATTGATATAACTAGCTATTCATTTTTGCCAGTTAGCTGACTTTTTAGTGCATACTTTGTAGTTTTTTAGTGCATAATTATCCTAAGCCTAGTTATTATATAACTAACTAGTAAAACTTGTTTTTATAATGTAACCATTGGCGCTTTTCATATTTCAAATCGAAGACGAATTTTTCCCAGCATGCAATAGAATCTGATGCAACTCTTACATTTTTTCTCACGTTTTCACCGTGTATTAAGACAGTTTGGAAATGTTCATATTCACCCTAGAGGTACTTAACTAATGCAACCAATTTAGAGTAAAAGACAAATTCTGCTGCCGTACGAACGGCGAACGCCTTTTGATGTAAGATGAAAAATTTACATAAATGAAAAGCCCATCCATACAAATTTCGAGTGCGCGGCTCGGGCCTTTGTTTATAGATGCAGTTTTCTTTTAACTTCCACTTACGCGCATAAAGGGTAGGTAAGGGATGTGAATAAATAATAAAGCGAGCGCGACCGTCTTCGGAAAAAAGGAGCCGCGCCGCTATTGTTCGCGGCCGCGGGCTTCCCTATTCCAGGTGACGTATGTACCCGAGGTAAATATACGGGGCTCCTGTGGCCCAATTATCCAGAGTAAAAGTCGTTAAAATATAATCCCCCGCCCCTCGCGCGCCTCGCTGCCCCATTTTGCCGTCCTTGTAGAGCTTGTACTGAATTACATATTTATTTAAAAATGGCCGCCGGTGAGCGGTTCGCTTAATTCCTTTTATTGCTCCATCATTTGTAGCTGCCAGATGAGCAGCGTTCCCCATTCTGGAGCGAATCTGTTTGGCGTACTCAAAAGAGAGAGCAGCGTGAACTTCAAATAAATGAAAGTTGTTTGTACGTGTCGTTTCAATTCATACTCGGTACAATTCACAGTAAAATCAAGCCAAATTTATTTTACATGTAAAACAAATGTCATTATAATCAAAAACTTATAAAAAGAGTTAGTTAATCGCTGACTGTATTAGTATCGTGGAAAAGCGTCACATATAAGGCCGCATCTATATAATAACGTATAGCTCTTCCTTTATCAATTTAAAGAATAATAGTCACTCATCGTAATATATTTTACAAATTTGATAACCCATTAAATGACTTCTATACAGTAAACTACATGCTGCAAGCAAGATCAACGGTAGAATAGACTAGTTAAACAGGGACATTGGCATAATATGGAAACATAAGCATACAACCGTTGAACGATCACAATGAACTACATAATACGAGGGACACCTGCAAAAATAAATAGAAGAAGGTTAATCGACTAATTTATATATTTTTTTCATTGGGATGCAATCACCATCATTACAGCCTCAATGGCTTATTATGCCTACCAACATGCACTTATAATTAACTTAATTCTACGATGTCACATACACCTATGGGTTTAAGCAATACTAGAACTCGCCTGCGCCGGGTTCGTGGATAGTGGACCAATGATGTTGGCAACACAAACACACTCCGAACAAAAAACAACTACATCTGATATATTTGTATATGGGTTAATAATACATTCAAAAAAGTGCCAATAAAGAAAAACTGTGGAATAAATTAATGAAACAAATAAGTATACTGAATTGTTAAGGATTAACATATTAAGTTTTTGCAAGAAAACGGATACACATTTCTGAAATACTAGTAAGAAAATAAGTAAATGTTACATTAAAACCAGAATATGTCAAAGAAATTCCAATATTAAGAAATATTACAACACATTGAAGTATAATAGATTAAGGATAGACAATACAAGAAAAAAAAATGTAAATCATCAAAATATATAAGAGTATGCTTGAAAAAACAATATTAACCTAATAGTCTAGTAATAACCAGGAACATAAAGACAAACAATAGCAAAAAAAACATTTTATATATTAAAAGAAATACAAAAAATAAAACATGAAATAAAAACAAAATAAATACATGGTCTGTCCTAAAAAATGCGAAGTATATGTTAACATAAAAAAATTACGCGGCCACAATGTAACCTAGTAGCCGATAAGAGTGAATGAGATCAACTTTACTGGCTCGATCAATAGAAAGTTAGATGCCGGTGAGTATAGTGCATGATAACTATAATATGATAATCTAAGATAGCGATAACAACCAACTAAGCGAATCTCAACAATGAATGGCAAGTCATAAAAAAATGAAAAAAAGAGAAGAACTAGAGATCCACTTAATTTTAACGAAAGAACATACGTAACAACTGCAAACGAATAATAACGAAACCTCGGTCAATTTACATTTACAGTGTAATAGACTTTGACAAGATGGTCCAAAACTATCCAAAATCACTGAAGACGAAACATATGAACGTAAAGCATTACCAAACGATATAGTCAAAGTAAACGCAAGATCCCCTTCAACTTAGAGAAAACTGATAGGACACGTAAACGATGATGAAATAATCCACTATACATATTAAATGAAACAAGATCATGCTTACAAATTAGTCATCCGTAATATTCATTGCTCAATACCTACCATTGAAATTGAAGAAGAACTTGAAGCAGAAGATAATAAAGTCCGTAATATCATAAATATTAAGCACAGAATTAACAAATCACATCTCGTGTTATTCTACGTAGACCTAGAGCCCCAGAAAAATAACAAAGAAATTTACGGTCTCTAATACCTACACAACATAGGAATTCAAATAGAGCCACCTAATAAAAAAAAAATAGCATATAGTGTACGAGATCTCAGATGTATGGACATTCCAAGTCATATTGCACTAGGCCATATAAATGTGTTAAATGCGGAGGTCTATATAACTCAACATGTTAAAAACCTAATGATATCCCGCTACGTGTGCACTCTGTGAAGGCGATCACACCTCCAACTATACAGGGTGCAAAATGCAAGAGGCAAGCTTGATGTAACAGCTTTTTAAACTCAAATAACCCCAAACAATGTATAAACAACATTCTGACCTACTCTGGAGTTGTACCCGGAATAATCCCAAAAAACCAACAATTAAATATAGAAACTCAGCTCAGCACCTTCCTCAACGAATATAAACCTATGTTCTCCAAACTAATCAATCAGAATAGCATAATCATTAATGAAATAATAAAATAATTAATAGACCTCTCTTCACTTGCTTCATGGAATTCAAATGAGCTGAATAACCATAAAGTAGAAATAACAAAAATGATATGCTTTTAATCTCTGAGATACACTTTACTGATAGGTCAGTATTTCGCATACCACAATATACCGTCTATCACAATAACCACCCTAGTGGAGGGGCCCCCGGCGAAGCTGCAGTTATCATTCGCAACACTATATCACACCATGTAGTATCTGCTCACCAAACCGATAAAATAAAGATTACCATAGTTCACATATACTTGCAACCATTCTCATTTGATACAGCTGCAATATATAGTCCATTCAGACACACATTCACAACGGAAGACTATGTGACTCTCTTTCAATAGCTTGAAAACAAAAACCTATTGAGAGCCATCAATAACCACAGTTATACCCATCTATCTACGAGTGTACCAACATACTGGCCTACTGATCCTCACAAATTACCCGATCTAATTGACTTCTTAGTCCTTAAAGGAATATGACCACACTTCCTCAATATTGTACCTAATTGGGATCTCTCAACAAATCTTTCTCCTATAATCACAACACTTAGTACTCAAATTATATCTCAGAAGTCTCTAAACTTGCAACAACTAAGACAAACTGGAATACTTTTAGTGAATTTATTGACAATAACGTAAATCTCAATCTCAAATTACAACACCCGTATGATCTTGATGTTGTAGTAAACTATCTCACCTGCTTAATTAAAGAAGCTATCTGGCAATCGACCCCTGCCATTGAACAAAACTCAAATTATACAGCTAAGATTCCTTTCTATATTCGTGAATTACTAACAAAAAAAAAGAGTCAGATGCATATGACAGAGAAGTCGCGATGCTGTGGATAGAACTACATATAATAGATTAACGAGGCAACTTAAGTCAGAGCTAAACGATATCAAAAGTGACCATTTCATTTGAAAAAACAAAAAAAAATCAAAAACCCGGTCACACAAATTCTTACAGAAGAACAGATAGTAGCTGGGTAAAATTGGACACGAAAAGGCAACTGCATTTTCCGAATACCTACCTACAGGTTTCAAAACCCCATCTGAAAATAACCATCATGAAGAACATGAAATAATCTACTTCCTAGACAGAAATAAAACAAGAAATATCTAACTACAATAGTTATAAAGCCCCAGAAGTTCATTTAATCACCTTTCAAATACTTAAAGTGTTACCTAGAAAAGCAGACTACTGTGTACTGCTAACTAACATATACAATGGCATGTTGTCTTACCTATTTTCCAACAACATAGAAATTATAGCAGATAATAATGATCCTCAAACCCAGAAAACCCCCACATAAAGTAAAATTTTATGGACTTACTCCGTTCTATGTCTAAGATATTCGAACGACTCCTGCTTAAAAGGCTCATTAACGCTGTCAACATAAACGAACTTATGCCATCCCATCATTTTTGGTTTCTGCGCACAACACTCTACTATGCAGCAAAGTCACAGAATTATCAACGAGATGCTCTTCTTCTTCTTTATTATATGCCCTTGTGCCCTGAAGCTTGGGACCGGTTGCCTCGATCCACTTCTTCCAGTCTTTTCGATCTCGAGCCAGCCTATTCATTTCTCCTTCCTCCAGTCCCCTTTCTCTTTCCGTTCTGCTTATTCCTTCTATCCACTTTATTCTGGGCCTGACTCGTGCTCTTGCTCCTCCTGACCTTGCTTCTCAAAGGACTAAAAAAAAGAAACTATGCACAGCAGCCCTCCTCGAAATCAAATAGGCGTTCGGTCGTGTGTGGTATAAGGCGCTCTTATACTTCTTAAACTACATGTACCTACTTCCTATTACCTCTTATTAAAATCATATTTGTTCTACCTTACTTCCAAACAAAATACATCAGTAAGACATCCACTCTTTACCCCATCCAGTCAGGTGTGCCGCCAGGTTGTGTGCTGAGACCCTTCCTCTGCTTGGTCTTCACTGCTGATATTCCAACCACGAATAACACAAACATTTCTGCCTTTGCGGATGACACCGACTTAATATCCGTCAATGATAACCCAAATGTGACCGCGGATAATCTCCAACACCTTAACCTCCTTAGAACTGGTTAACAAATAATAAATATCGTTAAACCAATCTAAATCAGCTCATATTACATTTACTAATGGAAGACTAGAGTACCCAAAAGTAACAAACAGCAACAAACTAAATATCTTGGTTTAACTCTTGACCTGAGACTTACATGGAAAACTCATATCAATAATAAAAAAACAAAATAGACTTCAAAATACAACAAATAAATTGAATAATAGGTCACAAATCCAAATTAAAGCGCGATACAAAATTTTACTACAAAATGCATCATCAAGCTTATCTGGAGGTACGTTATACAGATCTGGGGCTGTATTAAATCATCCAATACTAAAATTATTCAAAGATTGCAATTTAAAGTACCAAAGATGATCTTTAACGTCCTCTGGTGCGTCAATAATAAAACTCTACACGATGATGCCCACATAATCTTCGTTCAAGAAGAAATACGAAGCTCCACTGAAAGATGTCTAGACAAACTCCCAAACCACTGCACTACTACTTTCCAAGAAACTTACATGGCAATACAGAATTAAACAATGAGCGTCAATCATGAACAGGTTTTCGGTAACCAAACTATGCAACATAACTATAATTTAAATAGGCACATTCGATGTTCTAAGCTTATATATACCAAGAAAATTATTAAACAAAAGATGAACATAATCAGCATTCAAATTTTAGGAGCTGGCGAACTAAGATGGCCTGATTCCGAATCCTTTGAGTCTGTATATTACTCAGGAAACCAAGAGAAAGATCAACTAAATAATGTATTACAGATAATCGACTGGAACAATTTCTTCAGAACTTTATACTACATTCTTATAGAGTCCTGCTTATGCAACTGAAAGGAAAGCCCATGAATACAACAAATCTGATCAATTACTGCAGATAAAACCTAAGTAAAGGTTGAACATTTTTACATCCAATTTAGAGATTATATTTCGTTCAACCGAAAAATGATATTTCAATGCATAAGTTGGCCAAGATGATGTTGAAAATACAAAAAAAATATGAGATTGAGGTAAAAACGCAAGGAAAATAGACTAATTCAGTTCTGTCAAAAAGAAGCAATACATGGTTCAAATTGCCAAATCGTAAAATATATGCTTGGTCTATCACAGCAATACACTAAGTACAAAAACCTATCCCGACGCTGACATTGCAACAGACAATAACATATATAATATAAATGCGAACTAAACTTAAATAATTATAAAGAAACATACCATAGAAAAGTTGTAGATATAGATAAAATAAAAAAGTTAAAGAATTAAATAAGAATAAAATACAACTGATTCTACAAAACACAAAAAATGAAATTATAATAGTCACAACAACAAAAACCACAGTCTGGAAAAACTAATTATGTTGAAAAATTTAAATTGATAATAAAGATCGAAGATCACTTAAAATACGAATTTTAAAACGTAAAGTAGAGTGTTATAAAAGAAATAAAAATAAAAAAGCCCTAGAATCTGATGGTATGCATAGAAAAATGTTTAAATCAACAAAAGAACAAAACATAAATATATTAGTACATTTATTTCATAAGGTATATACAACTAGAAGTATTCCACACAACTGGTCAGTATCAGAATGTATCGCAGTCCCCAAAAAGACAAAATTATGTAACCACTATAGATTGACAATTCTCATGAGCCATTGTCTAAAATTCTTTAAAAGTACTGTAAAACCGTTATATAAAAATGCAAAAGAATAGTAGGTAACACTCAAGCTCTATTTTCTATACAAATGTTCATTTGTTAAAGTCATAAAAATTTTAAAAAATTTAAATTACAAAATTTATTACAAAGTAATTTTTAAAAATGCCTTAAATATATGTAATCTGAAAATTAAAATAAATATGAACTCACAACGAATGTAGTGTTCGGATGCCCTTCTAATAAGACACCAAAATCCCAATCTTCCTTATCCACTCCAGCAAAATTATTTCACCTTTAACTGTAATAACTTACAATCATCAATTGTTTTCCCAAATACACCAGCTTTTACTCCTATATTTAATCAATACGTTGCACTACGCCGCTCAAAAAATCAACACAGCAAACTTCTAACGAAAATCAAGAAGTAACGCAGGAAAATACTCACGACTGGCAAATAGTTAAAAAAAGAAAAACAAAATCACACTAAAATCTACAGATGAACTCAAATCAGTCTTATCTAAATACACAAAACCGATTTTCAGCATTTACAGTTAATATACAGGAAAATTAGTCAATTATCGCAACTAAAATCCAAACAAACGAAATAAAACCACGCCAATATTTATATACGACGTAACTAATTTTGAAAGCATGATAGACAATCTGGCAAAAATTACCGATAATGCAACATACCATAGCAAGGCCCTAGCAAATAATACGGTTAAAATCAACGCTCTCACATTGATACATACAGAAAGCTATCAACTTAACCAAAAGAAATCCTACAGAATTGTCATAAGAAACCTTCACCATTCAATCCCAATTGATGATATATAAGAAGAACTGGAAGGGGCTAGATCCCAAAGAACACCATCATAAAATCTTTGAACTGAAAGCCATATGTGGTACGATAATAATCGTCGAACTTCCTAGAAATATACGTGGAATAATACAGTGTACTAGATGCCAATGCTATAGGCACACTAAAACATATTACACTAAACCATTCAACTGCGTGAAATGCGGTGGGTCGCACAACACTTCCACATGTATTAAGATAAGACCCCGGCAAAATGTGTACTCTGCAGCGGCGACCACCCGGCCAACTATAAAAGCTGCAAGGCCTATCAAGATCTCTTCTACTTAAAAAATAAATCAAGCCACACATTGCAACATAATTCTAATGCCACAAGATCACGCTCTAACACACTTCCTGAAAGCCTTTTTATCCCTAATACCCCTGAGACCATAAACAACAACTGCATGAACACTCAGAATATATCTTATGCGCAAGCAACTTCTGAAACAACAAGATTCGGTACAAGAAATGACTCGTTCTCCATGATTCTCCAGAATTAAAAACCATGTTCGCCCAGATCATGCAGCAGAACTCCATAATGCTAAATTTGCTAACAAGTCTCGTCAACAAACATTAACAATGGCTAGGTATACAAGAATTGCAACCTGGAATGCAAATGGTCTTATTAACCATAAACTTGAATAGTGGCATTTTTACAAACCCAAAAAATCGATATCATGTTTGTTTCGGAAGCTTATTTTACTAACAAAACTAAAATTCAGATTCCTAACTATACCGTGTGCAGCACCTGTCATCCTGATGGTACTGCGCATGGCAGCTCCGCAATCCTCATGCGCAACAACGTCTCGCATCACGAGCTTCCAAAGTACGAAACAGCACACATACTAGAGTAAAAATTAATGCCTCACATTACTACACTGCAACAGCCATCTATTGCCCCCCTCGCCACATAATATCGACAGATCAATTCAAAACCTTTTTCCAAACACTAGGCCAAAAATTTATTTTTGGGGGTAACTGGAAAGCGAAACATACGCACTTGAAAACTAGATTAATCACAACCAAAAGCCGCAACCTGTTTCGAGCAATGAATGATAAAAACTACATACATCTTTCAACTGGTAAACTCACATACTAGCCCTCTGATACGCAAAAATCCCTGACCTGCTAGACTTTCTCATAGCTGCAACAATCTCTGGAAACTACTTTCATGTCGAAGATAATTATGACCTCTCATCCGACCACTCTCCTGTCATTATAACCTTTGGCACAGAAGTAATACTCAAACCAATAAATCCTACTCTGTCCACTCGACTAACAAACTGGGAGCAATTCTAAAAAAAAAGCAAACTTAAAATAAAGAATAAAAGGACCTAAAAATTTAGACAATACGATTCAATACGGTTCAATACTTCACTGAATTTATTTAGAAAGAATCTTGGTTGCCCATACCTAAAACCAATGCAATACAAGCAAAAAACTAACTTAGTGCTCCTCCAAATCCGTGAACTAATTGCTGAGAAAAGGCAAACCAGATAAAAATGGAACAGATCTCGTAATTCTGTAGATAACGAATTTACAACAGATTGACCACAAGACTACTCGATAACCTACTAAAAGAACACAAAATTCCAGCTTCAAAAAGTACATTACAAAGCTAAACAAAGAAGACCACTCTATTTGGGGGTCACAAAAAAGTTTAAGCGTCGTCAAATTAACATACCACCAATACAAAAACAAGATGGCACCTGGGGGAGATCCGATATCAAAAATACTATAGAATTTTCTCACTAGCTCTCAGAAGTTTTCTCACCATTCGACGAATTTCCAACTGGAAACTCTGAGGAAATAGCTAACTTAATGGATATTCCATGCCAGTTGTCACCACCAATCAAGCCGTTTACCTCCAGTAAAATCAGTAATGGTATTAAAAAATTAAGTAACCATGAAACCCCAGATTTCGATTTGATAACAGCACAAATCCTGAAGCATCTTCTAAAAAATCTGTCGTACTTATGACCACTATCTTTAACTGGATACTCCATCTGACTTACTTCCACAAACAATGGAAATACGCACAGATCCTAATGATACTTAAGCCGAGTAAACCAACACACTTAACTAGCTCATATAGACTGATCAACCCATTGACCCTCTCTAGAAAACTATTTGAAAAGCCTCTCCTAAATAAACTACACGATGATTTAGACGTAATCCAAGTCATACCAAGTCATCATCAGATATAGGAAACAGCAATCAATAGTTCAACAATCCCACCGAATCGTCAATTTGATAGCTATAAGCCTCAAGGAGAAAAATTTCTGCATCATAGCCTTCCTGGGTGTCAAACAGGCTTTCGACAAGATGTAGCATATCGGATTATTATATAAATTAAAACAACGATTATCGAGCACCTATTATCTTTTGATAAAATCATACATAACCGACCGCTACTATACCGTAAAACACAACAATTTACTCTCTATATATCACCCAATAAAGCAGGTGTACCACAAGGCAGCCTCCTTGATCCCTTCCTGTACCTCCTTTACACATCTAATATTCCAGAAACCAAAAATATGTCCTATAACATTTAAAGGGATCCCCCTGCCGGTTAAAATAGAGATTAAATATGTTGGACTTCACCTAGACAGACAGCTAACCTGGTCTCCACATCTATATAAATAAAGTCCTGCTATATAAAACAATCCTTACTCCCATCTAGAGATATGATCTCCAACTCTGGGGGTATACCAAGAAAAAAATATATAAACGTTATACAACGAGCATAAAACAAAATTCTTTGAGCCGTTGTAAATGTACCTTGGTTTGTAAGTAACCGAACCCTACACAAAGACCTCAACATACCGTTCATAACGGATTTAATAGAAAAGTCAGCTTCAGACTATCTTGTAAAACTATCTGGACAAGAAATCTACTTCATCCTACAACTCATGGCCCCCTATCAATAAGAAAGCTGAGCAAACTGATGAGTAACGCAATTCAAGTCATCCCAGTGAACCCCAAGGGAATCATCGCTGGATGAAGACCTTTACATACCTTAACAGACAACGCACTTACTTAATACTCTTATAGAACCGAAGTAGATTGTAAATTTCCAATTTTATCAATAAAAAAATAAATGTATAAATAATAACGTATATTAGATTTGCAGAAGGCAGCATATCACTGGAAGATTATCTTACAGCGTTACAACAATTATTTACTAAAGTCCGTGAAGAAAATAAGTCTAACACCTAATACGAACAAAGCAAAAATAACGCAAGTGTACAGGAGTCTAAGAAAAATGACATTTAAAATAAGTGACATTACTTTAAAAAAAAGTACAAACAAATACTGTTGTCGATTAAAATCAAAATTAAGTTCAAAATTAAAAATAAGAAATAGAATTGAAATAGTGAAGCAAGGGCTTACGATAATGGGAACCTTAATTTACAACTTAGACGGAGATTAGCAAAAAAATAAATATGGTCGATGATATGCGGAACTGGAATGTGGACACTAAAAATACAAAGCAGATAAAAATATGGAGCCGGCGAAGAGATTGCTCTGTAAGCAATCCCAGAACGAACTTAAAAAAGCCTTTCGATTTCGATTTCGAATTTCGGGAAAATTCGAAATCGAATATCTGGAAAATTATTCGACATAGAATTTTTTCGACTTCATTTTCGAATTCAGCGTAAAATTTCCTATAAGAATCCATTTTCAAATTCTAAAAATCTCAAATTTTGTGACGGATCGACCGACCGACCGACATATAGACAGACAGACAGACAGACATATAGAATTCAGTAATGAACTTTTTAAGTTCGTTGATTAAAGCTTTTAAAATGTGGTTAGAATTTTGTGAGTAGAAAGGATAACAAACCAAGAAATGCTACAACGTATGAATTTTAATCGTAAACTCTTTTTAACAATAGAAAAGAGAAGAACAGCCTGTTTGGAGTCATCTCTCAAGAAATAAAAAGCTTGTAAGACAAGGTAAAATAAATAGTAAAAGGAAAAGGGATAGAAAAAAACAATCTAGTTAAAAATTTAAAATAAGAAGAAATATGAAACATTCGTTCTTAGTAAGTAAATATCCACAGTTTCTTCACTTTTTGTCATGGACTTCATCCACAATATTTGGTGCGGTTGGTTGCCTTTTTTGGACATCATAAACGTAGTTCATCACTTGTATGTATGAGCTCACAGTGGAAAGTAAAAATAAAAAATTCATAACAACATCGATTCTAGATTTGATTAACGTTATGATTATTTTTTACAAATAAATATAACGTCCATCCGAAATTTGTTTTATTTGAATATTACTCAAAATCAAATTATTTGTCGAGAAAGTTACCGATTTTTCGAGAAAATAGTCCCCAAGTGGTTTCTCAAAAAGTTTTCAATCTATTCTTCTCGTTACTCAATTAAAAAAAAATTACTAAGTATCTAATATATATTTAGCAAATATAACAATTATTTCAAATGGTAACATTGCAACCATGACTCGTAACCATTTCATACTCCATAAAGTACCAACGATATGAATACTTCAGAAAAATCAGCGAGGAACTTCTTTAAAAAGCAAGTTGAGATTATGTAGTCAAAACTTAAAATGCTTTATGAATCACTTTGATACATTTGATGAAATATAAGATCTCCCTTTCATTTTAACAATTAAACTTAAAGTATGAAAAAGAGATATCATTTTCCATATTGATGGATTCACAAATTTAAAACTTCCATGATAGCGTAGAGCTGTAGTATTTTAAAATCAAAAAAATTCAGTATATCAGTATATTTGCAATCAACAATTTTTAGTCGATACAGATCAGTATTATTTGAAACCAGAGAATTAATGAACCTGCAAAGCTTGCAACGCATAGCGAAGTGGCGAAGAGTCTCCCAAATTTGAGGTCACTAAGACTGACTTTGACCAATTAATTTCAAAATCACTAGCAAACAAGCCTTTTTGGTCACCTGTCGATTAGTGAAAACAGAATTTGGAAATTCCCAGCCGTTCTCGAGTTGTTGCTCGGACGGACGGACGGACGGACAGACGGACAACATGAAGTTAGTAAGTGACCCGTCGCTTCGCCACTTAATAATTGTTTAAGTTGGAAAGAAAAAATTTTTATGTAGCATTGTTTTCAGTATACAGAATCCTCATTTGCTTGAGGTTATTCGTGACATGTCATACACTAAATTCGTTCGATATAATATCTAGTTATTTTAATTATTTCCAAAATTATTATAACAGCAACACAAAAATGTTTCCATAATAAAACACGCAAGTATTAAAAACGGTAATTAGTATCAAGCGCCAGTATGATCGTGTGATTGAGGCACGTGACTATAGTGCAGATAGACCCGGGTTCAGTTCTAGGGCTCAGGAGCCTGGCGTATGGCCTACTTAGTTACTAAAAATAACTGAGTGTCTGCGTGCACTTCGAACAAGAAGAACAATTGCAGTCGTCTAAGGCGCGGTGCTTGCCACATCGCTCTGTATCAAAGATGGTGTGCGTCGACCTAGCAGTGAGTGCAAACATATAAGAACCTCAACTTCTCAGTTCAAAAGCCATGCCTATTCTAATCATTTATTTAAAATACAATTCTTTTACTTCAGAGCAGTATTGTGCTTATATTAAATTACGAACGATAATAAAGATTTGCTTTAAATAAATTTCTTCATGTGCTGCTTGGAGTTTTAAAAACAAAGTTTTAATTGATTAGATCTTTTGAATATTAGCGCATTTCTAAACGCCAATTATAATCAGCAACAAGCCCTTCCTTATCGCATTGCACGACAAGCTATGAGTTCGGGTAACGAAGTTACTGCGAACCAGTATTAGTGTGAATAGCTTGGCTTTATCGGCCACACCCTAAACAAATATAATTTAAAAAGTCATGCAAAAATCCGTCTAAATAAATTAGCCTATTATCTCTGTACTTCTTGAGTGAATTGCTGTTCTGACAAAAACATGCAACATATACTCATACATCGAAATGGCTTAGTAAAAGGGATCTAAATTATACATCTCTGTAATCATAACATAAGTTGGTGATTGATATAAAACAAGCCTAGCATACATATAGAGATCCATCAACCATATGATTAATAAAATGCACGTTCGGCTGTAACGTAAAATACAAAAAATAAAATACCACTATTACTAACAACATTGAGGTATTAGAGTCGTTACATAAATATGTAAGTAACATAAACTCTGCACGTGTCACTTTGACACTATAATTACCATCTCTTCACTAATATTTCATTAGATTTATTTTATCATTGCTTTGGCAACAAAAAAAAACTATAAAGCTTTACTGCGCATTACTTTCATTAGGTGAAACAGAATATAGTTGCTCGGAGCAAGATCCAATGAATATGAAGTGTAAAGCAACACCATATACTAGACAGCTTTCAGGAATATCCAGTTAATCAACAGATTCTCCACCTGCTCTTAAAAGTCAATCACAATTTGTTTCGAAACCGATCGTATTTCCTAGGGATGGGTTATTTCAATATGCTGCCATTCTATATGCTAATATTTCTTTTGCGGAGTCTCAAGCCAAAATCATGATCCATCTGCTATGACCAGACATTCAAACAACATCTCCGAATTCACGCTGTACAACTTTAGCAACCCTGCTGAGCGATGAGAGTATCGGGTATCTGTTGTAGACAGATTTTTGTCATCTTCAAGGTTCTGATGGATGATGACAGGTAGTTCCTCAAACAGACTTGCGATTCGCTTCTATTAAGTTAGAACACGCTAAAAATGTATGACTTGTACACATTTCCCGAATACCGCTTCATACCGATCGTCTAAACAGTCATTCCCTCCCTCCGAAGAAATAACATCATCCATCACTGCCTATGATTGTCTGCTTCTATAATTTTCCGCTTTGCCTACAATTGCTCTTACAGCACTACACAAATTTTACTTTTCTTTCTATGTGTTCCAGAAGTTTCCCACAAGCTTTGGGCGTTTATTTCAATCTGCCATATAACCTGAGTTACGAAAAACAGTGTCAATTATTTTTGGACACCCTGAATACTTATTTTATTTTTCAACTCGCATCTCGCTTTTATTCTAACTAGGAAAAAACCTGTGTACATTGCGTAACACTTGATAATATGAAACCTTAAATAGAATTATATATATATATATATATATATATATATATATATATATATATATATATATATTTAAATAACATCAGCATAACTGCATAATTTCGAGATGGTTGCAAGTCTCATTGTTCATCAGAAGCAAAGTGCTATCTATTATTGAATTGCTGTTTTATGAGAATAAATCAGAAACGTTTACAAGAAGTTGAATACATAAAGACGGCCTTTGATGTTAAGTGCACAGGTGGTCTGTTAAAAATATATACATTGTCACTGAAGACAAAACAGGAAAGTGTGCGGAGAATGTAAAGCATTAACAAAGCATAATAGTGACAAACTTGCGCATAATTGTGAAAGAACGTTGTTATAACTAGACACTTAGGAAACAATCTAGTAGTAACTATTCTTGTAAGATAAATTCTAATAAAAACCATATGTATCGAATTGTTAGCAACATACAAAAATTCATTGAACAGTGTAACATAAATTTAAGCGAAGACAAAATTAGTAATATTTACTTTCATTTATCAGGAATAAATAGGTATAATATGTCTTCATAGGAGAATTTCAAAATTCCTATTTAAAGATACAATCTGTACATGTGGTAGTAAAATAAAGGATTTCGACTAAATATGTCCATCGGTTCCTTCAATATTAAGACAAGGATTATTTAACTACTAAACTGAGTATTAACTGGATATATGAAAAATACACATTATATTGAAAAATTCAATTATTTGTAGTATTCATATGAATTCTTGATTATGTCTATTTGGAAAGAAACATTCAGAAATGAACGTCTTCCCGCAGATATGAAGCGCAATGGACATTTCTACGTTAAAGGAGATTAATCAACAAAGATCAGAAAACGCACAAAATATCTAAAAAATGCAAATTACAAATATAAAAATTTAAATATATTTGATTCGATGAAACTGGAAGATAAGAAAATAGACGAATAACTAATTTGAATAATGTTACGAAATAAAAAACACAAAACCGCAACAAACAAAGAATAAATCCAGTGAAAAGAAAATAGTATGGCAAATAAGATACGTAATATAATAGTAAAACATCAATAGTAAATAAAATAACTGGAAAGGTGTATGATAACTAAATAAAAAAAGAAGATAAAGTTTAGCAACTATAAAAATAAGACCAAAAAAATTGAACCCCTTCAATCATTTCACATCCCTTTAGTTTAGTTTAATTATTATTATATTGATAATTAGATTAGATTTCTGGTTATTTCCTCCAACTATTTATTTCAAAATAATTATTCCGTTATTTAACAACCTTCGTTATCTGACAAAAAATGTTCTCAATATGCGTTTCAATTAGCGATTCTTCAATTTCATCATTTCCGCTAAAAAAAAAAAATCTGTATCTAAAATTTGATTGTAAAATTTTATTACATTAATTAAAACCAAGATCTTCCTATTAGTCTTGACCGAAAACATTTTCTCGCCTTCATAAGTAATAACAGTAACAACGCTGTAATACAACGTGGGTATCATGACAGAATATGAAACTGCCATCTATATGATATTTTCTTATCATATGTACAAATTCCCTAACACTAATGTCCATATTGTTTGTAAAAATAACTGTTATTCCCCACACAATTAAAACCAACCGAAGAAAATAGGATTTATTATCCATGATAATAGAAACGACACCGAAAAAACAACTAGAAAGAGTACCAAAATTAAAAGAAGTAATATAACAAAGATGAAAAATAGAAAAGCTGCGGGAAGCGACATATGTGTGCTGAAATGATAAAACATGAGGGGGAAGTACTACAGCAAAGAATTCATGAATTAATAGAAAACATTTGGACGAATCGGATTAATAAAACTTATACCAAGAAAAGGAGACAGGTCTAAATGTGCTAACTAAAGAGCAATCACATTATTGCACGTCACGTACAAGATAGTAACGACGATAATAAATAGCAAACTTGCAAAACATGCAGAAACGTTCCTAGGAGATTACCAACTAGGATAGAAAAACAATAAATCAAGAACAGACGCCATCCACACAATCAGACAAATAAATGAAAAAGGCTACGAGTATGATGTAAATTTACATAATTTATTCCTTGATTATAAACTAGCCTTCGACAGCTTAATAAGAATGAAAATTATAGAGCTAAATACAAGGCAAACGCCAGAAAAACTAATACGACTAATTAACATGACAATGAAGGAATCACGAGATTCAGTACTAGTCAGTCAAGGAACAACAGGGGACTTTGATATAAAGTATAAGACAAGGCGATGCCCTATCAGTGCTGATCTTTATCATAACTTTAGATGGCATCATTAAACAAACAAAGCAGAATGATACAATCAACAACAAATCAGTACAAATGTTAGTCTATGCAGACAACGTCGCAATAATGGCAAAAAAGAAAGAGAGACTAGTAAATTCATTCGACATAATAGAAAAAGCATCAAAAGAAAAAGAACTTGAAATTAATGAAAATAAAACAAAATACATGCATTGCAACAGGAAACAAAAAATATTGAGAGAAATAAAAATTGATAAGTACTAGTTTGAAGAAGTAGAATGATACATAGAAGAAATGAAAGGGTGAACACAAAATATAGAATCCAGCAGGGGTACAAAGCACTATGTACAAACAAAAGCTTACTGAAGAACAAGAGGCTTAGTAGAAAGACGAGAATACAAGTATACAAGACATTGATACGACCAGTTGTAATGTACGTAGCAGAAACGGCAAACCTGAAAATAAATAAAGAGTAACAATTAAAAATTTTCGAAAGTAAAAATTATCAAAACAATCATGGTACCAAAGAGAGAACAGGAAGAAGAGATAAGACCGCCAGTGAATAACGAGATTAAAAAATACTAAATGGAGAAAACATAGTAAAAGCACACAAGGCACAAAGAATTAGATGGTATAGGCACTTATGCAGAAAACAAATTACATCCCCATCATTAATCATGGAATAGACATCACTACACACAAGACCAAAAGGAAGACTCAAATTAAGATGGAAAGAACAAGTAGAAGCAGACATTAAAAAAAAATAAAAATAACGAATTGGAAAAAAGTGATAGAAACAGAAAAGAATGGAGGAAAGTCGTATTAAATGCGAAAACGCACCCAAATATATAACAGAAAGCAAAAGTAAAAGATAATCTGGATTAATCCTCCACAATAAAAAGATTTAAGAGTTCGCAAGAACAGCTTAAATTTCTTCAGAAATGTATAAACTCATTATTATTATCCATAATAATAAATCAATAATTGTCAGTTTTAAATCAAGTAAAATTTTTCGGCTTACAATCTGGTTTTCCGTATACTTCACTCTAATTTTCTTTTTGTTACATGTGCATCTTATTCTTTAAAATTATCGTGGTATATTCTTGGAATATTTTAAATTTCCGTAGAAGTTTTCTGTAAAACTGTTCAACTTTTACCAATGACATATCCACGTTTTCTGTTTTTATTTATTTATCTTTTCTAAATTTTCCGACATGCTTCGCATGTCTATTTGTCGTTTTATCATTGTTTATTATTTTTTAAATACCCAGTAGACAATAAAATTTCCACACTTTGAAAATACTTCACGATCAATGTTTTTCTTTGATTCAACCAAAGATGACATTTCGAACTGTTTTATAGTCTCAAGAGTGCACATTTGAATCTGCATTAAAATATTTGAGTTTACCACAATGTGACATCGTGGCTTGCGTCATATTGCAAAACTAGCACAAGTTTGTTTGGAAACCCATCTATTTTGGTGTTATTTGATTTCAAATTATCGTTGGGATTTGGTCGGCATGTCCTTACATATAACGTTTTCTATAAAATTAAAACTGTAAACAATAAATAAGTACAACCTTGTTTGTATATACGAATACCTATGGAAAACCTCTACAAGTATAAACCAAAGCAACTGCAATAACACTAAGTCTACACTAAAACTGAAGCTTCCACGATGCGATTCTTTAGCTCTTTTTAAGTGCCAATAGACCTAGAATAAACCATAGATTTCATCGAGCCGCACACAAAATAATCTAACGGTGTTAAATCAGGTGGCCATTTAACAGGTCCGCTTCGACCAATCCATCAGTTACCATATGCTGTGTGTAAATAATCAGTGACAATATGAGAAACCACATCCCTGCCCATTGGCAATCAGAATATCTTCTAGAAGCCTAAAAAATATGCAACTAAGATATTCTTGAAAGTTTTGTTGACAAAAAGGGGTCAATAAGATTGTCACCACAAAGACCACACCGGACATTTAATGAAAATGTATGTTGATAATGCGTAGTAGCAGGGTATGAGAATTTTCTTCGTTCCATGTATGGGTGTTTCGAAAATTAGTAATCCCATTTCTAGTAAAGCACGATCCATCCATGAGTTCAATTAAGTAAAATAATTAAAGATAGAGGTTCGGGAAGAACGCCCAAAATTCATCAGAATAATGTTAGGACTTCATGTCCCTTTGAGTACCCCATGAAAATTGTTGGAGCTTGCCTGGGATGTGCTGCTCCACGTATCATGTTCAGATTTTCATTTAATTAGGTCTTTACAAGATTCTCTTAATGGCAAGAGCTTCAACTCTTTAGAAGTTCTGGAAGGATGGCGTCTTCAAGTTGCGTGAAAGATAGTTATTGGACACAACGAATATAATTGAATAAATAAACATCAACAAATAAAAATCAAAGTAAAATGTTATATAAAAATATTTTTTATTCCGGTAACCAGTTCAACACTTAAATGTAATACATGGTTTTGAGAGTATTTTTTAAAGGTAACTAGAATGTCATGCGAGGTTATGAGTCCTCAAATTAATCACCGTTCACTCATTATCAGTATCGCCAGCGTCTTCAGAGCTTGGTATGTCTTGGGGTAATCTCAGCTTGAGACGGGTGTGGATATTTTTTGTATCGAATTGTTTCATAATACTATTATTACTTGTATGAAGTTTTGCTATGTGTTTTTTCGTTGTTCTCGGACAAATTCTTCAATTATGCAAGTTCCCAATTCGTGATGGATTTATTGGGTACGTATATACCATTGAGCATTTGTCGAGATGCATATACTCTTATTTTGAAATATCTGTTGTTTTTTGTAGTTAGTTTTGATGTCGTACTCCACACTTGGTAAACAAGCGTTACAACTGGTCAAAAAAACGATTTGTACAATAGTAAGGTACATTAATTTCTCAATAGGCTATTTCTGTTAATTAGTGGTTAAGTTTCATATTAATGTGATAACTCCAAGTTAGTCTGGCGTCCAAATAAACTCCTAGATATTTCACAGCTTCGGTTTTAGAAGTCCAGGGAATTAGTTTATCCTGTATGCGGATACTGTGGTGTTTCTGTATCCTTCTGAGTGTGAAAATCTTAGTTGTACATTTAGTTGAGTTGAGAGTGATGCACCATTTGTTAAGCCAAGTGTGTTAATTGCGATCTGTAGACTTTCAATAGCTGCCTGAAAATTTTCATTTTGGGTAAAAACAGCTGTATCGTCAGCAAATAGTGCATGTATATATTGAAGAGTGTAGGTCCAAGAACGCTGCCTTGTGAAACTCCTGCGTTAATGCATTTGGTAATGGAAATCGCGTTATTTATCCTTACCGCGAATGATCTGTTTTCTAAGAAGGAAAAGACGATAGCTGTTAAATATTTTGGGATAGACAAGTGAAGTAATTTATGTTTTAAGCCTTCTAGCCATACCTTATCGAATGCCTTGGTGATATCTAAGAAGGCGGCAACAGTACATTTTTTGATTTCGAAGCCATATTCTATAATTTCCACAATCCTGTAGAGTTATTGAACTAGCGAATGTTCTTGTCGGAATCCAAACTGTATAGCTGGGATTATCTGATGTTCATCCAGTATTTCATTCATACGCTTGAGAATAATTCGTTCTAATAGTTTGGATATGGTATGAAGAAGGCTTATAGAGCGGTAGGAGCCACAAATAGATTTATTTTTCCCGGTTTAGAAAACATGAGAATGTGTGCATGCTTCCAGATTGTAGGGAAATAACCCATTCTCAGGCAAGCGTTGAAAAGCGTGACCAAGTAGACTATTGCCTTCTTCGTTAGTTTTTTCAGAATCACATTGGGTATTAGATCGTGTCCTAGTGCTTTTTTAAAGGGCAATGAGCGTATATATTCTTTTACTATAGATAATGAAGCATGTTTGTCAAAGTCGGTTGGGATTGGCATGTGATTTTCGATATATAAGTCTGTTCGACGCGTATGAAGTCTATTTTCATCAGAAATAGTATGAATAAACGTAGATTCGAGGTGTTCAGCGAACAAGTTACATTTGTTTTCATCAGATGTGTACGTAGTATTAGTGGTTTTAATTGTTGGTATTACTTCTTGTAGTCTGGTAATGTTCTTAGTGACAGCTCGATGCTATTTGGTTCCATTTGTTCAACATTTTTTCTGTAAGTGAATATTTTAAATTTGCTCAATTCTCGTTTAATTTGGTGTGTTAGTTTGTTAAGTTCATTTTTAATGCGAAAGTTTTTAGTTCTTTGTCATTGTCTGCGTGCTTGGCTCTTTTTCTTGATCAAATCTAGTATGTAACTTGAAGTAATATTTGGGTTATTAATTTTTCTTCTATCTTTAGCTTTAGTTGCATTTTCCACGGAGTCCTTTACGGCAGCTGTGAAAGTTAGAATTGCTGTATCAGTTTGTTCGATGCCGCGTATTTGGCTAGGATTTCTAATTTGCGAGTCTAGGTTCTTCTGAAATTGGTCTATGTACCAATTTTTAAATTATTGTTAATTTTTATATTTCCATTCCAAAAGATTGCAACAGAAAGGGCAACCACCAAAGGGATTAAACCCGCAAACCTCGAGTTATACGTCAAATTTGGGAATATGATTCAGGGTGTTGGTTCTTTTGGTGGCAATTAGATTGGGCTGGTTGGATGTATATCATATTCGGGACTACTCTTGAATGATTGGGTAGTGTCCGGTAGTTTCTTAATGCCGCACGTTGATTGAGCAGTTCTAGATGATGGAGACAGCCTTTGTAACTAGCTGGATGGTATCTTCCACAGTTTACGCATTTAGGAAGATCAGAAGACTTTTTTTCACATTTATTATATGGGTGCTCTAAATTACATTTGATGCATCTTGGTTTAGCAGCGCAAGAGTTTTTTGTATGGCCAAATCTTTGGCATCTGTGATATTGTGGAATGTCGTTAGATTTTCTTCCAACTTCCACTATTATGATCGAATGAAAAATTGTTTTTATTTCAAAAATTTCTTTAGCGGCTCCGTTTGCAGTTAGAATAACTGCACAAAATGGTATTAGGTGCTTGTTTTTGTTGAGAAATCGGGTGACGCTTACTATTGGTAGTTTTTTGGTTAGGAGTTCCTCTTTGATTTCTGCTTCAGAAAGGGAAACTGGCACATTTTTTTATAACTATGGAAAGTGGTTTTTCGTTGAGATCACAAAAAATGTGAAACTGAATTGAATTGCAGAGATAAAATATAGTTAGTGCGCGTAAGTTAACCTTAAGGTACTTATTGCTATGTGCAGTGCTGAATTTCCTATCTTCGGCGATATTTTTTATATCCTTAATTATTTTTTATGGTTGTTAACGTTGTGTATGAATATTGGTAGAATTTTAATTGGTTTGCTCGGGTTTTGCGATGTCGTTGGCGAAGCATTCTCTAATGTGGTGTCTTGCGTTGATAACGGGCAAAATGAATTATTTCTGATTAGATCTTCGGGATTCCAGGAATAGCGAGCGCTTTATTACCGCATTAATAGGAGGTGTGAGTTGATCTAATTTTCGCTTTTCATTAATATATTAATTCTCTATGATAATAATTACTCAACCTCAAAGGGTTGAGAATTATAGTTATATGAATAATCGTACGTTCAATATATACTGTATAAATTATGTTAACTTAAAAGATAACTTTTAAATTTAAATCAATTAGTTAAACTACGTAATTAATACTAAATTGATAAATAAATAAATACGCTTGACCTTAAAACCGAGGCCGCGGCGATAGCGCACGTAATATTGGCTCGCACACGTCCACTATGCTTCCTTCGATGCATTCAAAAATAAAAACTATTCTTTTGTGTTATGCAAAAATGATGCGAGCTAATAAAATCTGTCTTTTTTAAAGATCCCCGATTTCACAAAATTAAGTTACATGTATTCAAATCTCCAAACTATTTGTTATCTAGAAAAAATGACGTTTTTATTTAGCTAGAATCCTTAATTAACTTATTCTGTTCAAACTAGAACACATGATGCAATGAATTGATCTAAATACTTTCAAATTGTATTTAAATAAATAAATTTGATAGGCCATTTCCATGTTGTATACCAAAGTAATCCGCCATAAATCGTAACTACATCGAGATATTAAAAAACGACAACCAGAAAGCTCTCTAGTTACATCTTCCTCCTCAAAATTTAAAGTGCAGAATGCAGCGAAGTGAGCTTGAGCGCCGTTTTAATCTCGTCGAAAACGCTGGCGTTCAGCACTTGGGCGCCGAGCTGCAAGAAGTCTCATATATTCCTCAACTTTTATTTGTGAAACAAAACCTGGCCGGATTTATGGTGCGGCACCTCGCAAGAGCCGGTGGCAAATATTTGTTTTCCACACCGAAAGACCTCGGGCGGACACGACGCTAAAGTAAAGTCGGAAGAATTTATCGAAAATGCAGTTTTCCAGCGGCGCGCTCGGTAAATGCCCCTTCACAAGACTCCATTACCAGCGACGAACCAAGTTTAGCGCAAATACAGCGCGTTATACGACACATCGCGCAAAAGAGGACAAAACCTGGCGCCGTGAAAAATCGTTCCTCGCCGGAGCTTTTGTTGGGACGCGAATGCTTCCGCGTGCGATGCTTAAAACGCCCTTTGATGAAGGTTTATTGTTATTGCTTTTCATATTTCACCCATGGTGGCGGTCGACTTGTAATGACGGCTTCGCTGGAAAAAACCCGTTTTTGATTTTAACGGGAGGAAGGCACGGGGGTACGGAGACGGGGCCTTATAGCGTTTTCACGACTGAGCTACGTAACTTACCATCTCACAATGTACAGAGCAATTTGCAGGACGTAATTTGCCGCCGTTTATATAACCCCGACAACAAAGTTGCATTCGCATTTAAATATACTGACGTCTTGCTATTGCCAGTGCTCTCGTCGGCGCCGTAACTTTAGTTCGCTGCATGTTACTTGCAGTTTGTGACCACCACATTTTACTGTTATACTTAACTAACGGACCCTCGCCGTTGTGAGCGGGCGTTAAGCGATTCGCTTTATTTTAGGGCTTTTTGCGCCCAAACAGAATAAGTGGAGAATAAATTTCACCGAGTTGAAAGCAGACTTAATAAACAATGGAAGAATCCGCTAAAGCGATAAACTGCCTGCGCTGGAAAACTTAAAAATAAGAATTGCATTTTATGGTACAAAATGGATGTTTCACTTTAATGAACTTTAAAATATTCAAATTGCATTCAATGCTTTAAAAGTAAGAAGTTACAAAAATATATATTTGTAAAAAAAACTTCTAAAAAGCAAAACTCCAAAAGAATCATTTGAATCAGAAAACGTCCATTTTAAAATTGAAGAGATTGTAATTACAAAAACTTTAAGCCGTATAAGATGTGATATTAAAATAATAACATTATATACGGATACAGTTTTAATGAAACAAAAGTACGGAGAAAAATAATTTTTCTACACAATGCGATGAAGGTGTTTATATGCTAAGTAATGGCCTTAGATCTCCAAGCTTTTTGTGAGACTTAAAACAAAAATTGAAACTATATCAACTGAAAGTGCAACAAGCAAAGGTAAATATCTCCAAGGGTAAGAATAAAAATGACTATAAAAATAAAATCCTTTTTTCATAGACACAATGAGTATGCTTCCAAAAAACAAAGTTCGGCCATTTATTTTATTTTCATTGTCATCTAGGAACATTTTTAATTATTGCTCGAAGATAAATTTTATGCTGAATCAAGAAAAGTAAACCTGGAAATAAATTTCATAAACACTAAATTATTATCGTGCTAAGCAAGTCAGACTGAGCTAGTAATGACCATTAAAGAAAACAAATAACTGGAGATCAATAGAATAATAAATCTTCGTTGAGCTACTTATAATAATGGCAAGGCTCTAACACCCCGCGCAGGAGTATGGCCTGCGAATTCAGAGGTTAAGGTTCTCATATGTTCGCCCTATCTACCCGGTCGTCGCGCACCATCTCTGATGTGAGGCAATGTGGCAAGCACCGCGCCTTAGGTGACCTCCATTATTACCCCTTGTTCGAAATAAACGGAATTGTTATTAGTGAGTGAGTAGGCTACCCGCCAGGCATAAAAAAGCTCCGGGAATGAACCTGAGTCCTCAACTACGGGACCACGCTTGCGAATGAACTACATAGGTATAGCAAATTAAAATATGTAACGACTATAAAGATATGTGTAGTAATAAAGGCCCAAATTTACAATAGATGCATTCGCCCGGTCACCAGTTATAAAGCACAAATTTGGACACTTGCAAAAAAGATGTGGTAAAATATATAAGTGTATCTTGTAATTCTAGAAACATAATAAAGAATGGAAGGATACAATAAAGAACAAAAATATATCTAAGAGAGTGGTAATTTTGAAGTGTAACTAAACGCACATGAATCAAAATACCTAATAAATAAATACAATTGGAATTTAATATAAACAAAAAATCAAAAATATTTAGTCATGTCTCCCCATCCTAATACCTCGTTTCCTCCATTTTTTAATGCGCCTTGGTATATACACAAGGAATATATGTGTCGATTTGATCTAAACCTGACGAAAACTATAAAAATTGCAAACAAATTTAATACATTTTAAAGTCGTTTGCCCCAGCCCTTTGACTGATTTTGCCTGTTAACGAGCTTATCCGAGCCGTTAGCTCTATGAATATGTAAGAGCTTTGTTTTTATGAAACAAGAAAAACTTGACAAATTTTTGCCTTACATACAAAAATAAACATTTTCGCATATGTTTGTCTAAATTTGGATGGTGAATAGAATAGTAACGGTGTGGAACAGATATTACAAAGACAAATTTAACAAAACAATAGACGAACAGGGACAAAACAATGAACATGAAGAGGAAAGATCACAAAGAGAAAACATAAGCAGAGGAGAAATAAAAGAAACGATAATAAACATAAAAGTAGGTAACCTATGAGAAAGCAAAATAGAACCAAAAATAAATAAGTAGCTCCCCTGCCCCTCCACCACCCTATTTATAATAGTAACGAACAAACTGATTAAAGACTACGAAATGAACAAAAAAACTTCACACAACAATAAGATACCAAAATCTACGGAGGCGACATTGTGCTACTAGCGGGCTCAAAAAAAAAAAGAATATGCAGAAAAAAATGGACATATAGGCGAAAAAAATTGAATTAATAAAAATAAAAATAAATACACAAAGAAGTATGGTGATAAATAAGAAGCAACTAAATAAAAAAAATGTAGGAATATAGTACTTGAGGAACTAACAACCCAAGAAGCCTTATAACGAATGATTGGAACATAGACATAAAAATGACAAACATGTCAATTAAATTCTGTTACCTCCCAGTTCTCAACAGTTCGTTTGGGCTATCTGCCGTCACCTACGCTCCACTATATTTCAGCGCTTGAACAAATCCTTCGTAAATGAGAAAAACAGAAAGATGAGAATGCAGTGGGCAAAACACCGTTGAATTTAGAAGTGGAATATGGATATTTGCAAGTGATGGAGTAACACAAATCCAAACTCCAAGGGCACTTGCAACTACCCCAAGTACCAGATTATCACAATTAAACATAGCGGTAGGAGTGTCATTGTATGGGACTGCTTTTTCTTCAATAGAACAGCCTCTCTAGTACGCAGTGAAGGCATGATGGACCGCTTCAAATACAAACAGATCTTGTAAAAGAATTCGCTGTCAACAAGATAATGATCCAAAGCACAAGAGTAAAACGATTTCGTAGCGGTTCCATTGAAAGATGATCGATGTCTTGACTTGTCTAGGCAGTCCCCCGACCTCAATGTGATTAACCACCTGTGGAATAAACTGAAAAGGTGGTTACCGAACAAGAAAACGTCCAGCAGCCGAAGGAAGAATGGGCTATCAACAAGCTTTTGCATTCTCTTTCGAGTAGACGATAAGCAGTTATTATTATTTAATTAAAAATCACATAAACTCTATTGGTCTCCACCGTTCATATACGTACCCAGTCGCATAAAAAATTAAATGTGTCAAGCTAGAAAAGTATCCTGCTCCTTATCTTATTAAACATGATACATTAATCATGTTAGATCATGTCAGATTATACCAAATGTTTACTTTTGAGATGTATTGCTCTTATGATGATAAAATACTTGCACTGTTTCTGAAACGTAAGCTGTGGCTTCCTCGGAAGACGAAAAAGCGGAGTTTGAATTCATTCGGTTACGAAAGTCACGAACAACTTTGGTTGGTAATGCCTTACCATTTGGCTTTAGTTCCTGCAGAATCCGCACTTTGTGGTCATATAGAAAAATTTTCTAAGATCTGAAATCTGATGAAAAGATGCAAATTGACTTTGTACAATTTCGTTGAAACACTTGGCAAATGGTTACTACCTGCCGATTATAAACATTACAGCCTCACTCATTTCTCATTACGCAGCTCTCACTGTCCAAAAACTGCTTTTATTCTCCTGGTGATGTATTTTTATAATCACACAAAACCTTTCTTTGCACTTCTACTTTTAAAGTGAGAATTTTCTCAAGGACAAACGATAGACAGCGTACACAGAAAATAATTCAAAATTTAAACAAATAAAATAAATTAAGTATTTTGACAATCACTGTAACTTTACGATATTTCAGTACAAATACTATCTTGGAACATTTTGGCTTCACTTTATTACAAAAGAATAATTAATTGTATACACAAATTTTCACAATTCTGCTAATATGGAGGCCTCGGTCCTCATTAAGGTACTGTTGAAAAAGCTAGCAGTTTTTGAGATGCGGGAATATTATCGTTCTCTCTCCATATAATGGACAGAACACGTCACAAACGACAAAGTATTAAAAATAACACAAAACGGAGGAAAGTTATATTAATTATTCAACAACGTAAGCTCCTGTCTGGTAATGAAAGACCATAAATATCGTGTTCTACAACTAACATTGGTTATATAATCTACGAAAATGGTTCGACTGAACTTCTATTGAACTCCTTAGGAAAGTTGTCGACTAAGTAAAGATTGCCATATTTATTTCCTACCTCCAATATAGATTGAGATTAAGAGGAAAAAGATGTAATACCTCCCTCCACTTAGTAGTAAACATCTAAATAACTAACATATGTAATGTATAAAAAAGTGCAAAAACAAAAGTTAAAACAAATAAAATCTTGAACAAGCCAATAAAGCAAATAGAAAAAGTAATTGATACAGAAACAAATACCACAAAGGAACTGGTAGTAAAACTATTTTATTAACTATCTAACGCACTTGAAATAGGTCTTCCATCTATTGACTTTTGCTGCTGCGGAATAACGAGGGGATCACTTGATAGATTATTCAGAATGCGTCATCATCCCTATCCTAATCCCGAACATAATCTTCAGTCAACCAGAATAGATGCTAGGACAAACAGGTTATGTTCCCGGGATGGGCAAATATAATATTTAGCCCAGTTAGGAGCGCAGCAAAAGATAAAGCGAATGCTTCCTGCGAGTTGGCTATAAATTCCTTTTGAGAGCAAATTCCGGTTGGTGCCGAGAGGAGTCCGGGTCCGCGCAGAAAGGAGCGCGATAACGAATTCAACGCGTTTTGTATTTTAGAGAAAACTTCTAAAAATGTGTTTGGAATGTTTAGACCTCCATGGGCCGGGAAGGGCCGTGTACGTACGTGCCAGTCTGCAACTAAGCGGAAAATTGCGCGGCGTCCTCTGGGCCTGGGTTGGCCGCCGTAATTAACTGATTTGTCCGCGTACTGAGAAAGAATGGAGACGCGGCTTCGTTACACCCAGCACGTCCGCCGTATTACACTTCACCTCTAGGAAATTAGGGAGCCGCCGTTCAGATAAAAATAGTGGCACCGGCCCGGATTATGAGCTTATCCCGAGCAGATCTCCCATTAAGCGCAACCTATTCGCGTTCGGAAGTAACCAACCCAAGAAATAGAAGAGCGGGTGCCCCAAGGACAAAATAGCGTCGTGCATTATCGCCAAATGCACATTTTATGCGCAGCTTTGCGCTCCCGCCAGCAAGGTGCATCATTTAAATAATGCATCTGATTTATGTCGGAAAGCACGTGAGTTAAGTTCGCCAAACAACCCACACACTACTCTTCCGGTTTACATAAGAACAGCTGCGGGATTGTAGCGCGATCCATTATTAAGGAATGCATCCCACAGGATGCATTAGCTTCAGAAGCGGCAGGACTTGCTCATGCAAGCGAGCTCCCAGTTTTCGCTTTTTGGTGAAATGGAGCAATTCCTATCCTGAAGAGCTAAAAGCTGCTAAAGCTGGTCGGTATCTGACAATTCTTGGAAAACGAAAGCCTCCTTTACATAATCTAATCATTCTTAAAAATATCTTAAAATATTATAAATAAAATATAAAGGGAAATTAAAATTAACTTTCATTTCTGTTAAATATTCACTAATTTTTTATTTTAAGAAAACTTTGTGCACAGTTATTCAAATAAAAACAAACAAAAACTCATGGAGCAATTCGAAATGGGTTGATGTAAGTATCTTTTATATAGACCCATGATGACACTACTGCGGTGTCATAACTAAAAATCGATTTTATATGCAACGAAAATTGGCAAATCTGACAAGAATATGCCATGAACTCTACTAAGCCCGTCCCAAGCCAGGGGCCTTACAACTCAGAAGGTAGGAAACGAGGAGGAATCACTAAAAAACCTAGGTTCAGCTGTCTCCGGCTGATAGTACCCGTGGGAGCCTATGATCTAGGGTGAAGTCTACAACCGTGGGAAAGGCGAAAGAAAAATAATTTTGAATTTGGCGGATGCAACGGAAGTAGTAACCGGTGATTTTAGGATTAATATAAAATAACAATGTCTGATTCAAAGTAGGCGGCTGCAAATGGCGTCTACATCCAGAGGATCGGTCAACACGCTTGACCAGCATGGCGTTTAATGGCCAAAATCAATTTATACTTCCAAATATCGAATTTAGAAGATCGGTTCATGTACCCTAGGTGGGTGGAACAAAAAGCTCTGATTCCCACACTACCTTGATAATCTGCTGCGTGGATTCTGGGAGGGGAGTAAAAATTCAATAAATACTTACAAAATAAGAAAAGACAAGACATTGTACATAGGGACATATAATGTACAAAGTTTGAAATCCAATGAACTAGAAGAACTGTCAGAAATAAAATGGAACAGTGGGCCTGATATAAGTTAGAACACAAAAACATAAAATTGAATTTAGGGAACGTGTTGTATCACTCAGATTGCAAACAAAACGGAACAAGAGGCGTGGGTTTCTATCATATCTAAAAACATCGCAGACAGAATAAAAACTACTCATCGGGGTTACCTATATTATAATAAAGCTAAATAATAAAATTTCCCTACAAATAGTTCCGGTATATTCTCCAATTCAATCATACAAAAATGAAGAAGTAGAAAATTGCTTCGAGGATATATCCAACACACTTAAAGACGATTTAACGGAACATGACCAAGTCAAAATAGTGATATCAAAATCAAAATCAATTACGTGTTAACAAAAATAAAGAAATAGTTACAGATATCAATGTGCTGAACAACTGTACTATTGGTAGTGGCCACAGGTTAGTCAGGCCCAAATTACACACAAATAAACTAAGGAAAATAAAAAATTGAAGAGTAATACATATAAAATTAACGCTTAACACTCAAACATTAAAAGAAAACTCCGACTAATATCAGGAATAAAAAGTCAGTTATAAGACAAAGACTATACAAACGTGGAAATGGAGGAAATTAACAAAACTTTAAAAGAAGAAATTATAAACCGAAGCCAAAAATAACCTCAAAATAAAAAAAAATAAAACTTTATCCCCACAGTAAAAAAAATGTTGAAGAGAAGAAGGAACCAGCACAACAGAATAAACAAAAAACTATAGAATTCCTTGATCTAAATAAATAAATAAGAAGAACTATAACACAAAACAAAATCACAAAACATAGCGTTACAATTCAACAAGTTATAGAAAAGAATAAAAATATGAAAGTATGAAGTCCCAACATAGACAAAAACAATGTAATAACAATAAAAAGTAAAAAAATTTAGTAAAAGATAACGACAAAATAAACTAGCGTAAAAAATGTATGAGAAATTGTATAAATCTCGAGGAGAACCTCTCCCACAAGCAAAAGAAAAATAAAAAATAAAATAATGACTATAAACTCAGAAAACATACCAGAATAGAAAAAGGCGAAATAATAAGAATATTAAGGCACCCGGAAAAGACAAACTAACAAAAAAATGAATGATTCAAGAAGGGAAAGAAATAATAAGAGCGTTGAAAACGTTGTTCAATAAATGTTTGGAGACTGGAAAAATCGTAGCAGAGTGGAAGGAAGGAGGCCACGACAGTATTATTATACAAAAAAAGACGATAGACTAAATTAAAAAAAACACAGTCCATAACATTACTATCTCAAAGTGTATAAATGAAAACAATAACGAAAAGATTAAACAATAAAACAGTAATAGATCTACTTGATGAACAAGTAAGTTTTCGTAAAGGGTTCAGTACAGCGGATCACCTATAAAGCTTAAACTATTAATTTAAAAAAAATAAATGAATACCATATTCCTTTACATATAGCACAGGTGACTATGAGAAATCATTTGATTGCATTGAAACGTGGACAGCAAAACAGAGTCTATAGAATAGTAGGATAGACCACATGCATATGACGCTTACCAAAGACATCTACGAAGATACAACAATAACAGTTAACTTGTCAGAAGAAACTGAACTATTCCGATTCAAAGAAAAGTTTGTGAAGCTGATCCAATATCCCCTACGTTATTCGTACTAGCTCTTGAAGATGTTTTCGAAGGACTAAATTGGGAGGTAAAAGGTATAAATTTAAATGGAAAATTGTTGAATAATTTAAAATACGCAGATGACGTAACACTATTTGGAACAAACAAAGAACAACAACTGGATTCAATGCTACAAGAACTAAACATTATGACAAACTCCTAAGGGAAGTGAATATAGAAATAGAACAAAACGCTATAGAACAAGTAGAAGAATATACAATTCTAGGACAAAGGTTTACACTTAATAAAGCAAACCAAGAAATAGAAATTGCAAGAAGAACCAAACTGGGGTGAGCCGTCTTTAATAGATTAAGCTATATATTGAAGAACCCAAAAGTTATCCCAACACCTTAGGTAAAAAATATTCAATAGCTGTAAACTACCTGTTATAACTTGAGTTGAAACCTGAACTTTGACAAAAAAAAGTAGAGAAGCTCATAAAGACCCAAAGACCCATGGGACGCCAAATGTTACAAATAACTCTAAAAAACAAAAAAAGAACACGTGAATAACAGAAAAGACAAAACTTACACTCAAGCAAACTCAATTTGCAATTCGTAGAACACAATGCCTTACCTCAGAAGACGCGGAAAAAATAAAACTCCGAAAAACAGCAAGAGGGGTTGTCATAATAATCAAAAATCAGATTAAACATAACATCACATCTGATTTATCCACACCTAATATAGTACCTAATATAAAAATAATGAAAGCAACACCACAATTAGCTTGTATAAGCAACCTAACGAAAAACTAAGCAAAATAGATAAGCAAATGATATTCAACCAACACTAGCAATGGGCGATCCAAGCTGCAAGTATACATCTTAGGAGTGCAAAATATTCAACTCTAAAGGTAACAAACTCGAACAATATTCTACTAAAGTTGACTTCAAAATCTTAATTCCACCAGAATTTACTTGCTATCCCTATCACCAGGACCACCAGCCTAACATCCTAGATAGGGTTTTTCAAAAAGACTTCCTAAAATAAATAGATCAAAAAGTCATTGAGCTTGATTCCATCTATCAGTTCTCATTTCGTTCAATAGTACCCCACAAATAAAACCACTAACTCCTCGTCTAATAACCAAACCAATAAACTAAGAAATATTCCAAATAGCCTATAATGAATTATAACCCTCCACTAAGTTGAAAACACTGGAATACATAGATTACGCAGTATACAAATGTACAACATCTATTGCTAGTAGTGTACACGAGGCAACATCAAACCAAAAACTATTTCACAAACCTAGACTATAATTATAACTATCCTCCAAATTATATCATCAACTTGATTAAAAACTGTAGCCAGACAAGACGACAATAGCAAAGAACTGAAACCCCTGAAACAAAAGTCCACTAAATAACACAATGGATGACTACAGAATCTAATCCTACAGAAAGCATATTAAAAACATTGGCCCTAGATATTCAGGAATGTGGAAAACTGCCAGAACATTCTTAGAAAAACATGAATAATCTGGTAACACCCTTATCAAGAGTATCGAAAAAGCAGAGGCTTTCAGCTGATATTCTTCAACAGGTTTTTACACCCGCAAACATCAGCAGCCCTACAAATGTAGCGCAGGTAATCAATCATAAAGAGAAATCGTTCAGTAATCACCGGCAATATTCAAGCTACATCTCCTAACAAATTAAGTACAATTAAATACAAATTAAGTCACCTGGCCATCGCCTTATACCTTATACCTACCTTGATCTTACAACATTTATTTAGTAAAAGCTTAGTATATTTAGCATTAAAAATTAATGCATGCTTACGAAGAGGCTGCTTTGCTAGGACATGAAAACATACCCTTGTTCTCATGTTTATCAAGCTTGGAAAAGACAAAAATGTTGTCACAAACTATAGGCTAATGACCTTACTAACTGCTCTTTCAAAACTACTACAGAGTCATTCAAAAATGACTGATTAAAGAAGTACAAATACTTGAAATCATTACAACCTTCCAGTTTGGCACTGTAGCATTGTAGCTAGTGACAAGTAGCTACAGCGAATTAGCAAAATTATTGAAAATGGGTATGAAAACAAGTACTACACTACAATGGTCATCTTGGACGTAGCCCAAGTCTTCAATAAAATGTGGATCAAAAGTCTTAAGAAGATGCTCCTAGACATTAACATACTCAGCTATCTACAAGCTATTACCTTCTCCTTCCTTGAGGAAAAAATATTCACACTAAAAGAACAAAATGCATAAAGGCGAAAGTATCTCAAGGAAGCATCCCAGATCCCTTAATCTTTAACATCTACACGTTAAATGCTCCACAAATAACAGTGCCATTGGCATTGATGACAGACACAACGCTTATAACTCAAAGTACAAATTTAACACATCTATATCCTCTGACAAATCCGAAATTCACGCCAAAAATAGAATGTGCTATTTCCATTTACAAAACACTACTACGACCCTTAGCATTATATGCTTCTCCAGTATGGTGCAATACAAAATCAATTCAGAAGCTACAGGGTTTCAAAATAAAGTCTTAGGAGTGTCAATGAACGCCGCATGGTACATCCAACTATATTATGAGCTGGGAGTATCGTACGTCCAAAACTATTAAAGTGCCAAAAAATTCTACAGTAATATAAGTGCACGCAATAGGCAACATACTATAACGTAGGTGAGTGCAATACCAACGTAAGACTCAAATAAAAATTTCCACAAGATATATCTGACGAAAACAGTAACTGAACTAACATAATCATAAGAAACGGGGCGCTAATAAATGTCTCAAATGTTAAGGCAATAATTAGTATAAATGTCATGTATAATATGTATAATGTTGATCTGACAATTGTTAATAAATTTAAAAAAACAAGAAACCCAGGCATTACTACCATCCAAATTACATAATCGATCTTATTAAAAGAAAGACTCAAACAAGATGCGAATAGCAACAGAGCAAAAAGCCCTTGATATACCGCACAATGAACTACTTAACTCACAAAATTAAAAAAGAGCTAGCTTCAAACCAAACATACATAGAAGAGTTAAAAACAAACAACTCTGAAATTTGGAAAGCAACTAAAAGAATATTAAAGCAACATGAAGAAATTCGACAAATAACTGACAACACCAATAACTAACTCGTAGATTCAGAAAAACCAGGAACGCACATTTACACCAAAAATTACATGTAGCTTAACAAAGATAGCACATACAATAAATTATATCGAAAGGAACATACCTGTTATCACTAAACTCATGAAACCAACATTACCTAACAAACTCCCAAGATCCAATTGTCGAACTCCTCAAAGGAGAAAGTCTTGAAAACGACCTCATATGAAATGTTGTGTTAATACAACTAATTATGACAATTTTAGCATACCTCGCAATAACGTTAAATGCCTGTATCAAGACAGGATACTTTCCAAAAAAAATAATGGAGAAACATACAATTATTGCTATTCCCCAAACCAAAAAAAGACAAAAACCCATAAACTTTCAACATCATTATCCAAATTACTAGAAAATGTTATTCATACCCGACTAACTGATGAATTGACTTCCCTTAGTAGTATTCCTCACTTAGGCTTGAAAAGAACTTACTCTACTACTCGCCTAAAAAAAAACTACCTAACTATCTTAAGACAATAATATTATATTTTCTAGAAAACTAAAAACTTTGGATGTAAAAATAAATGTTGACACCTTGGAAAAAAGCATATAATCCGGAGTCCCGTAAGGTATTATCTTAAGGGCGCTATTTTTCAATATTTACACCTCAAATTTTCCAAAAATAGACGCTACTTTAACATTTTTCAATGTAATAATCAAACAGGAGTAATTCTGCTGCTGGTGCAAGTTATAAATAACATCAATTAATACCTATGATGCTAAATTAATCTATCTATCTATCTATATATTTAAACAGAAAGTAAACAACGAAATGTGGCGTAATTCTAGGCCCCTAATTTACAGCAAGAAGTCCGTGCGTTGTAAACAAAGACAGACTATACATTTGAATGGAAAGTAAACAAAGACGGCTGAAATAAAATTTTCTTGCCAAATTGCCGGGTGGCAATTATCATTTCCGAACGCAAAAAGCGCGTCTGCCACGGCAATTTGATTTGCTTTCCCGAACTGAGCTTTAATTGTAATGGACATAACATTATGCCGCCCATAAAAAATACACGTACGCTTCATGAAACATTTGAAACTTTCGCATGCTAAATCAAAGTAGCGGCAGCAATGTCCTTCCAGGCATTTCGCATAATTATTTTGCCTACTACCTGTTATCCCTTTTATAGTCTAGGAACAGATGCATATTTCCTAAATTAATTAATAGTTCTCTGTCGTAAAAACGAATCCAAAGTGTCGACAATACTAAAATTAGGTTATGTAATTTCAAAATCAAAACAAACATTCTCTTACTGCTGCCAACATTAATCTAAAGAAAAATAAAAATTACTGAATATGAATGTAAGAAATACGTAAAGTTAAACCGATTTCGACTTTAGGTATTTCTTACGTATGAACGTAAGACGTAAAAATTATGGGAGTGCATAAACGAGCGCATAAGCTTTACATTGATTCAACTTTACGTATTACAAATTTCTCATGGCGGCTTATGCTTACGTTCATTATGAATGGACACTAAGTTAAATTGTTTCAGGTTCCCGATCCAGGATCAAAGCCGATCCATTTAAAAATTTATAAGTTTGTAAGTTTTAAAATTATAAGTTCGAGCAAGGCGGGATGCTTGTCACATCGCCCCGTATCAGAAATGGTGCGCGACGACCGGGAAATTAATATATGTTTGCTAAAATACATATATGGTTATAACATATACATTGTTACAGGCCTGCGACACTGAGAGAGTTAAGGCTTTCATATTTCGACTTTACTTCCCGGTATACACACAAATATATTATATATATATATATATATATATATATATATATATATATATTTTTAAATGCTATAATTAAAAACTTTTATTTGAAAGTATAATCCTTTCGGTTAATAATGGAACATAACTTCATTCATATGGCTTCCGTGGCTAGCCATGCAGTAGCCTATACGATCGGTCCAATTTTTGAGTACATTTTCGATTGTATGCAGCACTATTTCAGCTATGACTGCACGAATGTTGTCCTTCAAAGCCTCAATTGTCTCTGGTTTGTCGGCGTAACACTTATCTTTGACGGCTCCCCACAAATAATAGTCCAACGGTGTCAAATCGCAGCTCCGAGGCGCCAACAAAATTTCGACTGATAATGCGATTTTCGAAGACAGTGCGCAAAGATCGATTGTAACGTTGGCGTGACGACGCGTCCTGTTGAAACCAAATGCCGCCAATATCTTCCTCTTCAATTTCTATTAACATGGCCCGATAACGCTCACCATTGACTGTAACAGCCGCTCCTTGCTCATTTTCGAAGAAAAATGGCCCAATGATGCCTCTGGACCAAAATCCGCTTTTCTTCGATTGCGTGCGGGTTTTCTGTGCCCCAAATGCGACAATTTTGCTTGTTAACATACCCGCCGAGATGGAAATGAGCTTCATCTGAAAAGATGATTTTTCGACCAAAATCGGCATTTTCTTCAAGTCGATCCCAAGCCCATGAAGCGAAGCGAAAACGCATTGGATGGTCAGTTGGCTTCAATTGCTGAACCAATTGAACTTTGTATGGTGTCATATCAAGGTCTTTACGCAAAATTCGTCTCAATGATGTCTCCGAAATGTCCAATTGTTGAGAACGACGGTGAACTGATGTTCCTGGCGATTCACGCACACTCTCGGCAACAGCAGCGATATTCTCGGGTGTACGCACTGTTTTTGGTTTTTCGCGCGTTGGTTTGTCAATAACCATGCCAGTTTCTCTCACTTTTTTAACAAGATAAAGCACATACGGAGCTGACGGTGCCTCTTTTCTTCCCATTTCCGTACATAATTTTCGCACACATTCTGCAACATTACCATGATTTTCAAAGTAATGCCGCAATATTTCCCAGCGTTGTTCAAACGTATACACAACCATTTTCGTTCAGCGGAAGGATAAAACTAATTTTCTGTCAAAAATGTCATGAGCTATGCCATTCATCTAATAACCGCTAGTTCAAAAAAAAATGTTAAATGGCGGACCCTGTATATATATATGTGTGTGTGTGTGTGTGTGTGTGTGTGTGTGTGTGTGTGTGTGTGTGTGTGTGTGTGTGTGGTGTGTGTGTGTGTGTGTGTGTGTGTGTGTGTGTGTGTGTGTGGAAAACTAAAATCTGAAGCAGAGAAGGCAGGGCCAATAATTCAAATAAAACAGTGGATATGCAAATTGAAAGGATATCAAATGAGAAACTAATAATTGACAAACACTAAACATAGAAGATAAGTTTTATTACCTAGGCTCTATGGTAACACCAGACGATGGATGCAAAATAGAAATAGATCCAAAAAAATAAAGTTAAAGGTTCATTTCTCACATTAGCTCCAGTGTGAAATTTTCAACTCAAACATTAAATAGGTCCTCCTCTACAGATGTGAATCCTGGCTCTCTAAACAATAAAATACAAGCCTTTATAAACAGATACTTACGACATATCCTAAGTATTAGATAGCCAGAAGTAATATCCAACGCAGATCTGTAGTTATTTGCTGAGGAAAAACCAGTACATATACAAATAAACAGAAGAAAATTGAACTGGATAAGAATACACTCCGCAGAGAGGATAACAACATAATGAAGACAGTCCTAAATTGGAACCCTCAGAGATCACGAAGATCAGGCCGACCAAAAACCGCGTGGCGAAGAACGATTACCAATGAAGCCAAGGCAACAGGAAAAGAATGGGGAGCACTAAAAGCGCTAGCAAACAATAGGACTCACTGGAAAAATACTGTGGAAACCCTATGCTCCTAACAAGGAGTTAAAATACATTACAGTTACAGTACAGAGATATTACTCATATTAAAACATAAAAAGGGCCTGAAAATTTTTCCTATTAATCCAAATATTTATAAGCACTGGACCAACAAAAAACAAAATAATAACGAAATAATATTAAATTTATAAGATCTTCCCTTAACCTTCCGAATGTGGCTTACGAAGAGCATTTGGTTCCGGAGCAATCCAATTAGAAATCAAAAAGCTCGAATTAATTTTCGGGGAAGTGGGGGATTCCTGCGGATTACCTTCATCTGCGAGCTTCACAGGCACATCGAACTCGAAACCGAGTTCGAACGGCCGTGTAAACGCAGTAAACGTTCAGACGAGACAGTCTGGCCCCGACACAGCCAGCAGGCCTTAGAAAGCGCTTTCCGTCAGCGCTCGCTCCATTACTCACAGCTCCACCAAGACGCCCGCTTGCGACAAGGACGGCAGCCGCATCGGTGCCGCCGCGTCGCGTGGGGGCCTGCCCCAGAAATGTGTTCCAGGACTGTGGCGGCGGCACGCGCAAAATACATGGCCCTCCTAACTCGCATACGAAGGACTTCGTCCTGACGTCCTCTGCAATCCTACATGTGGCAGACTTCATTTTTCACGGGAGAGAAATTCGGCGCCGCCGACAGAAGCGGGAAGCTTCGGCTCGGAGGGCGAAATTAACCGTCCCCGGGCGGCGTGCAACGAAAACATCGATCGGACTGTAAAATACTGACATGTAACCAAAGGTGAGATGAGGATGCGGCGGGTGAATTTAAGATCTCAGTTCCGGCCATAAACTACGGAGGGGTCACCTGCAACAACCGTGTTTATGGCCTCGGCAAACGGCTAATTGATGACTGACGTGTTCGATTAATCAATTGATGAGTGCGTAAAACACCTTCGAAGTGGCGGAGCCCCGCACTGCTGCAAATAAGAACGGGTCGAGCGACACGTCTGCACCCAGCTGCATTTCAATAGCCGAACGAATGGATAGTACTTTTAGTATTCACAGCGGTAACTGCAATCTACAACTGGATAAGCTATTTATCAGAGTTTGACATTTATGAAATCTGTCATAAAATATTAAAGCATGTGTTTCCACGTAACCACACAACTTTCAAATGCTGCTTGTCAATAAGTACTGACAATAAAATTTTACATTCGACTACATTCGAAGTGATGAAAGATGACGCGGTTACTCCGTTACTTAGTATACGATTTAAAACAGCGTCCATAAAATGTAGAATATTCAAGATAACTTTCAGTTCATTTATGAAAAGTAATGAAATCATATAATGGATAGTGTCGAATGCATAACGTAAAAATCTGGTGTGAACATCACACGACTTTCCTTATCCTATTATTATATACCAGAGAACCCCGCAGGCTTCGTCGACGAAGCCTGATCTAGACGCCAGGCAGTCGTGTAGAACATTCCACATGTTTTGCGTACATTTAACACTACAAACAATAGAAACATTTGGAGGAATTTCCCTTGTAATCAAAATATTTAAATAATTCAAAAATAGTTAAAGTTAGAAGACTGATTTTTTGAGCCGTATTAGCAAATATAGTTGTGAATGTGGTGTGCAAGTTTGAAGGAAATCGGTTGAAGCATCTAGGAGGAGATAGAATTATAAGTTTAGTTAGGGAGATAAGACAAATATATATTAGACTAGGAGTTGACGTCCTAGACTGACAATTTTTCACCCGCCTTTCCTCAAATTTTTGCAAGGTGCGAACGTATAAATTTTTAATTAGACCGGCTTTTTGTCTGGATCAGAAACATGGAACAATTTAACGCCCATTTATGGTGGACGTAAGCATAAGCCGCCCATAGGAAATACGTAATATGTAAAGTTGAATTAATGCAAAGCTTATGCGCTCGTTCGTAATGCACTCCCGTAATTTTCACGTTTTACGTTCATTTGCAGTAATTTTTTTTAATTTTTCTCTAGTTTAATGTTGGCAACAGTAACAGAATGTTTGTTTTTATTCTAAAATAGCTGTACCTGGCCACGCGTTGTTGTGGCTTTGCTTTTACGTCCAACAGATGGCGCTGTTTTTCAAAAAAAAAATGTGTTTATCTGTCACAGGTGTGACATCTATACAATACAATAATCAAAATATTTAAATAATTCAAAAACGGTTAACGTTAGAAGACTGATTTTTTGCGCCGAATTAGCAAATATAGTTGTGAAGGTGGTGTTCAAGTTTCAACGAAATCGGTTGAAGCGTCTAGGAGGAGATATGTAGAAAGAACGAAAGAAAGAAAGTTAGGGAGATAAGAGAATTATATTATAAGATTAGAAAATTATACCGGGTCCATCGTCTCGGCCCTGCACTGCTCTCGCCCCGGAATTTGTTATTTTAAAAAAGGACAAGGCGCGAGTCCATCGCCTCGGACCTGCGCTGCTCTCGTCTAAAAATTTGTTATTTTAAAAAAGGACGAGGCGCGAGTTCAACACTAGAAAACTGATTAAAATAAACAGTACAAGACAATAATTGACTCGTACTTTTTCTACGTCATTTTCCTACGTCACTGAAGGTAACCGTGCGAGATCGGCCGCACAGCCTTCGCCATTATCGCCTGCGTACTCCCTCCTAGCGGCCAAGAGCCCCCCCCCGTCCTCCCGCAGTCGGTCCGGTAGCTCTCCGAGCGCGCTGTGATTGGTCCGTTTAATTAATTTTTAATCGGCTATAACTTATTTATTTGACCTCGGATCAAAAAATTTCATTGTAATTTTTTGTTTGCCTCGGTCTGATCTATCCGTTAATATCAATTTCCGGAAACATTTTATAAACACCCGGTATATTAAAAATCCTGAGCTTCAATTTTTTTCGAGTTCCTATTTTATCAACTTTTATTTTAAATTCATGTTTATCTCATGGTAACAAATCATTTTTATTCTCATAAATTTTTTGTATCTTCAACCGTTTAGATTCGCGACCGCTTTGCGACCAATTTTGCGACTTTGCGACCAAACGGCTACGCCGATTTTTACCAAAAGCTTCGCACTGCGTCCCCTACCTACAAGTAACTTGCATACCAAATTTCAAGTCTCTAGCTCTTACGGTTCTTAAGATATCTTGTTTACTGACAGACCGACAGACACACACACACACACGAACCAATGGCTAAAAACAATTTTTTGGTGTCCTGAGGCTATAATTCGTCCAGAAATGTGAAAAACTGGGTAGGTCAAATTTTCGCCGATTACATTACTTTATTATAGGATAAGGAAAGTAAAAATGCAACAAAAATCCACAGCATTACTAAATTATGCTCATTGAATATAAGTCGATGGAAGTCAATGACAAATCTTACAATTGTATCTTCGAAACGATAAGTAATAAACCTGCAAAGTTTGCAACGCATAGCGAAGTGACGAAGCAGTCCATTAAATAATTTTTAAAATCACGTTTCCGGGTTAAAGGTCGGGTAGTTTCAAAGTTTTATGTTTACATTAATCAGTGTTCAAAGACGAGTTGAATGATATGCTACATGTCCTATGTTGCTTTTTTGAAAATTTGAAATTCTAAAGGTCACTAACGCTGACCTTTGACTAAACAGTTTCAAAATCACTAGCAAACAAGCCTTTTTAGTCACCTATCGATTGGTGAAAACAGAATTTGGAAATTCCCAGCCGTTCTCGAGTTATTCCTCGGACGGACGGACGGACGGACAGACGGACCGAGGGACAGACGGACAGACGGACAGACGGACAGACGGACAGACGGACAGATGGATAGACGGACTTAATAACACAAATGATCAAAAATGTGTAAAAAATTGGAACACGCAATTTTGCATGGAACATACACCCACAAAGCCCCCAAATCATTGTAACATTAGTTTCATTTTATCAGTGAAAAGTTTTCCGTTAGTATTAGTCACATTTATTTTGCTCGAAACCTTTCAAACAGGTAAGATGAAGGGTCCGCCAACAAGGACACTTTTTTTCTGTCAACCAGCGTCATGTTTTAGTTTGTTTGCCATTTTTGCTATGGAGCCATATTAGATTAAAAAACGTGTTAAAATGATTAAAGAAAACTACAAAAATGGTGAAAAAATAAAAAACACCTATCGGGCTCCCCGCGATTATTTCAGTCGTCATAACCGTCCAAATGAGACCACCATCAGTTATTTGGTGCAAAAATTTAAAACCACTAGTACTGTTAGTGATATGACAAAGGGTGGACACTGTGGTAAAGGAGTGTGTGAAACAGGACCCAAAACCCTCAATAACCTGTCGATCGCAAGAATTAGGAATATGTACAAAGATTTGAATTTACACACTTACAAGATCAACTGACTCAAGAACTCAAGCCAATTAAACCATTTCAATCGACATGTGTTCTCTGATTGTCTCTTCCAACATCGTGCAATTGATCCAAATTTTTCATCTAAAATCATCTTCAGCGATGATCCGCATTTCACAATAAATAGGACGGTGAACAACCAAAACTGTGTCATTTAGGCCAACGAGAATCCAAGGGAATATCAAGAACAACCAATGCACCCCCAAAAAAGTGACTGTTTGGTGTGCTTTGTAGTCAAAAGGTGTCACTGGACTATCTTTTTTTCGAAAATAAGGCTGGAAATGCAATTACTGTAAATTCTGAGCGTTACCATGGCATGATTAATGACTATTTCTTCCCGAAACCTAATTAAACTGAAATAAATAATGTTTATTTTTTACAAGATAGTACAACGTGCCACACAACAAGTGCGAATATCAAGTTATTATTATACAATCATTAATGTACTCTCAATAAGCGTTTACTTTCCTGCGCCTGAAGTGGAGGATCCCATACTTGTCGTGAGAAAAACTTTTGAAATGTGATTACCGACCTCCAATTGATGAAATTCCATGTTGAAATTTATGTATTTCTTAAACACAATATCAAACAAAATGCACTACGTATGTATGAAAATTTAATCTATTATTAAAAAACGGAATTGTAATCTAAAGTACAAGCTGCTAAGAGATATTAAAATGAACAAGTAAGATTTGTGTAACTTATAAATAATTTCCACAGTGGTAGCCTGTTTAACATCAACAGATCCTAATGTCATTGAACTTCCTTTTGATTAACATTCAATTGTCAAATCATAAACTACCCCTCTATAATTTAATCCTGAGAAACAAGTTGTATGAGATTAAAATTACCGCAGAAGACACATATTTCACAAGAAATGAGTAGATACACTTGAAAACAAAACAATCAACTCAGAAACATGCTCGAGCTTTGATAGAATGTGTATCCACTCCGATAGCACTCTAAGTAAAGTGGAGTGTACTGTTTGAAAGTTTAAAAACTATGGTTTCAAATGATACGACTTTGATTAGAATCGGACCTGCCCTAACAAAATTATGGGCCTAAGAATATGTGTAACACAAAAGAGTTGAATGGAAAAAGATGATTATAAAAGGAAAACAAAATGAAATCCACACTTGAAAGTAATTTAATGATTTTTTCAATACAAGATGTTGCCACCTCTACTCCTAATTGCACTTTCCAAGCGATTACGCATGGATCTTCAATCAACGCCGCTTTCAGTTTCATCACGCTCCCTCGTGCAAGATTTCCGGCCGGACTCTTCGCTTAGCTCATCCCAATCATGCTCAATTAAATTCAAGTCTGGGTTATACGGAGGCCAGTCCATTTTCGGTATACCGACGTAGCCAGGTAGGTAGTGTTCACTCTCGCGATGTGGCGTCGAGCATTGTTGTGCATTAGCATGAAGTCCTCACCAACATCCCGCAAACGGAACAACATGTTCCTCTAGAATGTCACTGTTAAACCTCCTCCGTGTTTTCCATTAGGCACGAAAACCAACTCAGTTTTTCCGTGCATGGAAATGCTCGTCCAAAACATGCAAAACTACCTCCATATGCGACAGTTTCTTGAATACAGCAATGAGTAAATCGCTCCCCTAACCTTCTATAGACCCGACGTCTCCTGTAGTTGCCGTGTAGGTACATCCTGAACTCGTCGGTGAATAATATTTGACTCCAATGGCCGAGGTACCACTTGAGATGTTCGCGAGAAAATTCTAGAGGCCTTTGTTTTTGGACTGCAGTCAGCTTAGGATCCGTAGCTGCCCTTTTTCAAGTCAGGTTGGCTGCCTTCAATCTTCTACTCACTGTCCAAGTGCTAGCGACTACACCTCTGACTGCACCCAGCTCTTACTTGAGGTCAACGCCACTCGTATGTCAATTTCTGAGGAATATTGAGACAAAAAATCGATCGTCTCTTTCCGTTGTCATGCGACTACGGCCGCCTCCTTGACAGCGGACGTAGCCACCGGTTTCCCAATACCGACGCCACACTCTCGACACAGCTAATCGAGCCAGATTTAGTCGATTTGCCACGCCCCTCTGACTGAGACCCTCTCTCAACTATGCAACTGCCTGAGCTGCTTCGGTGACTATAGTATCCATTTTTTTCGAATCACTCGACCACTTACGTCATCTTCGCATAAGTAACTGAGATAAATTACCGAGTTGCAAGCGTAGTGTAGCCAATCACAGTCGTAGCGCACGTGCTTTCCAATTAGCAAGATTCGTAAAACCCCGTTCGTGATGCATATTTTTTTGAATGCGTCCGATCAATACAGTAGCAACAATTTTTTTAAAGCTCAATAATAAAGATACTCCGTGCACGTTAATGTTTTTATTTTCATTTTCCTTAGACTGAAACAGGAAACGAAAATTGTTTTGCTCTTAAGTGTAGTTGTCCACTCACATTCCACTACTTGTTATATACAAAACAGGAATCTGAGTGACAGATTTTTATTCATACACCTTTTAAATTGTATTAGATTTCAGTTAAACAGTACGAAAAAGAATTGGGTAACATGGCAGATTCCTTAATAACACATTTCTAAGATATTTAATTTAATTTAATTATATCTAATTATCGTGAACAGAGACGTAATTCCTACACGGAACTGATAATAAATTTAAAAAAATTATTCTCATTAGAATTCTAGCGAAGAGGATAGTGTTTTACCTCGGATCAGTTGGTTTTTTACATATTTGCACTGCAGATTTCTGTTCGTTTTGATAAGTACGTGTTCCTAACCTCTGGTCGGTAGATGACAGCTAGACAAACTTTTTATGGAATCATCGCGTGGTGTATTGGAGAGTGTTTTGTGTTTTGGTTGATCGTAAGTAAATTATTTACCTACTTATTATCTGTTAACATCCATTTCAATCGTAGATAATAATATAATAGTTTGTAATAGGCCTCAACCTTGGTAACAGGATAGATCTGACAGTCTAGAGCCTAGGAACACGGGTATAAGTGGTGGCTACGTACGATTTCCTATTATTACGTTTGACCTCCAGGTAGATATGTGTATCTTTTTATCATATGCAATTGAAAGTGGTTATTTAGGCTTGATAATTATGAAGGTATTTTTTTTCTGAATGCATAACCTAAAATTAGAAAGCAAGTATTAGATGAAATTGCACCGCCTTGTACCTCAGGTCACTGATAAGTCATGTACCTTGGACAGAAAGTACAATCAACTGTCCGCTAAAACGGTTTTTATTGTTTTAGACGTTATTTAAAATGCCACGAAGTAAATTAGCAATCAAGAGACCCGGTATAAACTCTCGGGACTTAATTGCAGCAGCAAATAAATGTATAAGTGGAGAGTTATCAATCAGGGAAGCAGCAAAAAGTTATAATATATAAAAACAACGCTAATAAGGCACATGCAATTCTTCAAAAAATCGCAAGCCACGGAAAAAGAGGAAGCTACGTTAAAAACATATCTTTTTACTGCTGTACGCCCGCATTTTTGGTTTGACTAAAATGGAAATTCGTACTTCAGTACACTAGTATGCAGTTGCAGGTGCAAATGGAAAGTCCCATCTGACTTTTTGGGACCAAGGGAATGTATCTGGGAAGGAATGGTTAAAACAGTTTCTTATAAAAAGCCAAGATTTATCACTACGTAAACCCGAACCTACAAGTTGGCCAGATCAATATCCTTCAATAAAGCAAACCTATATTCCTTTTTTCAAAATTATAAAGAACTCTTACTTGGTGGAAATTTTACCCCAGAAAAAAATTGGAATAGTGACGAGTCCGGATTAACGACTGTCTATGTACCACCAAAAATTATACGACCTAAAGGAATAAAACTATTAGGTCAAATGACCAGTAGTGAACGAGGCCAAAATGTTACTCTAATAACCTCAATAAATGCAATCAGAAATTATATTCCGCAATGATGATCTTTACGAGGGTAAATTTCAAGCCCCGTATGCTGAAAGGTTGTCCGTTTAGAACAGTAGTAGGTGCAAATCCGTCCGGCTGGTCAAACGAATGATTATTTTTGGAATATTTAGAACATTTTAAAAATCATGAAATCAACAGTTGAAAATCCACCCATATTACTTTTGGATAATCACGATAACTATGTGAATGTCAATGCTATTCATTTCTGTAAGAAAAATGGCATTTTCATGATAACTTATCATCTCATACCAACCATAAGATGCAATCGCTCGATAGAACGGTTTTTGGGCCGATAAAAACCTACTATAATACCGCCTGTAGCGAATGGATGACTATGAATCCTGGACAACCTACTACAATATACGACATAGCTGAACTTGTGAGCAAGGCATTTCCCAAAGCATTTCCCGCATCTAACATCCAGAAGGGTATTGAGGTTAACGGTCTCTATCCCGTCAATAAAAATATTTTTGACGAGCATAGTTTTTGTCAGCATACGTAACTGATCGTCCTCTAAACCAACGTAATGAGGGTCATAAGCAAATCGATGATGAACAAGGTCAAACTACGGCTACGGAAGTGGACGTCTCTAATCCTTCTACCTCAGGTGGTCTTCAAGCAGGAACTTCTGAAAGTTCTGTTACGCCTGAAATGCTGCAACGTCATCCAAAAGCTGCTCGCAAAACAAGTCAGGAAGAGCAAGAGGAAAATCACGAATACTTACTGACATACCAAAAAAAGAAGAAATAGCAGCGCAAAAAAAGGAAAGACTCGGGAGAAGGTGCCATCTGAAAAAATGAAAGGAATTATCAAGCGAATAGCGACTGAAAATATAATAAGAAAAGTGCCAAAGAAAGTTTCTAAGTCTGTTATTGAATCAAGTTCAGGTGACGAAGAAACATTCAAGGACATGCTAGCTAGAGAAGAATTTCTAAATGTCCAAAAATTTAGGAATGATCTGAAAGTGAGAAAAAAGGGGGATTTTGTCTTAGTGAAAGTAGCAGGAAAAAAATCTTTTACTTATTATGTTCCCGAAATAATAAATTGTGGGGATAATAACAAACTTAAATATTTAGCGAAATTTCAGATTCCAATAAGTTTATTAATGACTCAACCGAAACTTATGATTTTTTGCCCACTGATATTGTACGCAAGTTCCACAGCCGCACACAAAAGGAACTGCACATCACTACACGAAATTGCAGTTTAATGTTGAGTTTAGCGGATATAACGTTAATTAAGTTTTTAATAATTGTTATTTTTTACTTGTTTTTCATTCTGTTCTGATTCTTTTGTGTTCTCTAATAAAAATTTGCAAAATCTGTTCTAATTTCGCATTTTTTATCACCGACCCAAATTGCAACATATGCTGGTCCAAGGTACATTACCAGATTGCACGTGGGTCAACGTGCAAGGACTAACTGATTTTTTTTTAACTGACTAAGTTTAAAATGTGGATAACCACAAATTTACATAGCAATATATGGTAGCTAAAGTATCTAATGTATTGGTTAAACTTTGAAAATTCTAGAATTTATAATAACAAAAAACTAAAAATTGACCCAAGGTACAATACTATCCTCTAATGATGATAATAATTCTGACAAATTTTAAATTTTTTGATTACTTCAGGATCAAGTTATTTTATTTACAATTAGTGGTCAGGTAGCAAAAAAAGTTAATTAATGTGTAATGGTACTAAATTAAAAAAAGATAAATTAGGAAATAATTTTAGATTCTTAAAAGCTCTAATCTTTTTAGAACATAATTCTGAATAGGAGAAAAAGAAAGAGAAAAAAATCTTGTAGAAACATGAAACATAATAAGGGGCCTTACATTTCTTTTCCAATCACCATAAACAAACTAAATAAGAATAGATGGATCTATAAGTAAATTTAAGTAAAATTAAGATTTTCCATCTTCTAAATTATCCTAAATTCCTAGTAATTACTAAGATATAGAAAGGGAGACGGAAAAGCCAGATTAACGGATGAATAGATAAACATTTGAGAGATTATCCGTAAATAAACCTGCGAATCGTATGAAATTGATACCTTTAAAACAATATCAAATACAAATAAAAAAGAGAATCTTTTTGTAGAATCAATAAATGTGCTTTTTGATATTTTCCAGAAAGTACTGCTAAAAACCTACCCTAAACATTAGAACCTCACGCCCCACTGCATACGATAGGATCAAAATTACAAAACGATATAAGTATTTGATAAGTTTAAATGAGCATAAATGAAACTACAGATCTTTAGGGGTATAACGTTTCCATAGTCATAATTAGAATGTTAAACATCGAAGTTCCTTATCCCATTACTGTTACTTGCCTCGAGAAAATTGATTAATCTACTATATTTCAAACCGTTCAAAATACTCTGGAATGTCTATATCAGTAGCTTATTACGAGGGTGGATCAAATATAAACGAGACTTTTGCTCTCGGGCGCGCAATATTAACGCGCGAGAGTTCTCGCTTCGTCAGGTGTTGGGTAGGGATGTCAGGAGTGGGGGAAGCAGGTGGGCGATTTCGTTCGTTCCTGTCAGTACCCGTCGTGACAATGTCTGAGCAGGAGGTGCCGTCGTCAATTGCGCAGCGTATTGCCATTAAATTTCTCGCCACGGAAGGTGTAAAACCGGCTGAAATCCTGAGAAGATTGACTGCGCAGTCAAGGAAGAGACACTGTCGTGGAGCCATGATCGCCGACCTCGCACCTGCATCACCAACGAAAACAACGTCCGCGTTCAACAATTTATTGGGGGTGACAGGCGTCTGACCATCGATGAGATTGCATCTGAGATTGGAATAAGTTATGGCAGCATTTTTTCGATCATCACAGAGGAGCTGGGGTTTCGTAAGGTGTGCGCAAGGTGGGTGCCTCGCCTTCTAACAACTGAGCAGAAATTGCATCGTTCACAGTTGAACACCCTCCCTACAGCGCTGACCTATCGCCCTGCGACTACCACCTATTCGGTCCTCTCAAGGAAGCCATGGGAGGGCATAGATTCAACAGCGATGAGGAAGTTGAGGTCTATGTGCGCAGTTGGCTGGAAACACGACCAACTTCATTCTACGAGGAAGGCATTTCAAAATTAGCTACACGTTGGGAAAAATGTGTTTCTAAATCAGGAGATTATGTAGAAAAATAATATGCTATTCTTTTGTTTCAAGTTCAAATAAAATATTTTTTAAAAAATAAGTCTCGTTTATATTTGATTCGCCCTCGTATATAAGTAGTGGCAAATTTATCCTACTTATTACAGATGGTTCATTTTACATACATAAGACAAGCAAGCATCTATGGGCTTATTAATGTAAAATAAATCGTAGCATTTATATCACTTAACTGAGCCTATTAGGCAAAAGCACACGGAACATTTATATTTAAATTTATATTTAAAGATTTTTAGCACCAAAAATTTGGAAATGTGTATTCTAAAGCGAACTAACAGAAATATAATTTCCACTAAAAGGTTATCGTTCATTAAATCACATAGTTGTCAAGAAAAGTCTCGATGGTAATTTGAAAGTACTCAACATCTTAAATGATTGACATTCAAATATAAAGGTTATCCTTAATAATTAAAACACGATATCAAAGACTAGCAAAATTGTAATAATAGGCCAAAGAAAAAGTGGACGACTGAACAGCCATGAAGAATTGAAAATAAAATACACTAAATATTTTTGAGGGTTTTAACTACAGCTTTATACAATAAATTTTGGGATTTTCAATAATATTTTGTGCCTCTTTCTGGTCATAACTCCCCTACATTTTGACGAAATGGGAACAGAATATTCTGTTACAACAGGGTTAAAAGAATTTAAATTTAATTTGTTACTACTTATAAATGAGACTATGATATTAAACAGAACAAATGCCAAAAGGTGACTCACTGTTACTTTAACTTAAAATGACTTTCTGGAAGACAAAACCAAATATAAAAAAATCATCAACAATCCCACCAACACTATATAATTTTTTAAGAAGTAAAGAGAAAGCTCTGAATCAGTCATAGGGGTGAAGATTACGAAGATTAAATCGCAACTATAAGAGGCTAAAATAATAGTTGCAAATTTGCGGTTTTACATTTTGACTTCTTGCAAATAACTACAAACGTATAAAGCGTTGTTTTACTGCTACAATTAGGCATCGGTGTGGCCGATCTAATGAGGTGTTTGGCTGGGCTTCAGATGCCTGACGGGTGGCCTACTTAGTCACTAAAAGTAATCGAAAACCTGCATTCACTTTGAAGGAGGAAGGTTTACTAATGAGCTCGTCTAAGATATGAAAGCTTTAACCTCTCGGTTCCAAAAGCTACGCTCACAAGTGGTACTTTCAGTGCCTCACAATTATTATACTGCTAAAATTAAATCAATTTACAAAACTCACTTATAAAGTTCTAACCTTATATTTTGTCTAAGATAATATAAAAAGCATCAAGTAATTAAAACTGCACGCGCTTCTAATAAATACTGAAATTCTCGATGCTGTTATTTTCAGCAGAAATTTCAGATTCAAGCATGTACATGGTTGGTTCGAAAAGCATCTGGAATAATTTAATAAAACAAAAACTGCAAGTAATCGTTTATTTCTTTAAAATTCCTTTTTTTCCTGCATCTACGAGGTGCATTCACGTTATAACATCCGATTTTTTTGTCAGGACTGGGAACAGATATATGCGGTTTGTTTCAAAATAAGCGCGCATTCTTTGTGAATGCGTGACAGAGATGGCAGCACTGCACAGTACACAGAACTCTAGCGGCAGCGGCGAGTTGAGGGCTGTTTTTGATACTTAAAATGGCGACGTTTTCATTACAAGAACAGCATGTAATCATTCTTTTCTCCATTTTCGTAGTGTGACATCAACTGACATTCGTCGCTAGTTAAATGAGACATGTGGTGAAGGTGTTATGGATGTGTCTAATATGCGTTTGTGAATGCGACAGTTCAAAGAAGGCAGAACGTCGTGTAATAACAAACCAAGACAATCTCGGCTTCCCACCAGCCGGTCTGACGACGTGATCAAGCGAGTGGAAAAACTTGCTTTGGATGATCGCCGAATGAGTGTGGAACACATCGCTTCCAAAGTTGGCATTTTCGTGGAATCTGTGCACACTATCCTGCACGCAGACCTGAAAATGCCAAACGTGTCCTCCAGGTGGGTGCCACGAGTGGTGACAACTTTGAAGTGATTTCTCATGCTCCCTAATCACCTGACCTGGCTCTTAGTGACTTTTGGCTGTTTCCAACGATGAAAGATACTGCCTGTGGACTCAAATTCACTAGTCGGCTGCAGGGAAATTACGTCAAAAAGTGACATAAGTTTCACAGTTTTCGTGGGATTAGTTTGATGAGAAAAAAATCGGATGTTATAACTTGAATGCACCTCGTACATAGAATTTTCAGCGTATCTGCTACGCGTTGAAAGCTTCCTGGAATGCGAAAACTAAAATGCTGTTTATGGCCTTGGTCACGGCAGTTTGGGCTCTCTCCACTGACCCAAAACGGATTCCTCTCAGGATGGATTTAAGTATTGGGGGCAGAAAAAAGTCAGGCTGTTGGGGAAACGTCACCATTTTGTGCTTGGCCAAAAATTCCCTCACAAGCAGCGACGTGTGGCTAGGCATAATTTCATGTACCACAGTTTTTGGTAAATTCAACTCCTGTACTATCGAACACATAAACGCCGATCCGAGTCCAAAAATTGTTCCATTTGACGGACGTCCTTTGCATTATTCGTCTTCCACGGTTTCCCTTTCCTCACAAAACATATTGTACCATTCAAAAATACTTGTTTTTGGCAAGACTTCCTCCTCGTAGGCTTACCTTATCAAGTTTGAAGTATCAATGACGGATTTTTTGAATTTGACAGAACACTTCATCGCATACGTTATTCTAACGTACGCTGCTTGTTGAGTCTGTGACGCGTCACCAAAACACGGTTTGCGGGAAGCACAATCCTCACTCTCTCAAAGCGCAGAGGCAACCGAGCCGGGTCGCATTCTTTACTTAGGACCCACAACCTCCACCCCACCATCCATCCTACTGAAAACCATGTCCCTCTAGCCTTTGTGGTTAGCTAGAAAAATTATTCCACTTTTCCACACTTTTCGGGCAATCCGTGTATGTATTTCAGCATATACAAAGAAAATTCAAGACAGCTGCAGTTAGACTTAGTTCAGGAGCGATACAATTAGTGCGTTAGTTAGTTAACTGCAAATCCACTGTAGATATAAAAAATTAAGTTAATTATAATTGGTATTACAATTAAGATTCATCGGAACTCAAAAAATTATTTAAATATATTAACATATCGATGTGAGTTTTACAAACTATAAGTGACAGAGCTAGAAGAGCGAGAGTTAGAAACGGCAAGAAGAAAACCATGATATAGGAAAGATTGCGATATGCCTTGCTCGACAAAGGAGAGAACTCGGACATGTGTCTCTTCAAAATGAGGGCTACAGATGCGTTAATATAAAATTTTAAGAGAAAAGTGAGAAAAAAATTAGAAAAAATTTTCAAAACCTTGAGAAAAGAATTAGAAAAACAACCCAAAAATATGAAAGAAGTGCTAAAAGTGCTAAAAATTCAATAATTGAAAAAAAGACATTACAGGAATTGAAACTACACTTAGAAGAAGCATAGAAGAAAAGTTTGAGCAACAGCCGTGGAAGAGAGGATAACCGATAAATGTGAAACCTTAGCAGTATTGCAAAAATTTGTATAGTTTCGGAAGAGAAAATAATAGAAACGATAGAAAAGGAAAAATCAGAAACTTTCACAGCAACGATAGAGAAAATAGCAGACAGTTCTCCTTCTATAATGTGAGCTCCAGGATTCATTTTCCTTTTCACTGGAGGAGGCCTTACTAAAATAATTCTAGCTGATGCACAATTGAAATTGTATGTACTTCATAACTCATACTATGCAGTTGCTCATTTCGATTCCTCTTTTTAACGGATTCTTTATAAATAAGATTCAATTCTCTATTGTATTTATTGGAGTAAATATAACATTCTTTCCACATTTTCTAGAACTTGGGAGTATACCCCAACGATATTTTCCACTTAAAATGAAATATAATTTCATCATCATTTGAAAAAGAATAACATCAATTCAAAAAATCTATTGCCTTCTCAGCTCCCTACTTTTATTTAATAATTCCAATATCCCCCCTCCCCCAACAGTTCCAAAGATATTTTGCTTCGTGTAGCGAATAGCACAAATCTATAGGCACTTTATGTTGTTAATTCGTGGCTGTCGAATGCCGATCGCATCGAGCTTGATCATGTAAATTTATTGTGGCTAAATTTCACACTTCTTGGTCACCGCCTAATAGTACCGGTGTTGCCATAGACAGCACCTATTCATCGACAGATATCATCAGGCATTCAACGATCAGCCACTAACATTTCAAAAAACAGTGCGTAGCTTCAACCAAATGCCCATGTCACTTATCATTTTAGCCAACTGATATTTGATGCCTTGTTAGTCGATGAGTTAGAAAAAATATATTTTATTTGGTCTCGAAACAATATTACCAGCTATATCGGCCAAAAAGCAAGAGTTTGTAGAACACCATCGTAATAAACAATCATCTACAAACATATTTAATAGCTTTAAAGATGCAATTTAGTTATTTAAAAATATTTTTAAAAACAACGCCCTTCAAATGATCATTACAAAAAGCTTCATACAGATTTTTGTAAACTTATTATCAAATTAATGATTTTCTTGTTTAATTCTGCAAAACGTTCAAGTCGAATAACTTGAAAAACCACTTTTTTCAAAAAAAAATATTACATGGTACTTGTGGATTGAACTATAATATATGTTGTATATATATGTTGTAACATTTTTTTGAATCACCACAATTTATAAAATAACTTTTCTTGCGTTATAAAAATTTTTGTAGTATATTCATGTAACATCGGAGTTGACCATTATACTTTAGTTGTTTAACTCAAAAACTAAGAAACCGATAATAATTTTAAAATTCCTTGGTACATTAATTTTCCACATATGTGATAAAGATTTTCTGCGGTCCAGTACTAAAAAAGTTTAGTCGATTATATTCAATCATTTCTACTACGAACAGGTTAATTTACAGGAAAATCGTCAAAATTGAAAATATGAGAAATTTATTGAATTATCTTACAAACAAGTTGGATTTATTTGCGTTTATTAGTAACCGTCCACATTTATTGGCTAACTCTGTACTGCAAAACAATAATATTATTTAATTAAAAACAAATATGTCTAAAATATTTATCTTCCGCTAAAAATGTTACTATAGTTTATTGGTATATACCGACGAAGTAAATAAATTCTGATTTATCATTAGATCAACAAACGAATTTGTGAGTCATACAAAGAACGGGCACTTTTGGAACTACTTGCTATTAAAAGACCGTTAAGATGGCTGATAAGGTTGATTAACCGCCATAATCTCCACTAGAATAACGACTTTTGCTTGATAAGACTCGTGCTATGAGTTTGCACGCAGCTTGCGATGCCACCCCACTATAATATTTATCTTCTCGTAAAAATTTGGTTACTTTCTGTCTAAAAAAAGTTTAATTATAATAAATCCTAATTGCAGTTACATAAAAACATACATTGAGATCAAGCTGTCACAAGAAATTTCATCGTAGTTCTATATCAATAACGTGACAAAAAATTCCCATTATTAAATATTATAACATCAGCCATTTCAGCTGTAAATTTTAATTTTATGCGTGCTCCTTGAATTTTGATTTCACTCCAATATCACATACCTGAGCCCTTTTTTTTTGAAAAGTGCTGGCTGTGTTCCACTATTAACATAAGTTACCTTGCAGATGCTGGCAGTCTTTACATTTTCTGAGCTTTTAAGGTTAGATATTCTTCAAAGTTTGGTGCTTACAGTTTACATACATTTCCAAAATGGCAAGAAGGACAAAGAAGGAACAAAAATAAGCTACACTAGAGGTTATCAGAGACAAGAAAGGTACTTTTATTTTTCAATTTTGAAAGCAAAGATACGGGAAGAGATAAAGAAGTCACATGAAAGGTTGCAGAAAGCTCGATTTTAGTAGGTTGATCTGGAAAATTATCGATCTATGTAGGAGACAATTAGAAAATATGATATTTATTACATATTATTTCTCTCTTTAGTGTGTTTCATTTTTTATTCTCTTTCTGCTCTGTACGTATTAACTGCATTTACGCTCAAAAAAATTAAACAGATTTTTGAAAACGCAATTATTTTCAAACATATAATAGCACTAAGTTATGCCTATTATATTGATACTATAAAGTAAGAATAAATGTATTTATATAATTAATTATATTTCAAAAATTTAAAAATTTTTAGTTTGTAAATCATGTTATCTTTATGTTTAAATAAAACTTTTATTATATATTAAATTGTGTGTATGTGTTTTCACGCGTGCGTGTGTATTCGGTGAAGTTTCCGCGGTTAAATAAAATGAATAATTAGCTTCACGAGTGAACCGCATCTAAGACAAAACAAAAACGTTATAATCTTACCGCCCGCCAGGCAGAGTAATGCAGTTATTCTTAACAAGTGAAAATATATTGGTAAGATGGAAAATTTACTAAAATTATCGGATTATAGCCAAATATTCAACAAGTTACCTTGAAAAGAAAACCAAGACCCTCATTGCCAACTCAAAGCAATCCCGCGATACCATGAAATACCTTATACTCCACGAAAATCTTTAACAAACCCCAAAATTATACCGTCTTCAAAAAATTCATAAGGTAAATACTCTCCTACAATCTATTTTTGGTTCCCCTATACATAACCTAACCAAATTCGTAATCAAAATCCATCAGCCTCTTATAGAACAAGCCTCATCATACGTCAAATGCTCCTACCACTTGAAAGTAACTCGAAAAAATTTGTCTCATTTTAAAAACCAAGAACAGAAAATTGCAATAAACGTAGCAAAAAAATAATATTTAACTTTTTAGGATATACATTTGCAGTCTTTCGTGAGTTTTCCTACTTCTAGATAGCACTTAACCATGTTTATACCATTTTCGTAATACTCATATTTTTTAATTGTTTATAGTTTTTCACAATTATACGGGGAACTATTATTATATTACACTAAAACAAAATCTTCGAAAATTTTCTTTATGTTTTTAAATTTTTCTCATACGTTGTCATGGAAACCCGCTATATTACGGGGGAGATTCATAAAATATTTGAGAATATCAATGAAATGGCTATAAATGTCACAATGTTGAAAACAAAGGTAACAAACTATATATTTTTGGAAAGCTCAAAAATAAGTAACTTTTTGGTGACATAAAAAGTTCAAGTTTATATCACATCTCAAAACTCTTAAGAGGCAAAAGAATAATTTTAACATTATCGGAATCTCCGTAAGAAACTGCGTAAAAATTTTCTTAATGTTTTAAGAAATATTCCTAAACAACGAAGTTATGGCACTTTATAGAAATCGGCTTGTATCTCCAAAACGGTGAAAGATATCGAAATGGGATTTGCACCAATCTTTTTAAAATAAAAAATTACGTAATGAATACGTAACTGTTTTTTTTTCTGCTTCCTACGGAAATAGATGTAACCCCCAAATCCTATCGAATCTAGAGCATCCTGTACATGAATTATCTAAAGATATAGAAGAAGGATTGCAATATCTTCCAGGCATTAAAGAACATAATAAAAAGAAATTTTATCAGTAATTTAGATAGCAATTGCAGATCGATAATGTGGAAAGATGTTAAAACAAATAAAAGAAGACAGAAGCTCAAAGAATATCTTCTTATCAACAACTTATTTTTAACGAATAAAGGCGATTATGAGTTTACATTTGAGACTATAAAAAATAAAAGTAATATAGAATTGATATTAAGCAATACAAACGTACGCCATTATGTGATACAACGGAAATGTAGAGAGGAAGAAAGCTATTTAGACTAAAAATTGATACAGTTTCAAATAGCAAAAATGCAATAAACTGATTTTCACACAATTGTATGAAATATAATACTTCTTCTTCTCTTCTTTCAGCCTTGTGGTGCCCAGTATTGAGCATAGGCCTTCCCTTTGATTCTCTAACTCTCTCTATTCTGTGCTGTGTCCGTCCATCTCAATCCTGCAACCTTCTTGATGTCGTCGTACCAGCGTGCACTTGGTCTTCCTCTATTTCTTACTCCTGGCCATGGTCTCCAGCGTATAATTACAGCGTTCCACCTATTATCCGTTAATCGTGCTACATGACCTGCAAAGCTCCATTTCAATTGTGTAGTTCTGTTTATTATGTCTATAATTTTGGTTCTTTGCCGTATCCAGCTATTCCTTTTCCTATCTCTAAGGGTGATACCAATCATCGACCTCTCCATGGCTCTCTGTGTAACTCCCAGCTTTGTGACTATATGTTTAGTAAGCGTCCATGTTTGTGCACCATAGGTTATTATAGGGAGTATGCATTAGTCGAATATTCATGATTTTATATATTGGGGGATTTTTTTGTTCTTTAAGTTCTTCGATAGTTTACTAAATACTGCCCAACCTGAACGCCTTCTTCTTTCCACCTCTACGTCCTTATTTTCTTTGCTCATTTGTATGATTTGACCAAGGTATATATATTGCTGTACATTGTCTATAACCGTGTTGTTTACTGTTATATGTTTGTGGACACATTATTTTGGTTTTGTCCAAATTCATTTTAAGTCCTATGTCTTCTCGATGCTTGTTCCAGTTGTGTTATCATTTCTTGTAGGTCTTCTGTATTGTCTGCGATTAAGACTATGTCGTCCGCAAATCTGAGGTGGTTGAGCTTCTCCATTGATATTAACTCCTTGTTGGACCATTCCATTTTCTTGAACCTCCAGTGCCATTGTAAATGATTTGGGTATTGGTATTGTATACTCATGTAATTTAATTTGATTTGGCTTTAAATGTTGAGTAACTCTTTGTATCTATGATCAATGCGGCGCAGTCTAGCTCTTTCATAATTGCCCAATGCTCGATAGAGTCAAATGCCTTTTCGTAGTCAATGAACGCCAAATACAAAGGGAGGTTATATTCGATGCTCTTTTTTATTAGTATCTTCATTGTCAGGAGGTGATCACAAGTAGCAAAGCCTTTTCTAAATGCAGCTTGCTCCACAGGTTGATAGTCATCTAGCTTGTTCGTAATTCTGTTTGTTATTTTGATTAGTAGCTTGTACATTTGAGACAGGAGACTTATCGGTCTGTAGTTCTGGATTAGTGATCTATCTCCTTTTTTGAATAGAATTACCACTACTGCATTAGTCCAGTCCTTTGGTATTGTTCTTTCTTTAAGGCAGATGTTAAAGAGCTGTTTTAATTTAGGTATTAGTATTTCTTGCCCTTCTTTTAGCATTTCTACCAGTATTTCATCTTCTCCCGGCGCTTTGTTGTTCTTCATTGACTTCAAGGCATAGCTTATCTCCTCTTCCGCGATTTCAGGGATGTCTTCCGAGCCAATATTCATTACTTTCCTCTCCACCTGTTCTTCGGGTTTTTTAATTTGTGATGCATACAAGGTCTTATAGTATTCTTCAGCAATGTTCAATATTCTGTCTTTGTCTCTTTACTCTGTTCCAGTTTTGTCTTTCAATGTTGTTATTTCATGCCTGCCTAGGTTTCCTTTTAAACATTTCAGGTTTTTACTTTGTTCGATTATGGTTTGTGTCTTATCTTCAAAGTGTTTATTTAGATCTTTCCGTACTATCTTCCTCGTTTGTTTTTCTTATTTATCCGTATTCATTTGTAGCTTATTTTCCTTCTCTATATAGTGATCTCCGTTTTTCAATAATTATTTTTGTTTCTGGTGTTATTTTGCTTTTTGTTTCGGTGTTTTCTTTGCTACTTTCAGAGCTGCTTCTTTTATGACATTGCTTATTTGTTTTGTCGCTTTGTTCAATCCATCATCTGTTTTCTATCTGGGTTATTGAGTTTTTAAATTTTCTCTGTACATTTGGTTCTTCTGTTTGAGGGTTTCTGTATCTATTGCTATTCTTTGTTTTGGTTTATATTTGTTTCTCTTCGTTGTTATAGTGATTTTGTCTGACCCGTTATTCGGTGGTCACTGCCAGTGTGAAACGCATTTAAGAGGTGATATCTGTATAGTTCTCTGGATAGGACAGTATATAGTCTATTTCATTTTTGTTCTGCCACCCGGGCTTATCCAGGTCATTTTCGTTGTTGTTTCTTATTGAAGAAGGTGTTCATCGGTTCATGTCGTTGTTCTAGGAAATTTATCAACATATGTCCTCTGTGGTTTCTTTGTCCCAGTCCATATTTCCCTACATACATTTCTTCTTCTGTTTGTTGTTGTCCTAGTATCGCATTAAAATCGCCCATGATAATGTCGTGTTTGCATTTGTTTTCGTTTCGTGCTCTGATTACATCTTCATAGAATAGTTCGGCATCTTCGTCATCGTAGGTGGATGTGGGAGCGTATATTTGAATTATTTTCATTTTTTCTTGTTTGCTTGTTTCTATTGTTATATATGCAACACGTTCTGATATTCCTTTAAACATTTTGACGTTCGGTTTTATTCTCTTGCTTACTAGGAAACCCACGCCTTTCTGGCTTTCAGTTTCATGACCTTTGTAATACAGGGTGTTACCAGACTGCAGAACAATAGCCCCTTCCTCTTTTCTTCGTATTTCGGCGAGACCTATTATGTCCCATTTTATCTTCTTTGCTTCGTTCTCGAGATCATGCAGTTGATAATCATTCAGCAGTGATTGGCAGTTATATGTTGCTAGGGTTAGTGTGGTTGCCTTCTTGAACTTTTTCGATGAAAGCGATATCTTGTCTCCCCCATATTCCATGAGGCAGACCGCCTTTGCGGTGTGGGTCTGTTTGACCCACCTGGGGAAATTTTTCGGAGATCGCTGTTGTCATCATTGAGGGTTTTTTTGGCCATAACTCGCTGCGTTGGCCAAGTGCGAGTTGGCGAGTGGGTTATGGAAGGGAAAGGGAAGTGGTGTGGCCAGGATAGAGGTTATGGGACATGATTCCCCCCAGATAGGGATACGGAGGAATCGCGGCTCGCGTGGGCTGGATCGCATTCCTGAAGTAGATCTGCCCTCCTCTGGGATCGCAAAGGGATATCCACCCGCTACACAGGAAATATAATACTACAAGAAGAAAATTTCAGAAGAGTTTAAAAAAATTTAATTGTATGAAAGAAAATGAAAAAGAAATAGTTAAAGAACTAGTCAAAACTTTGTTAAATGGAAATAACTAGCTATTTTTAGATAAATTTCATAATGGAATAAAATTAGTACTTTCAGAAAGATTTATTATAATAAAAAATAATGCAACAACAAAGTAAAAAGTATACCTTAGTGGAATGGAATTCTAACAATGAGGAAAGAATTAATGCTGCGAGGAGAAGATATCAAAAGACTATTAACACAAATTTAAGATTAAAAAGAAAAAAAATATATTTAGAACAGAAAAATGAATACGAACGAATGATCAAAAAAGAAAAGACAGAATATTTTACTACTACCTACCAAATCAGACGTAACATACATAAAAACAATGAAAGATGTTATAGAGTATTTAATAAATAAAATTACAGCAATAGATAACTCTACTAACCAAACGTTTTAACAAACTTTTTTTTCTTCTTTTATTATTGTACTTTTAGGTATCTTATTATAAATTTCTTGTTCACTCAGTTGAGCTCCCAAATTTGCCAAATGATCTGCCTTTCCATTACCTTCGTTTCTTTGTTGCAAATAATGCATTGTTCTTCAAGTAATTATTTTCTTATTTGTGTTATTAACTTATTATTTTTTCTATATATTAATTAATCTTTCCTATCATCTATACATTATAACAATAATTTATTGTCTAGTTTTCTTTAAATATAATTTTTTCTGATTATTGCAAAACTTTTAATTTTGCTAATTCTTCAGTTTGACTATTTGAACACTATTTTATATTTTTTTCATTTAATAATTGATCATTTTTATATATTATAATTTCATAAACGATATTTCCTTTTATTTTATTTTCTTTATGTATATTTCTGCTGCATCTATCCATTTATTGATTGGCTCTGTTACATCGTATTCTTAATTTCTATTTATTTCTAAAAATTTTATTATTATCAGTGATGTCCTACTAAGAACACAAATAAAATGTGCGTGCACGTGTGTGCTCTTTACTTATCACTTTTAGATTTCCATTGCAATTAAAAAGTTCTTTTAAAATGAGATACTATTACACAACAACCTTATGAACATCCAGTATTCATACACTTGCTACTTATTAGCTTGGTACTCTAATCGAAAATATATGGAGAAAAGATATGACTTTACTCACATTTCTGTAAAAACAACTTTTTTTAAATTGATTGGAGTAAACATAAGTAATATCGCACGTATTTCTGCATCTGTGTAATGACTTTTTAAACAATTCCGTTGCATGCTACTAAATTTTGAAAACAGACATTTTACAAACACAAAAGAAAGCCATCGGCGATTAAAATAAACATATCTTGCTCTTGGATCACTCATATTTTATTAAAATTGTGTCATTTTACGATAACAAACAAAAAAAATAATTAATTTAATATTCAATATATTTTTGATATTAGAAAACCCAAAAAATTGCCAGAACTATTACTTTTGTTCTGCGATTGTGGAATACGTCAATCGTTAAAAGAAAATACAAGGTGGCGCAAAAGTCATCACTCAATTTTCTACGGCAGTAACTTTGTAAATAAAAAGAGAATTTATTCTGTTTGTTGATTATGTCTCGACATTAAGTCGTGAAGATAATATCGGTCAAGTGACCGCCGCCAAAGTTGATGCACATTCGGGTTCGTTTCATAGCAGTTTCCATGATGTTTCTCAAAATTTATGGCGATAAATTCTCTACTTCTTGTCCGATGTTCTCCTTTAGGACCACCGAGGTTTGTTCGTATAGACGCGTGATTTCAAAAAACCCCAAAGATAGAAGTCTGAAACGGTCAAATCGGCGAACTTGCGAACCAGTGCAAATTTCAAAAGGAGAGAAAAGAGGCTGGGAAACGCTGGCTTTAGAATGTCCACAGTGCGGTTGCACAGTTCTGCTGAAACCAAATGTTTTCAAAACCGAATTAGTCAATTTGCAGTAGCAAGAAGTCGTTGATCATGGTTCTGTTGCGCTCACTAGTTACAGTAACAGTGATGCCGACGCCATTCTCAAAAAATATGTACCAATCACCTTTCCTCCATAAAATGCCGCACCAAACAGTGACTGAGAGAATGTAATGGCTCCTAGTGCATTATACGCCAAATTTTCAATGTCCCAGAAGCGACAATTTTCTTATTCACCTATCCGCATAAGTAGAAATGAGCCTCGTCGTTAATGATGATTTTTAATGGAAAATCATCCCCATAGCGTTCGAGATTTAGGAGGGCTTGGTTGAAATTTACACGCGATTGGCGGTCTGCAGGTAACAGTTGATGCACTTTGTACGGGAACATCTTCAAGTCTTTCACCAAAATTCTCTGTAAAGACCGTCTATTAATGCCCAATTTCGTGGACTGCGATGCGGGCGGACCCGAGTTCCATTCCCGGATGGCCTACTCAGTCACTGAAAATAATTGAGTACTTACGCTCGCTCGAGCAAGGGATAATAATGGCGGTCGTTGGCGCGATGCTTGCCACATCGCCCTGTTATTAAATGTTAAAATACTGCTATCAAAGAATGTTCCAAAAATTTTTCAAGATAAATTAAAAATTTTATTGACCAAAGGAGAACAAAAACACTTGATATATAGATGAATTCATATTTCGTTGCAACCCAAATATTCACTTTTTAAATAATTAGAAACTGCCTACCATAAAAAGGTAAGTCATTGACCACAACAAATATTAATGCTTTGCTAAAAGATGTATATTGGGAAAAGCGTTATCCTGTTGTAACAATATCCGCATTTCATTTGCAAGGGCATGACAGCGTTGCTTCAAATCAATGTACATATTTTCCGAATGAACGAAATAAAGTTCTGCAATTATATAACGACCATCCAAAACAAAGTCAAAGTGTACCCGACCTATTGAATTTTAGCAAATTCATAACATCAATTTGTGTTCAAATCTTTCAAATTAGTAAATATATTTTGGGGTTTGATCCCGATTTTCTCATTTCTTAAGTATGTCTGGATTACTGAAAAACATTCACTTTTCTCACATGTAACACTAAAAAATATAAGATGAATGATTACTCAAAGGCATAAGCACTTAATAAAAAGTGTCAAGACAAACTGGATGATACTCTGGTGGGCTATTGCAATATTATACAGACTACCACTCACCAATGATGTCCATTGTTATCATAACACCAGCTCTTAAAAAGTAAGTTGTTAATATGAATTCAATCGTAATATTCCCTTTTGTTCCTCCTTTACCAAATCATTTTTTATAAGCAATTGTGACAATTATACACTTAACTCACTAATAGTTTGTATTTGTTTAAGTTAAGGAACAAATGTAGAAAACCTTTCAATGGTAATTATTATGTATACAACTTAATTATCCATCCTACTATTAAACCAAACCAGCATTTAGGCCCATTTGCCGATTGGATTGGGGAAATTTAGTAAGTAGAAACATCAACAATAGATCAAGGTAAACGTTTATTATGAAAATTTTGAGACTTTTAATATTAAAACTTTAAACTATCAGATTTAAAAAATCTTTTAAAAACACAATATGATGTATATTTTTGATTACCATTTTGTTTTAATTTTACCAAATTAATCGATTACGTTTCCCTAAAATGGCGCTCGTGTGCTCACTTTTCCCGTTTTTAAGATTCAGAGCAATTTAAATGCTTTTTAATGTAAAAGAGGACATTCTAATGTTATACTGATCATTTTAATATACAATTTTATCATTTACACTTTGTAGTTTTGAGGTATAATTAACCATCTCAGAATGTTAATATAAATGGATGTAATTCTCATTACCATAATTTTTGCCACCAACTTTAAAGCGATATACTTTCAACACAAACTGTAAAACCAAAATATATAGCTAACAACCTCAAATAATCCACATCTAACAACATTTAACAACACGTAGGCATGGTTTGCATTATAATTAAAAAAAAACTTTAAATAAACAATTTGTGAAGCACTAGGGAAGTCCGAAATGAAAACTTTAATCTGGCGATCAATAAAAGTTCTAATAACAAAAATTTTAGAAGAGTATAATTTGGAAAATAGTTGGCCAAAAATGTATGCCATATCCAAATGTGAAGCGTTAGAGATAACCGAATAAACCATTTCTATTCGAAAATATATTCATAGTTCAAGATTATTAGGTTCCGCATGTTCCATTCTCTGTTCTATTTTTGATGATAAGTATCCCAACAGACAAGAATCGCGGCTTGATTAAGGTTAACTATCAACATCAACTTCAAGACAACCATTCATGGCAAAGAACTTTTGTGCATTTGATGAGAGTTTAATGATCTGAGATATATGTTGTTAAAACTAGATAAAACCAATATTACCGAGGGTAACAAACGTCAACTATTGTAGTAACAAAATCGAATGAAAAATACCTTTTATGAACAACTAGTCTAAGACGAACATTCTGCTACAAGATAACACAAAGCTACACACAACGAAAGCGCCTAATAGATCACTTAACCTGATGAACTAGAAATTTTTGCTGCATTGTAGCCTCATCAGATTTTCACTTGATTCCTTCAAAATATTTGACATATTTCCACTTTAAAACGTTCAAAGAGATATAAAAATACATTACCAACCTTGTAAATTTTGTATACGCGTTCTTTTGCCGACAGAGCTTTCATCACTTAGCCGAAATATGCCAAATTTATAAATATTTCTAGCTTTACAACAGCCCTAAAAAGCTTCGGGGATAATCTCTTTACGAATTTTCCTTGATTTCGAGGTTTCTTTTCCTATTTTATCTACTTTTTGTAATTTTTTACTTTCTTTGTTATTGCATTTTCAATAATCATTTAAAATACTTTTCATAACTTCAATCTTTAAAAATTAATTTCTTTGGCACGGTGCCAACTAAATTATTCTTAGCTAGATGTAAAAATGTTCAACTTCCATGGTAGAATAGACTGCCTACAAAATCGTGCAGCAAAATTGCAGAACACTAATAAGTAGAATTTTTAGAATCTTCGAAATGCTTGAAATATTCAATAAATTTGCAGATCATATTAACTAAAATTATTTTCAAATAATTTACCAAAGAAGAGCTTTCGTTAAACAAAAAATTACATGCAAAAATTATTTCTTTAAGTGTTAGTGTGTCTAAAATATATTTACTCACAAAATGATACTAAGAAGGTTCGTATAATTTTAAGATGTCTTCTCAATCATAGTGTAATAAAAGACATAATAACTATAAAAACATTATCAAATATTGACTAAAAACAGTTCTGAAAACAATAATCAAGTACAACACCCCCTTTTATAGCGAGATCTAAGGCTTTCAACAGAGTTCGACACTAATCCGTAAAACTTTAATAGCTCAGTTCATTTTCACTTCTGATTGCAAATCTGGTATTGCCCAATTCAACCTTCTGATAGTTTAGTATTCGTTTCAGCATATAACTAACAAAACGAATATTTCCACCTTCCCTTTAAATATACAGGTTTGTTTAAAATGTGCCCTCTTTTAATTATCTTAATGTTCTTTATGCAGCTCTCTAGTTATGCTACCTACCATTAAAAGATAGTTATAGTCGTTAAAAGTAGTTAGCTTCGCTGGAAATTCCCGAGAATATAAAATAAACTGTAACAAATAGATATTCCCAATTTTCATCGGGAAAGGGACTTCTTCGCAAAGCAATCGGGTGAAAATGAGTCCACATCAATTTTCCGAACGGCCGACATTCTGATGTTAATCCCCCGTTCTTTATGTTTCATTACTGGACAAAGGAAAACGGAAATCGTTTAGGAGCGTCTAGCGAATGTCTATATAACCTTATCCCGGTATATAAAAAACGCGTTAGCAGGAGGTTTGGAACGTCCTATCGTAAACCAAGTGGCGTAGCATGAACGAGGTATAAACAGTAAATGAGTCGGAATTTACAACCGACAGACTATGGAATTACCACTCGTCAAACTTTATTTCCGCGTATATTATTTATATTATGTTTGCCGACAATTTTTTGAGGGTCTTCCGGAAGGGGCGCGCCTAGATAATGAATATGCAAGGGCGCAGGCGGCTGCCGGCCGCGCCGATAACAAATCGCCTTGAGACATTTACAATTCCGATGCGGCTGCCCGGACACCTAAGCTCTGACCACTTCGGTTGAGCCCTTTGCTCGATCCTCGATTTGTATCTGTAACATCTCAAATTTTCTAAGCCAAACAAATCATCTAGGTTACATGATAAGTTAAAAAAAAACTTCACCAATATTATCATCATAGGTGATACCTAATCTCACAACAAACAATTAAAAATCCACAAAAAATGTCTAGTAGAAACATACACATTATCGGACAAAATAGTACTTGATAAAAAAATAAACACATCACGTATCCTGAAAGTTAAGCAAAAAATGTGAAACATAAGAACTCAGATAAATATTCAGGAAAATACTAAGATAATAAAAAAATTGTCCAAATTCTAACAGCGTTCTACGACAAGGTCTGTTGCAATGGAGTAATAATAAATTACTTTCATTTCTGTGTCGCAAAAACCACTTAACGTCCCTATCTATCATGTGCTAATAATCTTTAAAATAATTTATACTTGTCTATGTAGAACTGCGAAAGCTACATATATATAAAACAAATTTAAGCTACCAAGTGGTCTTGATTGGGTCGCCACTGTGGTAGACTGGTCACGAGCGAATGCTGCTGTCTGCGAGCTGGCGCAAGCGAGTTCAAGTCTTCCTCAATCCATAGGTGTATGTGACGTCGTAGTATTAAGTTAAGTGTATGTTAGCAGGCGTAATACGCTCCTGAAGGCTGTAGTGCTGGTAAGCGCGCCCAACAAAAAAATGGCATTAGAAAAACACTTTTTACTATGAATGAGCGATTATATACATGTTTTTAGGCTGCATCAACGTTTTGGATCAATGTCAGCAAAGAAGAACAAAATGGGGTCAATGATAAAAACATAGGAAATTATTTAATTATATTAATTTCTTTTTGCAATCTATCTACAACAATAAGCAAGACGTATGTTAGTAAACAGTGGGCATGATACATGACGTGGTTGAAATTCAACGATTTACAACTTGTATTTTTCTACACACTGTATTGTGTTTTTACTTAATTAAATGTATGCCGAAGGTCTAGCGGTTTGTGTCTTTTCAGTCTATGTGAACTTTACTATTGTCTAGTGGGTTGAGGGCCAAGGCATTAGGATCATACTCTAGTTTAGTTAAGTACTTGTCACTGAACACCACTATCACTTCTTTAGTCACTTAGTATGTCTTTGTTTCTTACAAAGCAAGGTGCATTAGACATCGCACGTAGCACTTTGGATTAGAATATCTCAAGGATTTGAATGCTGGAGCTATATTCCACATGTCCCTATGGGTTTAAGTATTGTGTTACAGACTAGAAGCTTACTTGTTAGGGATAATTTGGATTTCCTGACTAATAACCAGTAGTGCTTACTAAACATTATGCCGAGCTGTCTTTTCCATGTGCAGGGTTTCCAAATCAGGCCTTAGTCTAGATGTAAGCCATGATATTCAACTTCATTAATTTGGTTTCAGGGGATGTTATTTACAAAGACTGGTAATTAATTACCTCTGCACTTGGTGAATGTAATATGAAAGGACTTGCCTTCATTAAGTTGAATTCGCTATCGTTTGGTCCATTATATTAATTGATCTAAATTCTGTTGAAGAAGAAGGACAGCTAGTATTGGACCTTTGTATTTTGCCATAATAATCTTTTCATCCGCAAAGGTGGCAGTGAGGGAATGCGGACTTTTTGGAATGTCTGCTGTATAAACGAGATATAGAATCGAACCAAGAACATAACGTGAGGCACCCCTGAGTTGCTTGTACGCAGATCGATTTGATATTGTCCAATTTTTACGTGTATCGTTCCTCCTAGTAGGATTTAAAGGTAACAAAGAAAGTGTGGAAGTATTTTTTTAAGTTTATACAGAAGACCACTTTATCGAAAGCCTAGCTTTCGTCGAGAAGAGTGTGCGGTATTGTTTGTGCAGTATTGTTTTTCTTCAAAAAAAAACTGATTTATGTTATTGACGATGCGGTGAGCTTATTGTACGGTATAGTGATCTCTCCAAAAGCCAAACTGATGGTCACAAATTATGCTATTCTCATTTAGGATGGTCGTTAGTTTATTAACCAGGAGTTTTTTCCAGAACTTCACCTATTACCGACAATAAACTAAGTGGTCTTTAGTAGGTAACTTTATTTGGAGTTTTGTCAGGTTTGAGAATCTGTATCACCTGCGCTATTTTCCATTGAATTGGAAAGTATTCCAGTCTCATGACTGCATTATATAATATGGTTAGCATCACTACACCCTGGTGCGATAGTTCTTTCACTAGTTTTCCGGTAATTAAGTCAAAGTATGGACCTTTAATACGATTTAAGTTATATTTGGCGATTATAGATGATGTCTTTATAGTAGATTTCAATTAGTTTTGGAATTATACAATTTTGGGTCACGCTTTCTATCAATGATCGTGCTGCTCACAGTAGCTATAATTGGCGTATGGTCCGAAGATAAATCAAGGCATGATATAATGCTGAAGTAATTTGAAGCTATGCCTTTAGTTATGTAGAAATTTAGCAAGTCAGGTATTTTACCTAAATCTGTGAGCCAATATATCGGTTCATATGTTGTTGGCGTTCTTATACTACTTGGTATAGCACCTTTCCTCTATCAGGTAGAGAGTCGGGAGCCCCATAGGGTCTGTTTACAATTAAAATCTCATCCTACTAAAATCTACTGCCTAGCGTTCTAAAGTAATCGATGAAGCCTTGTTTGTTTGTAGCGTAGTTTGGAGAACAGTATGTAGCTGATAGCTGATAGTGCGCCATTCCACGCTTCTTGGAAGGGAAGTAGCATGTGATGTTTAATATGTTGCTTGATTAGAATAGCAGTGCATCTTCTAGCATGGTTGTCTGCATTTGAGCGATTTATGAAATAGAACTGGTAATTACATATTTTGAAGTGAGTTCTGCTAGCAAAATGTGTTTCTGAAATAAGTAGGATGTCTATTTCATTGTGTGTGAGGAAAGTTTCTACCTCAGGTTTGTGATTCGAAATGTCGTTGGCGTTCCACTCCCCTATTTTATACATTGGATCCATTGTTATTTTTTTAGTTCGTCCCTGAGGAGTCTAATTGTGCAGATAGTTCATTATCTGTTATTGTGCTTCGATTGTTTGTTGAAGTGTAATTATTATTGATGTGAGGTCGTAAGTTTATGAACTGGTGTCACTTTGATTGTGTGAAGTTGGATGTAATTGTGTGTGAGATAATGGATGAGGTAAATATTGTTGTCTTTGGTATGAGGGCGGCTGTCGTGTATTTGATAGTGTGTTTATTGATGAAACTGATGTTGCTGTTGTTGTTGCTGCGGCTGCTTATGTTGTTGCCTTTAAAGGTGTAAGGCATAACTTGAGTTTGCTGAATTAGGAAATCTTCTATTTAGTATTTCGAGGTATACCTTGCAACCCTTGTAATTAACGGGGTGTTATTTAGGCGGTATACCGTCTTTGCACATGATTCATATAAACGTTGAATGCGACAGGCAAAAATTCTACATACAAAAGCAAAGTTTTTCTAGTAGATAAAGATTCTACAGCGCAGAAGAACAAGTATAAACGACACACCATGTTCTCCATGATATGATTTTGGTTAGTAGTTGAGTAAAGTGCACGAAATAATAGAGTCTGAGAACATATCAACTGAACAAACTATTTCGTTTTACACATTAAATTACATATGAAAGAAACTTTGAGCAGATAGGTACCATATTTGCTCGCCGCGGAGCAAAAACGAATTTGTGCACAAACATCAGGCCGTTTACAAGTGTTTAAAAATAACCAAACTTGACAAACAATACAATGTAACTTACAACTTGACAATTGCTACTATGTTAAAGTTATCAATATTTCTGTGCTATATAAAACAAGGGTGGGTTTGATTTTGTAACAGTATGTATGAGAATACTAGGTATTATAGTAAAACCACTAGTAACATATTCAAGCTAGATGTTGGTTTTAAAAATAAAAAACAGGAAAGACTCATGTAGTTTCGGAAATAAAACTAAGACGAATGTATGGACCAGTAAAAAATAGAAATAAATGGAGAATACGAATGACTAACGAATTAAAAGCAAATATATAAACATCCGGACATAGTTACCACAATAAAAGCTAAAGATTAAAATGACTAGGGCATTTAGTTCAAATGAAAAACGACCGTAGTCCAAAAATAGCATATGATAGAAAACCAGAGAGAACAAGAAAACGAGGTGAACCATGGAAAAGATGAAGTAAATAGATGGAAGATGATACAAAAGAACTATAAGTGAAAAGAAGGATAAGGAAAACTCCCGAAAAGAATAGAGGAATGTCAATAAATAGGCCAAGATACTTCATGAACCGTAGAACCAAAGAAAGAAAAAAGAAAAAATAATTTTATTGTTATAATTATTTATAGTTCGGCTCGTGCATCGAAGCAGAACAGACATGTGTGAGCCAGCTAGACCTGGGATATTGCAAAGTGAAAACGGCCTCAGGGCCGCCAGCTGACCTCGCCAGCGTCGCGCGGAAACCGGCGGATCGCCACTGCGGATCCCATAGCGGATCGCCTCAGCGAATTTTGAGCCCCCGGGAACCTTTGAAAATTCCTGCAGGACGAACGTTCCAGGGTTCATGAGTTCAACAAAAGCGGATTTGTGTCGCTGACAAATATCGTCCAGTGAACCGAACAAGCGCTTGCTTATTGCATTGTAAGTGATTTATTTATTTACTATAAGAACTAAAATTCAACTAGCAAAAGTAAACAATAAACATAAAACTCTTGCTGCATAACAGCTAAAAATTTTAAATATGTGGGCGACCGGCAACGTCCTCGTCGGCCCACACAATTATACTCAACAAATGGAAAGCGGAAATCCCGCATTCTAGAACCAAATGTTATCCCTATTAAACTCCCAGTCTTCGTTTAATTCACAACAGAATTATCCCATGCAAAGTCAATTAATATCTCAATCTCCACGTAATCTTCCCAACTTTCCACCAAATCATCTAGCATTATCGCCACACATGCATATACTTAACTTACCCCAACAATACAACTGCAGTGAACCAAATAAAAGAAATGCAAATGATCAAGAAGAATTTTATGGCGACAGTGAAGCAGGAACTGAGAAAACCCTTGAGAATAGTTGGCAAAGAGTTAAACCCCACAAGAAAAAACGATACAATAAATAGAGAGGAGCAACCAACCCCATCTAATTTAAATCCATACTCGGTACTCAGTCATGAAGGTGAAAATGAGCAAAAAGTACCAGCTATACCTAAACCACCACCCGTATTTGGTAGAAAGTCTCCTAGAAGTTGCTGAATAGGAACAGTACACAACGAAATGCCTAGCGAACAATGTAGTGAAAATTAATGCAAGAGACCCTGATGTCTATCGGAGAATGATCAAATACATGGTAGAAAAGAATGTCATTCATCAAACCTACCAAATGAAACAAGAACGATCATATATCGTAATACTAAAACAACTGCACTTTTCCACTCCTCTAGAAGAAATAAAGAAGGCCATCAATGAAGGACACCTTGTACGCAACATCATGGATGTAAAAGAGAGAATAAGCAAGGAACCATTACCCATATTCTTTGTGGATCTTGAGCCCGCCGAAAATAACAAATAAATTTACAAACTACGTTCTATAAACAACAAACACATACTGGTTGAACCTCCAAGAGCTAATAAAGATGTAGTACAGTGCACCAGGTGTCAAAACTATAACCACACCAAAACTTACTGCAATAGACCATGCGTCAAATGTGGTGGAGCCCATGATACCAGGACATGCACAAAGACAAGACAAACAAAAGCTACTTGTGCACTATGCTGTGGATCCCACCCAGCTAACTACGAGGAGTGTCAAGAATTACAAAAGAATAATCATCCAAATAATCATCCTCTAAGCAGTAGACTCCGAACCCATAATTTTCCACTACTGCCCCCACAGAGAGCTAATTTGACCCATACCAATCAACCTGAACAAAATATATACCTTTGCTCGCAAGTCTTAAAAAACAACCTTCCCAAGCACAAGAGATAAATCTCGGCCAATTCCTCAATGAATTTAAAAACCTTTTTAACCAATTATTGCAGCAAAACTCTATGCTTGTGAATTTGTTAAATACTGTTATTAACAAAGTCTTACACTAAAAAATGGATAAATTTTTAAAAATCGGTCTGTGGAATGTTAATGGACTATAACATAAAAAACTCGAACTCGAAACATTTTTACAGTTGCATAATATAGACGTCATGCTTATCTCGGAAACGCATTTCATTGAAATAACGTTTATAAAAATACCTTATTATTCTATCTACTGTACCCAACACCCTGTCGGGACAGCCCATGATGGCTCGGCAGTGATAATTCGAAACTCAATTGTATACCACAAATTACCCCCTTTTAAAGAAAATTTCCTACAAGCAGCAACAATTCAAGTACAAAAACTTCCTATGTAGATCAACCAAGACACAATCTCACAAAAGACCTACTACAAGTCTTCTTTGATTCTATTGGACCAACATTTGTTGCAGAGGGTGATTTCAACGCCAAACACACGCACTTTGGATGCTGATTAACAACAACAAAAGGAAAAGAAATGCTGAAAGTTATTTCCGACAGCGGATATAACTATTTGTCTACAGGCCCACCTACCGGCCCACGAATTCTAACAAAATCCCCGACTTGTTAGATTACTTTTTAATCAATGGCCTATCTTCAAATTATATAAATATCTCTTCCAACTACGATTGAATATCTGATCATTCTGCAGTGATTGCAACTGTAAGTGCAACAATAATACATAAAATAACTAAACCAGTCCTAAGCAACAGTAGAACCACTTGGGAAACATTTAAGGGGTACATAAATGAACATCTAAACACTAATATTAGGTCAAAAATGATAGAAGACATCGAGAGCGCGACGAATCACTTAATTACCACCATTCAATCAGCAGGATGGCACGCGACTCAGCAAACAAAAAATTTAAAACCCACCTCTCCTAATATTCCCAATGAAATAATGGAGATAGTTAGAGAAAAACGCAAAGCGAGAGCAAAATGGCAGCGAACCCACAACATTGTAAATACAAGGGAACTCAACCGACTAAACAATAAGCTGAGAAGTAAATTAAAAGAAAACCTTCCAAGCTTATCTTAGTTCACTATCAGTACATGATAACACAATCTGGAGAGCTACTAAAGCGACCTAAAACACACATAGTACCCCTACAGAATCAAACAGGAACCTGGACAAGAATTGATAAAGAAAAAGCAGAAGAATTCGCTCAACACATTCAATACTGTTTTTACTCCTAATTCAGAAGAAATTGATGAGGACATTGAAACTTACTTAAATGCCCCGTTACAAATGTTACCACCAATACGTAACTTCATGAAAAAGAATCCAGGAGGAAATAAATTACCTGTGTAATAGAAAATCTCCACGGTTTGATCTAATAACAGCGGCTGTCTTAAAAGAGCTTCCAGAAAAGGGAATACAGTATATCCAGTTACTATTTAATGGAATTCTTCGCCTTACTCACTGGCCGCTGCAGTTAAAATTTGCCCACATCATTCTCATCCTTAAACCCGGTAAACCCCCTAATGATGTTAACTCCTATCGCCCAATCAGTCTTCTTCCTCTGCTATCTAAATTGCTTGAAAAACTAGTCCTAAAGAGAATTAATCAAAATACTACAAGACTGGTTTCTAAATTATCAATTTGGGTTCCGGACTCAACACTCGACTGTCCAACAGTGTCATCGACTAGTTAATAAAATTCAAACCACTTCTTGAAAATGAAGAATACTGCTCCGCAGTATCCTTAGATGTTAAACAGGCATTTCACCGTGTTTGGCACCGCGGATTTCTGTACAAAATCAAGAATACATTTCCTCATCACTACTACCTATTGTTACGGTCTTACCTTGAAAATCGTCATTTCCAACTCATAGTAGGTGATGAAACATCACAAATAAGGCAAATGCAAGCAAGCGTACTGTGTTAGGGCCTGTATTATACCTTTTGTATTCGCATAACATTACAACCCTGGAACACAATACTATGGGAACTTTTGCCGATGACATAGCAATACTAACAAGTAGTGAGGATCCATTCGTAGCAACGAATAGAACCTAACCTTAATTGAGGAATGGACACACAAATGGAGGATAAAAATTAATGGAAATAACTCTTCCCATGTCACGTTTACCATGAAGCAATCAACCTGTGCTCCAGTTTACATCAGCGATCACCCCATCTCCCAAGCGAACTAAACTACTTACCTTGGCCTTCACTTTGACAAACGTCTAACCTGGAGAATACACGTATCAAAAAAAAGGAGATGGACATTAAAATTAAAAAATGTATTGGCTCCTTGGCAAAAATCAATTCTTTCTTTGTATAACAAATTACTTATATACAAGATCGTTATCCGACTTATATGGCTCTACGGCTGTGAGCTATGGCGTTGTGCAAGCAATTCAACGATAGAAATCATACAACGATTCCAATCAAAGACATTACGAAGCATAACTGGGGCGCCACGGTACATCTCTAATAGAACCCTCCACACCGACCTCAATGTACCATACGTGAAGGACGCAATTAAGCAAAAAGCCATAAAACACCACGACTTACTAACAACTCATCCCAGCGGAACCATTATTCCATTAAGAGAAAATCCCATGACTCGACGCTTGAATAAGAAATGGCCAAAAGATTTAGTGCAATAAGGAGGTGACTTCAATCAGAGTCTTCCTCTCCACGACATATACCTAGTGATAAAATTAGCTCATAGAATGTACGTTGTATCTTTTTGATTTGTAATAAACTAAAAAAAATAATTATTATTATTTATAATTTATTGTTTATTTGGGAAAAAACGCTCCAACACTTGTAAATAGCTAACGCTATTTATTGGAAATAAAATATTTTATATTTTAATAGTATGCGAGAAAGACTGCTTTTTCATTAAAAATAAGTATTTTTTTGACAATTTGTTTGATTTTTCTAATCTATCACCTTGGCTAAACCATCTTATTCTTCTTCATCGCCTTATATCAAATGATATGGATTGCAACATTATTGTTACGTATTTAGTAGTATATTTGAGATGCTGTTGTTTCGCCTTGAAGACACAATAAAAAAAGACATAAAAAGAAGGAGAGTTACAATTTTGCTTTAAAATTATTTAAGGCCACATTCAAAAATTTATGTAACGTTTTATAGTTTGCTTTTGTCCCTACTTCATTGAGCACTACAAGTAATTGCCAGTAAAAACGTATTCATCATCACAAATAAATTACGACCAAATATTTAATTGATCTATAAACATCATTTTTACATCTATATGACTATAAATCAATAGATATTCACCTGAACATCAGAGAAATTCATTCACATTTTATTTTATTTTTATTGTTTCGTAAGTACGGCACATTTCTCATGAGCAACACCTTTAGCGATACAATTTTAAACAATCTATTGTACAATTCCTTCCTTTGTTTTCTTTTACCTAATTTCCAAGCAGTTTATACTGTAAAATAAACCTTGTGTTATAAATACTAAAATTAAATTGCGACAAGTTATACATCCTGTTGTCAATCTATCTGTTATCTTGTCTATCTTGTTTGTTTCGTCTGGCTCTTTGTACGACTCGTCTGTCTCAATTGAGATTTATTTTAGATATGTTAATACTCAAAGGTAGTTTTACCATATATATGGTAACATCAAGTGAAAAACATTTTTGGATATTTTCAGTTTACTTTTTTTTCTAATGTAACCTCAAGAGAACATAAATACTTCAAAAGTTTAATTTTCACAAGTATTATTTAAATAATAATGCAGTATGTGGTTAAACGGTTAAGGAACTTGACATCAGTGCAGACCCGAGTTCCCTTCAGATCCCTGTTGGATGGCCTACTCAATCACTAAAAATACTTGAGTATCTGGGTTCACTTTTAACGATTATCTTAAACCCGGTGCTTGCCACATCAACCCATACAGAAGAGAACATGTAAAAACCGAACAGTAAAGACGAGTGAAGGAAAGCCTTGATCTTCTAGTTCACAAGCCATACTTCTTAGTGAAGTGGATTGAAATAACTAGTTACAATAATTATGTCTATTAATTAAAAACCAATAATGTAGAAAGCCACCTATTAAATATAACTGTAATCAATCGTTCATATTTTGCATAGTTTTTTTAAAAATATAGGTTCCGTTGAAATTATTTATATCAAAATTTTATCAGAAGATATGATTATATTTCATTCCCATACAGTACAGTAATTTATCAAAAATAACTTTTAGCTCATTCTCCTCTTTGTAACTATCGTGTGAACCCATCTTTTGATAGATGATCATTTTAAATTTAATTCATTAAACTAAGCACATAAAACCAACAGAACTCTCTAGGATCCGCTCTAATGCTAACTTCGACATCACATTAAGTGGAAACGGCAAAAACAAGTAACTAACACGGATTTTAATAGTTTTCATTGCTCTCTCAGAGCAAGTTATAAGAGTTGCAGGTTACAGGAATTTAAAATCAATCGTAGCGTTAAAATTTTTTTAATTACAGTGACGCATTAAAAGACGCGCACTCAACCTAAATGAATGTCTCTTAAAGGCAACAAAATAGTAAGGAACAGTTCAACTTAAATGTATGTAGTTTCTACTTAGGAATTTTTTCCGAATAGAATATCAAACTTCTTCTTTTACGGTTCCTTCTGCCTTTTCAGGCGTCGAATTGTGGATCGTGTGTCCTTCTTTCACCCAGTTCTTCCATGCTTTTCTATTCCCTGCTAGAATATTTACCTTTGTTAATGATTTCCTCTTTGATCTTCCTATGTCCTTTATCTGATCCAACCATTTTCTTCTTGATCTACTTTCCCTGCCTCTTAACAGTTTTTCCATTTTCATTATTCTTTTTGATAATCCTTCACTGTCTGTTCTTGTAATAAGCCCGTACCAGTTTAACTGTTTTTTTTTATTTTATCCAGTACTGATGGTTGTTAGGTAATCTTCCATATGTGCTTGTTCCTCACATGATCCCATTTGGTTATCCCCATAATCCTCCTCAGATATTTCATTTCCATTGCGTTTATTTTTCCCTCGTGTTTTTTCTGCAAGGTCAATTTCTTTGCTGCATAGGTGATTACGGGTAGCGTTATTATATTGTGAATTTTTAGTTTAACCTCTATTTTGATTTCCTTATGACCGTTTTGTTCAGCGTATAGTCTATTCTCGTTAATTTGTTTGCTCTATTGATTAGTTCTGCATCGATTTTACCATCACTTTTTAGTATTGTCCCCAGATTTTCAAAGGTTGTTGCTCTTTCTAGTAGTAAGTTCTTGCATATAAACTCTCTGTTCCTGTTCAATTTTGTTTTATTTGTGTTAATTACCATCTTCATGTTTTGTACTTCGTTCGTCTAATTAACTAGTAGTTTCTGCATTTTTCCTCTAGAGTCGGCTACTAATGCTACGTCATCTGCATACACCAAGCCTCTTATTGATATGGGTTTTAGTTTGTTGCATCCTGCTATGATGTTTAGCTCTATTTTACCCTTGATTAGCTTTAGTATTTTGTCCATCATGATCACAAATAACAGTGGGCTTAAACTGTTCCCCTGCTTTATCCCTCTTTTCACCTCAAATTCCTATGATTTTGTCCTGCTATTTATACTTTACCCATAACTTTATTAATCGTTCTTATTATTCGTGTAACCTGGTTTGTACTTCTAATTCGTCCAAGATGTTCCATAGTGCTTGTCTGTTCACTGTGTTGAATGCCGCTTTTAGGTCGATGAAGATTATATATAGCTCTTTTCCTTCTCCTATTGCCTTGGGTATTAGAGTTCTTAGTATAAAAATGTTTTCGTTAATTTGTTTTCCTGGTCTGAATACCGTTCGCTCTTCCTCTAGCTTGTATTCTACGTGACTTCTTAGTTTTCTCTAGGATTCTTGTACACACTTTATGTATAATTTGAGCAAAGCAGATAGCTCTATAATTCTCACATTTTAAAGTTTCACCTTTATTGCGTATTAGAATGATTAAATGTTTCCCAGTCTTTCGGAATTCTTTCCTGGTTCCAAGCTTCTTTGAGTAGATACCATAACCATTCATTCCCTTCATTTCCTATCGATTTAATTATTTCCGGGGCTATCTTATTTTCTGTGCTTGCTTCCCTGTTTTCATTTGTTGGATTGCTTCCTGTACGTCTTCTTTTGTTATTTCTTGGATTACTTTTGTATCTTCATTCTCCTCCCTTTCTTCCTTAACTGGGTCTCCAAATTTTTCCCCGTACAACTACTTCCAGGTTTATAGTATTTCCTTCATTTCCAATTTGAGCTTATTATATTTATTGTATATTCCCTTTAATTCTTTTTGGTTTGATTCCCTTAACCTTTTTAGGATTTTTCAGAATTTCTTTGTATTTACTTTGTAACTGTCGTTAATTTCTATTCCAAGCTTCCACCGGCTTTGCTTTTTCGCTTCTTTGATTGTTTTTTTTTTACTTTTTCTTTTTTCTGTGTAGTTTTTCTTGTCTTCTCTTAGTTTTGATTGAATATACTTCTTCCATGCTTGTTTCTTATCCTTTACTAATCCTTTTATTTCTTCATTCCATCACTTTGTTCTCTTTAAATGTTTGCTAAATTTTCATCTCCCGCATGTTTTTTCCGCCGCCTTTAAAGTTATTTCCTTAAAAGTTTTCCATTTTGCCTCTAAGTTCTCATCTTATCCCTCGTCTATTTGTCTGCTGAATAGTTTGTTTGTCTTTTCTTGGGACTTCCTCTGATTATCTGGTATTTTAAGCTTGTAAGTCGCTATTTTGCTATAGACTTTTTCTTCCGTTATTGTTTATTCTGGCTAAAAGCCTGTGGTTTGTGCCTAGTTATGCCTCTTTCCTTGTTCCTATATTTTGTGTTACTTTGTTAAGACTTGTGTATGCACTATATAATCTATTAGGATTTTTACATTGCGTTCTTCTGCTACAAAGGCATATATGTCCTCTTCTTCCTGCCTCCATATCGTATTACCTATTATTAGATCGTTTCTTTGGCAGAATTCTATCATTTTTGATGTTTGCTCTCCTTGATTTTCCGTACAACCCAGTCCTCTATTGTAATCCTTTCCGACTCTTGCATTCCAGTCACCCATTATAATTGATGCTTCTGTTGCCTCTTTTGTTTCATCTGGTACTTCCTGGAGTGTTCTATAGAATTTCACTACTACTGGTCTCTAGATCTGTATTATGTTAGTTATATGCCCTAGTTTTATTGATAACGACAAGATTCTTGAGTTGACCGCTTTGTATCTTAGTACATGTTTGTGCATATCTTCTGTCATTAGTATTCCTACTCCTTCTTTTGCCCTACTTCCAATCTTCTCTCCTAAGTAGTATAATATGTAATTATTTGTGATTTTTACTATTCCGTTTCATTTTTTCTTCGTTTTGCTTATGCCTAATATGTGGATCTTATTGGCATCCATCTCCTCCGCTAACTTCACGTCTTTGACGGCCGAAATGTTTATGTTCCATATCCCTATTCCCATTTTGTTGTTTTCACTGTTTTTCTCAATGGTTCTCTATTTTACTGCTTTTGTCTACGATGTTTTATCTCTTATCTTTTTCATTGGTTTTAGTTATAATTAGTTCCGTTCGGTTCGTAATTCCTGCTAATTTTTTTGGAATATGTTATTATCGTGTTGTCTTCGGGATGTTCCTATTATATTTAATTCATCCTCTTCTAATCCTGGTCTTTCCCTTCCGGGGGGTGCTAACTTAGTTTGTGTCCAATTTTTCTTCTTAGGTATTGCTCCTCTAGGGGAGTTATCTCCCTCCTCATCTGCGAATCTTTCTCTTTTCCTCCTTTCCTCCTGTTCCGTGGTTTTTGTTGATCCATTCTCTGCCCTGCTGTTCTTCAATATCGGCGATCTTTCACTATTCTCCGTTTACTACTAATTTGTCTCTTATAATTGTTGCTCTCATTCCTCATTACCTGGCTTCTATCATGTGAGGGAGTAATTGTTTCTTTATTTCTCTTGCCTTTTTGTCCAGATCCTCACTCACCCATAATTTTGTTCTTTCGATCTGTTTGAGTTTCGTAGTATTTCCAGTTTTTTTCAATTTTGTTGTGATTCCGACCTTTATTGGTCTGTTTTCGTCTCCTCTGCGTACTCCTAGTATATTTATCTGCCTGTTTGTCTGTCATTGATACCCCAATTTTTTCGCAATTTCAATTAAAAAATTTCCTTTAAGACTTGTGTCTGTCCTGTTATCTTCAGAAATTCCAAAGGTTATTAAATTCCTTTTTCTTAATTGATTTTCTAAATTTTCTATCCTGGCTATCTGATGATTTATGGTTTCCTCTAAATTTTTTATTTTAACTGCTTTTTGGTTCATGCTTTTGTTTGTCTCATTTATTTTCCCTTCTATCTGTATCAGTTTCCTAATAATATCCTCTAACATTAATTCTTTGTTTTCCGCCATGACAATTTCTCTCCCGTTGCGTCTCAAAAATTAAATAATTCCAAAAACTTTAAAAAATTCGACCCGGCGTGACCTCAGTCTTATCAGGCCCGCAGCTAATTCTCACTTCTTACTAAATTGTTTGCATTAGATCTATTTATGTCCTACTCCTACCTTAATTGCTACTTTCTTTGAATTCTGCATCCCTTGATTATTATGCTTGCGCACTTTTATGAACATTTTTGCACTTGTTCTCGTTAAAATGCGGTATATTCGTGGTTAACAATTTTTATTACCGTCACTCGTCGCTTTCCCATGTACTATATCAAACTGTCAAATACGTGTGTTTAAGCGCCCCTACTGCGCCGTCGTTCAATTTTTTAATTATTTAATGTTTAAATAGAAAAGCAGGCCTGTCGGGTTATTGAGTTTAGGCGCGCCTGGTCTGCCGTCGTTCCATTTTTTTAAATTATTTAATGTTTATATAGAAAAGTAGGCCAGCAGGGTTATGTGGGTTTAAGCGTTTAGGTTATTGAGGCTATTGGGGTTTTTGTGGTATTGGGTTTTGAGTTTCGGGCGTTTGAACGGCACGCACATTGCTGCGCCAATGAGAGCTTAAACGCCCCCGCCCCCCCCCCCCGCCACTGCACATGCGTCAGTTCCCTGCACTGTATCGGAACACTACCCGCTGTGTTAAAAAACTTCGGACTTCAAGTGTCCTCACAAAAAGAAATCGTAAGGAGACAGGTCTGGTGATCTAGCCGACCATGGAATGTCACCATGTAATGAAATGAGACGGCATGGAAATATTTTCCCCAGAACTTCTCAAAAAATTCTCTCTGTGTGTGCAGTAGCGCCATTTTGTTAGAACCACAGTGGTACATTTCCATGTTCGTTGAGTCTGATTGATTGTGAGTTCTAGAAAATTGCGTAACACCACAGCGGATAGATATGATAATCATCGTTCGTCCTGCCTCCTCAAATAAAAAAAAATACCGCGGTATGATGCAAAATTTTGTAAAAACGTCAAACAGTTATATACTCTAACTGCGTAAAGATAACTCATGGAGTTGTCGGGAATTTTGTACGACCCAATACCGAACATTCTACTTATGAATGTAACCCAATAAATGAAAATGAGCTTCTTCACTAGTGAGTACAACAGAAACATTAACCTACTTGCCCTCACAAGCAACCTGCTGGGCGTACCACTCACATTATTTAAGTTCCTGGACCACTATCAATTTGTATGAATTGAACATGAGATCACAATGTAAAATTCTCCTCAAACTCCAGTCAGATATTCCCAAGGTGGGAGTATGCTTAACAATAAAACGTTGTGGCGATGTGACAATAACCTGCCTCACAGCTGCGATATTCTCGAGTGTTCGAACGTTACGAGGTCTACCGGGCAATCTTCGTTTGAATGCTGAACCAGTCTGTCCGAAATCATGTACCCACAACATTATTGTTTTCTTAGTAGGAACTCTCCAGTGAAAACCTACTTCAATATACTTACGAAATAGCCGTTGCATCACAATCGCAGAATCACCATTTTAAAATAAACGCACGGTTTTCACGACTTCACACCATCATGGGTACTAAAATAGCATACCTTGTGCTGTTCGTGCTGTCGTCCACCAATATACAGCGCGTGATGATCAATTCAAAAAGAAGTCATTCTGCCGGACTCTGTATCAAGGTCTTATTGACTTTAATCACTTTACTGTACAACTTCTATTACAAATCTATAAATAAAAAATTCTTTTTTAGCCGTTGTGGCCATCTATTTTAGGCTTCTATACATTAAAATGAAAAGCCTTATGTAGAGAGTAAAGTCGTCCGCCTGTCCGTCCTTTTATTTTTTAACTTTTGGTCAAGACAGCTTCCAAGCTGGAGACAGCTTCTATTTCTGTCATTTCTGACATCTGTTAAGCTTTATAATTTTTGATCTGTGATAAATAGAGACATAACGTTTTCAGTATTCAACTAAGAACCATAAGTCTAGACCAGACGCCAAAAATCAGCCTAATCGGAAAATCCCGAGATGGGTTTGACCGGAAGTGGTCGCAAATTTTTGTTTATGTATAGAAGTCCCGGATATCTGTGGAACCGGAGTTCCACGTCCGTACTTATTTACCTTCTTAATTACCATTTTTTCATTATTGTTCTTATTTATTTATTTATATCAGTTTCTTGACACATCTAAACCACATCAAAATTGTTTCGTAGATATAAGTTAATACAATATCTATCATTATTCTTAACAATGCCATCAACAGCTTCTTTACAGTTCCGTTCCATTTACATCTATACTACTTTTATATTACACTCATTTCCTTTTTGTTTATAGAAGCACAACATTGTACTACAATAAACACATTTTTACATGCATGCCAAGTTGCAAGAATTCGCTCGCTTTACCACGCTCGCAAGTAAGACTGCATTGCAATTTAGAGCCGGCGAGCGCAAAAGCCGCGATGCCTTAGCGTAGTCCTAGAGCCGTAAAAATGTGCAGCCGGATAATCCACGCAATAAGAAAATTCATTTACAAAAGAAACACCCGATTAAGCAGTTAACGACGTTCTAAGTGTACCCATTTGCATACACGGTGCGGCGCAGCTGCCGGGTGGCGACGGCGGCGGAAAGCCTCCAGATATTTGCCGGCAATTACTCTCCGGGTTATTAAAACCGACTCAGTCTGATTGGCCCGGCTAATTGTACAATAAGCGCGGCCCGAAAACAACTATAAATCTCGGTAAACATAGAACATGACTAATTCGGCGCGAGGCACTGTCCGAATTTAAATATTTCGAGTAATTGCGATCGCGCGCTCTTAACAAGCCGGCCGCCGCGCTCATTACCGTACCTCCTGATGAAACGAGACGTGGAATGGCGTCCGATCCGGATAATCGGATTCCGATGCCGCTGTCCTTGCTGAATAATAGCGCTGATCCTCGCACTTCTCATACGCGCGTAATCGCATTAGGATGTGGGCATTATGAGTTATATCGACATGTACACTACACCTCCGCCTCACCCTCTTCCTCGTCCTCGCCCTCGCCCTCGCCCTCAGCCGCGCACTCACACCATACGGAGAAAGCGGAGTTTGAATATTATTTGTTTTTAGCGCCACGCTCCTATCTTTTCAGCACATACGCTCGCCCTGTCTTGAAAATACTCTATATATTTTCATTAGCGGCAGAAGTACGGCGCACCATTGATATATAAAGATAGAGAGTGTCAAAGGTCACATTTACCACACGTTACAATTACACCAGAGAATAATTTATAAGCACTGGCGTTGTTACGCACTGCGCTAGCATAAATTCCAAGGGGAGAATCTTCGGGCATTATGCCGCGAAGGGTAGGAAATCATATTTAATGAGCCGACCGCCGCTTTTCCCCGCCCTCACTAGGCTTCCATGCTCTATAAGTTACGCGAAAAACTCGTTTACCATTGTTGTTAGTCCTATACACATATTTGGGGTCAAATTATTATTCGACATAAGCACAGCTTTAGTTATGGTTATAATAGATCATCTAAATTCTATAAATTAAAAACTAATCATATAAAATTTAATAGCCAGGATGATAATTATTTCGCTAAAAATTAAACTGGTACTGAGCTGCCCTTGTATGATTGCGCACATGGTTAACTATACTGCTAATGATATTTCTACTCTTTGCCACCGGCATTGTATTTAAGTCATTTGACTTCGTGAGTTTTTTTTTTGTATGTTTTATTAGCAATGAGAATATATATATGATCCTGTAAGCTAATCTTTTGTAATACAGGAGCCTCCAATGATACTACCATAAATACTTCTATTGTAATTAGAAACTGCTGTACCCACTAATACCAAACCCCGGCACCATGCACCATTTTCATATTCCTAGGTCTTGTGACCATTTATGCTCGAAATGTTTGTTTTGTGGGTTTTTTATTGTCGATTTGATTAGTTCATTTGGCTGAACCGTTATTTTCGCTTGATGCTTTACAGATTTTTCAATTATAACTAATTTTGAGGTCGTTATGCAGAGATTCTGTTCGATACATTACTACGAAGCATTGGTGCCCTTAAAACTTTTGAATCGAACCTCTGAATGGTATCGATGTTTAATTTGTATGAACGCCCCCATAACTCTATACCATACTTCCAGATTGGCTTTATAAATCAAAATCTTATTTTTTAAGAACAGTGGCGATCCTCCTCCTACGGATATGACATTTTCTTAAATTGGAGGTCTCTTTTGCATTCTTTCTGAATGTGTTTCTTCCACGTTTGCTTTTAGTCTAAGTGCGTACCTAGATATTTCACATCATTGGCATGTGGAACTATGGTTTTGTAGAATGAAACTCCAGGGCATGAAGAGCATTTTAGCGTGAACATTATATAGATGGACTTCTATCCATTTACTCTAATTCTCGATTTACGCAACCGCACTTCAATCATGTTTAAGTGGTCTTGCAAAAAACGACTTGCTACTACTGAATTTGTATCGAGGGCTCGACCTACTGAAAAAGTTCCTGTTCGAGCCTGTTGAGTAGTGGGGATACCATACGTATAAAGTAGTATTGGTCCAAGTATACATTCCTATTATACTCCTGAAGTCATGCGGTAAATTGTTGATGTTTCGCTATTACACTTGACCTTAAAATAACAATTTGTAAAATAAGATTAAAGAAGTTGATAGCACTGATATGGTAGATTTACTTTGATCTTATATAGAAAGTTTTATACCAAAAGCCTGGATGGCAGCTAGAAATGCTGTGCAATATTTCTTCTGTTCCAGGATCGTTTTCATGTTATCGATTATGCGATGGCACAGTGAAATGTTATTTCCTGGACCCAAACTGATATAAAGGAAGTTAACTATTCTGTAGTTCATTTTGTTTTATTCGTTTCTATACAATTCTTTGCAAAGGTTTGGAGATTATAGGCTAATAGGACGTTAAGAGGTTATTTCTGTATAGGGTTTACCTGACTTGGGAATCAAGATTATATGTGCAAATTTTAGTTGTTTGGGTCAGTACATTAATCGCAGAATTAAAATAAATATCACAGTAAGAAGCTTTATTTCCTTTCTGGAGAAATCCTTCAGCACCTCAACCGTTCTTAAGTTGTATCGCAGTGCTTTTCTATTACGTGGATGTATGATTTTTGCGGATCTCTCCGGAGGAAAACGTTTTGATGGATAGTGGCAGTTGTGAAGGTGTCTAAAAAAGTCTTCAACGATGTCATCTTGTTCATCTGAGTATGGTTGAAATATTAACGCAAGATGTCCTGCAAACAGTTCTGCTTTCTCGGTGTTCACCCAAAGTCCCGTCTTATTACGTAATGATGGAATAGATGCCTTAACGATGTTCTTAACAGCTTTCCAGATTGGATAATATTGTTTATTAAGCTTTTCCGCATACCTACTGAAAGACTTTTTCCTTGATTTCAATTGAATACTTAGTCTATTAAAATTTGATCGGTCAACTGGACTGCGAGTATTTTGCCATTGTTTTCTCTGCGATCATTCTCTTTATTTCTAGGGAAAACGTTTGAAGGATAGGAAAATCAACTTCTGCTAACAAAGGAGTTGCCTACCAAACAACTATTTGAATTGTGGATATAAGATGGTTTGTTATTGCTTCAAAGTCTTCTGCGGTTTGTATGAATGTTAAGCGATAAATTCTCATTTATGTAGTCCCAATTTTTCTATTGGATAATCTGGGCTGGGGAATTTTTGTAATCATTGTTGTGCCTATTGTTGCTATACCTAGTACGTGGTCAGAAGAAAGATTCGATGTAACTTTTATAAAGTTTGGAGGCATTCCATTGAGAATACAGAAGTCCAAAAGTTCTGGAATCTTGTCTGGATCTGATGGCTAGTAGGTCGATTCTCCAGTTGACAAATGTATGTAATTTATCTTCTGTGTTAGGTTGTATAATTCTTCACCTTTAGTAGTTGTTAATCTTGATCTCACGGATCACATGGAATGTTTAGAGCTAAAATCTGCTCCAATAATAAAAGTATGCCCAAATGTTTAGAAATACGGTTTCAACATGTCTTTTGTAATTTTATGTCTTGGGGGTAATAACAGCAGACATGTTGATCGGTTTAGCAAATTTTCTAACTTGAATCATAATAGTTCACAGAAAATCGTGTCTATATTCTGACATCTCGTAATGTACTATGGTATTTCTTACTATGATGGCTGTTCCGCCACGCGTTGTTCCATCAAGATGCTCAGAATGATAGATAGTGTAGTAAGAAATTTTTAGAAAGTTCTTAGATTAAAGTATATCTCTACGACTAACAAAATATCAATATAGTTTATGTTGGGAAATGTTATGACCTTATCGCTTTTTTCTTGCAGTCCGCAAAGCCACACGTAAGGATTTAGCCATTATAAAACCAATTTCGATATAATTGTTGATAGCATGTTCATTATCATGCTATTTTGTTGAATAAACGTTATATCTCCTGTTATTTGCGTATTCAAAAACTATTGGTATTCCCAAATTTGTATTAACCAAGTTATCACTGAAAGTTAATAATGTTTTTTATACCAAAGTAAAAAAAGTAGTGGGTAAGTTAGAAACGCTACAAGTTTTAGCAACTAAGCAACCATAAAGAGATACTATAACATGTATGCTCTAAACAGTGGTGAATAACATGCGTATATTTATTAGCTTGAATTGCTTAATATAATTATGTACAGTACACCGGAATTACTATCATAAAAGTACCCTCTAAATTTCTATCTATAACACGCTACCACAGCCCAAATCGCTCCCGGTACTTGACTTCCCTTCCCTAGACCGCTACATGCTATTTATACAACCAGTACCTGTTCTGGAGCCTACAAAAACTATCTAGTAAAAATCTGCAAATTATCGCATTGTTAGAATCCTCGCACGTGCAGAGGTACCACGGCTGACCATATAAATGGCATTATGTTCCCCGATCGACCGTGACAGCTCGGCGACGACTCCGATATTAGCCGCGAATGTCTAACGTGACAATATTCCCACCGGGGGCGTTCGGAAATTCGTTACACTATAAAATCCATAAGATATTTCACCCTAAATTTCACAAAAATTTTAGGATGCATTATGCCGCTCGGAAGATGATAAAAAATCCTCATAGAAATTGCCTCTGACTAGTGGTTCAACTACAAATCGCAGTCCTCCACTTGTATGTTTATAAAATGAATGTGTCGAAACACGATGGGAGCTTTGCGCTTTTAAAGACAGTTAAAGTTCTACTCTACACCTTACACAGTCGTTGGAATTTCCTTCCTCACACAGATTACACCTACAGCGGCCAAAGTCTATTGACACCTATCATTTTCTTCGTATCTCGCCTCAATCACAACAAATTGACATGACATATTCACAGCACTTTTGCAGTGTATCTTACAATACTTTGACACCATCTGAGTGTGATCTGGTAAATCTCAGACGTTTGAGTACATCATGATGATACTTCACCATTTCGGAATTTTTCGATATATCAAATTATATTTTTCTTTCTTTGAATTTTCAACTTAAAATTATTTTATAACAAGCCAAAATCGTGAAAGCCGTAACCTAACAGTGCACGAGCAAAAGAAACAAACTGGCTCTGACCATATTTTCCCAACAGTTCAACGCCTCTAAGCAACCTATTTCGCAAGTCATAAGGCACTGGTAAGTGAATGGACGATTCAAGAAACGCAGTGTCCTTGTAAGAGCGAAAACCACCACCAGACTCAATGATCGAAACATCGTTCGCATGGCGCGCGAAAATCTCTGCCTCGCCACAGCGAATATTTCGTGAGAACTGGACTCCGAAGCAAACCCTCCCATGTTATTCCGCACTATAATCTGCCGGATTGCACACTTGCCATTCTTTTAAAAAAACGTGGATCTCCCCAAGAATACAGCCGCGAGAGTGGAGTGGGCGAAACACCATCTGGGGAGACGTCATCTGGAACAACAAATCGAAATTCGTTATGTTTGTTTGGTACGCGGTAGGATCCGATGTATACCCTTTCAACGATTGAGCATGGACGAGAGTCAGTAGTTGTGTGAAGGTGTTTTTCCTCCCATGAGATAGGCTCGACTGAAGATCAATTGAAGGTGGCTTGGGAGGGCGTCCAGCAGAATGTCATCAACACCCTTATCGATTCCATGCCTAGGCTTATTTTAATTATCCATTACTTGTTATATTTTGTTTGGGGCATAGTTAATTTGTTATAGTCGGTTAAAGTCAAGAACTTATTTGGTCCATTTTGGAAGTTATAATATTCTTACCCCGTCTTTGAGAATTGTAAACCCGGTTTTTGGAAATTTTTTCCATTCGTATTTTCTAAACAATTATAAATAAATAAAACCTGTTTTGTAAAGAAATAAATTAGCCTTGTATCGAATCTCGCAAAACATACTTTTGGCCGCTATTGTAAATAATCCATATCAACATCTCTGTTTCTATTAAAATTGTAGCTTTCCAAAGATAACTAATAGGACCGCTTTTCCTTGGATACTAAAGTTTGTAAGGCTTTCACGATTGATATCATTAACAAAGTGTAACAGCAATATTAACAATTTATAATTATTTTAATTATGTACATATATCTGTTGAAAATTCTGTACATATGCAATAGAAACACTTACTCTTTTTAATCGCACATAGTGAATTTAGCTATGCGGCGTCTCATATATTGAAACTACACGTAAAAAACGGCAAAATCTAGAAAAAAAAATTAGGTGTAACACAACCGCGCTGTTCTTTGCCAATTTTTCCTTTACTTCAGGTCAGTGCTTTTTGTCTTAAGTCCACTACTGCCTTGTTCCATGTTTTCCTTGGCCTGCCTCTTCCTCTTTTTTGCTGTGAGATTGTCTCCTAAATTTTTTGTTGTTCTTTCCTTTCCCATCCGCAGCATATGTTCAAATCATAGTTGTTGGCGTTGGATGCCTCATGATTGATTTTACTTCTAATTCTTTTCTTACCTCGTCATTTTTTGTTTTTCTCGTAATCTCTTTTATATTCCGTAAGATTCTCATTTCCACGTCTTCTCATTAACACTTCTGTACATCGTTATTGGTTTGAACATAATTTTGAACATTCTACTTTTCGTTTTCTTAGAGATCTCTTTTTCCCCAATAAATGTGTTTTTAATGCTTGGTAGACCTTGATGCGTTTTCTAGTCTACTGTTTATTTCCGCATCCATTTTTCAGTTTCTCTGTACTTTCAACTCACAAATATTTCAATACTTGGACTTTTTCAATCTCGGTACCATTTAGTTTTATTGATAGGCCTGGTTCCTCTTTTCCTGTTACCATCATCTTAGTTTTATTTATGTTTATCTTTGAGTTTCTTGCAAATAGTACGTTCTTTCATATCTCCGAGTTTTGTTGTCTTCCTTGTTCTTTGCGTCTATTAATAAGTCATCGGCGAATACAATTTATAACACTTGTATTAGTTCTATGTTAACATAGCCCACTTTTACCTTTTTCGATTGTCCCTCTATTCCTTTACTAAAGTTACATAAGACGAAAGTAAGAATTTCTTCTTGTCTTATTCCTTCCACTGCTGTGAATTCTTCAGACTGTAAGTTTCGGGTTCTGTTTTCGTAGAGACTCTTTATGCATTGGACTAGTTTACCATTTGTCTTACTCCGTTGCAGGCTGTTCCAGACTAATTTCCTTTTAACGCCTTTTCAAGGTCAATAAGTATTACAAATATTGTATATGATATAAAATTTTCTATTAGTTGTTTAACTATAAATATATGATCTTGCACTCCTCGGCTTTTTCTGAATCCACACGGTGTGTCCTCTATCTGATGTTACATTTCCTTTATTAATCTCCTTCTGAATTCTAAAATCCTTTCATTTATCTTGGCTACTGCCAATAGCAATGTAATTCCTCGGTAATTAGTGCATTTCCATCTATGTCCTTTTTTGTATTACTGATAATAGCATTCCTATATCCCACTCTTTAAGAATCCTCTCTTCTTGACATGCCTTATTAAATAATTTAGTTAGCATTACTAGTCCCCTGTTTCCTAGATTCTTAACCGTTTCTGACATTATTCCCTCATAACCAGCTTTTTAACTTTTTTGTAGTCTCCAATACTTCCTCTATTTTATTTCTTCATTTATTTCACCTTTTCTATGTGTTCTGTACTGCTTCTTCTTCTATTTTAATTTTTTTGCATTCGTTCTGTCGTTAACATTTTCTCAAAATACTCCTTCCATCTCCTTGTGATATCTTCTTTTACCGATGACCTTTCGTCTATGTCTTTTATATATTTAGTTTTGTTCATTTTTCCTTTTCTAAGCGAACTAAGTACTTTATAAAATAGTTTTTCATTTCCAAAACAGTCACGTTCTATTTTCTCGCCAAGTTCTTCCCATAATTTTAAATTCGTTTTAATTTTGGATCTCCGTATCAATCGTATTTTTCGACTTATCTGATCCCTAAGTATTCTTTCCATAGCTATTTCTTCATTTTTATTTCCTCTCTTATTGTTAGCTCGTCGTTCTACCAGTTTGTTTGTTTCTGCCCTCTGTTGATTTTTGTAGCTTCACATACTTCTTTTACTACCGTTGCTAGTATTTTTTAAATACACTTCAACAATACTTCAAATGGTAAGCTATTAATATATTCATTGTTTCTGCTAAACTCATCTTCCATTCTTTCCTTATATTTTCTTAGCGTCTCCTTTCTTTCAACTTGTATGTTTTGGTTTTTTCTTGAGTTCTATTACTCTTATTGCCTTAGTAGTATTTTCCATTTGTCTTTCATATTTTATATTCATTTTAGACATCACTAGGTCAGAATATATTTCTCTTTTCACCTTTGTACCTTTTATTTTACTTCTGTACGTTCTATTTATGATTGTGTAGTGCAATATCAATTTTTTCCTATGATAACTATTTCCCTAGTATAATTAAAAATATCTTTATGCACAAAGTAGGAGTTCGATATTATCAGGTTGTTCTGTATGCAGAAATCAATTAATCTTACCATTATTATTTCTGGTGTTTTCACCATACTTTCTTATCGTTTCTCCTGATTTCTCATCTTTCTTGTCCGTTCTTTCATTCAAGTCCCCTAATATCAGTAATCTTCCCTTGCTATCCTCTACACATTCTGCTAATTGATTTCAGAACCTTTATTTCTTTAATATCATCTTTACTGTGGCTATAGAACACCGTTAAAGTTGTTTTGTTTGTCTATCCATTTCCATTTCTATCTGTAATATCCTCTCCGAACCCCACGTTCATCTGTTGAATTGTTACTTGTCTCTGTAACTGCATAACCAAAATATGATAAAAAAAAGTTATAAACTCCAGAACACAAAATAAAGTAAAACAAAAGACTCAAAAATACGAGGTAAGCGCCAAACGTTTCCGGCCCAACTACATTATATGGATGATAGGAATAAAATAATAAAGTTACGTATTTTCAATGTAGTCTCCATATATTTCAACACATTTATTATACTTCAAAATTAGTATTTCGATACCTATGAAAAACTACTCCGATGTTTTATCCCCAAAATACTCCAAAACAGCCTCCTGCAACTCCCCATCTATTCTCAGTTTTGAAAATATACAATAGCCACTGAGGGCTAGATTTGGGCTGTGAGGTAGGTGGAGAAAGTCATCAAGGTCACAGTTCGCAACAACCTAGACAACTGTGGCCTTACGAACAGGAGCGTAATCGTGCCACTACTCTTATCCTTGATAACGTCGCGTAATTTATGCAGTAAACTGGCGTAATACTTTCCGTTTACTGCCGTACCCCTTTTCTTAAAATCAGTTAGAACAATTCCCATTGAATCATAAAAAATTGTTATAATATTTTTCGTTGATCAAGCTACCTTTGCCCTCCTTGACCGTTTTCGTCCAGTTTGCGTCATTCCGTTTGCTAGAAGATCATAGTATAGGATCATGGTTTTATTCCCTGTAACAATAGACTGACGATACTTTAAATATTGTTTACAACAGATCACACATTGTTGTTTTTGAACCGCTGACAAACGTTGGGCTACTCATCTTGCACTAACCTTTTTATATGAAACTACTCGTGAACAACGCATTGCACGACTGTATCTGAAAGCCCAAACCCTGCTGATAATTTTTTTACTTTTAAACTTTTAATCTTGCAACACCTCACGCTCAACGAGGGTAACGTTTTCTTCTAAAAACACTTCAACTGACCGACCTGCACGTCATTCGTCTTTGTTACTTTCTTGGCTTCGACGAAATTGTTTTGCCCATTCCTGCACAATAGAATATATGGACGAAAATTCACCGTATACACCATCCAATCACTGTTTAATGTCACTGGGAGTAAGACCTTTAGTGAAAAATTTAATCACGGCTCGGTACTCGATCTTCAACATTGTGCAAAATAACGCGGCACTACCAACTCAAATGACTGTTGCTACCCAATTGAGACAAACCAGCTGTTAGAATTTTTAAAAACGTTAAAGCAAAGATGACTATATGACACTAGCGCTATTTTGTTTCTATTACTATTAGAACACAATCAGTATAAGTATCGTGTGCAGAGTAGGAATTTGTTTAAATTTATTAATTTAATCTATTACTAACCGTTTAGCGATTCTTATTTAAGCAGACTTTATATAACTAAATACAATTATGTAAGGGTCAACTATTTACAGAAATTCTGCAACATAATCTAAAACAAAGCAAAGAATTTTGGCACAAGGCGCAGAACAAATTTTTTCGCGTCCGAGATATCTACCCCGCAGATTGTATTAAAATCCCAAATCCAGAGCGAAGAGAGTCAACAGCAAACCCTATAAATAAACTGGTAATGTAAAAAAGCCGATAAGTAGACAAAACAATCTTTGGAAGATAAACACGTGTATGGCGTAGCAGAAATTCAATATTCCATCCGAGGGCGAAAGTTAAGAGGAAACGTTGTCCTGTATTCAAATACGCCAAAACGCGCAAATCAAGAAAAAAAATTTACCCCTTATTTACAGATAATTATAAATTCGAAGAGCAGGTTAAAAAATAATTTCTTACAAAAACATATGTTACCATAACATTTTCATAATTTCGTGTATTTTTAAAGATATTTTTATACGCAAAAATTAAATCTTATATTAGAACCGAACTGAATTGGAGTAAGATTTTTTTTAATAATATGAATTATATAGTATTACAAAATGACAACAGGAGATACCCCACAACTTAAAGTTCACTTGTTACATATATTTATTGTTTTAATGCATATTTTATAAAAAGAAATGTAGCATTCTACAATTGAAAAGAAATATAATAATGAAGAAAAATAAATACAAATAAACGAAAGAAATAAGTAGCACATGATAATATAGCAAAATGTACCACGAAATAAGACGTAAATTTATTTAAAAATAAGTGTATTTATCCATGGGACTACTTATGTAAAAAAATTTGAAACATCCATATATTAGCAATGTTACAAAGGAATCTGTGGAGAAGTGTGTTTGCTTATACGAGGTGCATTCAAGTTATAACAACTCTCACAAACTAATCAGACGAAAACAGTGGAACTTGAGTCACTTCTCGACGTAATCTCCCTGCAGTCGTACACATTTTTCACAACGTCGACGCCATGATTCCATGGCCGTTGAGAACGCTTCTTTATTAGTCTTCTTTAACCACTGGAAAATCGCTGATGCAATAGTGGCACGACTAGTAAATTTGCGACCACGGACAGTATCTTTCATCGTTGGAAACAGTCAAAAGTTGCTAGGAGCCAAGTCGGGCGAGTTCGTTCAAGTTGTCAGCATTCGTGGCACCTGCCTAGAAGACACTTTTCGCAATTTTAGGTCTTCATGCAGGATTGTATGCACATATCCTACGGAAATGCCAACTTTGGAGGCGATGTGTTCCACACTCATTCGGCGATCCTCCAAAACAAGTTTCTCCACTCGCTTGATCATGTCGTCACACGACGTTCTGCCTTCTTTTCAACTGTCGCACCCACAAACGCACATTAGACACATTCATAACATCTTCACTACATATCTCACTCAACTGGCGATGAATTTCAACCGGTGTCACACCACGCATATGGAAAAAACAAATTATTAGACGCTGTTCTTGCAATGAAAACGTCGCCATTTTAAGTATCAAACAGTCCTCACTGTCGCCGCTGCCGCTAGAGTCCTGTGTGCCGTGCAGTGCTGCCACCTCTATCACGCATTCTGTTCCCAGTCCTAAGAAAAAAATTCGGATGTGTTATAACTTGAATGCACCTCGTACTCTAAGGGGGAAATGTATCCGAAGCCAGATGACGCTAAGTGACAAAGGTATACAAACTTTCCAGAACAAAAATGCAAACAATGATTAATACAAACAAATTGAAACTACTTAAAGTATTAATTACACGAAATAAACAAATCACTAAAGATCAATTCGTGCATAACAAAATCAAAGCCTTGACACATGGATATCTTTTTTTTATAGATTTATTAGTAATCAAAACTTGAAATTTGATAACTTAAGTACTAATACAGTACGGACTCTGACGTGATGAGGCCCCTTCCATCGAAGGCGTCCTCTTCAACCATTTCCTAAGTCAACTGGCCAGTATCATTTTAAGCGTCTGTCATTGCGTTCTTCCAGTAATGGATGTAGAAGTATGTTGTGGTTTTCATGGCGGTTAGTACTTCGTTCCCTAATAAAGTCTTTAACATACGGCACATTCAGGTCGTCGTGAAGGGTTTGATTTGTGACGTACCAAGGTGCATTTATGATTATTTGTAATATTTTGGATTGGAATCTTTGGATTAAGGTTATATTGGATTTGCTCGCACATCCTCAAAGTTCTGCTGCGTAAGTCCAAATAGGTTTGATGACAGTCTTGTACAATAATAATTTGTTCTCTAATGATAGGCTTGACTTCCTTCCAAACAACCAATACAAATCTTTATTTTCAAGTCCATTTGTTTTCATTTTTTGTTTATATGCTCTTTCCAGATTAAATTGCTATCTAGGTGAAAGTCTAAATACTTAGCAGTACTGGATTATGGTATATCTACTCCATTAATGTGAACTGATGGACAATGATCTTTCCTTAATGTGAAGGTAACTTGCTGAGGGTTAATTTCATTGATTTTAATTGTCCACTTTTCTAACCAGATCTGCAATTCATTTTAGATAGTTTTGTAATTTATTGGTGGCTGTTATTGGGTCCTGGCGAGAATCTTGTATCGTCCGCAAATGTTCCTGTTTTAGTGTTAACATTAGCTGGCAGATCGGATGTATATAACACGTACAAAAGTGGTCCTATAGCATCGCCCTGAGGCAACAGATACTGCTTGATTTACTCTTGTTCTAAACGCACAATCACTTCAGTATGATTTGAGAATTTTGAAGTAGGACAGATGCAAGTAATGTTTAATTTTGAATAATAAGCCTTTGTGCCAAACCTTGTCAAAGGCTTAGCTAACGTCTAGAAAGGTTTATGTGCAATATTCTTTGTTTTCAAGTGCTTCATTGATGCTATGAATAATCCGGTGAGTCTGTTGTACAGTAGAATAGCCACTTTTAAATCGAAATTGATGGAGGGGCATCCAGTATTCAAAGTAATAGTCGCTCAAAACTTTTGCTATTATAGGCAGAAGGCTTATTGGTCGATATAAAATGCAATTTTTGCTGGTTTCGGTATTAATATAATCTCAGCTGTTTTTAATTGTTTCAGCCAGTAATTTAGTCTTAGTATTGCATTATACACCTACATTAAAAGTAAAATTTCCTTGGGGGTTCTCTTTTCATTATCTATATCTGATGCTTTTTTGGTATTTAAAAAGCTGATTTCTAGTCGAACTTCTTTTGGGGTGAATATTCGGATCGGTTAAATGTTTTCTGGTATAGACTTGATGTCTTGTTCTATTTCCTAATCGGGTTAGATGTTTTCTGGTATAGACTTGATGTCTTGTTCTATTTCCTAATCGGGTTAGTTATCATGCGGTGTCAATACTTTGCTAAGATGTTTTGCAAATAGTTCTGATTTTTCTTCATCACTGCGTGCCCACTGACCTGCAATGAGTCCATCCTGATTTCGTATAGGTGTTATTGGCATTTTGGGTTTCTTAGCTGATTTTATTGGTCTCCAGGCACTATTGTCGAATCGATTTAGATTGGTAAAATACTCTTGGAATAAATGATCCTTTAATTTTTAATTGTTGCTTTAAGTTTGTTATTAATTCGGTTGAATGAGGTTTTGTCTGCTGGTGCATGAGTTCGTTGCCATTTTGCCACAGCTCTTCTTTTTTTAGCTATAAGTTGCTTCAGCTGTATGGGTATGTGTCTAGGTCTCTGTTGTGTATCGTTCTAGGGTGCAGTTTGTTGGACTGCTCATTTAAGTATATCTGTTAGATCTTCAAGAGCTTTATCGATTTGTTCCAGTGTCTTAAGGCTTATGTTTAGTTTTGTTGCTTGTTCAACTTTATGTTTATAATCTTCCCAATTTGTTCTTCTATTGTGTAATTTAGGAGTAGGAGTTCTGATTATGACAAACATGCTGACAGTTGCAATTATCGGTGAGTGATCCGACAAGAGATCGAAACTTGGAGTTACATCCAAATGTGATACTGAAATTCCATTTGTGACATAAAATCTGGAAGGTCTGGAATCTTATTTGAGTACGTGGGCCAGTATGTTGGGGTACCTGTTGAGTAATGCTGTTTTAGTAGCAGCTTGTGAAGTTCTCTGCCTTTCTGTGTGATCATTCATGATCCCCAAAGATTGTGTTTACTATTATAATCACCAGCGGCAATGAACTTGAATCCCGGTGTTTGGAAGAACTCGCTAAAATTTTCTTTCATGATATTATGTCGAGGTGGGCAGTGCACCGATGCTACCATTAAGTCATATGGTAACACTTTTACTTAATTAATATCCCCCTGCAGATACTCTTTATCAAATTTTGAAATTCATAATAGCTAATACTATTTTTAATAAGAATTGCACTTCTGGCATATGCTGTATTATCCGGGTGATTATAATAATACGTTTTATATTGTGGTAGATTAAAATAAGATTTGTTAGTAGAGTGCGTTTCGCTGATCAAAAATATATTTATCGCGTTATTATCAAGGAATAGTTTTATTTCATCCTTATGTTGATGGCCCCATTTGCGTTCCATGTTGCTATTCTTAAAACCTTAGCCATTGTGCATTTTATTTATTAGTGTTAATAGCATGTTTAACACCATGCTATTTTGCTGTATAATTTGGTATAAATGCTCTACAACAGTCCTGCCTTGGAACAATCTAAATCATTTTTTTTATATAATAAAAGATAAAAGGAATTGGGAATCACCATCATAGCAGCCTTAAGGCTTATTGTTCTAATCACCTGTTGACTTATTCAAAGAAATGATTTGCAATTTTGATCACACTAAGGATGCTTTTTCGATACTAATTAGAGCCTCTCAAGTGCTGGATTGTCCATGGAGTGAATGTCTCCAGCAAGCAAGAGTTCCGCGGTCAAATATACTGTATAAGACTATTTAATTCGCCACAAAGTCTACTGATGGGCTTTTCCCTGTAAACATCTGAATCACAAAAAACTAGTCACTAACCTAACTCGCTGTCTGTTTAATCTGTTACTTTGTTAGATAGAGTTCTAAGCATCTATCGATTTTGGATCCATTCGTGTACCAGATTAGTTTTCCTACCCGACAGTGTCTATGTATACGTCTCTCATCTCAATTAAGCTGAATTTTAAAAGATTGATCAAATCTTGCCTTTGTAGAATAATATCACAGTTCACTTCCCGTAAATGTTTCGTGATAATCCGTGTTATCTTGATATGATCAGAAGCTAAGGTGGCCTAACTAATTTCTAGTACAATCTACAAAAAGCTACCCTTGCCATCAGGTTAACTAAATTGCCTAAAGTTGGCAAACTTAGTAGGATTTCTATGACAGCAGTTGTGACATATGTCATGCACAGGCAGACAGTTCTAATTTAGTTTACTCTTGTTTTACTCTAACCCACCATTCTAACGATCCAGGTTGCAATCCAAGATGTGTGGCTTAAGTCCCTACATCTTACTCATTTTGTAAAAACTAACATTCTACAATTTAGTGTAAATACCAATTTACAATTGTGTAAGCAAAAGTAACATACCAAAGCATAATTAGTATCTTCAGATACTTTTAAAATCTTCAAAGCATTAAAAAATTTGTAACACTAATTACTTCAATCGTAAAGTAAGTCCTATTTTTTCAACTTCACTTGATTCTTCAAGAAAGTTGACACTTAACTTTTTTATCACAATCTTTAAGCACAAAAAATTGTTTATTCTTAGAAAATCCTTAAATTGTGGTAGAAAAAATCTTATGCAGTAAAATGTACCATAAATAATTTTCATTTTATTTTAGCGACAATTTTTCTTTTGTATTTTAAAAACATTTTGATGAGAATAAACCATAAGCATGAATAATAGTTACCTTTTTCCCTAATTTAAACAACAATAATTTTTGGCGTAGGAAAAAGAGCTAGTGGTAGAATACAGTCTTCTCATAAAGATCCAGTATAGTCAACAAATCCTCCTTCTGTTAGTATTCAGTAATTTTTGCTGAAATGAAGTCGTGTTCTGCAAAAACGTCAATATCAAAAAATTTAATTCTGTAACAGAAATTCTTTCACCACATCTCACATAGTAACGGCTTTGACGTACGCTAAACTAAAAAAAGTATTTATCTTTTTCAACAATGGTTTGTCCTTCATTACCAACCATAAAATTATGGCAGGGCTGTGAATGATAAGTCTATAAAGATTGATAAAAACTTACATTCAAATTTAAAAACGAAAGTTGTGTGATATAAAAATCCTACCACGGTTATGTGATAGTTTCTACATAACGGTGCTCCCATTTCACATGTAATGAACAATAAATAAATAACAATGATGAGACTCTGTGCTCCGCGATCGGAGTTAAGTCTGGTTCTCATATATTCGTCCTCACTACTCGATCATCTCGGAGTAGAAATGTATCCAAAACAAAGAAGTAGAAAGAATGTTAATACTAGAGAACAAAAGAGCAGGTCTGATATTAAAAATTTTGAGAGCGAAAGATCTCGTATCTGTCGCTGTAAAGATTCGATTACATAAAACAGTAATAAGACCAGTAGCGTTAAATACTAGTGAAACCTGGGTTTTGAAAACAAAAATATTTTTTAAAACGAATTCTAGGAGAAGAAAATAATAAGAATTATTTACGGAGGTGTAGAAGAAGGAGGAATATGGAAAAGAAGAACAAACCAAAAACTCCAACATCTGTATAAGAATCCCTCTATTAATGCAATAATCAAGTAAGCCAGAATCAAATGGTTATGCCATGTATTATAAATGGAGAACAGAGTACCAAAATACGTTACATTGGAAAATATGGATAGAAAAACAAAAAAGGAGAGACCCAAGAGAACATGGAGTGAGTTTGTCAAAGAGAACTTACGAAAAGTAAATATTACTAACTGGAAAGCACAGGCCAGGGATAGAACAAAAGGCCTCTCGAGCTGACAATAATCGAAACAGTCAAAATGTATAATAAAATACACACATACGAAAGTTAAAAAAATAGATCGTCATTGACATGTTCCAGAAAATTCTTTTTTAAAAGCTTATATGTCTTAAGAACCTACAAATTTAAAGTTTACTTGTTTTAAAAATAGCATTTCCATTTCAATTATTTAAAGGGGCATTGCAAATATTTGAAAACTGCGTATAAATTTTTAATCCTCCAACATTCCGCTATTGGAATTATTCGAAGGCGAATCCTAGTCGTAATAAAATTTCTGTCGCAAATTATGTAACAGAATTTTTAGTTTAATAAAAAAAAATGTAAAATCACTGATTGGTACCCATAATTAATTTTAAAATTTAATAATTTCGGACAACCCTAGTTTTTTTTAAACTACTTCGTGTATATTCTTTTATCAAAAAATTAAAGCCCCTCTCAAAGTTCACAAAAATCAGGTTCAATGGTGACAAAAATGCTGTAGATCTAAAACTCCACTGCTCTTTCCGTAATTTCTTAACTATCTTCGCCTGCACCGAGTTCAAAATAATCCTGTAAAATATCTTATTTACGACACTTTGTAAAGCAATATTTCCCTAGCTGTCGCAGTTCTTCTAGTCCCCCTTCTTTGGTAATTTGCACCAGTTGTTCCTCTAATCTTGTAGCAATCCTTTCTTTTCCATACTTTATCTAGTCATAAGTGTTATAAGAATTTCTTCTGTCTTCAATATGTTCTCTGTAATTTGATCAACACCAGGTGCTTATCCTCTGTTTATTTGCTTGATATGTTTTTTATTTCTTATTTTAACGGCAGATTAACATTTATTAGAATTACAGACCTTCTTATCGTTTCCTTCTCTTTCATCAATTTCTATTGATTATTTTTATATAATACCCTGTTCGACTTGTTATTTGTTGTACATAGTGTTTGTCCATTCTTTTCCTTTATGACCATCTTTGTCTTTTTCTTGTCTGTCAATTTCCTTATATTTACAAACAGCTCTTTCAAATTCCCTTTATTGGCTACATTTTGTGCCATTTTCGCTATATCCTCCACATATCTTATTTACATACTTTTTAATTCTTTGGTTTTTCAAGTATTCTTCTTGTAAAAGTTTGTCTATTCGTTATTTAAGACAGTCTCATTTCTTTCTTCTGTTAATGTCCAATTACTTTCATTCATCCATTTTTTCTTTGAGCCTGCTTTATGCTTCATCAAATTCGGTAAATATGGCACTCACTTCTCGCTGCTTACGCTCTGAACACAGTCGCCAGTACGCGAAGATGTCACACAACATTGGACAATACTGGTGAATGGACGTAATCACGTTTTATTACTTTATAAACTATACTTAGTTTTATTTCTCAAAAAAATCTTTCTTAAAATCCACCATACGCTCTTGTGGGACTAATCCTATAGTTACAGCAACTTAAAAATCTCTGTAGTCGTTTAAAAATACGGTGTACCATAAAGAGGAATTAGGCGAATACCTGGTTTTCGCACACCATTAACCTAAGATAGATTCTACACAACTCTTTACTCTTAATTATGTATCAGACTTTCGCAATCCACATGTCTATGGGATATTCACAACCGTAAGAAAACTGCAAAAGCACTTTGTTCCAACAAAGGAAAGTGGGTGTGGCAGAGCAAACACAGTACGGCGGAAAGTGGTTGACCCGGAAGCGAAAACTTAAATCTGCATGAGCCACAAATCAAGTAATTTAGTATATCTAGAGGAGAAATACTATCCATAAACGAGCTGAACCGTAAATTTTAATTCCGCGCTCTAGGTTTTACATCGGTGGCGGCTGTCTGCCGGCGTAAAGGCGGCGGTGTGCGTTCGCCGCATCCGGCAACCTCCTCGAAGGCTGCCGTACTTTTCCCACTTTACGAGCGCCGAGGGAATACGCGAACCGCTGTTGTTCGATTCTACCTAGCGCACCTCCAGCCGGTCGGACGAACCGAGCACCGCCGCCGCCTTTTTGGCTTTTTTGCCACGCGCGCCACATCGTGGACTGTGTTGCAGCGGGAGCTGCACCGCATCAGCCGAGATGAACGATCCGGGTGTTGCTCGGCTTATCAAAGAACGAATTAGCCGGAAAATTCGGACCCGCGCGCTCGCCGACTAAGCCAATTTTCCGCAACCGCCCGAAAGGCGTCCCTCAAAGTGGGCCGGCCGGGCGCACTCAACTCTCTAAACTGATAAATGGTTATTACATGTGACTGCACGGAGCGCATTCGGTGTGAAAAATTCCCGCGCCGTTTCGGAATTGCAAAAATGGCCCGGAATAACAACTGCTGCAGTGTAATTCATCTAGAACAGAGACGGTAGTGTAAATGACACCCCCGAGGGTAGTAGATATTTAAAATTACATTGACCTTTGCGCTATATGCTGCGGGTCGCAGACAGGGTGCTGGAACTAAAGGGCGTTTCATAGTTCCGGAGACGCGCTGCGAGACTAATAAGGTCACTTTTTCAGACCCCTGCTAAATCAAGCCCTTGCTCTAATGGGGAAAGTTCGCCATATTTAAAGAGGCATCAGCTAGATATGCACGTTAGTTATCCGAGTAAGTCGAGAACCGTCGAAACGCTGCAAGAGATACTGGGGAAATGTTCCAGTAGTGTTTCGAATGAAGATTTAGATTGTATAGATATTAACTAAATATATTTAAACAAGCAAATAATTGCAATGTAAAATATATTAATACAACTCCTAATGTGATTGCGCACATTCTGCTCGACAATTCGGTAAACTTAAAGCTGCTTGAAATCCGTTTACATTTAGCAGCTAAAGCTCCCAGATGCGTTCTACAAGTAAACCAACTTTTGCTTCGTACCAAGATTCGGAATAAATAACACTACAACTTTATATGCAAATTAAATATAATTTCCACCGTTTTTAACGCACTAATTCCTACATTCGAATAGAATTAGAGCTCAATAAGGCTTTATTAAAAGTAGGAAAACCCTAGTAATCGTCTGATAAAATATATTAAACAGAGATCAAGCAATCGCAAAAAGGGGTAATTATAACACTCACCTCTTCACTAATTACAATTCCAGGATATTTTCCTAAATATTTCGAAAGGTGCTAACGGACTAGCTTCACTGATCTGAAATTGTAGATCCACAAAAAACAAAAGACCTTTTGCTCTTAGTAGAAGAGGTCAATTCTCAAAAATAAAGAAATTGTGGAAGTTCAGTCACTTCAGCCAAGTATACAAGATTTTAAATTAAAGCAAAACGACATTCGTATCTGATGGCAGTTCGCAAAAATCTAATTAGGAATACAATAGAACCTCTCTTAACGAGCACCTCTCATAACGAGTAATTCACATAACGAGCAAAACAAATTGTAAAAAAAATGACTGGCTTAACAAGCGACATTTCGCGTAACGAGTGACAAGAAGAGGGAAGTCCCGGATTGTGTATTTAGTACTCGTTACGCTAGCATCTTAGTGTCGTTTCCGATCACACATTTTTCCAAACTTGTGTTCAGATATATTATTTGTGATTTTTTTTGTGCAACAAAGATACCGAAGAAAAAGCTGCAATAAAACAGCCATAAGAAAAGAAAAATAACTGTAGAAATGAAACGTAAAATCATTGAAAACCGAGAACGAGGTGTGAGCGTGGCTGATCTAGCACGCACATACAATCAGTCTACACCAACGATTTGTACTATCCTTAAGAACAAGGATATGATTAAGAAGATAGAAGCTTCAAAGGGAGTGATAAGAATATCTAAGTTACGGTTACGTATTTTACGTATTTTCAACAATGTTAAAAGGTTGATTTTCATATGGATAAACGGAAAGCAATTGCAAAGCGACACTATAAATGAGAACATCATTTGTGAGAAAGCGAAAGTAATGTTCGCCAACCTCGTTAATAAGACGCCATGATCATCAATGTCCGAAGAAAGAGTATTTAAGGAAACCCGTGTGTGGTTCGATAAGCTTAAGAAAAGAACCGGCATCCACAGCGTTGTAAGCCACGATGAAGCAGCATGCTCCGACACAAAGGCAGCAGAAAACTTCATCGGCGACTTCAAGAAGCTTGTAAATTCTGAGAATTACCTGCCGAAACAGGTTTTAGGCTTCTGCACCTCAAAGGAAAGCCTAATGAAATCGGTGCGGACGTCTGTCTGTCCGTCGCGACTTTCAACTCGAGAACTACTGAACCTAAAGGCATATGGAGGCATCATTCGAAAGTCTATGGCCTACCGAGTTCACATCCACGAGCCGGCATAGATGACATGTCCTATATGCAATAGCAATGCAATAAGGGTTTTTAGCGGACCCACCTACCAATATGTCATTCCTTATAACTTTTCCAATCTGGAAACCAGCTTCTATTTCTGTCATTTCTGACATATGTCATGCCCTATATTTTTTTATCTATGATAGATACAGAAATAATGCTATCAGTATTTAACTAAGGACTACAAGTCAAGTCCAGACGCCAAAAATGAGCATGATCGGAAAATCTCGACACCGGTTTGACCGGAAGTGGCCGAAAATTTTTGTTTATGTCCCCGGACATTGGTGGAAAAGAAGTTCCACGTCGGTAGTTGTTCAATTGTGGCGAAATGGGTCTCTTCTGCATAAAGATGCCAAAACAATCCTGTATAACAGCAGAATAAAATGCATTACCCCACTACAAACCAATGAAAGACCGTCTCACGCTGCTATTTTGCGCCAATGGAAGTGGCGACGTAAAAATTAAACTGCTGCTTGTTTACGAATCAGAAACTCCACGAGCTTTCAAGAAGTGTAAAATCCAAAAAAAGAGGCTAATGTGATATGGAGGTCCAACGGGACATGGGTGACACGTGACCATTTTATCGATTGGAGCAATGAAGTGTTTGCTCTTTCTGTGAAAAAATATTTGTTTGAAATGAATCTGTCATTGCACGCCCTGCTTGTTATGGACAACGCTCCTGCCCATCCTCCAGGTCTACAAGATAATCTCCTTAAAGAATTTAAATTAATCCCTTTTCAATGGATCACAAAAATAAGACTATAATTCAATTAAAACTCCTAAACTGGAACGCGGATGGCATCAAAAGACAATTAACTCTATTTAAATCTTTTCTTGAGAGACATTCTGTGGATTTAGCGTGCGTCTCTGAAACGCACTTAGCCAACACAGATCAACTCAAAATTGCCGGCTATCAGATCTACCTCGCAGATAGAGAAGCCAGGTTTGCATCAGGAGGAGTAGCCATTATCATAAAACGCAACATAATTCATCATGAATGTCAAACAATTAACACGATAAACCTCGAAACAGTTGGAGTGAAAATCAAACTAACTAACGATACTACTATAACCATAATATGTGCTTACAAACAACCCAACAAACAACTTCTTGAAATCGACATCTCTACCATATTTAATCCAAGCGAACCCATCCTTCTGATAGGAGACATGAATTCAAAAAACACAATATGGGGATGCAGAGAGACAAACCCTGCTGGAAACAAACTTTACGACCTAGCATCAAAGTACGCTTTCCAAATAGAAGCTCCAGCACTACCCGTACAGAGACGATCACAGACCAGATATACTTGACATAGTTGTCCATAAAAACTTCAGCAAACAAATCTTCCAACAAGTATGCACTGAACTAGATTCAGACCACCTATCAATTATAATCTCGTTTTTACTGACACCAGCAAAACAAATCCAAGAACCGAAACTCATAAATGGACTACTAGATTGGAACGCTCTTCAAGATATCCTTGACCAACGACTTAAGTATCCTAATAACCTTCAAACCCCAAATCAAATAGATCAAACTATCTCACACGTAACAAAAACTATCACTGACAGTGTCAACAAGGCCACTACCACCACGTACAAACGAAGAGTACACATTGATCATTATTCACCCAAACACATAGTGGATCTAATTAAGCAAAAAAGCACACTGCGGGGGGAATGGCAGAAAACTAGAAACCCCGTAACCAAAAATATGGTAAATAACTTGTCACATCGAATAAAGAAGGAGCTAGATGCCCACCGAATAGAGACTTACGAAAACATATTAGTAATCTTGAACCAAGAGATCCCGGACTATGGAAGACGACCAAACGTATCCTACGTCAGCCACAAGTGATGCCTCCAATTTCTTCAGGTGCGCAAACATTTAACACCGATGAAGAAAATGTGAAGCCTTCGCAGATCATTTAGAAAAACCTTCACATCTGAAAATCACGCAGATCCAACATTTAGAAATATAGCCATCAACTATGTAGAAACTCACCAGCCAATCATAGAACCAAACTTCAAATCAACTTCACCTAGAGAACTCGCATCAATAATTAAAAGTCTTCCAATAAATAAATCGCCAGGATATGACAAAATACCTAATGTCATACTTAAAAAGCTTACAAAAAAAGCATTGGCATACCTAGCAACCACATTTAATGCGTGCTTAAGGATTGGTTATTTTCCGAATGCATGGAAACATGCAATTATTCTACTGTTTCCCAAACCAAACAAAGTCAAGAAAGATATTACTAGCTATCGACCTATTAGTCTTCTAACTACAATCTCGAAGCTTTTCGAAAAGGTCATATATCGCCGGCTTAATGAAGAGGTAATAAAACTGAGTATTGTTCCCACCTTTCAATTTGGATTCAAAAGGCCACTCCACCTGCCATCAACTACAGCGCATGATCGAAACAATCGAACGAGGATTTGAAAGCAAACAATACGTTACTGCCTTGTTTTTAGACATAGCTCAAGCATTCGATCGAGTGTGGACCGATGGCTTAAAATATAAAATAGTACGTCTTCAACTACCTGAGTACATAAAATCCATATTGTTCTCGTTCCTAGAAAATCGTACATATGCAATCAAGATACAGGCAAGCTTATCAACTACTAGAGCTATACATGCAGGGGTTCCACAAGGGAGTATTCTAGGTCCCATTTTATTCAACATCTACATGCATGACTTTCCTGTTCCCAATGCAAACCTAGCAATGTTCGCAGATGACACGGTCGTGTTAACCAGAAATCAAAACTTAGAGCAAGCAATAGCCGACTTACAAACTGCCGCCAATACACTAAGCAGATGGTTCATGAAATGGAATCTATCAATTAATCATTCCAAGTGTACTACGAAAATATTCACACTTAGAATTATCAAAAATCCAACGTTAATTACAATCAATGGACATACTATACAATGGAATGCCAAAGACGAGCCCGTGAAATATCTGGGTATCCATCTCGATACTCGGCTCACATGGAAATACCATATATTAAAAAGCTGAACGAAGGCCACACGCGTTTAATCCAGCTCTACCCAATCATAAATAAAAAGTCCACTATGAAAATCGAATGCATGACGCTCTTGTATAAATCTCTAATACGTCCATTGATTCTGTACGGATGTGTGATATGGGCTAACACTTCCAAAACCAATCTCAACCGAATCCAGACGTTACAAAATAAAATTCTTCGAACAACAGTCAACGCCCCGTGGTTCATTACAAATCAACAACTTCATCACGAATTAAACATGCTCACAATTCAAGAACATATTGCAAAACTGACTAAAACCTTCCATGACAACCTTACCAACTGCAATGGTGCCACCTTCTATGAACTAGGCCAAAGAAGTATTCATAGACGATTAAAACGAAAGTTACCCCAAGACATATACTTGAGTGATAGTGGTGATGACTAAGTGCGGACTAATCTCCAAATAACTATTTGATCAAAATACGTAAGTGATAGTCTTGATGTCTAAGTGCAATTAATTCTCAATTAACTATGTGATCAAATGACTATTAACACAGCTATTTCAAGTGGTTATTAGGTACCATTCTGTTATTTCCCTTCGTTAAGTATTAATTGTCAAACATACTTTGTATAACAATGTATATCGTTGAGCAGGTAAAAGTTCTATTAAAAAAAAAAAATTAATCAAGATCCAGTTTCTGCCTCCCAACAGCACTCCGTTTCTCTAGCCTATGGACCAGCAGGTTATTTCTAACTTTAAGAAGCTCTACACTAAAGCACTCTTCGAACGTTGTTTTGAGGTGACCAAGGAGATTAGAAATGAAAAAAAGGCTTTAGAACGACAAACATGAAAAGTTGCGACAAACCAGTCGTTAGACTGACGACCTTGGAGGAGGAAAAGAGACCAATCTCACTCTCAGAAAGTTTTGATAATGTTACTTCTACATCGTTGCCTGTCTGAAGATGATTAAAAATGCGTGGAACGGGGTTACCAAAAGAACCCTCACTTCTGCTTGAAAGAAAGTTTAGCCGCAGACCGTTGTCAAATATAGAATTCGCCAATATCACGAGACTGGAAGTGGATAACAATGATATCGATAAACTTGTGGAAGAGCACAGCCAAGAACTGACCACCGAAGGGCTTATGGAGTTGCATTGTGTTTCACAGCGAAAAGTTATGAAGGAGAGTTTATCAGAGGAGAGGAGGTAACAACAACGCAACAATGTTCTGGCGCAATAAGAGAAATGTTGAAAGTATGGGAAACAATTGCATCGTACATTGGAAAGCATAATCCTAATAAGGCAGTGGCTATGCTTACTTATTCGGTGTCGTGAGTTCGAGGAGTGAAGACGTGCTGGTAACCGAAAACGTATTGTTGGGAAATAGATGTTAAAGTAGAAAGTGAAACATGAAACTAAAGTAAGTAGTGCAAATATTAAAAAGGGAAATAATCGATTTAATGTAAGTACAACAGTAAAAGATCTAATTAAAATGCATTGAGAATATTTTACGCGGCCTGCAAGGTAAAGTACCCACGGGTGAAGCAAACGCCTGGTTGAGCGAGATAAGTGATAACCGAAGATCAAGGAGAACCAACCATAATAAATAACAAAATAGTAAATACAATCAAATTAAAACATAACCAGAATCGGTTATAATGGAACAAATGCTTCAAGAAATTAACTTGAAGCTAAATAAATTGGATTCGTTGAAGGAACGAACTAAAAGTACGGATAATAAATTAGACGGCGTACGTAAAGAATTCGATACTATGAAATTAGAAGATGCTTTAATGAAGAAAGAAAATGAAAAACTTAAATTGCTAATAACGGATCAAAAGGAGCGAATTGAAATGTTAGAAAAAAAATACGAATAGAATAAATTATCGTGAAGGGGATACAGAAAAAAGAAAATGAACCAGAGCTAGAAAGGAATGAAAAAATTATTATTGCGGGATATGGGAGTAGATATAAATATGCAAGAAGTACAAGGAATTAAAAGATTAGGTAAGCCGACCGCGGTAGAGATAAAAGGACGCCCGATTTTGATCGAATTAACAACAATGAGCTACAAATTTATTTAATAATAACGCTGTGCCGCATTTTTAACAAATTTTGAAGCGTCGGCAAAAACAACTGTCTCTAGAAGACAGCTTTCTAATAAAAAAGGTTAGGTATGTATCATAAATAATAAACTAATTATTTCTATATTTTTTTTATTTTCTGCAAATCGATTCGCATTCCAGGTTAGTTCATTCCCAAATAAAAGAAAAAATAAAGATGATTCACGCTCCTTAACAATATACATAGTTTTCTTTGAATGAATGTTATACATAAAAATTTTTGAATATTTTTTAGAACGCATTATCCTATTTTACATTAATTTATATTGGAAAAATTGTTTTGCTTAACGAATGTTTCGCATTACGAGTAACATTCTGGAACGTATTATGCTCGTTAAGCGAGGTTCCACTGCATTTTTATATCAAAGTAAATTGTCGGTAGGTCTTATTTGTACTGCACCACATAATAAATATTTTTCTGACATATATATGCCTTTAGAACAATCCTCTTAAACCCATGCAATTTAATATCTAATACTTCACTGGATTGCAAGCAATGGTTTCTATTAGAAGTCTGTGCAAACTACCTATGTCCACCCTATAAGTGTCATATAAAGCAAAAAAAGTCGTCTGGCCTAAATGTTACCTGATCTTTATTAAGTTTGGGTTGTACAAGCTTCCCAAATCCCTTCTCGTTTGACTTTAATTTTATTTATTTCTTTTTCTTCTACATTTTATAAACTACTATCCTGTTTTTAAACAGTCGTTTTTCTTAACAATTTTTGGTAATCAGTAAGTAATATCAAAGTCAAATGGTACTTTACGTATTAACCCGATTAAATTATACTACTATTTATTGAAATTCGGCACCAAGCAAAAATGCAAATTAACAACTGAAACTTTACAGTTTATTTAACAGTATATAGGCAAATAAATGATTAAATTTACAAAACCTTGTTCATAAACATTTATCACAACAAACCGCCTCCATTCTTCTTGGAATCAAATCAAGCAATGAACGAGTGGCGTTGGGACGCTCCCATGATTCAGTCAGATTGCTTGAAGGTTGTGGATACCGTTGTACCCTTCGCGTAAAAGTATTCCAAACATTTCCAATCGACGAAAAATCTGGTGATCTGACCGGCTGTGGGACAGTTTCTACTCTATTTTGTTGAAGGGAGTTTAATGTGTTATGTGGTCATGTGACATGTGGTCAAGCGTTATTTTGTTGAACAATTGCTTGGAGCACCCTCTGAAAGAAAGAAAGTACCACGGGCTGCAACGTGGTATAGATATAGGTCTGAGTCTAACTCTGACTAGAGGTAATCAACTATTATAAGTTCTTGCTCCCTTTCTCCGCGATTCCGGCGTACTAATATCCAACCATGGTTTTGGTTTAAACAAAAGAAAATACGATACTACGCTACTCCCGTGCCCATATAGTTCTTTTCGTTGTCCATTAGATCCTCTGCTGCCGGTATAGAGGTCAATGATAATAACAAAAAGGGCGTCATGCTATTCGTATCACTGCGGGTAATCCGTATTAAATAAAGAAAATAGCCAATCGGTGCCGTAGAATGGTCCAGCATAGTCTAATCGCTAGCCTCTGAAGATGAAGATCCTCTTGATTGATTATCGTTCGTGCTGCTCCAAACCAAAATTATCAATTGGTACAACCGGGTATACCTTAAGCACATAACTGAACAACTCCAATAAGTAGAGAACTAGCAACAAATAAACATGAAATCATGAACAGACAACAAATTAAAGTTATGGAGAGAATGAATGCTACTTAATTTGCTTATTATCCTGATCTCAAAATTGCTGTAATGACTAAATTCCTCAATATTTCATTATGGAATATCAACTGCCCGACGCACCATAACCAAGAAATATTTATAACAAATAGCGACGTTGAAATGGTACTGACCCTAGCCATTCACTTCAGGCAAAAACCTATATGAAAATATCGGGATTTATGACACAAATTACGTTGATGGAACGGTTTATGGCGACAATGAAAAACTCAATAAAGCACTATGCAGTACTAGCATAAAAGTTGTTAGGCTGTGTACGTTGTAATTGCATAACTTAACTTTATCCAAAGTAGAAAATTAGTAAAAGTGGTATGTGGTACGGCTCTAACGACCCGCGCGGGAACATGGCCTGCAAACAGAAAAGTTAAAGCTCGCATATGTTCGCCTTCTCTGCCCAGTCGTCGCGCACCATCTCTGATGCAAGGCGATGTGGCAAACACCGCGCCTTAAACGACCGCCATTATTACCCTTTGTACGAGTAAACGCATTTACTCAATTATTTTCAGTGACTGAGTAGGCCACCTGCCAAGCATCAGAGAGCTCCGGGAATGGAACCACGGTCCGTCCGCATCACAGTCCGCGCCTCAACTGCTTAGACCACTCTGGCGATTTTAGTAAAAGTAATTAATCAAAATAATCTCAATTTTGCATCAACCAGTAAACTAACCTAATTGGTTTCTGAGAAGCGTACAACTCCTGACCTACAAAAAAAAACATTAAAGTAATATCTTGTTTCAACTCATTATTGGATCATTCACCTATAATTATTAAACATACTAGCCAAGTAATGCAAGCAGTTTCACTTCACAATAAATTTTTTAATTGGAATTCATACAAAAAACTATTAAACGATAAAATTCAGTTAGTTATATATTATTAAAAACACATCATTATTAAAAAGACATCACCCGTGCTATAGTGAATATGAGACAAAGTATACAAATAAAAAACTTCTGTCCATTCCGCTACTTCAACTACAAAAAAAAATTAGCGAAACAGACAGTTAAAAAATAGTCAACGTAAGACTACTTATACGAATTCACTATGAAGAGTTATTAGAAAATTCAAACAACAAGCAAGTTCGCAAATTAGAATAGAAAACTAAAATTGGGCAAAAAGCAACCGCATTTACCATATAATGAAAGTAAAGGGAGGTAGCATAGCAGGCGATTTTTGAATGACTAAAAAAACCATTCAATATTTCCCAAATTTATTGTGACCACATTAAAGTATATAAACAAGTATTTCAGAAAAGTAATTTTCGCAATTTAATTTTTGAAAATTAAATCTGAAAAGTAGCGCTTATTTAAAAACCATCATTGTTTAAGCCGGGTCCTGAAGTTCATCATCATATTACGCAGCATTTCCGATCGGATTTCAGCAGTTCATCTTGGTAAATTCCAGTCTTAAAATAACCCCAAAGAAAAGGTCACAAGGTGTGAGGTCTGGTATACGAGGGGGGCACGCAATATCCTCGTTTCAAGAGATGGCGTGATTTGGAAACAAGCCAATGATAAAATTCATGCCTACTCTCGCTGTGTGGCTGGTAGCTCCCTGTCTTGTGTTGGAGTAAAAAAAGTATTTTCCAACATGTAAGAATATTTCTCTGAAGTCACGGATATAGTATTCCTAAGAGCATTCTAGAAAAAGTAGGCACCACTTAGTAACATTCACAATGGCAAGATCATTCCAAAATTTAAAGTTGTGTTTTTGACGTAATCGGGGAGATGAAAATGAGCCTAGTCACTCATCCATAAGTTGTGTACGATGTCCTCAGCTTAATCAACCACATTCAAGAACTCTTCGCATAAACGTTTTCGGGTGACATAATATGCTTCATTGAGAGCTTGAACGATTTGAATTTTGTATGAGTGATGATGAATGATTATGAAAACCCCTATTATAGTTCTCGTGAAAATCTGAAATGTGGTGTTATGCTAGCGAGCCAAACAACGCGGACTAATTTCGGGAGTTTGGGGTTTGTTTTGTTGTCGATAAAGTCTCTTGAAAGTTGTAAACCCACGTTTTTATTAATTCCCATGAAAAAATAGATACGGAAAACACGATGAACGTTCCTAAGATATATCGTTTTGATAAAACGTTTTGACAGCGTACGCTCATTACTGATACTACTACGATGTATAGGTATACTGACCACGGCCAGCAGGTTTTCAATGCCCCGCTACAACGACCTTTTTCAAATTTGCCCATTATTCTGACCCACCCTTTATTCCAACCGTTTCCTCAAATGTTAAAAGAATCTTCTTCTTAAAGTTCCTATCCGTTTCGGATGTTGGAAACCATGATGGCAATACGGACTTTATCAACAGCGGCACGAAACAGTCAAGTTGTTGTTGTATTGAACCATACTCGCAGGTTTTTCAGCCACGATATGCGTCTTCTGCCGATGCTTCTTTTTCCTTCGAGCTTACCCTGGAGGACCAATTGCAGGAGCCCATATCTCTAATTGTTGCGCATGATGTGCCCTAGATACTCCAGCTTACGAACTTTTATTGTTGTGAGGAGATCTGTTTCTTGTTTCCCCATTTTCCTCAGCACGGTGTGGTTGGTTACATGCTCTGTCCAAGATATACGGAGGATTCTGCGGTACAACCACATCTCGAAGGCCTCTATTTTTCGTCTTGATGCCTCTGTCAGTGTCCACGTCTCTGCTCCATACAGCAATACGCTGAATACATAACATCTCAGTAGTCTTAATTTAATGGGTAAAGATAATTCATGCCACTTGAATAGTTTGGCCATTTTTACGAACGCTGCTCTCGCCTTTTCAATTCTACACTTTATTTCCAGTGAGTGGTCCCAGTTTTCATCGATTGTTGTCCCAACGTAAGTATATTTTCGCACACGTTCGATCCTGTTGTTGTCAATCGTTAATCCGGTGTCAACAATGTGATTTTTGTAATTATCATATATTTGGTCTTTTGGTATTTAGGGTCAGTCCGAACCGCTTGCTAACTTCTGTAATTCTGTTCATAATTCGTTGGAGACTAGTGATGTCGTTTGTAAACACTATCGTGTCATCCGCATATCCAAAATTATTTAATATTTCTCCGTTGACTCTGATTCCATCATCTATGCTGCCCAGAGCTTGCTGAAAGATGTGTTCCGAATACACGTTGAACAGAAGAGGAGAAAGTACGCATCCTTGCCTGAGACCGCGTTTTATCTTGATGTCTTCTGATATCATATTGCCAGTTTGCACTGCTGCTTTTTGATTCCAATAAAGGTTGCTTATTATTCTTATGTCTCGATTATATATTAGTTTATTATGTTGGACTTTATCGAAGGCTTTTTGATAATCGATGAAGCAAGCATATATGTCATGATTTACATCTCTGGCTCTTTGAAATAGAACTTGTAGGCTAAAAATAGCTTCGCGAGTTCCCAAAGCATTGCGGAATCCGAACTGTTCTCTACTTATTTGTGCTTCACACGTTGTAAAAATTCTGCGGTGTATAATTTTTAGAAATAATTTTAGGAGGTGACTCATAAGGCTGATGGTGCGGTAATCTTCACAATATTTAGCATTTGGTTTTTTGGGGATTGTCACAAATGTTGATCTTAACCACGGTTCAGGGATTTTTCCGGTGGTATAGATAATGTTAAGATTTTTGCTAGCCATTTTACACTCGATCGTCCATCATTTTTAAAAATTCGGTATGTATAGGATCAGGACCTGGAGCCTTTCCGATTTTTAACTGTTTTATGCATTTTTCCACTTCGTCGGTGGTTATGGGTAAGGGCTCTACTTCTGGATATTCTTGAGGTTCATCTGATCTATCAACGTCTTCGAAAAGGTCTTCAACATATTTCTGCCAGGCAGAAATTTTTGCGTCTGGTTCTATAATTATTTTTCCGTCCTTGTTGAGTAGCCTTGTTGTATTGTTTACTTTGTAGATTCCTGCAGCTGCTTTTACTTTTTTATACATGTTAAATGCATCCTGTTTTTGTTCTAATTGTTCAATTTCTTTGCATTGTGTTGTTAGCCATGTTTCTTTAGCCATCCTTATTTTGTATTTTATTAATTTCTGGATTTCTTTGTATCTGATGTCGTTATTTTGCTTTTCTTCTTTCATCCATTAATTGTAGGATTTCGTCAGTCATCCACTTTTTTTTCTTTCGGTTTTGTACTGTCAGATACTTATCTCCGATTTTGTCAAAGGATGTTGTCATATCTCGAAGTGCTTCTTCTACCGTTTGGTTTTTGTTTATACTCTGTTCACATGCGTTTGCGGGCTATCACTTATTTTCCTAAGGTCCCATTTCTTTTTTACAATTTTTCTCAGGCATTTCTTTAGTTTTAATCTGAATTTTCCTACTAATAAGCAATGGTCTGATGCAATGTCCGCTCCAGGGTATGTTTTGGCGGCTAAACAGCTATTGCGATAACGTTTGTTTATTAGAAGATAGTCGATTTGGTTTCGTACTCTCTCTCTTTGGGTTCGTCGGGTTGGTGGGGCGGTCCATGTAGAGTCTTCTTGGTGGTAGCTTATATAATGTATTAAGGATAACAAAGTCTTCTTCTTCTACGAACATTTTAAGTCGCTCTCCCGCTCATTTCGTACTCCCAGTCCGTATTCACCGATATGCTCTCCGTTTCTACCTTGGCCTATTTTAGCGTTTAAATCTCCCATAATAAGAGTTAGTTCTTGCTTTTTTAGTTGGTTCAATGTATTTTTAAGAGATTCGTAGAACTCTTCTATTTTGTCTTCCTCCGCTTCGGCTGTTGGGGCATAGACCTGTATTATATTTATGTTTATGGGATTTCCACTTAGTTGGATAAGTATTAGTCTCTCTGATACAGGTATGAAGTTAGTAACATATTTTTGAAGTTTGCTTGATAGTATCAATCCGACACCATTTATAAATTGACCTTTTTCGTTTCCTGAATAGTATACTTGGTGTTCGTCTATTAAGTATTGGCCATTGTTTGGCCATCTCATCTCGCTTACCCCCATTATGTCCAGTTGAAGTCTTTTGATTTCAGCTACTGCGTTATTAATTTTTCCTTGTTGTTAAAAGAATATAAATTATTAAACTATTTATAGTAAAGAAAATCGATTCAACACTGTTAAAAATCTATAATTAAATGAAGCTCCTGACTACGGTTTAATAACTGTCAAATTATCAGACAAAAGTTTAGAAATATTAATTTTACTATGATCATAAATTTCTTCTCGAATTAATGGAAAATAACTCAAATAATTTTAATTCCAATGCCTGGAAAGATCCCGGAAGGAACTACATCATATAGGCTTATTTAATAAGAGACTACCATTTTGGTATCGGAGAGCACTCTACCATAGAATATACCTATAGGACAGTCACAAATATTAATCACTACCTATATCTCAAAAAATATTGTTTGTATGACATAGCAGACCATTATTGAAGATCAAAAAGGAACTGCCATCTTATTATAAAATATGAAAAACATACTTAGATAAGAGATAGTTTTAAATCAAATATTATAAAAAAAAACATTATTTTATCAAATGCAATCGGGGTGCCACAGAATAGCTTACTTAGACTCGCTTCATATCTACTGTATACTGAAGACCTCTCAACAAAGCAGACAATAGCAATCAATCCAAGCGCATCATTTTAAACACTTCAAAAAAAATAAAGAAGATGGAAGACTGATTAAGGATCTGGTGCATTAAAGTGAATGAAGAAAAAGTTAGTTCATGTTACCATATCTTGCGTCATGAAACATGTACTCCTGTACTTAAACTTAAATGGAAACTGGATTTTCTAAAATAACATTAATTATCTCGGAATGCGTTTAGATAGGCGATTATCCGGAAAACACATATTCGAAAGAAGAGATTACAATTAGGACTAAAATTTCGACAATTGCACTGGTTAGTTAATAACCAACAATGAAGAGCACACTTTTACTACCTATCCAGTTATTATATTCAGACACCGTTCCAGAATCATATTTTAGAAACAATCATCCACACAATAACATGTCACAAATTGACAGATATAGTCAACTACAAGGAAAAAGTACAAAAATACCAAGATAGACCCCGCAAATACACATTACTAAATTAGTAAATTTATTAGTAAGGTTTAAATATACCAAGGTTAAAAAGATTTGATCCGTTGGATCTTTCAAGTGCACTTGACTACTGACATTAAACAAATTATATACTTCTGTAATGTTATTTAGCATTTGCAATTTATTTTAATAATTAAGTTTTGTCTTAAAAAAGAATTACTTGGGCGAAATAATATCTTGCGTGTTGAAAACAGTTATATTAGTTTCTGAATGTTATTTATGTAACAGATTTTAAATTTTTATGTAAATAAATTTAAAATACAATGTCTTTGACGATAACATGGCATATTTTAAAATGGTTCGTTGTATTGTTTCTTCTTTACTAAGTTGTAAAAAAGTTTGTTAGTATTTGCAAAATATTTGATTTATATGTACAAATTAATGTCAAACTTTATCAGTGCTATTGAAATTATCGAGTCTACCCCAGGTACCAATCTACCGGCACAAACAAAGACTTCTTGGCATGTCGGAGTGTGGCAATCTTCAAAACTAAAACCATCATAATCACACCATCTGTCCCGTTTCGAAACATGGATCACAGTTCCTTGTCTTTCGACTTCGTAAATCTCCTTATCCCGTTTCCGGCAATAGTGGATCAAAACTCAAAGTTCAGTTTTGTCAACTGCCATATGAAATTCTTACAGAAAAGAATTGTTACTACACGATAAACACAAAGAATATAAAAAAATTCAAAATAATCAAATTGTTCCCAAGTATCAACAAACTGTTCTAACAGCATATCAAATATTTGAATGTTTACTTATTATCCTTTCACATGCGTTTTAGATTTAATCATAAAAGGTTTTCCAATAAGAACGATATGATTTTAAAATGAAATGAAATGAAAACTATTTCAGATACAACCAAACTTTTTATATTATTTTGAAGCATTATGTTTTGAATAACACATCATTTCAGTGTCCAGCTCGACTTCGTGCATACAAGTAAATTCTATGAACCCAATTTTCGATTACTTTGTACAATAACACCAGTCTAATGACACAAATGCAGCGTTCGATGTTCAATCTTAATGCATCAGGGGTTTACGGTATAGACTATAAATTTCAAATAACCCCACAACAAATAATCTAATCACTACTTCTTGGAGGCCAACTAACAGGTGCATTTCTTGAAATTATCCTTTCATTAAACTTTTCTTGCAATACGTCAATAGTGGCATTAGTAGTGTAATGTGTAACACTGTCTTGTTAAAATCACATGTCCTCCAAATTAATTTCATCTAAATGTGGCAAAAAATCTGTTAATATCAATCGCTAGCGTTCACCAGTCACTGTAAGCATCTGCTATCTCGTTTTGGAAAAATAATGGTCCGATGATGCCACAATATCTAACCCAGATATTCAATGCAGTCTTACAAAATGGTTACTTCCCATGCCAATGGAAAGTGGTTCATATAATACTTATCATAAAACCAGACAAACCTCCCAATGATTCAAAGTTTTATCGGCCAATAAGCCTCTTACCCATTGTAGCTAAAGTTTTTGAAAAACCTTTACTACAAAGATTTATTCCAATTATTGACGACAACGAGTTAATACCAGCCCATCTATTCGGCTTCCGGAGAATGCACTCTACAGCTGAACAAATTCACCAGGTAGTACAAGAAATCAATCGAGTTTTTGAAGACAAGCATTACTGCTCTGCGGCAGTAGAAGACATCTTCCAAGCATTCGACAGAGTATGGAATACGAGACTCCCATGAAAACTACAAACACTTATACTCCTGAACTACTTTCTAATCCCGCAGACCTACCTCCTCAATCGACACTTTCTAGTTCAATACGAAACAGAGTGCTTTACCTATTATATACTGCATACCTACCGACCTTGCCGGGAACTACAACAGCTACATTCGCGGACGGTACCGCAGTTCTGGCCTCGGATAGCTTCACAAAAACTACAAGTCAATCTAACTGGAGAATTAAAACAAACGAGTCGAAGTCCATACACGTAATTTTACTATCCGCGGAGGAACCTGCCCTCCTGCATAGATGAAGAACATCCCTTTACCCCAAAAAGAAGATGTCAAGTATCTTGAGCTGTACCTTGATAGAAAATTCACGTGGCGTAATCAAACAGTTGGGGCTAAACCCTATCAAAGATGTACTGGTTACTGGGGCGTAAATTCAAGCTCTCCACAGACAACAAACTTTTGATATATGAAACAATACTTAAACCTGTATGGAGTTATGGCACATCTGCCAACTCCAACATTGAAATCGTTGGACGTTTTCAAACTAAAGTGTTACGCATAATTGTTGACAGTTAAAGAAGAAATCAACCGCTATAATGCTAAATACAGTGACCGCCTTAGAGCACACCCCAACACTTTAGCCGCGGACCTTATGGTTCCTCCAAATCAGAATAGAAGACTTCAAAAATACATACCAAACGATTTCCCTACGAGATTCCATATTTAATTTAAGATCAGTTTTGCTTTAGTTTTATTTTAGTTTAAGCATTAACAATTTTTGTATCCAAAAGCCATAATAGATTACTGTCTACTATTACAGGAGCATGCTACTGAGCATACACCCACTTGCTATATATTTAGTTCATACAAACAATATTACTTAATGTACACACATGTACAAATTGTAAATAAATTGGGATGATAAAAATTTACACTTGAAGAAATAACATATTTTCAAATTAGTTGGCATGTCTACATAAATCTGAACACATCCTATTTGTATAATATATATTTTTTCAAATATCACTTTTACAACCGCACCTACATGCAACATTTGCTTTCGACCGGTGCGTCCTAAACAAGCACCGGGCAGCCAGTAATCACACAGAACTTTAAACAAATACCAAAAACTGGCGCTCGGAATAAATACGAGGGCTTTCTTGCACACACATCGGCCGCTCACCAAATTGGCCAGTAAATAACGCCGCCAAAGCGGAACACTGACCGTCAAACTCTAAAATTGCTAATTGGCGGGTATTAGTCACACAGCGCAGTCCTAATTACGCTAAAACGGGAAGTTTGCATGCCCGCGCTGTACGTAATGGTTTATTCAATACAGTACGCAATGACGAAATTCAAAGCAGAAACTCCGCAGTTGAATTCCAGCCAGTGTTATCAATTATTAGCACGCAATTGTAATCGGCACATTTACGCGGCATTGTGCAAATGCACAATGCAACATGCATTTACTACTAAACGTACCTGTTGTTACCGATTATGTGAATTGAAAGTTAATACACCGCATAGGCTAAACAAAAAAAGGGCCGTAAAAGCCCAGCTAAGAAGAAAATACAAACATTACAGAGAAGATAGGAGCCACATTGAGATTCCCTTTGCTTAACAGGGGAGAGAGGAATGGATATGGTAGATGAAGGGTCATTAAAGCTTTCCGTATAAAACCTTGTCAAGAAAACCCAAGTAAAATAGAAAAAACCTACAGAAGTGGGGCTAGTAACATTTGAATTACGGAACTAATAAAAACAAAGTTAGACATTGTTAAAATAATCACTTATCGGTTAACGTTACCTCTAATGTAACGAAGTTTCGATATAAGTCCGCAATTTAAAGCTCCATTTAACATAAAAAATATTCCAAATTAAGGCCAACACCCGACAATCATCCGATTGATGATTGACAGCAACTGATACATACTGCGGGTGCTTCCGAGTTATGGGTGTGTCTGTTATAACAGTTTTGCCCGTCATTCGCCTAATTCAGTCGTTGTTTATACTTCATAGGGTGTGTTTTAGTGAATTGCATTGCAATAAATAAATGACGTTGTTTACATAATGTGATCCTTTATCATAATTCAGGGTTGTTTTATTTCGATTATTAACAGATTTCTTAAATTTTAATAAAATATTTTTTCAAATTAAAATGTTAGAATTAAAGTAACGAAAAGCAATTTCATTGAAAACTAAACTGAATATCGCATGACGTATTGAAAGCGAAAAAAGTAAATCCAAAGTGGCACATTCTTTAGGATTAGCGCAATCAAGTTTAATAACTATACTAAGTCAATCAAAAAAAATAAAACCAGTTACCACCAAAAAGTTTCTATTGAAGAAAAATCAGCTGCTGGATTCAAAGTGGCCAAGAACCGTTTAAATAAAGACGAAATTAAAGAAGTTCTTACCGAAAAAGTATTAACAACCAAAGATTTAAAAATGTGATTAAATAACATTCAAAACGTTTTACACTTTTTAGTGAAAATGATTGTGATATAAGAAGAAAAGTATTGTTAAGCGATCAGTATTAAATACAGTAACTCCGTATTGTTACATGAAAAAAAAAAAATATAATCAACTTTAGATTTATATTTTAAAATACGATTTTACTTTGCATGTTTATTGACTGTTTATTTAATAAAATTTTCAATGGTTCGAAAAAAGTTGTTCATTTTCTTTACGCAGAAACGTATCCTTATTTTGGTCATGACATTTTTACTTCTGAAAACGAATCCTATTCCTTAATCTAGGTATGACTACATCAGAAATATAAAAATTAAAAAAAATCAACAGCTCTTCCTGAAAAGTAACAGACACAATCTCTGACCTACTAATAGATGCAAGCCAATGGGAAAAGACTCAAGACTTACAACGTTTTCCTTTTGAACTCGTTCCACATTATTCAGAACTTTGTTGGAAAAAAATGATAGTATAGAAGTGAACTAACGAAAAAATTTGTAATATATAACATAGCAAAACTCCAAGAAAACTAATCAAACACTAAACCTTCTACCAAAAACAAAAAATACATAATTAAAAAATCTCCAGTGTGCCTACTCAATTGTAACTAAAAATTACCTTTTACATAAATTGTGGTTCTCCATACAGAGGAAAATAAGAAAAACCTTAGCCAATCATTAAGTATTCTCAACTTACATGATTAAACATATTTAAGATTACAAAAACTTAACCAATTATGTCAATAAATAGAAGGCAACTCACCTTCAAATATGATCAATTAGAAGTAAAAAATATATACATCACATAGTATAAAACTGTCTTAAAATCAATCAACAAGAAAAATTGTTTATAAGAAAAATGCTTCCAACATCAGATTAAAAAGACAAATAAGACAAATTTTCCACATCAGGAGTATGTACAAAGTTCGGTGAAAAGTGCAATATCTCAATAGTAACATAATCTTTTTCTTCTTTTCTTCATTGGCATTTAACCTTTTATTTCTGGCGACGGATATTAGTCGCCTCTTGGGCGCTTCCAGGTTGGCGGAAACTTAGAAACTACGCAGCTAGTTCAGGCGGCCCTAAACATGCCAAGGATGGCTCTGATTTGCTAGCTGCAGGTCATGAGGTCTGCAACCACCTCCATAACGTTGATAGCGTTTTCGGTTGCCGCTATTTCTTATATAAATGCCAGAAACGTCTCGGGGTACAAGTTCTGAAACCACCTGGCGATAGTAGCCCACCCCTGATGGTCGGATTGTGGTGGAGGGTTCTGCGTCAGTCGCGGTGTTTGTTGAGGTTGTTCGGGAGTGAGGGCATCCCCTCGGGTTGTTGCTGCATAGCTGCGGCCTAAATTGGTTGCTGTTGCTCGGAGTCCTAATTTGAGAAAGGCAGGACATCCCCGAAAACTGGCTGGGTGTGCACCCTGGCAATTGGCGCACGTGGCTGGTCCTTCCCGGGGCTTCTTACAGTCTCCGGATTGATGTGAGTCCCCGCTTTTCGCGCACTAGGTTGCGACCTTCTTCTTGTTTTGCTGCTCCACCGTTGCAGTCAAGTCGAGGACGCCGCGGATTTGAAATATTTCTTTGCCCTTTTAGGCATCGGCCGTCTCTTCGGTCCTTTTCTCATCTTCCTGACCGTGCAGATGGGAACATCTCGATCGAGGAGCTCCTCCTCGGTGACGTTTTCTGAGACTCCACGCATTACTGCGCGAAGAGGCTTGTCCGCCTTCAGCAAATATAAGTGGCGTTGGATCTTGGCTTCCTACAGGAAGCGAGTCAGACACTATAGTCCTAGGCGGTGAAGGTGACGATGATGATTCCATCCCTGATGTTTTTGGCCTTTACTAGACCAATGCGTTTCTCGCAGGATGATGGGCGGGACCTTTTCTCCCTGGAAAGCGTTCTCCAGGCGAGCTAGGATGCCAGGACGGAGGCTGGTGTTGGAGACAATTGGCATCTCAGCATCTTCTTCTTCGCGGTCGCTCAGGACCGCGAAGGTGTTGGCGGTAGCGGTCGAGAGCTTGGGCGAAAGTGAAAGTATCTTTACTCAAGCTCGACGGCGGCGTTTTCGGGCAGATTTGAAGCCTGCATGGTGCTCATCGGGTTTTCTCTGCGTTGCGGTGCCTCACTCTCCGTCAGAACAGGCGGAGGCGGTCGTGGAGCAGCAGTACAGATTGATGCGGCTGGAACGGTTGAGACGGCGAAAGCGACTGGTTCGGCTGAACGGCTGGGTGGCCTACCTTCCCGCTTTTTGAGTGTTCTTTCGAAAATCTTCGACATTCCCTCCTAGATCGTCTATGTAGTGGCACATCAGTTTCTTCCACATACTTTTCTGGTCCAGGTTTGAAATGAGGAGTTCTCGAACAAAGCTCCGGCACTTCAGCATCGCTGTCATTCATTCCATAATAATTGAAATCTGACTGGAACATCGCGGCGGTTAGCGCGCAAATTAACGGTGCACAAGGCAAGATACGTTCAACCACATGCACTGCTCCGTTCACAGATTACATATACTTGATAAATCACTTAAATGGGAGGATTAGCAATAAACGGTTTGGTGAGAAACTTGGCTAAAACTTGCCCCTGCGAAATTTATAGGGCGTTGCACTCAAAAAATTCATTGAATGTTGATTTTACAAACTATGCGAACACACTTGCTTAAACAAGGAAAGATATGTTTACCTAATGTGAGCATAATTGTTACAGCGTTAACTAATCGCCATTGTAGTTATAATGTTGTATCAGATACTTTTGTGCGTGGAATTTCAGTGTTTTTATGTCATATAGGTTAATTAGTATATATATGGTAATATATAGAATTCGTAGATAAGTTGTATTATAGAATCGTCGTTTATAGATTTCTTTGTGTGTATTTGTTTTTGATTGCTTGGGTGTGTGTCTGTCTGTTTGTTGGAAGTAAAATACAAAAATACATGTCGTGTTCCTGGATGTAACGACAAGGAAAGCAAAAGACATCGCTTTCCAAAAGATGCAGAATTATGTAAACGTTGGGCCGAAAGTATTAAGCTTGTAAATTTTGAAAATTTTACATTGACTCAAATTAACAGGTCATTTTGTGTGCCATTTGTAGTAGTAGGTACCGCGAGAGGACTTAGGAGGGATGCTGTTCCTACGTTGCATTTGGAGTGTAAGCTATAAGACGATTGAATTATTATAATGAATAAGGTGATGTGTTATATTTTTAGTATTACCTGAAAATGATGGAGAAATTGAAGATACTGCTAAAAGAGTAGAAAGCAAAAGACGCCAGCCAAATTGAAAGTGAAGGTAATGGCAACAGTCATACTAAGTTGTTCATATAATACCATAAATTGTTCCTTGCTTTAAACACAAAATTATTCTCTGTAAGTTAACTTGTGATTGCTAACATTTGGCAGTTCATTTAATGTTATTTGTAAGATAAGATTGCATAGGATAATGTTAAAAGGACAAATGTACCATTATGCAAATAAGTTATTATTAAGAATGAATTTTAAATTTCATGAACGAGACATTAAGCATGTGACAAATGTTTATACAAAAAATATCAGTAATGCCATATGTATTATTTATATAAGCGTGTCCGTAGATAAATATTTCAACTATATTAATATGCACTGTTGGCAGATGTAAGCGATTCTATTCCGAGTACATCATGTCGAGTGTTACAATCCAAATGTCTTACTACAAAAATGAGCAAGTTTACACGATCAAGTGAAATATTTTTATTTAAATAGCATATCAATAGTTATAATTTGTCATAACTACTGAAATAATATATTATAAGTAGTTATGTATCGTGTAATTAGTTGTCAAGATTGCATTTGTAATATAAATGTATTGTTTTGTAGGAAAAAGAAAAATACCTGGAGATTTTAGAACAAGTGGGAGTACAATATCCATGTGACCTTACACCAAGGTGTAAGAAATTTTACAAGATTGTTGGTAAGCTAATTTACAACATTCCATCAAAAAAGAAGTTTCTCCCCAAAAATTGGACCCCTGCCAAGCGAGGTAACAGAGCTATTATAATAATAATGTTAGTTGGCATGATATACAGTTGGTATTCATATATGTAATATAAAATTATTTTAGTTATTAAAATGTCTTATATAAGGACAAAAAGACTGTATTGTTGGTTTTAGTAGTCCTCGTAATTTGAGAAGGCCTTGTCACATGAACCCTGCGGGAAATGCATGGTAGTGGAAATTATTGTAGACCAGTCTATTCACCTAAAAGGAGAGTCGCGTCTCAACGTTTTTGGATTTTTTTTAGTTTTCAAGGGATTAATAGAAATCACCGTGTCAAAATCTGCCTTTTTAAAGACAATATTGTATATTTTGTTTTGTACTGTTTTGGTAAGATAAAGTGCATTTTTGTCAAAATTAATTTCTTACTTCAAAATTAGATACTGTTTGTATTTAGCTAAACAGGCTCGGCTGGCAACGTTAACTGCAAATTTCTAACAAATAACATACTACAAAAACAATGTGAAACTACTTGCAGAGTCAGCGTCACTGGTTCACACGTTACGATACTGCTTGTTGCAAATAAGTTCATGGTTGCGCCAATTAGCTCCTACTACAGGGCCTTTACGAGTTACGGACATCTACATAAATTAGTGTAATATATATATATATATATATATATATATATTATATATATATATATATATATATATATATATATATATATCCATACCAAAATAATATTTTATATATATTTTTTGGGCACACATGTGGAATGACATATGTTAATCGTGTAGCAACTTTCGATGTAGCCTAATACAAAAATTTTACAAGTTTCAAATCTAATACTGATAACCACTACCAGCTGTATAACAGAGGGGTTTCAGTAACTGGTTGAAGCCATTTCTGTTCTAGAGGCAAGAGCACAGGACCATCTATGATGTTTTTAATAGATTAAATTTTTCTGCATAAAATTGCCATCGGTGCAAACAGAATTTTAACATCCCTCTGTGATACAAGTTTACTACTTGTTCATAAGTGCATCTCGCATGCGGGGCAAAACGCGTCAACTGCCCCAGCGCTACCGTAGGCTAGCGCGCGAGCGCCAAACACGACGTTTTCATTTCGTCGTCGCGGCGCGCGACGACATGCATCTTCGTGTTCATCGTTTAAATACTCGGGAAAAAGACAAAAAAAACCCTATTTTTTTATTAACTATATTTATGTAAAAATGTCTGATCTTTCGATCTAGATGGTCTAAAAAACTAAAAGACTAAAAATAATGGTACCATTGGAAAGCTGAGAAAAAAATACGTAAGACTGTGTGTTCAGATCATTTTTTTATTAACGTTTTGAGGCCGAAACGACGAGATGAAAACGTCGTGTTTGGCGCTCGCGCGGTAGCTTACGGTAGCGCTGGGGCAGTTGACGCGTTTTGCCCCATGTATTCGAACAATGCATTTATGGACATGTTACAAAAGTGCACCTTTCATCATTGTAACAACTCATTTGGATAACATGCTTCTATGAATGTTGGGTCGAATGATTAGACCTATAGCATAAACTTCCTATATCTGACATCTTCAGATTTGTTTTGTTGCGGCTGCTTATTATGAGATTATGAGAATTTACATCTTGGAACTGTAGTTACTTTTGAGTCTGTGATTGTGAATATGCTAAGAAAACTTCAGTTCAGGAGATGCACATAAAGAGAATAATTTATATAAAAAAAAATTGGTTACATAACTTTATATTTATAGTTTTTTCCCAAGTACCCCATATTTGTATGTTTATTCGTAAAATGTATTTAACCAAGTTCTACTTAGAATAACTATTTTAGCGTTTTCACACATTTGCTATTCAGGGATTATTCATTAAAATTTTTACGTATTAATAGTGAATTACCATATCATTTATGTATTATGTGTTAATTTATCATAACTGATTTATTGTAAATAATTACTAATAATTATAATAAAATATTTTTTTACATATGTGTATCGTATAGTCATTTTCTATACTTTGAAAGAAAGTGTAATCATTATTGCGCTGTTATCGGTGTTGGTATGGCAGTTTTCTATTTAATACGGATCAATTGGTATATTCCTTGGCTAAAACTTTCTCCTGCTTTCGTTGGGATCGCTGCTGGATTCTACATACATATTGAGATGGCAGTTTCTTATCTAGAATACGTAATCTGTGGCTCCGTTGCAACTGGCAACATAGTTGATGCGCGCGTATTTATATGGATATCCAGAGAAGCACCACCTAGCGTGTAATCAGTGTGACAAGTAGGGTCACAATGGAATGTAGCAACAAATAAAGATCAAGATCTATTACAAATTAGGAAAAACAGCGACAGAGATTCATGATATGTTAGTGCAAAACGGAAACCGTGAGCAAAAAATGTGTTTATGTCCAATTCAAAAATTTTCACGATAAAAAGAATACGTCTGAGAATATTGGGGTCAGCCATCAACAAGCAGAAGTTCAGGTATGATAGAGCGAGTGCGACAAATGCTGACCCGAGATCGGTGACTGACCACGATTGGCGACGAAAGAATTGAGCACTACCAACAATACGGTGCGCGCCATCGTTCGCAAAGACTTGGATATCTTAATATTTCTATACGTGATTTAATCGTCCATGTACAATCACATTGCTCGTTCAAGGAAAATCTTAGGTCGGTGCTCTTTCCAATATATTCCCTTCTATTTGAATTACTCAATCTACATTCATATTTCTGCTAACAATCATTATTTTTGTATTGTGGGCTGGGCCTGATTAAAGAGGAAGCCAAAAGTTCCTTTTGGTGAAAACAAAGATGTAGAAGAGAGTCTTTCGTGATAGAAACATTGCAATTTTCTGAAGCTCAACTTAGTACGAAAGAGAACAATCTATACAGAAATACTTAAGGATTTCAGATTTCTACGGGAATTGTTTAAATGGAAAGTGATAGAATACGGCAGAGGGCCGTATTATTGAAAAAGTAAGCTTCGGATTTAAATAAAACATTCCCTGGGGAATGTGTGATAGCATTTCAATCAATTAAAGTGTTTTCAAAGAAGATAAGAATACCAAAGCAAAAACACAATTAGAACCACAAAAACTTCTTTTTTATTTCCTATTCTGTTCTTCAAAAAGTGAAAAACTTTTTCAGATCAACGTTAAAATAAGAAAAAATGGCGGGCCTTGCACTTTTATTTATGGAGAATGAGTTTCTACAGACTCTTTCTTTCGATGATATAGTCTAGAGCTTTGTTAATTCTAGTCAGAAAAAATATTTTTTGAACAAAAGTTTTTAAATCAAATAATCATTTGTGTTTATTTTTCTTCATTGTATTAAAATGTATGTATGTAACGAAAATTAAAAATCAAATAAATGTTTTGTATAAACAATTAAGAAAAGAAAGGGGAAAAAATATGGAGGAAATGAAGCAATTAGCACAACCCAGAAAGGAATGGAAAAATGGGTGAAAGAAACTAAAGAAAACTAACCCGACTCCGACACTCGAGAGGGTAATATGGGAGGAGAGAAAGAAGAAGAAGAAGAAGTATAAACAATCAGCTTCTTTGTACTTTTTTCATAACGATAATTTTGATATAATGCCGGTGAAAATATATTTAAGAGTAAAGCAAACAGTCATAAAAATCAAAAAATTCGTTGAGTGATGGCCATTTTGTGTATTTGGGTATCATTTTCAAGCATAATCAAAACGATATTCTGAACTGAACGTTGATTATTTATGAGTTTAATTAAAATTAAAGACTAGAAATTGTCGTTTCATTAAATTATCAATAAGGATTTGACATGCCGTTATACCAATTTCTAAAACGTAACCTTTGTATACCGTAGGCTCTAGATTATAGTGGACCTATCCTATTACGACCCCAAAAACCCTTCGTGGCCTATTACGGGGAACTATTTTTATATTGTAGTGATAGAGATTATCGAAATTAATGCTAGATCCCGAAACCGTTGAATCTGAGACAATTTTGAATTATCCTAAATCATTAAATTAATCAAAACATAGAAGAGAAACCCACTCCTTCATGCTGCCACCGAATTCTGGAATTCCAAAGTTTAACTACGATGCTTATTTCTATCGGTTCTGCTAAGGACTTGCGACTGTCGGCCAACCGTTGCAATACACGTCGTTATTCAACTAGGAAATCTGAAATGTCATACTAACAAAAAACAAATACTGCCTAATTTTAAATCATAACTTTAGAAATGTTCAATGTTTAATATTCAACACATGTCGATGTGATAATCAAATTCGTCCAAGATGCGTTATTGCATTTTCCCGTTGACGGACCTGAATACAGCGTTAATGCGGTCTCGGAGTTCATGCAATTTTGTTGGCAATAGTGGCACGTAGATTCTTTAACATTCCCCCTTCATCAAAAAATAAAAATAAAACACAAGACGTTAGGTCGAAAAACCTGGACTGTAGAGGGAGTTGGAATGTATTTCGAGCGTAACCCATAAATATCAACAAACTACATAAACCGCAAACTTGGTGTTCCACAGCTCGAAACACACCCAAACTCGCTTCGCAGACCAAATCTTCTGACCTAACGCCTTGTGATTTCTTTTTTGGGGACATGCTAAAAATTGTTTATGTGCTACCATTGCTAACATTGGATGATCTATGAAACCTCATTACTGCTGCACTCAGATCCGTCAACGGAAAAATGCTGCAACGCGTCTTGGACGAAGCGTATAGATGTGTCATATGACAAGAAGGTTACATTTCCTTTAAACCTTGCTTTTTCACTTAAGAATAGATTCAGCTGCTATCTCATCACTGGTAGGTTATAGGATTGAATCTGTAACTTCTATCCTCTTCTATGTGGCACGCTGCCTTGATCGTAGCCTCTAGATTTTTTTTAAATCCAAGTAAACTGGCATTCAACATTTTAGCAGATACACTTAATTCTGCTATAGCATAAAACGTCTTACTTACTGATGTTCAAACTGGTGTTTTTTTGTGCAAATTTCAAATAAGCAGAAAACTCTTTTTTATGAAATGAGGCCAAATCCTTGTTGCGTCTGAAAATTTGGTTCAAGACAATTACACATGAAACAGAATGTCTGGCATACAACTACCACGAGGGGCAGTACAATCACCAATCCTTTTACTGAAATTTTGCACCATATTTTGACACATTTCCGACGCAATCTGGACAATTCAGACTCAAATGTTGTCTTTCAATGCTTTTGTTTGTGGTTTGTTGCTATAGACAAGTTTTTCAGGTAGCTCCACAGAAAATAGTACAACGGTATTAATCGCAACCGGTCCGATGTTTGAAATTAATCACACGATTTTCAAATTTTGATTTCAATAAATCGTTTATTTCCAAAGCCGTGTGACGTCTTGTTAAAACCAAAAGTTATTCAGTTGGAAATCACGCAATTCGGGCCACACAGTTTTCAATCATGCTGCGATAACGAATTCCGGTTGTTACTAGTGAATTTTGTTAATTATATGTATAAAAAAAATTATGAGTGCTGCTGTCACACAGGTCAAAGGTCAAATCGTTCGTGCCTTTCCGTGCCGACCCGAGTGCCTCCGAAGGACAAATTTCGGTCCGGCGGCAGGCGCGACCGAGGTAATATATTTCCGGAACCGCAAGCGATGGAAAATTTTCGTTTGAGAGCGGGTAATAAAGCACTTATATATAAAAAAAATTATGAGTGCTGTCACACAGGTCAAAGGTCAAAGTTCAACTCTAACTGGGTATACGTAAATGCGTTGTCATGGCAACGGCGTACGTCAATTATGTCAAACAGAGCTTTTTAATCGTGTTTTTATTATTTTTAAAAACTACTATGCGAAGGGGCTCAAGCATGTCGGAGTTGGACAAGCTCTCCGGGGGGGGCGCTGTCAGACCTCGTCGTCTTAAAAAAAATACGACCCAATTATAACACCCGACCAAAAGCCAGAGCTTCACTTTTTTCGGATGTTGTTCTGTCTGATAAATGATTTGAAGATATTCGGAACCCCAATTCGGCAATTTCGCTTGTTAACGAAACTATTAAGTTGAAAAAGTGCTTCATTATTTAAGATTATGTGCATGAAAAAATCAGCACTTTCATTCAACCGTCCAAACATCCTGGAAACGAATTGACGACGAGAAGCATGATCAGTTGCCTTTAGATGTTGCCTTAACATAAGCTTATAAGCGTGTAAATGAAGATCTTTCGTCAAAATGTTGTAGAGTGTTGTAAGACAAATTTAATTGATGAGCGCGACGATGAGTCGATGTGGTTGAATTTTGCTCAACATTTTTTCATCACATTACGAACATGTGGATGTTTGGATAAAGGCAATAGAGTATAATTTCTCTCGAGATTAACCACAACATGACGAATTGCACTTTCTTTAGGACAATTATGAATACCAAAATAATCACGTAATTTACGGAATATTTCTGCAGCGGATTAATTATTTTTGTAATAAGTTTTAACAATTAATAAACGTTCTTCTCGCATGTATCAGCTTGACATATGTCAGATATAAGAGTTACGACTTGTCAATATTAGAACATAAAAAATAAACACCTGTTCGAATGTTTTTTCCCTTTATACGCGTTTTCTGTCTCGTGGTACAAAAACATTCCTTAAACCCTGATCATCCCTAATGTTCAGTTCGTCGTAATTATAAATGAGAGAAGAAATTGGTTAAATCATCACGAATATTAAAAAACTTGGTACCATCTGATGACTGTCTTTTTTCTTCTTCCCGTGTCTTATTCTTCGAGAACGTTCGTTATCACGTTAGTTCATTTTATTTTATCAGTCCCGATCAGTATGACTACCACCACTGTTGTAGATTCTTCAAAATGTTCAAGACCTTCCTAGGCTTTTTTTACCCCCGATTTTAGATTCCATAATCAATTTAATGAGCTCATATTTTGACCTCTTGCCTGTTTGTTCGATGCAGTCTAATTTTCTCTTCTTCGCCATATCTAGAAGCTTTTTGTTTTTCCCATTTTGCGCAGTACTTCTGTGTTTGTTATCTGTTACATACACGAGATCTTTCACGTTCTTCTATAACACTGCATCTCAAAGAGCAATGCCAAAAATACGTAATTTATATTTCTATGTTTAGTTTACTGTTACATACAATGTATTTCATTTTGTCGAAATCAGTTCTTGTTATTTCTATCCATCTATCCTGAATTCAAGAAGCAGCTTAGGTAGACTACATGTAGTATTCTTACCAATATATTCACTTCCGTTTTAATTGCTCCATTTACATAATGTTCATGCTAACGATCATTACCTTTGTTTTATTGGTATTGATCCTCATCCCACATCTCTTATACTCCTTCATAACACTATTGCACATAAATGAAAAAGTCCACTAATAGATCTAAATGTTTTTCCGGTATCAATTTGAGGATTACTTACGTATTTCGTCTGCATTGTTTAATAAGCTTTTGTAATCTCTTATTTACTTACCACACTTGTTCCCGTTATGTATATGTTGTCTCTTTCGTTCTCGTCTTCTACAGGGTGACGCCAAATAACTGTTATTAACAGAAGAAATTCAATAGATGGTTACAATATGTTTTGTCATCATTTTATTAGTACATGTCTTGTGATCCCAAACAATATTATTTTTATTCGATAAGCCCCGTTTGTTTTTACGCGTTTTCCATAATATAGTTGCGACATGCATGTCTTCAATAGGTATTCAGTGAAAGACTTGAATATATATTTCTTAGACTCCGTCAAATGTGAAATTTTCTTATTATTTAATAAACCCCTCCTGTTCCATTATAAAATCTATTGGATTTAGGTCGGGGGGAAAGAGGATGACTATAGCGTTCATGGTACATAATGTTTCACACACTTCTTAAAAAGGTTTTGTTGGGTGGACGGGAACAAAATCCTCGGTTTTGAAACCGAGCAACATTCTTTGTGTTGGATGGGAATCTTTAATACGCTGAATTATTTTTTTAATTTCTTCTTTACTTACCACTTGTTTCCATTATGTATGTGCTGCCTCTTCTGTCTTCGTCTTGAAAAAGTTCTTCTATATACTCTCGCAATCCGTGTATTTTGTCCTCGATACCTATCTGTCTGTTATAATTTAAAGATTTTATTTCTTGTAAACTGTAGCCTCTTTAACTCTTTTGTGTAAATTAAGACCGTCATAATATTCTTCTAACTTTTCGATTTACACAAATTTCTCTAACAATCATATATTTATGACTTCAATAATTTCCTTTTGATAGTTCCATTTAATATTCGTTATTTTCGATCTTTTCTGTTCTTCGTATTTTTTCTCCTGGCATCAAATCTTTAAGTTCATATGTTATCCATTTTCAACATCTCGAGTCAACTTTTAGCTTGTTCGTCATTTTCTTTATGATAGTTTCTGTTTCTTTCCATTTTGTTTACGTTGGTTTGTATTTACGTCTACTTTCGTATATATTTCTTCTGTTATTCCTTGTAGTAATTATTCATTTTTTGCCTTTTCCAAATCGATTTAGCTTCTTGTGCCTTACGTCTCTTTAACTTCAATTGCATGATCGAGAGCAAGAGGTTATCATCGATTGAAACACCCGCTCCAGGATATGTTTTTCTAAACATTATTGAGTTAGGAAACGATTTATTTGTGAAAACGTAATCGAGTTGGTTTCTTATTATGATTCCTTCTCCAGTAGCTTTATAAGTGTTTTTTATAGTTAGATTAAAGTTTTTACAGAACTATATGAGCCTAGACCATATACTTCCACCATGTCTTCGTCTCTACCTCTTCTTATCTTGGCGTTTGAGCCTCTTAATATATAATTTTTATTTCCTCCTTTTTAGTTTCTTTTAGTTACCGTGTTTATTTCGTAATAAAAGACTTCTTTTTCTTCTTCTAAGCTGATTGAAGTCGGTGCATTAATCTGGATATTTATATTACATGTAACATTGCCATGCTATCGGATATTGACAGGAATGCCTTAACAGATTTCTTCATTATATTTTTTCACAGCGAGTTTTATTTTGTGGAAAGCTGTCTCCCGATAGTAAAAGATATGCTTGTTTATTTTGATCTTCCGTTGTTTCATTATACAACTTCTCTGTAACCAAGTATACCTATATTAAGTCTTTATATTTCTTGAGTTAGATTATCAGATTTTCCTGTTTGATACAAAGTTCTTACGATGAGTAGTTTTATAGTCTAATTCTGCAAGCAAGGATTTCGCTGGCTAACGACCTACAAGAGTCTGCTGCCTAATTTTAAAAGTCCTCCTGTCGAATTACGGATTTCGAATTCCATTATCAGAAAGAAATACTTTTCTTAATTGACTATCGTAATTGTACTTGCAATATCGATAAGGATCTGCAATGCAGTGGTTTCCCGTTGCCTACTGCATCTTCATCCGTCTTCAGGAACGATAACCCAAGGACAAATGAGTTATGATCTACGACTTTTAATATATACGGCCAGACGGTTGGAAAGGCCATTTCTCATAAAAAAAGGCTTCTACGAAATCGTAACCTGGTCCATTCTTCAACTGTTTTTCGATTCTGCCTTCTTGTTGGCGAATTTTTTTACTACATTCTTAATGCCAAACACTTTGTCAAGAGGAGTCCACAGTCTGCTACTACACCCAAATTTGGGCGAACAGATTTTCTTATTCTAAAAACAACAGTAAAATGAGTTACACTTCCCCGGTATTCTTTGGGAAGCTTGCACAAGAGTTTTCGTTTAATTTTGTATCCCCCGAAGCCGTTTTTTGTGACAACCTGTCCATTTTGTATCTCATCAAGAGCGCGTTGCAGCTGTTCTTCAGTAAATTGTTTGTAAGGTCAGCCACAAGATTTTTGCTTATAAAGTCTAAACATATTTATAACATAACGTAAGCACGAAAAAACTAATCTTAGGAAACAGCTGATGTCAAAGTAGATCCGGTTTATGGTATTTTTTAATAGCTGCACAATATTCCTGAGTTCATACCTGTACCTACGTTAAATAGTTAAATGGTGATGGAAATAAACAGATGCAGACGTCACGTAGCTTTGTCAACATACCCCATCGAAACAGTCGACTCCGTACGTGTTATTCTCATTGAATGTCAGTTTGACAAATTCCGTCATTGGGGTTATATCCTGCTTCAATATGAAGAATCGGCTGAGGCTCATCGAATTTTCAATTACTTATGAAACCGCTATTAGTGAAGAACATGTCGGTGGTTTCAACGCTTCAAACGGTGATTTTGACATCGAAACTCCGGCATCAGAGGAAGATAAGGTTTTCAAAGATGCAGAATTAGAGACATTACTTCATAAATAATTGTGTCAAACGCAAGAACAATTGGTAGGATCATTTCAAACGCTGGAATTGCAGGAATTGTTGCCACTGACACGATGCGATATTAAACGGCGTTTGTTATTATTAATCAGCTGTTGACAAACTTTCTGCATCGCCATTGTGACTGAGGACATAATGGTTTTATGCAGTAAAATAATGGGGACTTTCCGGTCATGCTACCACGTCGAGGGCCAAACCGAATATTCACAGCTCCAAAGTCATGCTCTGTATTTGGTGGGACCAGCTCTGCATAGTGTATTACGAGCTGCTGAAACCGTCTGAAACTGCATCGAAAGCAGTTAATGCGTTTCAACCGAGCATTGAAAGACAAACGGCCGCAATACAACAAGAGACACGATAAAGTAATTTTGCAGCATGGCAATGCTCGCGAAGTCGGTCAAAACAACTTGGAAACGTTGAAATGGGAAGTCCTACCCCACTCGCCGCATTCTCCATACATTGCTACCTCTGATTATCACTTGTTTTGATCAATGGCACACGTACTGGCTGACCAGCACTTACGTTCTCTTATGAAGAAGTCAAAAATTGGATCGATACGTAAATCGCCTCAAAAGATGAGCAGATTTTTCGACGCGGGATTCGTACGCCGTCCGAAAGATGGACGAACGTAATGGCTAGCAATGGACAACATTTTGAAACGTAAATGTATAATCAGTTTTTTACAATAAAGCCTCGAATGTAGGAAAAAAACGGCGGGAGCAAAGTTGTACACCATATTTAACCCGTATAAAAAGCAAAACTATAATTTCAAAAGACGATTGTATTACAAATATTGTAACTTCAAAGACTTATTTTTCCCCATTTTTGTCTGTATTATATTCCAGATATAACGAGCCAAAGACTCTGGTTCCTCCCAGTGCATTGTAACCAAATTACTATGAACTTAATATCTCACTAGTTATTTTTTTAATAAACAAATTTGTCATTATAATTATCCGATTCAATATTTTTATGTATTTTAAATTTCATATAAATTAAGCAAATACTTAACACCTACAATAACATATTAATAATGTTACTTTTGAAAGCTATGTTCCCGTCTAAAAGATTTCATGGCACCAGCGTGCCACTTCTTTTTGAAGGACTACCTGAAATCCACAAACACTTGACATGTTACCAATGAAATTGATCAGAACATGCACGAAATTGTATTCGAAAATGAGAAAAGCTCTACGATTTCTATCCCTCGGCGATTTTCTATTGATTTGTAAATGTTGACACAACGACAATTATAACAACCAAGGAATATCACTCTTTTCATGTTGCTATAGATGTACAAGATTTTCTTAATTCCTATTGCATGCAATTGAGCTGGTCACAATGCACCCAGAATTAATAGTGTGGCATTCCACACAATGTGTCTTCCGAAAAGTTACGTTGTTAAGTTGGGAGCCCTACACCTGGAACTCTCTGATCACCGGTTGTTTTGGAAATAACGCTCGATCGGCTCAAAAACAGATGAACCCCCAAAATTTATTTTTGCCTTCAAAGCATTTTCGACCCAAATTGCAAATTTGTCAAGGTCAACAATGACCGCATTTAAGCCAACAAGTTGTTTAAGTAATCCACCCAAGACACAAATTTCATCCTGGTTTATTACATAGTTTTCAGAACTTAAAATGAGATGAAATAGAAATCTTTAAAAAAAATTATGCATATTTATATTTCGCTCTATTTGATGCCCTATTAAAATTTTATCATTGTTCACTCTGTATACTAAATTAAAATTTAAATCTCCCCCTCCCTTTCAAAAATTTAAACCCCGCGTTTATGATTGGTCGCTGTCGTTCATTTTTCTTAGCTCCACTATTTTTATATTTTTTCCACTTAACAGGCTTCATCTGTTTTATTATTATATTACAAGTTAGCGAGGATAGAGAAAAAAGGGCCAACGTAATCTATTTAATTATTTTCTTGAAGATATAAGTTGCTTCGCCGATATTAAATTTTTTCGATAAAAATTTGATAAGAAAATGCGTTTTCGTCGTTGGAAAAAAATTCCTTCAAGCCATTAAGCAGCTTGCTTCGACTCCAAGACACCGGAATGACATCAATTTGAAGACAATTCCCAGGACAGAAACACACTCGCGAAATCGGCGGAGCCTACCGCAACAGCGTAAAAAAAGGTCCAGACGCAGCCTCCGAGCGAGAACAAGGGGCCCTTGATCGATACGCGGCATGTGATTCCGAAGCGGACCGGGGCAGACCCGATGTCTTTCCGGCTGCCGCACGGGCCCTGCATACTAAGCAACCCTCCCGCTGTATCAAAGAAAGGCGGCTACATTTTGCATGCGATCGATAGCGCGGTGCACGGTCATGCGGGCGCCCTGCGCCTGGCAGCCGTCTTTTTGCGGCAACAAAACGACAAGGTGCGCAATTAGCGCGCCTATCACGGCGAATCCCTGACCTAGTGGGCATACATTGTCCGCTGTGCCGCCGATTTGAGGTTAACTAACCGAAATAACATTAAAGACTCACCCGAGATCTGTTCGCAGCTGTGGGGGCCTTTTGAAAACGAAAAGGGGCGAGGCCGGCCGTCCCAATTCAGAACGAGATTTGAATTTTGCGTAAACAAATAAACACGTATTGTTGCTTGCTGCCAACCGCGCCACCAATTGCAAACAAATGTTACTACTTGCGACTTCATATTGGATAAGGAGGGGATAAACAGGCGGTAAATTTAAACTCACTTTATCACAAGTTTTATTTTCAAAAATCGCTTCTCATATCATTATTATTATTACACAAGAATATACAGCTTCGATAATAAATAATTACAACTAATGCAGGGAATGGTTTTATAAACAAGATCGAATTTTGTACAAAAATACATACATACAACAAAGGAAAACAATAATGAAAACAACAAATAATATTAAAATTGGCAGTACAAATAGTTTCAGTTAATAGCCGTTTAGTTAACTGCGATACGCTGCTATTTATGTGGCGTGCTGGATTTAGAGTTGGCTGAAAAAATAATTGTCATAAATATTCGCCCGGACATGATTTCCCAATGTTAATTGTGCAAAATGGTAGGGGGTGTGATGTTAATGAAGTAATCTATTCTATGCAGAGCTACAGCATTATAAAGTGGTTCGTATTTACATTGCTATTGCAGCACCTGAAAGGCTTGAGGAGTTTGGAAACAAGGCCAGTGACCAAAGTAAGCATAGCTGTTATTTACATAAAGCAACGCCACAGCGATTCAACACCAAATCTACACCCCATACCTGTCTTTGAATGTCCGTACTCGCTCAAGAAATTTGCAAACATATCATCCAACAAATTATAAGAACCTGGCAAAAAACGGTGTCTTACACAAGTTTAATCTAGAACTTAAATTTAAATTACCTGACTGCTGAGACGAACAGTTACTTTTCAATTTGTTAGAATTTTGTTGAGCGTAATTGTTATTAGAATTCTGAAAAATTTAACATCTGTAATAATAAGAGTGGCATCTTAAGGTACTTGATAAGAGTTGGGCACGAATTGCAAGTTTTATGTACAAGCTTATATTTTAAAGAAATCATTCTTATTGTTAAGAGTGCCTTTGAATTTACAACTAAAAAGTACTCGCACGCATTAAAATACACATAAAATATTAACGCAAGTTTTCACACCTTGCCCAACTCCTTCTTAGCCTAGTACAAATTTACCTGCAAATATCTTTCACTGGTTGCAGAACTACTTTTAGTACTCAAATGATTATGCTTAGTTATACTGAAAGCAGAAATTACAATAAGAACAGGAAAACAGAGCATTAACGTCAGCTGCACCTATTCTGGCCTCCTTTAGGTGGCGATGTGGTCTGATTGGCTCTAATCATATGATAATCGGGAATAAAATGTTTCTGGAAGGCGTCCTGGAAGCTGCTACTTCGATGTTGTGTCAAGTTCGGAGGGTGTGGCATGCTGTTGGTGTCGTGGGAGGAATAGCTTTTATTGTACGCTATAACTGACACAGGAGAACTCCGTTTCACCTCATCACTTGACTTAACAGGCGAGGACATGTTGTGAAGCACTTTCAAGTTTTGCATCACCTTTTGAATATCATCACTTTCATATGATGTGCAAGGGCCCGACTTCTTCAGAGCAGATTCACCTGGATTGCTGGTGTAGGCAGTGTTGTTGGAACTTTTAGGGATACCGCTGCTTTGGCTATACCTATTCAAATCACTTAAAGAGTCTGCTATAATCTGTGTTAAAGCTGATGAACCGGTTATTTCCTCCTGAGGCTTTAACCGCAGGTGCTCCACCACATCCTTCTTAGGCTTAGGCAATTTATCTGTGAAATCATATAAGTATTTGGGCTTGTTTTTGGGTCCAGGTTTCTTCCGCACCTCGGGGTCTCAGTGAGATCAATGATTTGGCAGTGAGTGCTAGAATTCTCCTTCGGGGGTTCATGCTTTATCACGTTGACATGTGATGATAAATTCTCCGGTTCCTCCTCTTTCACAGCTTTCTCTTCAATTACTATTGTTTCTGGTTCAGGTGGTTTGCTAGGCTCTCGACTGATAGTGCTTGTACTGGTGTATTTCCCACTAGTCACATCAGGCACAGAAGTCTTTACAATATCGATACCTGGCAGTGTTTTGCTGGGCTTGCTTATACTACAATTATCACTAGTAACCTTACTGATTATCGTTTCAGAGAGGTTGAGTGGCTTCGGCTTAGCCTTGAGTTCACTGCTTGCAACCTTGTGGACGTTCGTATTGACGGGCGTGATTGTTAGCGAAGAAGTACAACTTAAGGAAATGCTGGGCGTTGGAGGGAGTGATCCCGCAGGCACTATGTTCAAATCCGGAGTAATCGAGATAACCTTCTTGGCAACCTCAGGAGAAGCCTTTCGGATATCCTGCGCGACATTGCAATATTTTAGCAAAGTATTCATGGACATCCAGCCATCAGGCCATATCACATGCATCTCAGCCTTAATAAACTCTGTTAAGTGCTTTTCCAGAGACTCTTTCTGCTTCCCTTCATTGATGTAGCATTTTTTCCTTAGTATTATGATGTCCTTAACAAGTTTCCTGCAATAAAATTTAGTTTAGCTTAGAAAAATAATTGTACAGATTAGAGCAAAAAATAAGTGTGCTTTGGTCATTTTACATTTTTATTGTAGCCAAAAAAGGCTAATAAAAAATGCATGTGTCAAATTAATTGATGCTCATTAAATCCTATCAAACAACACGAATTTCTTCGAGTGCAATTCTCGTCTTGGCTGGAGCTGTGTCTGTCCACCTTCTTTATCTACGACTTTTTAAACTTTATAGTGGCATATAAGTATCATGTTTCATCTCCTATCACAAGAGAATTTTGTAAAACTAACAAATGGACCTAACTAGTAATCCCCACTACATTTATTGCATTTGTTTGATAGATTTTACATAAAGTTACCAAAACTACTTTTGCAGCAACCTATTATTTGACACACTAATTACTACTTCATATTTTCTTAAGTATCCAGTTAATATTTTTGGAACACAATACACTTCTCAATATCTAAGGTATTTACCTGTGTGTACAGGTCGTAACAGTAACCACACATCAAGTGTAATAAAAAACAAAGCTTCATATCCAAAATGGTAGATTCTATAATCTATGTAACCAAACTTCTTCTTCGTCTCAGAGTACACCTTGTTTTACAGAAAAGCACCCCTTATTTGTCCCATTTAATGAAGAAATATTTACAGACAACACAGTAGATATGTAATTCACGGTTATTTTAAAAAATAAATGCCATTATTATTATTAATAGTACGAGGTCTGGCAGCGCCCCCCGGAGAGCTTGTCCAACTCCGACATGCTTGAGCCCCTTCGCATAGTAGTTTTTAAAAATAAATAAAAACACCATTAAAAAGCTCTGTTTGACATAATTGGCGTACGCCGTTGCCATGACAACGCATTTACGTAAACCCAGTTAGAGTTGAACTTTGACCTTTGACCTTTGACCTGTGTGACAGCACTCATAATTTATTTTATGTATAAGTGCTTTATTACCCCCTCTCAAACGAAAATTTTCCATCGCTTGCGGTTCCGGAAATATATTACCTCGGTCGCGCCTGTCGCCGGACCGAAATTTGTCCTTAGGAGGCGCTCGGGTCGGCCCGGAAAGGCACGAACGATTTGACCTTTGACCTGTGTGACAGCAGCAGCAGCAGCAGCAGCACTCATAATTTTTTTTATATATATAATTTATACACTGACCTTATATTAATACAAGTATTTCTAAAATTTTTGTTGTAACGCATCTACTCATATATTTTATTGTTAATTAAATTTGCTTAGGTTCTAATAACTAAGTTTCATTTTTAAATTGGAAAAGATTACATCCAATATTTAAAAGACAGCAAGCTAATCCTTAAAAATAAACAAAACTGCTGGTTTAAATATTGATAGTAATCGTAACATTCTATTAACAATAAGTCCCAATACATAAACTCCACCAAATCCAGTACAAAAAATAATTCTAGGTAGAAATCACTTTTGATATGCTTAGTAGAATTATTAAACTTGCTGTAGTGTTGAGGTAGATAAAGTATGCCCCTCGTTCCAGCTTAAAACATGATCTGGCCATATGCTACAATTTAATCATGACAATTGAGGATATTATTCACTTAATAAGTAGTTAATCGATTATTAGGTTTTAGCAGAACATTCACAATAATTATGTCAAACGATAAAAATTAATAAAAAACTAAGACACAAATTAAATTTTTCATGCAAATATCTCAGTAATTTCATATACCAGCCAAAAGGATTATAAAATTATCAAATTAGTTCCATTGTAAGATGCTCTACATCAGAGGTTCCCAAACTTTTTTTTCTCATAGACCACTTTGAAAGTTTTGCTGGTTCCGGTGGACCCCATGCAGCTACATTTCTACCATATTCCCAAAACTCGAAAAAAATGTGAAGATTAGATCTAACTATGGAAATTTTCGTTACGGCTGAGTTATTGGTTATTAATTAATTGATTGTGCTGTGAGTGGATCTCAAAAAAGTAAAGTTAGCCAATCAAAAAAGTTATTCCATCCAACTTTACATATTACATTGTAATGTGATAACAGCCATAATATAATTAAAATAAAACTTCTACAATGACAATCACAAAATAGTCATAATTTTAGTGGGAGGGATGTACTTGATGGATTGACAGCAAATTATCAATATTTGGCTTCAGTTTTGTTAGGAATAACCGCAAATCTCCCCGTTCTGTGATATTCAATCTGCTCCTTTTTTTTGTTAAAAGGTTTGTAACGGCACTAAAACTTTTCTCGACAAAATATGACGAAGGAAACGCTATCAAAAGCTTTCTCGCAATTCCCCACAGTCCAGGATATTTTTCGGGTATTTCTGCCTGCAGCCAAAATGTTTGATACCCTCTTTTAAATTTCACTTTCAGTTCGTCATTAGTGCTAAGCTCGAGTAGCTCCTCTTGTAATATCACATTCTCCACTTCCGTTTCATCAAGTGGATTTATGATCCATGGTGGTATTTCCATCGTCAGAATATCTTCAAATCTGATTTTAAAGTCATCATGCAGGGCAATTAAATGTTGAACGTATGTGTGAATATCCTCATCAAGGCATTCTACCTGTGACAAGTTTGAAAACTGGGAAAATTCGCGCCGACTAATATTTTTCTTCATAAATTTCAATTTTCCAAGAAAAGCTGAAATTACACCCTTTGTTTTTATTAAATTGAGGCTGTCCCCTTGTAATTGTAAGTTAATGTCATTATATTTTTTGAACAAATCTGTCAAATACGCGATGTCTGCTTTCAAATTGATCAGGTTTTCTTTTAAATCTGGATCTTTACTTTCCAGAAACTCTAAAACTGATTAAAAAAAAATCTTGTTAAACTTGCGCCTTTCGACAACCAGCGTACTTCAGTATGTAAGAGCAATCGTTGGAAGTCTTCATCATTTTCATCGCACAATTGTGCAAATAAACGCGTATTCAATGCATTGCTTCTTATTTTGTTAACTGCATTAATCACAAATTGAAGCGATTGGTGCAATTTAGCACTCAAATTTTTCGCTACTAGGTGTTGTCGGTGGGTGACACACTGAATTGCAGTTACCTCTGGTATACTTCTTTTAAGATGGCTTATAAACCCACGACATCGCCCGGCCATGGCAGGAGTTGTTGCCACCGAAGTAACGTTTGTGAATGGAATCGATTTTTCCTTAAAAAAATTTCTTTAAATATTATCTGCCGACATTGATAGGTGAACTCAAGCCAACATTTTAGTTCTTCACTATCGAGACCAGATAAATTTTCGTGGACCCCCGCTTACGAATTGTGAACCCCCATTTTTTGTCACGCCAACGTAGACCCCCGTCGAGTCTCCCGTGGACCCCTGGGGGTCCACCTGGACCACTTTGGGAATCAATGCTCTACATAAACAGAGAGCATAAAGCAAAGCAGCAAACATTCTGTTTTGAATGGATGATGAAATGTGCGCTAAAATATTTTTTTATTATATCAGATTATTTCCAAGAAAAAAACATTCCATAAACATTTACTTGCAATATTGTAATATGTACCACATTATATAGCTAGAAGTATCCGAACACTCGTTAAATAAGTAGATTCAACTGTTAAGTCTATTGAAATGTCATAGAACAAGATAAAAGTGTAGGCAGTAGCTCATACACATGGGGTGCCATTGTTGCCCAAATCAATTGTAAATAGTATCATAAAATAAAAACTCTGAAATGTGAAACAGTCGCCAAAATGAAGTGGTAGGCCGCATAAATTTAATGATCGCAGCCGTTAAACTCTGAAAAGGTTAGTGTTGAAAAAGCGGATATCTTCAGTGACAATAATCACTCGTGATTTTCAAAATGTTTCTGGCGTCGTCGCCAACACCAGGACTGATCGTTGGGAGCTGAAAAGTCTGAGTTTCCACGATTATACAGCAGCTCACAAGCTCAACATGAGCATGATGAATGCTAAAAATCGCTTGCAATAATACTAAGCTCAACATCCTTGAGTGAACAACGGAAATAAGTTCTGTAGAGTGGTGAATATCGCTACACGATCTAGCAATCTGATAGACGTGTCTGGGTTTGGCGAATGTCATGAGAAATGTATTGTCCCAACTGCCAAGTTTTAGTAGTAAAGGCATTATGATTTGGACCTGTTTTTTGTAGTTAGGCCTGGGTGCCTTAGTTCTTGTAGCTGGACTGATAAATACTGAGATGTATCTTGATATTCTTTTCAAGAAAGATTTTTTCTTGTACCAAGAAAATAACTGTTCTGTCCACGTAGCAAAGATTATTCTACCACAGTTTGAAAAACTGAATTAGTCTTCACAGAACCCCAATTTTACTCCCATTGAATACCTCTAGAAAGAACTAGAATCCAGATTAGGCGCCAGACCAAATCGCCCATCTACAGTGGTTCGACTTATTGCAATTCTCAAAAGCCGGTAAAGTGTACAATGCATACTGAAACTGATGCTAAAGACATCCTATTAATACCACAACAGTTCAGATACTTTTAGCCATATAGTGTATATATTTAGTTAATAAAACTATGTAATAACCGACCATACTTGATGTCTAGAAAAAATTGGCACCGTGGCAGTAACCTATGTAAGTAACAAAATAGGAATCATGCTATAAACGTTGTGTAGACATGATGATTATGGCTTCTCACACTCATAGATAATGATAACATTTTACAAAGACAGATCATGACCTGACAAAATTGGTTTCATTCAACGCGATGGAGCTTCCAAAAGTACAAAAAACCATAATTCCCATGCAGATAGGCTATTTGAAATTAAGTGCTATAAGACAACCATATAGTAAAAGACCCTAGCTGAGTTCTTATAAAATTACAAGAGTACCCCGTAAGCCTGTAAAATGCTTTGTACTAACACCACGCTACAGAAAAGTTGCCTACACCACAGGCGAACCTAAGAAATATCATGTTTGGATTGATAATTAGTGCTACTGCATTTTGCTGACAAAGGAGTCGAATTTCTCTTTGTACAATGACTCAACGTAGGTACAACTGCTAATCCAAACATAAATTAAAATTTATGCCATTAAAATTAAAATACTCAAAGGATCCATCATGTAAAACTATTAATTTAGTCAAGATTAATTGAAATTCATGTAACTAAGGTTGTAATGTCATTACAGGGCTACTATTCTATAACCTCTAAGAGTTTAATTTAAATGTAAGTTTAAGTTTAATTCAAATTACAAACAAAATCATGTAATTAATGCCTATGGATGTGTGGATAAAACTCTTATGCCTTTTAGGAGTTACTATATATCTGGTGAAGTATACGCCAAAAATCATGTACTTGAAACATCTACGTTCCAAACGTATATTTATACTACGTTCAGAAAAAAGAAATAAAAATAGAAAAAATCCATACAAGCTATTGCCTATAATAATAATAGTGAGATTGAAGTGCTATATATAGGAACATGGCCTGCAAACTAAGGTTAAAGCTCTCATCTGTTCGCCCTCACTATCTGCAGTATTACTCTTTGTTTGAAATGAACGCACGTATTCAATTATTTATAGTGACTAAGTAAATAAATGCCAGGTGGTCGCACGATTAAGGAGCAGGTTGCAGCGCGGACGGACCCGGGTTCATTCCTGAAACTCTAATGCCTGGCGGATGACCTACTCAGTCACTAAAAATAATTGGGTACCTGCGTTCACTTCGAACAAGGAGTGGCGGTCGTCTAAAACACGGTGCTTGCCACATCGCCCCACATCAGAGATGATGCGTGACGACTGGTCAGAGAAAGCAAACATACGATAGCCTCAACCTTCTCAGTTCGTAGGCTGTGCTCCCGCTCGGGGCGTTGGAAAACCTTGCCATTATCAAGCAAATAAGCAATCAAATAGAAATATTACTTGAAAAAATGTTTAGTCGTGTGAACAAGTAAAAATATTTTATAAAAACCTTAGCTAATTAGTACTTTAAATAAAATAAGCGCCAAACACTAAAAATTCCTTTAAAATTAAAATAAATCCATTAGATTAAGTAACTAAGGATTCATTGAAGACTTTTCTGTTAATTCTTAAACAAACACCCCACTTAATTAAACTTTTGTCTTAGCTTACTAAGTTAATTTTTTCTTACATCGGTTTAAAAATGTTCTGATTTATGATTTATTCTTATTAGACTTATATCTTTCTACATACAGTTTCTTAACTTTTTTAACCTTTATACATCTTAGTTACAAGGTACAAAACCCAAGATAACTACATAAAATAATTTACACTCTGAGAACAATCCGCAAGCCATTAAATTTTCTCCATCACTGCAAATCATAACTTAATCTCCTAATCACATATGAGTGCATGGTTTGAATAAAAAAAAAAGTCTTAAAATTTTGAAAAAAAGAGATCCAAAAATATATAAATAGTAAAAATAAGGCCAAGCTCCTATCCAAGAACTTTCCTTAAAAATTGTAAGATCTAAACTAATGAAGGCCAAACCATTGGTTCAGGACAAATATAGAGTCCAACTAAACCGCTATAAAGACTTTTCCTTCTAAACCTAACCCGGCTCCTGATTTCTCATATATCTATTATCTACCCCACCATATTTGTTATTCAACTCAAATTTCTACATCATTTCTACACTGCTTTGTCCTAGTAATGATTTGCTAGTTTGTAACTTCGCTATTTTTTCCTTTGCTTACCTGATGTATTTTTACAGTGACATGGAAAAAATAAAAATAAAATAGTCGTGTCTTGTCAACATTTTATAATAAAATCATTTTACTTGTGATTCCATACTGTTTCTTAAATTTATGTGCACAGTGGAAGGACGCTTTGAATAGAAAAAGTTGCCATACAACTAAATGTTCTTCTTCTTCTTCTTTTTCTTCCTTCATTTTGTATAGGCTACTAGCCCGTTTCTAACCACACAACCTTGCAATACTAGAAGGCATGTTGAGCGTACCCTAGGCAGATGGTTAACCTAACCCATTAGAAAAGAATGTACTTCACGACTGATAAAGTATTTGTATGACGACTGGAGATCACTTGATGTTCGCCGTTGTTATTGACCCAGGAGTCAAAACCCAGGATTACTGTGCATCATTGTGATAGGTCAAGGTATATCTCGTGCTCTCATCTAAATATTCAAGTCATGAATATCAATACATTCTCCTACTAATTCTAATTTTTCAAAATTATTAGAAATGAGAAATTTCCTCAAAAGTCACTTCTTTAAAAATCATGTATTTTCTGTTGCCCACTATACAGTTGTTTCAAACGCTTTACAATGACACATGTGTGTTGCATTGTCTTCAAACTTGTTACTAGTATTGAAAACGCTAAAACTTCAGGCTTTTTTCGATCACCGATTGTTTCAATTTTACAATGTGTTTTTTTTATCCTGTATTGTATTTTTAAGCAATTTCTCTTTTTGTTGTAAATACAAAAATGCATTTCTTCAGAATGATCTACTAATAATTGAGATACTTAGTTATTCCAATAAGTCAGTTATTTTATCAATCACATGAACTAAAAACAAAGAAAGGTTTCACTGATGTTGCTACTACAATCACAGTTATTTATAATTATTTCTGCAATTGATTTTGCAAGCATTTTTTCTTGGTTGTCAAATGGTATCACCTTTTTTAATTTTCTAGAAACTATTCTTTCGCCCAATTCAAAACTAAATATTTCTACAAAGTATTACCTATTTTTAAACTGATAATATATTCAGTATGCGGCATATTTGTTTTATTTATCCGTTCGTTAAATGCTTACTTTTCAGGCTAGATTTAAATTTACTTGTTCACCGCCACTGACCAATTACTGAGTCTGTACCCTTGCCAAAAATTGCATGAAACATGAATTATGTCAATAATCATGTTACATGCGTAATAATGCATTCAAAATATTTATAAGAGAATTTATAAGAAAATTACTAAATCAATCTACTCGTTTAACTGCTTTTACTCTTAGAATTAAACAAAGCTGAAATACATGCTATACCAAAGTAAAGCAATAACGTTGTTCTTTTTGTATAAATTAAGCTAATTTTATTGCTTTTAATAACTTCCTTAATTTTCAAAAACAAACATTAATTTGTATTTTAAAAAAAATACGGCAAGTGGACTTCTCGTGTCACATTTTAAGCAGTAAGCCAGACCTTTTAAATGCAATGTTCCAGATAAATAAACCTGCAAAGCTTTTAACGCATAGCGAAGTGGCGAAGCAGTCTCCCAAATTTGAGAACCCTCTAGTTTGTAGGTTTAAAAGCAAATTCATGAGTTGACCAATCAGTTTCAAAATCACTAGCAAACAAGCCTTTTTGGTCACCTGTCGATTGGTGAAAACAGAATTTGGAAATTCTCAGCCGTTCTCGAGTTTTTGCTCGGACGGACGGACGGACGGACGGATGGACAGACAGACGGACGGACAGACAGACGGACAACATGAAGTTAGTAAGTGACTCCGTTTCGCTTCACCACTTAATAAGGATAAGATAAGAGTTTTTAATGTCTCGACACTAAAACAGCACAAAAATGTATGTCCACTTAGAAACAAGAACAAGAGAATACTCATATATCATTTTTGATCAAAAGATTGAAAACACTAATATGGCCTTTGTAAAACAAGATCCACAATAGACTAGAATATTCACATTTGCCTCTTTTTCAACCTGATTTTAAATTGAATAATGTGTCAAGTGCAGATGACAATATCTATATTATTGTTAGATCAGCTACTGTACTAAAAGAAGCTATTTTAGCTCTAAAAAAGAAACTAAGATGATAAAACAGAATAAATATTTACAACCCAACAAGCCACATCAGGTTCAAATATTTTCATTATCTCCATATAAGATATCAAAAATTAGAGTTAAATTTTATTATGACCTATTAAAACAAGGGTGATTCAAAATTGCATATTTTTTGTTAAATTTTGTAAATTAATATTACAAAATACGTAAAGACCACATTTTTATAAAATTTATTTAATGACTTTTTTAGGTATGGTATATTTTAAAACATTCAATACACAACGCAACATTACTATCTGGAGAGTAGTCTCACCACTTTTCATATTCTTTTAGCATTATTGTCAGTCTTCGAACAACATATTTTACACTTTCTTGTTGGCCTTTTCTTTGTTTCTGTAGATGGTATCACTTCAATAAAATATCTATCCACTAAACATAATGGTGAAGACGATGATGGACATCTTGGTTAGCGCTGCATTATACCATATTTTTCTATTATATGTTCTATTGGACCTTAGCCTGAATTGTAGATAGCTTTTTGAACCCCCCTGTTTTGAATAGATAACAAAGAATTCCATTGTCTGGTCCAGGACATGCATAAATATTTTGTAATAATATTTTCCCCAGTTTTTTGATTTGACAAACTTGTTAAATATTTATATATTAAATATCGATCAACTGTCAATACCACGTATAGAGTTATTATACTCTTTGGCCACTTTTGGAATTTTTCTCCCTTTTTTAGTTTTTTCTATTGCAGATCTTTTTGGATTTCATTCCTATTCAGTTTCTTTTGTAAAAGAATACCACTAAGTTCGGGAAAAGTGTAATAATTGTCTGTATTCAGCCAATCTCCCATGTTCAAAAGTGGTTTAATCAGTATCATAACTAATACGTGTACCTAGGCAACAACCTTCATTGTTGGTTTCAAGCGCTGTGCCCTTGCCAGTGTAAATAATGAAAGACCAAATATATCCAGATTTGGATTCACAAAGCATGTAAGATTTGATGCCAAATCTAGCTCTTTTTAGTGGCATAAAATGAATACACCCTAATCGACCTTCATATAGCATTAGACTTTCGTCAATTGTAATATCTCTCTCGGATGTAATAGACTAGGAAACTTTTTATTATTATTTGGGTGACTACTAGCATCTTACTAGAACTACAAAATAAATGTATCGTTTCAATATAGCGAAAAAAGGTTTTTCTATGCAATCTTCCTTAGACCATTACCACTTATACATTAGCTTAGCTATAATTCCGTAAAGAATATTGAGAGCAAAAAAAATAAACATTTCTGCACTATCTATTGGTTTCCAGTCCTATTCAGCGCGAAAATTTCTCACAATTTCGGATGGTCTTGCTTGATCTGCACATCCGTTAGTTTCCGTCGTAATCAAATCCATTATTTCCGAATTCCAGAAATATTCAAACTAATATAAAATATCTGACTCTGTATCCTGTTTTATCAGCAAATTTACACCAGATGTATTGGTAAACGGAAATCTTGGAGGAGCGGGCGTTGGACTATCCAAATTTACTTCAACAAATTCTCTAAATGGCCTGAAATGTTCATTCTCATAATGAGAATCATCATCCAAAGATTCCAACAAATCATCTTCAGGTTCACTAATCAAGAATAATCACAAATAAAATAAGCATAGATTGCAAAAAAACAATCTATTACGTAGATTGAACTAGAAACACGCGTCGACGACCTATGTCAGCAAATATAACGTTCTAAATGAAATCTTATGCAATAAGGTATAAGTATTATTGTGTCCACAACACGTAGTCGTAACCGATTGAATAGCTGCACACGTAAACAAGTGCATCACACAAGCGTAAAACAAGTTTCAAACACTTCAAAAGGATGTGTGGCTGAGTGACACTTCGAGATGATCAGTACGGAAGCAAACGCGAGAGCGACACCTTGGATAAACTGTGAAGTGGTTAAGCAATTTTTTCTCAAATCACTAAGAATAGATTCTACAAAACTTTTCAGATCAATCCTCACATACACTGAAACGAAATCTAACAAAAAAAACTTTAAGCTATAAAAAAAGATTCTTTACAAAATTTATAACCTTATAAGATCGTGAGATAAATAAAGGGTCCACCAATAGGCACGCAGGAAAGTAAAAGTCAATTGGCCCAGACGTTTAAAGTTTTCCATTTTTTGCTATAAAGTCATATTCAATTGAAGACCGCATTAAAGTGATTAAAGGACATTACAGAAGTGGTGAAACAATAAAAAACACCTATTAAGCTCTCTACGATTATTTCGGTTGTTATAATCGTCCAAATGAAACCACCATTGGTCGTTTGGTGCAAAAATGCGAGGCCACTGGTTCTGTTGGTGATATGGCAAAGAGTACACGACCCAAAAGTGTTCATACAACGGCAAATATCACTACAGCGAAGGAGAATGTGAAAGACCAATTAACGCCGTATTATGCACAAAGATTTGATTTTACACGCTTAGAAGATCCAATTCAGTCAAGAATTCAAGCCAACTGACCATTTTAACTGAAGTGTGTTCTCTTCCAACATCGTGCAATTGATCCGAATTTTTCTTCGAAAAACATTTTCAGCGATAAGGCGCATTTTACATTGAATTGGACGGTGAACAATCAAAACTGTCGCATTTGGGCCAACGAAAATACAAGGAAATATCAAGAACAACCATTGCATCCAAGTCACCAAAAAGTGACTGTTTAATATGCTCTATGGTCAGAAGTTATTGGACCATTTTTCTTTCGAAAATAAGGCTAGAAATGTGATATCGTGGCGTGATTAATGACAATTTCTGCCTGAAACATAATCAAACTGACATAAATGATGTTTATTTTCAATAAGATGGCGCAACATGTCACACAACACGTGCGAATATCAAGTTATTGCAGTCGAAGTTCAGTGAACGTTTAATTTCGAGAAATGTAAATGTTAATTGGCCTGTTCGTCCATGTGATTTAACGCCTTTAGACTTTGCTTTGTGGAGATATCTGAAAAATAAAGTCTACATCAATAAACTAGTCACCATCCAAGACATCAAGAACAACATAAATGCCGAGATAAATGCCATTGAAGCGACTTTATGTGAAAATGTCATCGAAACATTCGACCATCGTATGGACAACTGTAAAACCAATTGTGGTGAACAGTTCAGTGATATCATTTTTCATACATAAATGGCATATATGAATGTTTAAAATAAAATACCATACTTGATTATACAATCATTACTGTAATTTTAATAAGCGTTTACTTTCCTGCGCCCGAATTAGCGGATCCCATATGAATGGGTATCAACTGAAAATTATATAATCTGCTTAAATTGGAAGACTTAAGGTGATATACACAACCAGGGTTGTCAATTCAAAGCTCTCCATAAAGATATTTAAGGGAAGATTAGACAGAAAAAAACTAGTCAACAGGCCAAACTTGAAATAGCTAACATCCCCATGGATAACTAATAATAAACTAATAATAAAAGGGTAACTCAACAGAAAGACATCTATCTAAAGAGGACAGGATAATAAGTCCTGTCTGCAGATATCAAAAAGTTTCATCATTATTTTCTAAGTACCTTTTTCTTTATGCAATGCACTTAGTCCAATTACCTTTCAATTTCTATATTTAAGTTGTTTTCATTACAACCCTGAAAATATTTGTATAAACATCCTTTCTAATTCATCTATTCAATTTTTTTTTTGTCATTGGCTAAAAAAACTGTATAAGCAAGTCTATTAGACTTCTGTTAAACTTATTGAAACTAGAATAAAAATATTTATTTAGAATGTATCCATTATTTTCATTGCATTCATCTTGCAAAGAACTTATTTGTATCAAGTTCCTTAGTTAAAATTTAATTAAGCCATTTTGTTAGTTTACTTTTTAATCTCTCCCACCTTTTACAACTTAAAATACCTGTTACTTAAAATGCAAAAAGTCTTGAGGCAGGCACAGAAGTTAGTGTTAGGTTTGTATTCAACATGTCCTCCATTTGAATCTCCAGAACGTCGGAAATTTTTCATGATTTTGAGCATATAAAACCAATCATAATTAGGCTAGAATAGATAGTGCTTTGCTTAAAATTTTAATATATAAGTTAGAGTAACAAGATCTTCAACTATAAGTTACACAAAAAAAAGCAAAATGACAAATGAATGTAACAATCAACAAGAACCTAGTGTGCACAGATATAAACCAGCAGTACCCCTATAGAAATACTGATAGCAACACCGTCTGATTGAAAGAAACCTCTGCAGTAAAAAAGCGGAAAGAATGTATTTTAAATAGTGTTATAAATTTCATCAATGATTTCTGAAGAAATAAGAATATAGTAATATTTCCCCGTACAACATTTAATATACTAGTTTATATTACTTTTCATCCCATCCTTGTGTTTCAAATAAGTCTGGATTATCATTTTGTAGCACACGTGTAATACTGCAACCTGTTTTAAACTTAATGATAGACTATTGAAAATTGTAACTTAAAGAGTTTTGTTGCGACATTACTGGAAACAAAACTTCAAAGCAGCTGTGGCCACAACAAAATATGTAAAGTTAAAAGAAAAAAAGTATAAATAAGTGCATGGCACAGTTAATTTGGGAATTTTAACTCGGGCAACATAATATTCAGCAACGTTCTAACCACTATTGCACAAAGCAAAGAAGTTAACAAGGACCAACCATAAACAAACATTCATACATTTTAGATGCCCTTAAAGCTTTCAAAGGACGCCACCTTTAAATTACCTAACAAAATTTATAAAAATGTAGATTAGTATCCAGCAACCTAAGTAAATTAAACATTATGCTTTGCTATCAATTTCTCTCTTTACTAGAAAAGGGCAGCTTCATAGAATACATTGTTACTTGCAATAAAAAATACGTCTCTCTTATTTTTATTATATTCTTGATTTTCAGATGAAATTTTTAATAAGTAACAAAAATAATAATGTTTGTTAACACGTAGTAATAATGTTTCTATCTTCCTCAGATAGTGTAAGATCTTGTAGCAGCTTTTGTTTTAATCTAAAATATATATTTAGCTGATATGGGTTGTAATCAACTACATCAGCTACATTTTTATATAAAGTCTTGCTCTGATAACACACCTAGTTTATAGTGCATTTGATCGATACAGATGAACTAGTGTCCATTCACTGTGAATAGAAGACTATTATTTTAAAAACATTGTAATTTCTATATGTTGACTTCCAAAATATGCCAAACCAGACAAGCATATATTACTTAGTAAGATCGTATACAATAACGTTGAGCATTCTGGTTTAAATGACGACTTCTGATTTATTAAAAAATAAAGTTGTTCTAACCCATTATTATCTTGGGTTAGTTTTTAATTTATGCAACAGCTCCAATTGAGTTTAATATCTAAATGAACTCAGAAATATTAGACATCAGCGTCCTTTGGGTTCCAGTGATGATGAATTTCCCTTTATTTCAATATGGGCGCCCCAGTTATTCTACTCGCTATAAAAATCTTGATTTGACATTTGATGCGATTTATCCCAATAATCTATTTTAACCACTCATTAATTTTGTCAACAGAATATTGCATTTCAAAGACAGCCTCATTTTGGTTAAGCCTTTGTGTGATTACAGCAATATCAGCAAAAGTGACTAAAGATACTGTTGCTGTTGATATGTCTAAAATACAAATACTAAATAGAAGTGGTCACAAAATGCTTATGAAGCTCCTGTGTATATATTTTTTATTTTTTTACTGCAAATATTCTATTTTTAAGAAATGAAAAGATAAATGCTTGCAGGTAATTAGGTGTGTTCATGTCCAGAATCTTTTTCTTTAAGCGTTTGATCATATTCCTGAACTAAGTTTAAGAAGACCATTATAACATAGCTTTTGTTTTAAATGAAATTATTTACTAATTCATATTTTTTTAGAGCAGTAAGAATATGAACATGATTCCATTTCCTAGGGAAATAAACAATTCGAACATACATTATACAAAGATCCTAAATAGGCTAATTGTTTCTTGGTTAAGTGCTGAAGTACTGGTTTAAAGCTTACCATATACATATTGAGCTACTTCTTTAAGCATTGTGGGTACAATGTTTTTGACTATGACTGAATGAATTCATTTTATATGGTAAATATTATGTAAAGTGGCTGGATAAAGTTGCAGATTACTGATAACGTTAGAACTATTCCAAGGTCCAGATGAAAACTTCGCAGTTCTGAAGTTTCCAGCTCTCAACTTCAAAAAGTATATGTATGTATGTATGTATGTACATATATATATATATATATATATATATATATATATATATATATATAAATCTAGTTCTTCACATTCCTGAGGCGCCAAGTCTTGCAATAAATTTTTTTGACTTTATCATATTTTAACCAATTACTTCTTAATGCAATGCATACGATTTGTTTAATAGCCGTTTTGTTTCTGGGTTTCTTCTCTGCCAGTGTCTTCTTGCTTAATTCTGCGTTTATCAAGGTGATTTCATGGTTAAATATAAATGATGAATATCTATTTTGTTAGGTTTTTAATTCATGAGTTTGTAAGAAGGTTGTCTAACTACTACAAAGGAACACTAAAAATGTAAATCATTTAAGTTTAGCTTTATTTTATTACTCTTTGATTGACTTGTAAAAAAATTTTCAACAAGATCATGTTTAGAATGTCAATAACTAAAAGATGTTGCAGAATGCTGTTCTAGTTTGATACCTTCAGGATATTTTGAATTTAAATCTTAGACAACTAATATTTGCTTAGTTATATTAAATAAATTTTTCAAATAATTTGGACCTGTATAGCTTCCAAACTGAAGTTGAGCATGGCGATATGAAGTACGAATTCAAGTATTACTATCTTATAATATGTTAGTATTTTAAAAATATCATGTTGATTAAATGAATTTTAGTCATGCAAGCCACGTCAACACTCATTTAGTTAAAAAATGCTATAAAAATTAGCGTTGTCTAGTGATGCCATTTAAATTCCAGTTAGACTGTTACCTTTTCGATTATTCTTGGGAAGTTATGGTCCATTAAACAATAAAAATAAGTGTATAGATAATAAATTCTTTGATTTGAAAGAGATAAGAGGTTATTAATTTAAATAGAATTTTAATGATATGCTCTGGCTGATAATATTCTGGTAGTAACCTCGAGTTACAGAAGTTCAACTCTGTTGGCAATGTCTGTCGAACTAATAAGTGGATGCATTTTTACACTTTTCTTCTGAAATTCTATATGATGGCTACATCCCTGAGACCTCACAGCTCAGGCACCTCTGCAATTAGCATATGTTGTTTTAAAGTTAGGTGACCTAACACAAACAGTATGGCTATGATTTCCAGCATATTTCCTATACTTGAAGGTGCATGTACAATACTTTCTTTGTGTGTCCAAAGAACAAATAGCAATGGCATTGTAGCAAACTTGTTGGACTTTTTTGTTGTTTCAGTCGTTACTATTTAATGGTACAATGATTTTAATTAAAACATTTGTTTATCTGCATCATTGTCAGTTAATTCTACTGCACATATAGGTAGGAACATTTTATCAACAATAAGTTACATTAATAATGGGCAGATTTTTAATGCATCTCCTATTTCTTTTATGATTAGTGATACTGGAACATCTTTAACAACAATTGATAGAAACTTTCTGCTTGTATTTTGAAATTTATGTAAAAAGTATATGTGCTGCACATTGTTGTGAACAGGCCAGTTGCTATTTTTTGGTATCATCTATTAGGTACTTACAATTTATTACGTTATGCACATAAATTGGTGGAATTTTTAGTTTGCTAGTGGACGGTTATTCATTTTTTATTGAGTTCAATTTCATTTTGTCATAGTACATAATATTTATTTTTAACAGTTTTTTAATTGCCCAAATATAAGTTTTACACCTCAGTTATATGCAGGAATAACTCATCAAATTTACGCTTTCTTAACACTCAATAATCTGTGTTAATTGCATTAAGCACAGAGCTTACCTTAAAGCCATTAAATAAGAAATGGAATTTAGCCGCAGATCAGGCTATTAATATAACTTTAGGTAAGCTGTATGGTAATGTTATTGGAGTATACACAGCTATACCGTCACCACTCCAATGTATATAGTCAATTGGTAAAATGTTTTATACAATCCTAAAGCAGAGTCCCAAGATTGGGCAGAAGCAAAAACACAAACACATCAATAAACTAAATATTTTAAATTAAAGCACGCTCTGTTTAATGTATTATATATGCCAAGTTTTCATCCATTTCTGAAAATAGGATATTATTCAAATATACAAATGATGAGCAATTAAAAAAATGTATACAAATAATAGCAAGAGGTTTAAAAGAATAATAATCCTTTTAATACCTATAATTATTGACTCCACTATATATAACTCAAAAAATGGCCTGTTAAAAATCATCTACTAGCATCTACAGATATACACATATAACTACAGTAACCATGTCACATTTCTTACACAATTGTATGCAAATAGTGAAAATTCTGATAACATTACTATCAAGTTTTCTTTATCAAGCAGGTGTAATTAATATCTTTTGAGCAGCAACGAAAATATTAGGTACTGCTTAGAAAATTATATGTAATTTATTCATGGCCTTACTCAGCCCAATCATTAGAAGTAAAGCAGTGTAATGTATATGTTTGGTTTGTTGTTACAAATAATGTACTGTAACTAGCTTATTTTGTCTATGTGATTGATTTATCATTAGTATTCCTGTTTTAAAATGCAGATTAGTAAAACAATTACTAGAACTTATAATAATAATAGTTCCCCGTAATAGACCTTGGCCAGGCCCTTTGGGGTCTTAACAGGATAGGTCTGCTACAATTTAGAGCCTATGGTACACAAGGGTAGTAATGTGGCTAGCGCTACATACCGACTGCCCATTATTACCCCAGAGTTAGACCTAGAACTTATACTTAAAAAAATATATTTGACTCAAGTTCTTATTATGCATTTAAGGAAGTCACAGTACTTTGAGTAGATATCAAATGGTTAATTTATTAACCCCCTAAATTATACTTAGAAACAGTTAGATCAAATCTACAAGGGCTTCTTCAAAATACTCTGCTTTGGTGAATTATTAAAATAGCTCTTGCAACAAAATAATCCTTATCCACCTACAGCAGAAAACTTAATATTATCAAACTCCTTTCCAATTCAGCGTTTCCTATTCACCTTTTATAAAGAAACTCTGTAGACAAAGTAAAAGTTTTTTTTTTGAAGAAAGTTAGATAACATATTTGTATCAAAAGATTTCAAAGGAAAAATCGATCTCCTTAATAAATCATTTTAGCCATAGTAGACCCCTTGGATATTTAAAAAACAAAATAGTTGCATTCAAAACTCTGGTTTACTTACACTGGATAAAATGCATAAAGAGATCAGACAAATTCATGACATTGAGTTTATAAACCACAAAAAATGTCAATAATATATAGCATAAAGACATGGCAAATGTAAAGTAAAATAGTAGTTTCACTGTGCACCACCCCAATAAAAAAACTACCAATATTACTCATATTAATAAATACTTTTTAAAAATAGCGATTTCATTGTGAATAGCAAAGAACTCTCAGGTCAGGAAAAAAAGTTTAAAGAAGCCCAATTGCTGTCATTATAAGATAAAAATCCAACTCACTCAAATAACTTTCAATGGTATTAGATGTTGAATAAACCATTTCAAACTGTGTACAAGCGATGATAAAGATCCAGAACGAAGGAAAAAGGTTGTTACATGGGTTGTCGTTTGAACATCACGGTTGGTTTCTTTGCTTGCTAAGCAGCGTAAAAAGTTTTTTGCTTTGTATTGTGAGGGGGGGATTAAAAATGAAAATATTTTAACAATTGTAAGCTCAAAAAATCATGTATGTAACCCTGAGCAACTGTCTACTTCAACACCAAAGCTCAATTTCCATGGCCACAAGATTATGCTCTATATCTGGTGAGACCAGAAGGGTGTGGTCTACTATGAACTAACAAGACCAACCGAAACCATTACTGAGGACCACTACATACAACAATTACTCAATTTGAATAGGAATTTTCATGACAAGAGGCCTGCAGTAGCTAGCAAACGCCAAAAAAGTGATTCTTTTGCATAATAACTTTTGGTCTCAAAAAAAACTGCCAGATTTCCAATGAGAAATTCTCTCACACTCTGCATACTCTCCAAACCTAGCACCATCAAATTACCATTTTTCTCGATCGATGCAACACTCATTAGTAGGCACACATTTCCATAAATTTGAAGAAGTGCAAAAATAGGTCAACAAATGGATTGCTTAAAACATAATTTGGTTTTTTGGCACGGCATCAACATGCTGCCCAAAAGATCAGAAAAGCTCATAACTGATGCAAAATATTGTGATTGATATTATCAATTCATTTTCTGTTAAATAAAGGCCTTTTTATCCAAAAAAAAATTGATCAGAATTAACCAGAATACCCAATACATTAGATGTTCAAACAATTTTTGAAAATAAACAAAGTAGAAAAGCTTTGTTATCACTGTAACACAAATGTAATGCTTCTTCTCTCAAATAGAACAGTTATATCTAGTATTACATAATTTGATTTTATGACTAAAAATGGGAAATTCTATATGAAAAGGATTAACACCAAGAAAGTAGTAAATTTTTGAATTTTTTTGATTTTGTAGTCAAATTATAATTGGAAAAGTAAATACAAATTTTATTACCTACTTACTTAATCCTTTCTCAAACACTACTAATATTAGCGTTGAGGTTCTTATTTTTTCTAACTGCTGTCTTCTTTTATTTTTCATCTCTATGTTATTCTATTACTTGAGATTTCTTACGCCTCATTTCAGTTCAATTCTTCATATTTCCTCACTCCACTTCCTTCTAGATATTCTTCTTGTTTTGTTTTTTGACCTTTCCATTATCCATATTATTTTTGTTACTCTCATTCTTTTCATTCTTACCATGTATCCATACCATCTCAATGAATTCTCCTTTATTTTTTTTTTATTGATTGCCCTTTTAATATATTTCGCATTTCCTTGTATCTGACTTTAATAGTTTTCAAACCTGTTATTCTTTTGAGAATCTACACATTTCACTTGCCAGTATTATTCTTCTTTGTATTTTGCTTAAATTCCAATTCTGAGCCATATGTAACTATCGGAACAAACCCTTGCTTCGTTTTAATTATTAATGTTCTTTTGTGAAGTGTTTGTTTAGAACCAGGAATAACCTTGGATTGATTTTAATCCTGCTGTCCAGTTCTGCTTCTACTTTACCATCATCTATAAGAACCACACCTAAATTTTTAAATCATTTTACTTGTTCAAATTCTTCCTATTCTAATTTTATGTGTATGTTCTGTATGTATGAGTATTAGTATTATTTTATTATTTTATTTCATTTATTTTGTCACTACTTCCCAAACTGTTGGTGTTTCTTTTTTGGTTTTTCTTTCTCTTTGTAACTTTATTCGAAAGTTTCAGAAGTATTTTCTATATAGCAGTATCCATAATTTTTATCATTTCAGCGATTATAAATAATGCTTTGGTGCTTTTACTAGTTTCAAATTTTTTATCAGTTTAATTCTATTTTAGTTGATTATCCTTCTATTTCGCTTAATTTATATTGAGTTTCATTGTTTCCTTTTTTTATAATTTCTAATAAATCTTTAAAACAGTCTCTTAATCCCTACCTCACCATAATTTTTTGTTTCTTTGAAGGTAATTTGTTTTTCCTGTTTGTATACTACTTTTTCTTTTTCTTCTTAATATTTTTCTAGTGTTTCACTTTTTCTTATCTTATACATCCTAATTCTGCATTGAAATTATTCTATAATTTTTATTTTATAACTTCTTTCTTTATTTACTAATATTTTTGTTCCTGCCAAGTAATGGCCACTTTGTATTTGAAAACCTTGGGTGTTTATCTATGTTTTTCTTCTTGTTAATGATTTTGTCACTGTTATATAAACTATTACAGACTTATCATTCCTACTTCTTAACTCTCTAGTGCAGTTAAATATGTTTTTGAGTTCAAACTTTGGAAAGTAGAAAGTTATTGGGATAACTAAAGTTAATCTTATAGTCAAATAACAGATGTAACAAATCTAATGAAAAAACTAAGTATAAATTATATTAGCTATATTTAGATTTTTGATTCATATAGAAATCCAAGTGATTTTTTATTGTCTAGTAGAATTTATTGCTTTTCTTGTCTCACTTTTTGAACAGCACCTTCCTTGTTAGGCTTCCTTAAAATATTTTAACTTATCATGCACAACTGTTACATCATGAAACATATAGGAAACGACAAACATAAAATGAAAAATACCCACATCTTCAATTAAACCCATTGGGAAAATCAGTAATAGTTCATGGAGTTCTAAAAAATTCTAATCATAACATTGGCCTAGGAGAAAAACACTAACCATATTCATTTCTAAGAATGAAAGCAATTAAAACAACAAATGAAAACTTATTACCTATATCAACGAGTGATGTCAGCATTATTATATATGTGCAAGTATAAAGACCAATATGCATAACTTAGCAGTCTAAGCTTCTTTATAATGATCAAAGAATAAGATTAACAATTACAATCAGATATCAGACCATAATACACGTAATTAACCCTAATTTTATAACATTAATTTCAAACTCAATAAATTTTAGCTATCTTCTAATTTAAGAAGAAATAAACTGTTAATTCTTGAATATTTACTAATTTGAATATAAAGTACTCTCTTCTTATTTTTTTTTTGTCACTAAAATAACCAATAAGTGAGTAAACAAATAAAAACAAAAATAAATCCACTTTTAGTCTGAATTTCAACTTAATTTTAAATGTCGTGTCTCTTTTACCGTATCAAGTTCTTTCATCAAACATAAATATTTCTCCAAAAAAATAAGACAACCATGATACTATTAAAATTTTGACTATAAAATCAATTGATAAAAACAGAATTTAAAAATTCCTACTAGTTTCTAAGATACGAAGAGACAGAATAAAAAATGTTCAGACATTTATTCAAAAATAAACTTGCAGTCTATCTATTAATAAAGTAGCAGCAGCTAAACTTTGCAATAAAAAAATAAAGATTTTAAATGTTATTGAGCTGCTATTACAACACATTGATATTGATTTTTTTTCCTTTCCATCGATGAAAATTTGAATATGCCAAAAGCCTAAAGAGCAATTCTTTTTTCATAAAATGCCATTTTATTACAGATGACAAATTTCTCATAAACAAGTTAAAATCCTTAAAATTTAGCTGGAGTGCAGCTAAAATAAGCTGAAAAAAAAATTCATAAAAACTTACTTAATCTCATCATTCCAAACAAACTGTCTCTTAGGCATCCGCAGACTCTTTGCTGCCTCCTCGTTCTGCGAGCAGAACCTAAAAACAATAGCAAGCATGTACACACTGAGACAGTAGCCCTTTTCAGATGGGAGAGTAAGGTAGCTTACCACGCACACCTATACCACTCCCACGACTGTTGGCTATGAAATAGAAGTTATAGCAAAATACACAAATTAGAATTGTAGCATTACTTACTTTCTCTGCATGACACTCTGGCATTCAGCTTCATAGGTTGCAATCAACGGAGGCATAATCAAACCCACTGCTACTTTTAACCTGCAAAGACGTATTGTATTATCATAATTGTTAAATTCGTTCATTAATCTGCACATACCTATCCAACAGTACCTTGATCTTCTTTTGCTCCTCCACGACACATAAATTCTTGGCTCGCTTTATTAATGTTTCCTTTCTACATTTAACAAATGGCGCCAAGTGCTCGTAGACTTTCATCCGTGATTGTTTCCCTAAACAACGGCACTTCCGTTCCAAACTAAAATCATTCAAACATTAATTAATCACAACAGTCAAATGATAAAGATAGGTTACTTTAACAACATTGTGTTAACTGGACCCGAAAAGAATTTCACTTTTCCCTCCGTGCTACTCTGCGCAGCTTTTTTAATACTGTCAATAATAGCTATGATATCACTGGGAAGGTTCTCTGGTAATTGTACAATTTCTGCAGGCTTTGCCAGAGTGCCATCATTTGAATCAGCCTCCGATGAAGTTAAGGCTAAAAAAACTATATGGTAAAAGGACTCAATTTGCATATCTATGTGTTTTACCTGATTTGCTATTTACAGCTTCTTTAGATCCTATGCTGTCTTTACTAGACTCATCAATAGGTTCCTCCTTCTTTTTAGCTACTGCACTTATAACAGATTCTATAACATCATCCACTGATGCTAGAGGCTTTTTATCTTTAGGTGATCCAACAGGTGTAGCAGCAATAGTAGTAGTAGGAGTGATCGTGGTGGTAGCGGTGGAGGTGGTAGCAGGCTCTGATGATTTAATAAAAACATAAAACATAATATTCAAAGTACCATAAATAGTAATTAAACGTACCTGCTTTTTCCGGGGATTCGGAATCTGTCACAACAGTCATATTTAAATCCTCTCTCCTCTCTCTTAACAGCTCCCTTACAGTCTTTTTGGTGGTATCTTCTTGTCTCTTTTTCCTAATTTGCTGCTTAATTTTATTATGACTGAACAACCTTTTCTTTATCGCTTTTTGCATTCCATTCGTATTGGTAACAAGCTTCTGCTTCTACAACAAAAGCAAATATAGTTAACAGATTAACGCTGTTGCATATATAAAGCAAACCTTTTCTGCTGGCTCGACGTCCTGCTCCTGCTTGTCCGTCTGAGCCTGCATTTCTTCCTCCGACTCTGCAGACGACTCCAAGACTCTCTGAAATAAACTCGTAGCCTATATTACAAGGCACGCTAAAATTACAGAAGTTACCTTGCGATTTGCCGCTTTATCCGGCGCGTCCTCATCAGACGAGCTGGATTCGTCCGAACTCGCCTCTTCATCAGTCTTAAACTCTAGAGCACCACAATTTATGTAGAAGCCACCGTGCAGGGTTGTAACGTTTTTTGGAATTATCTCGTCATAGCCATCTGTGTTGTCTATGAACGAATCCGACTCGTCGTACCCCATGCCAATGTCAGCATAGTCGTCCTTCCGCCACTTTCGTTTCTTCGTGACGCCCATACCCTAGAAAGTAACAACGGATAAGTCTGCCTGGCCTTCGCGTCGTCATAATTACGTATTTGGCTTCCATTTCGGCTGCTATCCTTTTCACATCCTCGTCATCATCGTTGAACGGGTCCAGCCCGTTGACTTGCTTCAACGTGGTTTGCGTAGAATTTTTCCTCTGAAACAAAATATGCGTTATGTATTTGTGTTATTAAAGTCGTTACTAGCACAGTTAACAACACTATCATAGAAACAGAATAATATTTAATTTATTTATATTTATGTCACAGTAGTTCTATAAGAACAGCATAAAGATTATAGCAAATAATGTTCAACTATGCTTCTTTCAAGTTATGTAATTGTTTTCTAATTAAAAGGATACAGGTTTTACTAAACCGCATATCCTCTGTTCTCCTAGAAGCTCTAAAGGTTTATCAATCTTTGCTTAAGAATTCGTAAACATCTACATAATGGAGCAAAATAGTTCTTATGTTATTTTTTCAAATGATATGAAGCACTCAATTTAGGAAAACTAGAGCCAACTTTAACTTCTAAGCTTTACTAATTCTGTTAAGCGCTCTAAAGTAAATTTGATTGTAAATCTGCTTAAAGTTTACAAACAACACGTGCCACTGTTCCAAAATTTTCGTTTATCTGTTTAATCACTAACATATATTTTTTCAACAACTAAATAATCTATTTGATAAGATTCTGTTACCACTGAGGACTATCCAAGTACCTATGTACATATCATATCACAAAATTTTGTTGAGATATAAATTTTCTTGTATTCAAAGTTATTAAAATATTATACAAATGAATTTCATATGACTCTGAACTCTCATTTATGCATCGGAACACATATTCAATCCTCTTGCATGATAGTACGACTTCTTTCTACAACATTCCCAATCCCAGTAGACGGGAGATCATTATGTATACTGAAAGTTTTTATTAAGCATACAAATGATGTGTGCTTCAAATTCGAAACAGAAGTGAATTCTGTCGTTTTAAGTTCAATTATTGTGCAAGTACACATTTAACTGTTTCATAATTATCGCCGCACTATAGAAAAAATTGTTATTTACTGGTTTATTGTTCCTTGATAATTAAACCATATGTTGGTCAGTTTCGCTTTATTAATACTAGGGTAAATTCATTATTTATTATCTACTTATAAAATAATTGAGAAGATATTTGGATATTTGGCGTCGTAGGACCATGAAATTTTGTCACCATGAGCGCTTTACTATACTAAGCCTGTATGCAAAAGGAAAAAGCTAACCTTCAATTTTAAAGGGTATTAATTGGGGTTTGAAAAAAATTTTTTTAAAGCAACTAATTTTAATTTTCTCTTTGTTCTGTCCACACTACTGTTGCCATGTAAAATATGTAGTTAATATAAACGAACGAAACTCTCTTGATCGTTTTTTTACGAACAAATTGTATGACGTAAAATTTAATGTGACTGACAACTGTCCGTCGGCCTCGTTATTATATAAAGCCATAATTAAGTCAATATGGACCTATGGGATAGAACTTTGCGGATGTACCAGTTAATTAATTTCCCGTTCCCTGGTTTTGTCTTTAAGAACTTATATATAAAAATATATAAAAGGTGACCCCCCCCCTCCCCCAATAAGTATGTCATCAGTAGGACGCCCAATCAAACTCTAATATTCGTTTGCTTTGTTGAACAAAAACGTGTTTTAAATGACAATAATAAATTAAAATAAATTTAGATAAATATTCGATATTCGAAAAGATACAAATGATCTAATTTTGATACTGGTGTGACAAATACTTCGCTGAACCCGTCAAATTATGGAAGCGAGAAGTATCAAAAAAAACCAACATCCATGAGACAAAGAGCTCGAATCAAAAGAACACCGAACTGTCAGACAAGAATTAAAACTTCCGTTTATGAAATTCAAATTCATCAGCCATTAATCAATAGAGCAATTGAAAATCGATATCAATTTGCCATTACTTTGACACAAATGATTAAATCCAAAACAAATCAATTATAGAAAGATATGGTTCTCAGATAAGTGTCGCTATAAATTGGAAGAATTTGTGCATAATAATGAGGGCCTATTTACCTGTGATTATTCATTATCGAATCTAATCGAAGATGTCTTGTGCCGCCCGAGTTAAGAACGTCCGGAGAGTCTTGAAAGACAGAATCACAGAGACAGTCATTTCGATATACGAAGAAACCAGGCACAAAATTATTTATCACTTTTTGAAGAAATTGGCTATGGTCACTAATATATTTATTTAGTCCCATCTTTTTTCGTTTAGTTGCAATTTGAATAGTTTCAATATCGACTGCATTTTTTTAATAATTTTTTCCCATATGACAGGCTTTTAGTACACGCTATATTTGAGTACCAATTGAGTTAAATAGACATAAAATTGTTAAAGTTAATAATTCCAAAATGATGCGTTACATGTATAACATGTGACAGCTATTTAACTATAACTTTTAGACTCTAATGTCTGAATTAGGCAAAATCAAATAGCATACTTTAGTAAAGTAGAAAAAAAACTTACACCTCATCGACTTAACAATGCTAAATGGTGTATAATAACCTTCTCTTCCATTGCAAGTGGATGGTCTAAAATGTTCTGCATGAAAATAAGTGCAACAACTGGCCCTGATTGATCCCCACCACAAAAACAAAACATTTGCAGTGTCTAATCTTTCAGATATCGTATCCTTCGTAATAAATAAATAAATAAATAGGTCAATATAAGCTGCTTAAAATTCCTATTCGAAATTGTGGCCTTCAACAACTGGTTCGTCCCCCTTCAGTCTTAATATAGCCCAAAGTAGCTGCATTCAACCTATTCTCATTACTTACATAACAGAAAACGTGGACTAAATCAGTAACAAATAATATAATTTTCATCAATGTCAGTTTATAAGAGTATTTGACTTACAGATTTCCTAAGATGCAAATAATGCAGGGTATCGATAAAAACGAACAGGTAAATTAAATGTCAGTGCATAGGTACATTTGAACTAATTCTTAACCGTTGTCCATTCTTACAGAAGTTCTCAAAAGTTAACAACCACAACAAAATCAAAGATAAACAGGCCTCACGAGGCAGACCAATCGCAATCCACTTTAATTAACTGTAATCGATATTGATAGAGGTCATAAGCACGTACAAACAGTAAATAGATTGCTAAACTTCCTGTCGGGTTAACGAGCCTTTCTTTTGTTGAATCATATGTAGTTCACAATTATACCAGACGTAAGGCAGGAAACGCACAAATGCGTTACTAACGACCGGAGATCGGATCTAGGCGGCCACAAGTGCTGCGTGATTACACTCCATAAGTCATAGAGGAGTATAAATAACTCCATTGTTTGTCCTACATCAGCGTGTGGTCGAAAACGGCTGCTTAAAGCGTGTCAGTGGACGGACAATGGCAGAGCCATTGTCGGTATAATCGGCTGCATCTATTCCTCAGTCAGTCGAAAGCACAGTTGTAAAGCATTCTAATTCGTCGCCGCAGTTACGATAACACATTTGGATGAATCTTTTTTTATATATATATAGTTCCGGTAGGTACTCGTATATAACAACCAACACTTATTCACCACGATTTGAATATGATTACGATAACTTTATGTATAGCAATTACAACAAAAACAAGTAAAAAGCAATTTTGCATGCAAAACATTAATAGACTGTTAATATTCATAGGCTATGAATAAATTCTAGGAGTATAATATTTATTGTCGGCATGAACTGCATAAATCAAAACTTGAAATACTCCCGCGATATGTAAATCACGTTTTTATTATAACCTTCCTGAAAAAATAATTTCATAAAAATAACTTGTTATAAATTTGTCGGAATGTGTGTAGGTTTATCGTAAATGACGTCCCAACACAGGCGGAAAAGTTTTTATATTCATTAATTTTGTCAGATTACACTATTCATACGCCAGATTCTAGCATAGTTGTCAGTATAATTGTAGGTTTTCCGTTCAGCGTTTCAAGGAAAACTTTTACTAATTTGAGGTAGACCTATGCGAAAATTCGTTTCCATCGTTTCATCAACGTAATAAACAGCTCTGTTTTATGGACTATGACGTACCTCACAGGTGTTTTATAAGGTTAGGTTCAAAACTTTGAACGGCTGTTCTCAAACCATTTTGTAATATCCTTTATTTCATACATAGACTAATTCCAAATCGTTTTCGCAGTGGAAATTATGGTAAATTGTCAAATATACATAGACATTATCATTTATTAATTCATGCCAGTGAATCGAAACCAGTAGATCAAGTACCACAAAAAAAGATCAAAATCATTATCCCATATTTTCTAACTTTACAGTGGAAACGTACGTGCGTGTGTGCTAGCGCGCGTACGTAGATTTACGCGCGTGCGTGCGTGTGTGGGAATGTGCGTACGTGGGGATGTGCGTGCGTGGGGATGTGCGTGCGTGCGTGCGTGCATGTGTATGTGTTCTATTGAGTTACATACAAATTTTAATGGAGCAGAAATCTTTCGCTGCTGGTACCTTGCGTTTTAAATATTTTTTTTCATAATTTATGTCGCTATGAATGCAACTGTGCTCAACACCCACAGTTACCAAATTGCCACGCATCAAATTTGTCTAATTAGAATTAAAAACTTAACACCATAGTGATTTAGGTTCCACTTAATTCAGAATATCCGCACGTAGCTTCCTGTCGAATAAACAAGTACTTAATTCGGGCATATAAACGACCAAATTATTTGAAAACATATATCGCTATGGATTTAACAAGTTAATAAGGTTCTTATCCGACAAAAGTTGTTAAAGCAGAACTTTGGGGGAAAAACTCCATGAGTAATTAGGAGTTTCTGATTTAAATGCTGAATTCAAAATTAACTAGATGTTGCTAAATAGCACACATCTACACTACTTATTTCTTATAGTCACTAATGATCACCATAGGTGTCGATAATTTAATGAATTTTGTAAATTAATTTATTTTTCGAAATAGTTCCCGTTCAACACGTCTACCTCGATGTGTCTCCAGGTTCACAATTCCTTCACAGAAGTTGTACTCGTACGATCCGTATTTGATCCAAATTTAAGTCTAGCCAAGAAAATTTTGAGTTTCGAGAAGAGATGATAACCCCTAGAAAGCATATCTAACGAATAACGTCGATGCAAAAGAATTTTAAATCTTTGTTCAAGGTACTTAATCAGAAGAATTCCTTTTGCGTTTCAAAAAATTGAAACCATCACCTTTTTAGATTATGGTACGTTTTTCTCCTTTTTTGGGGCCAACTCATGTTATGCACTTTATTGTTTAAACACTTGAAAACAGTTTGTAAGTGTAGTGCAAAAATTTTCGCATAGGAATTCATTTTTATTCTGAAGTAAGTACACGAACGCAGTAGCCATATTGCACAGTTTTTCACATATAATTTATTAAGCAAAATAAAATATATTGAAATATCCATAACCATATTACGGATTATGTTAAAAATGGTTAAAGTAATAGCTGTTTTCGGACCTCCAAGACGTAATATGTCTTTGATGTTTGTCCTATCATATTTAACTTTGTTTATCTAAAACTGCATAGAAACAATGAGTCAGATAATGTAGGCAAAATTCTTTTATAGACTGCTTTCTGCCCCAATACAAATTGAATAAGAATTTACGCTTGCTCCAAACGCGTGTCAAACACAAAACTAGTTACCAAAATAAATTGCGTCCACAAAACATTTATCTACAAAAAAAAAAATTATAACCACTTGTACATTTCTTCTTGTCGCACTCTGAGTGTACCAACTAATTTACAATATAAATAGAAGTTCCATAAAAAAAACTGTGGACAATAAAATATGTTTTTCACCTCTAGGCCCCACGTGGAAGCATGGCCTGCAAACTAAGAGATTAAGGCTCTCACATATTCGCTTTCTCTGTCCGGTCTTCGCACACCATCTCTGGTACACGCCTTAGACAACCGTCATTATTACCCCTTGTTCGAAGTGAACGCAGGTACTCAATTATTTTTAGTGACTGAGTAGGCCACCCGCCAGGCATCAGAGAGCACCGGGAATGAAACCCGGGTCCACTCTAGCTGTCCACCTAACTCCCGAAAATCAATTCGCAATTTTAACTACGATACAATGACCTAAAAATACTACTACAAATTAATTACTCTTGATAAGGATAAAAATGTTACCGACTGGTCTTAAAACAAGCACTTCTGCTAAAAGAAAAAACAAAACTGATCATATTAAAAATAGCATCAATCTTCCGCTGTAGCGGTTATTATTAATACGTTTCATGGTCATACTCATAAATCCTTTCAACCTTTCAACGTATAATTTGAGATAATTTGTGTTCTGTTGTTAAAAGTATGTCTGTTTCGTCTATTAAATCTCAGTTTTTGGTAAGACCTATTATATATAAATCATACATTTTTTTGCGAATTAATTTTTTTAAATATTCAACAACAGCAACACACCATTATTCATAAATTTTATAGGATCGTTTTTTTTCCAATTTACAACTCGATTACGTTGAACTTCGATCTCTAAATCCCCCCTCGTCCCAAAGGTACTTTCAACTTGTACAAATAAGTAACGCCATTATTGCATAGCATTGATTTAGGTATATACACTACCGCCCATAGAAGAGCATGGAGACTAAATAAACAAGCGAAAATTTGCTTTACAGGTAAAGCAGAGCGGACACTATCCATGAAACTAAACTATAGGGTTTAACGAAAATTTATTGAAAAAAAAAATGAGAGTGAATTATATTCAAATGAAAGTGAATAGCGGCAAAAATTCAAGGGCCGGAACCGAAAAATTTGCGGCAACTTCCGGTCAAACCAGTCTCGAGATTTTGAGATCAGTCTGATTTTTGGCGTCTGGACTTGACTTATGATCCTTAGTTGAATACTGAAAACGTTATGTCTCTATCTATCACAGATCAAAAAAAAATCTGGGTGAACATCACACGACTTTCCTTATCCTATTATTATATATTATACCGGGTCCATCGTCTCGGCGCTGCGCTGCTCTCGTCCCGGAACTTGGTATTTTAAAAAAGGTCGAGGCGCGAGTCCATCGCCTCGGCCCTACGCTGCTCTCGTCTAAAAATTTGTTAATTTAAAAAAGGACGAGGCGCGAGTCCAACACTCGAAAGCTGATTAAAATAAACAGTACAAGACAATAATTGACTCGTACTTAAAATTTTGCAACGTCACTGAAGGTAACCGTGCGAGCTCGGCTGCACGGCCTTCCCCATTATCGCCTGCGTGCTCCCTCATAGCGGCCAAGCGCCCCCGTCCTCCCGCAGTCGGCCCGAACGCGCTGTGATTGGTCCGTTTAATTACTTTTTAATCGGCTATAACTTATTTATTTGACCTCGGATCAAAAAATTTCATTGTCATTTTTTGTTCGTCTCGGTCTGAGCTATCCGGTAATATAAATTTCCCGAAACATTTTATGAACACCTGGTATATTAAAAATCCTGAGCTTCAATTTTTTTCGAGTTCCTATTTTACCAACTTTTATTTTAAATTCATGTTTATCTCAAGCTAACAAATCATTTTTATTCTCATAAATTTTTTGTGTCTTCAACCGTTTAGATTGGCGACCGCTTTGTGACCGATTTTGGGACTTTGCAACCAAACGGCTCGGCTGATTTTTACCAAAAGCTTCGCACTGCGTCCCCTACCTACAAGTAACTTGCATACCAAATTTCAAGTCTCTAGCTCTTACGGTTCTCGAGCTATCCTGTTTACTGACAGACAGACAGACACACACACACAGACACACACACACGAACCAATGGCTAAAACCAACTTTTTTGGTGTCCTGGAGCTATATTTCGTCCAGAAATGTGAAAAACTGGGTAGGTCAAATTTCCGCCGATTACATTACTTTCCTTATTATAGGATAAGGAAAGTAATTATAAGGCGTGACAGATGTCAGAAATGAGAGAAACAGAAGCTGGTCTCCAGCCTTGATCAAAAGTTATAAGGAATGGCATATTGGAAGCTTGGTCCGCTAAAAACCCTTATTGCAATGTTGTAGGACATCCCACCTATGCCAGCTTGATGTGCGGATGTGAACCCGGTAGGCCATAGGCTTTCGAATGATACCCCCCTTATGTCTTTAGGTTTAGTAGTTCTCGAGTTGAAAATCGCGACAGACGTCCGCACCGATTAGGCTTCCCTTTGAGGTATAGAAGCCTAAAATTATAAGGCGTGTTAGATATCAGAATAGACAGAAATAGAAGCTGGGTCTGCTAGAAATGAATTTATACACTTTAATGTAAAAAATTAAATATATTATTATGCAACAAAAATCATCATGAGCATTGGAAAAAATTAACTTGAATATTAAACACTTGTTTCATTAAAAAAAAAAACGCCCTTTGCATTTAATATTGCTTTTACGATTCTAGCCATTCCTTCGATTAATTTTTTTAACTTTTCAATTGGTAAAGTTTTCTAAGCACCTTGAAAAAGACTCCAAAAATGATTTTTTAACGTGGAACGCTCCTTTCTCAGTGTTCTGTCCAGCTCATTCCATAGCAATTCTATTGAATTGAGGTCTGGACTCTACGGAGGCCGTGTTATCATTTTAAGCATTTTTTTCTCTTCTTAGTTTGCTAGATAGTCCTTAAAAAGCTTTGAAGTATGTTTACGATCGTTGTCTTGCATAATAATGAATCCTTTCCCGATTAATTAATGTTTTTAACCATTCTTTCCTTATAATGTCATTGACTTTTACTAAGACTCCCACACCAGCCAAAGAAAAGCACCCCTATACTAAAACAGACCCATCTCCGTGCTTGATAGTAGAAACAATACAATCCTGTATAATTTTTTCAGTCTTAGACCGACGTACGAAGATCTGACTGAAAATTTCAAATTTGGATTCGTTGGTCCATAATACATTTTGCTACTGTTTAATTGTCCAAGAACAATGTAAAGAACGAGTTTCTATGGACAGATGCTTACCATTGGCCAGTGAATGCAAAAATTCAAAACGAGACATGAAAAAACCAAGTAAACGGCACAAGTCTGATTATAAACTGCGAATTACAAGTAAAAGAATTTATGCGCCATCTTCACGTTCAATGCTCTTGCCCCCGCAATGTCGAATTCGTATATTTAATTAATATAAAGCAACTACCTCAAAACTGCTCGTCGACATTAAAAACTGTTACTAATAATAATAATAATAAAATAAATTGGACGGGCTATGATTAAATCACAGATTTGAGTTGTCTATACACAAAACATTTCGGGTAAACCCAACGCAATTCCTCTTCCGCTTCAAACTACGTAAGTATACAGGGTTTCGCCATTCTGATACATGTGTAAAAGCTACCACACAACGACAATTTATACGAACTGCTCAGCTGCGCATCCGCAAAGTACAGTGGTGGTCAGCATTAGAAAAGCCACCGCACAACGATCGAATGTGAAACCATTTGAATGCATGAAAAAGGTATCCGTTAGGTTAGGAATTTTACACTATTTTAAAATTCCCTGTGATCCTATGAAAGAATTGTTTTGAAAATTGATCATGAATATTAATGATATTCAACTTCAATATTTCTTAGGCAACTAAATTTAAATTTGACAACTGACTGAAAATTCCAATATGATATCCAATTTTGACATTATTAAAATACAGAATTTAAATTTTGAAATGTTTTTCATAAGGAGTACACCCTTGGCACGCCCCGAAGGACTCTGAATCAAATTTACCAATATTTTTTACATAAACTGTAAATTATATTTAACTGTGATATTACTTAAGCGGAGTAACTAAAATTATTACGTTTCTTCATTTTATATAACCAATAAATCCTTTAGTTCTTTATGCAACTTCATTTCAATGGAATTTATCCTAGTGAAACAAAACAGACACACACTCACGCATATTCTAACAAAACAATGATAATTATAACGGACCTTACTAATATTATAACAATAAAATAAAAAATTAAAAACTGAGAAGACCGAAAAAAATGTAAACTTACCATTAGAAGAATTTTAGTTATCCTAGTTATCATCAGCTAGTGTATGAAGCATGACAACTACGTAACATTCCTAAAGATTCTCTTCGACATTTTATTCTTAAATAAAATAACAGCGCCTTTCAGAAGAAGGTTTTTAAAAAATGTTTTAGAAATCATAAAAGCATGGTCACTCGAATTAAATGTTTACTACATCTTCGTCCCCTTAAAGGTAACAATGTGCGGTCACAAGGTCAAGATAAAGAAGATCGTTAAATGATATCAGAAGTGTACCACTGTGCAAAAAGACTATATGGAAAGTAACATGTGCATTTATGATCCATCAATGGAAATAAATTTGTTATATGGAAATTGCCTTTACTTTATAATATCTACGTATTAATTCAAAATATTCGATTCAGCATTATTACTTGCTTACTTACATCAACGCCGGAGAGATCTTCCGACTTAGGCAATCTGTTGCTACACACTCCGAACTAAACATGGCGCACATAAAGAAACGGGACAATCATTTCTTGAATCTATTATACTCAAAACCATTACAATGTTTTCCATCAGTTTTTTTCAATATTTATGCAATAATATGCATTAATAACGTGTAAAATTTTATGTAAACAACAATAATAACATTTATGAAGCATACAAATGGCAAAAATGATATACGAAATTTAGAAAAGCCTTTCTATCCACAATCAAATACCTATAACGCTATTCTATTCAACTAAAGCAACTACGTGTATAGCAACTTCATTGGAAGTTTATTAATATCCGACAAACAGAATAAACTTTAAATAGCTAGATGGTAATAAATATTTAAATGTGATCCATTTACAGCGCGACATTAATCCAATAGAACTTTATAATGACATGCATTGATCAATTGTATTATATGGAGATTGCGAGTATGTGTAATAATTATATTGTCCTCGATTTTTACCAAGGTCATATTGATGGTATTGTACACGATAACATAGCAAAAATTCATATTAATCGTACCCTAATTACCGTGTATTAGTAACATACAACCAATATTCTGTAAACAAATACAATTTATCGACATAAATTAAAATGGCTATTTATTTTGCATTTATTGCAAAGCCGAATGTGAAAATTTTATTACCTGAGATAACATTAATAATTAGCACTCTTCCTTCCTCTATACACTTGCATATACAAAACATGAATAAACATTTTCGTAGATTAGAAATATTTTATTCGGTTTTAATTCTACTAAAAATATACACGGATAACAAGTAATGATGATATGACACTTATATGTGATAAAGAGCAAAATGCTCACTTGTCACATTTTCACTTCGACTCTGGTTTGTTTTTCGGGGTTACTCTAGCATGTACCTGTTTTCGTGTTTGAACATTTATTCTATTCAGAACAACGTCCTGACTCTCAATTGGTTTGCTCTTTAACACTTTTAACTTCCTATATATTTCGATTGAGTGGTGGGGATATCATATATTCGATGACCATGTTACTTGAACACTACGAAATTATTCTTTCATGTACAGTTTCCAGTGGAAGTGCGATATTAAAAAATCTGGTGTGAACATCACACTACTTTCCTTATCCTATTATGTATATATATATATATATATATATATATATATATATATATATATATCGGCCCTGCGCTGCTCTCGTCCCGGAACTTGTTATTTTAAAAAAGGACGAGGTGTGAGTCCAACACTCGAAAGCTGATGAAAATAAACAGTACAAGGCAATAATTGTCTCGTACTTAAAATTTTGCTACGTCACTGAAGGTAACCGTGCGAGCTCTGCCGCACAGCCTTCGCCATTATCGCCTGCGTGCTCCCTCCTAGCGGCCAAGCGCTCCCCCCCGTCCTCCCGCAGTCGGCCCGATAGCTCTCCGAGCGCGCTGTGATTGGTCCGTTTAATTAATTTTTAATCGGCTATAACTTATTTATTTGACTTCGGATGAAAAAATTTCATTGTAATTTTTTGTTCGTCTCGGTTTGATCTATTCGGTAATATAAATTTCCCGAAACATTTTCTGAACACCCGGTATATTAAAAATCCTGAACTTCAATTTTTTTTCGAGTTCCTATTTTACCAACTTTGTAATAAATCATTTTTATTCTCATAAATTTTTTGTATCTTCAACCGTTTAGATTCGCGACCGCTTTGCAACCTTGTGACCAAACGCCTCTGCCGATTTTTACCAAAAGCTTCGCACTGCGTCCCCTACCTACAAGTAACTTGCATACCAAAATTCAAGTCTCTAGCTCTTACGGTTCTCGAGATATCTTGTTTACTGACAGACCGACAGACACACACACACAACACTCGTCCCCCCAAAAAAACCGTAGAATTTAAGTTATCCGTCATTTTTTCTTGCAATGTTAGCAGCTTTCTGCTGGGTGACTTTTTGTAGTAATTACATTCCGGTTAGTCAATATGGAGCCTTACTCCACGAAGGAACGAGTGACGATTGTTAAAACTCATTACAAGTACGGAGAATGCTTCGTAGAGACTGTGCGCAAATTACGTGGTATTTTCATAAGTAGAAATGCAAACCTCGATGTACCGCCGATCACTGAAATTTAACATTTCAAAAAGCATCATGCAACAGATCTTAACGAGGCCCTGCATCTACAACCATTCAAAATTCAGCTAACACAGAAACTAAAACCAGACTACAGGATTATAAGAAAATCAGAAGCAAATGAACATCATGATTTTCCATGAATTCTATTTATTAAAAAAAAACACGCCGACACTTAATAGGTTCTACATATATAGGCAACTCTGTATATAGTACAATGATTGTGAATACAAAGAACTTATCTACATAAGATAATACTTTCAACAACAAACGCTTGCAGGTTTTGTTTACTACAAAATTATCTCATTGATGAATAATTCTAACTTTTGTTTCAAATCCATAAACTCTTACACATCGACTAAATTTCCCTTTATAAGGCAAACTCTTGTTAATAAACTATTAAACGCTTTCAAATGCATTTGTACAAACCGAAACAAAAATACTAGTAACCAGACACTAAATAACTAAACATCATTAACATGATTACGAAGTTATTTGTTGGCGGGCGGAAAACGACAAAGTACATACTATTACGTAACAAAACAAAGACAGTCGCTAAATGCACAATACTGGCTTTCGTGCAATTCTTATGTAAATAAGGGAAAACAGAAGCAGCCTGCTTTTCTCATCATTAGTAGAATGCATTGCTTCAGTTTCCAATGATTTCGCAATGGCTGGTATCTGTTTACGGCTAGTACAGCATTTCTTCTCTAAGTAATAAAGCAAAAATGAACTGCCTGTAGTAACTTCCTTGAATGTTGATACATTTAGTTATCCTAAGTTTGCAAATTTAGAAGTTTTTCTTGGTGGGAAAGCAAAAAGATGTACAACTTTTTGTAAAATTGACATCGTTTGAGCTAAAGTAACGAAACAAGTACAGTGCTGAAGCATAATTAAGTGATCACTCCTGGTAAGTGCCTACGTCCATCTAAAGCGAGCTTTTTCGACAGCTCAAGGCGCTATGGCTATGGCTATGGCCTGTAAGAACCTTTAACCGCATTTTTCTTTTTGTACGGTTTTATAGTATTTCAAATAATTTTTTAAAATATTTATCAACATATTTAAAGAGGCGTTATGAAGATCTTGTTCAGGCTACCAGTATTGTTAAAAGCATTGTTGTATGGGCATAAAATTACCACATACAATTTATCTGATAATAATCAACTAGCAACTATTATATACTAATTTAATATTTGGTTTACATTAATATATAAGTAACTTAAGTTTGTTTCTACTTCAAGAAACAAATCGACAAGATACTATAACGTTTCTGCTCTCTGTAAATTTACTTAAACTACTTATTTATTTTACTTCGAGGCAATTAAAATTACTTAAAACGCTATTTATGTACACAACACAAAATTAATAACGTAAAATTACTCTGTATTTATCTGCGTCACAATTTTTGTGGCACGTGCTCACCTTCCTGCACCTAACTTCCGTTCTACTACCTCGCTGCTTGATTTAAGCAAATGAGGACCGGGTCCAGAACCTACGCGAAGTTACTAGCAACATCTGGCAATTTTCCATTGTTCGAGTCCTTGAACATGCGCGGCTGCATTCTTGGAAGGTATTATGTCAACCGCTCGACCATGAACGCGAAGCGCAACAAAAAACTGTGGCCGCAGGTGTCTACACGGCGGGCATTCGGAAATTCATTACAATACTTTAGAAAATCAAAACAATTTTAACAGTTTCTTACACAAATAACCGTCCTTAAGATTTTACCCTCTTTAATGTACTACTAGAGATCACTGACGTAACCAAATAAATACAGATGTATTTTATCTTTCGTGTAATTTTAAAATACTTCAAGGAGCCTTCTCATGATTATGTTTGCATTATCCTACAAAACTGGCTTGCCGAAAACATCACCTACGCTTATCATAAAAAGATAAATTTCTACTTGGTTTATTTTTGGCACTCCATGATAATCATTATGCTCATAATAATCGACAATAAAACTATACTATACGATCATATGTATTTGAACACCTACTAGAAACTGTCATCAAACGTACCTTATGCCAAAAGTTCCAGTAAATGATATTAAGGGTCCACCGTTTCCTTCGATGACAACCCTAAATATGCGGGAGAAACTTCCAATCAGGTATCAAAATGTCCCCGGAAAAATAAAAATTTAGTAATATCCAGTAATATCCAGAGCATTTTGCAACGCGAATCGTTGATGCTTCGAACGAACCCCACATTTTCAAAGGTGTTTAATAGTTCAAATCAAGGCTCTGAAGTATCGTCCGCTCTCCAGATGTTTGCTGCACTTAAAAGAGTCGCGTGATAAAGTGTGATTTATCACTCCCAACCGGAACTGCCGAAATTTCATCGTTCTTTACACCACTATACGTGACGCCATGTAATTACAACAGAAAGTTTTGTAAAAAAAGTTTGTAAGCAGGAGCTACTCAATTATGGAATCCCATTGTCTCGGTAACAGTACGAAGTTCCAAAATAATTGTTTAACACGATGACTAGCGGTTTGGGCAAACCATATCTTGTCTTTGCATGTAACCTATTCAGTTATGGCTTTGTTGCGATTTTGTCCTCGCGTTGCTACTTTACAATAATATCATTGACAATTAAAATGGGTAAATTGAAAAGGGTTGAAATGTTTTGACCAATTTCCTGCTCTTTACCAATCGATAATTAAATTACTTTCAAAGTCACTGAATTCCTTTGACTTGTCCATTAGATTCACATAGTTCCGTGTTCCTTTAGTACCTAGCTAAGCATCAATTTATGAATTAGAAATGTCTAAATACTTTTGATTAGATAGTGTATTTTTATTAAAATTTTAACTTAAATCGTAAAAATTAAAAATAAATTATATTCTTCTTTTTACGGAATTTTGGTGGTTTGTTGAATTTTAATATTACTTTTGCATATCAACGACAGCCACAAGTATTTAAAAAAACTAAACATAATCTTTTGTTAACCCCATCGTACTAATTATTTTCTACAAATACCGCTAGTTATAGAACATTACATATTTATTTTAAGTGTTGACGCTATGCATGTTGAGAAATAAATAGTTTTATAATATACTTTTTAAGTATACTTGAAAATAAGTAGTATATTATGCAGTGAATCGTATGCTGTGGAACGCTAATTAGGCTAAAAAATGACTAATTTATAGTTTGTTATTGTCGGAATTTCCAAATGGATTTCAAAAGAAAAAATAGCAATTTCGAGCAGAACGTCAAGTGTGATATTCATAATTTTATTATCGTGGCAATCTTACCAAAAACAATTAATTAGTTTAAAAACTATGAAATACTGAATTGAGAAACTCAGTGTATTAGTGAATATCACCAAGATGTATACATTATTTTAAACACAATAACACAGTTTTGAAAATTCTCTCAATGAGGTATTGAATATAATATATATCTTCAAATTGTAGAACTTTCTCAACACGACAATTTTATGAAGAACTGAAAGAAGTTATTTCAAATAGCACATTACAGTCATCACAAATCTGACTAATAAAACATATATCCATCTTCTACTTTATGCTGTAGTCTAATTCAAGCTTCTATTATAGATAATACCCATTCATTGCATCGTTGTTAACACCCATTTTAAAACTTATCTGTGACCTCACATAAAATATCTAAAGTCAAGTTTTATTTTAATTATTTTTATAAATTTGAACATAAATACTTGAATATATTCGCATTATTTCCCTTTATATTTAACTCCTTTTAGAATGAAATTCCTCATCGTGATCACATGAAGTAGTCAAACCTTGAGTTTGTCCTTAAAAAAGGATAGAAATAGGAGAGATGCTGTATGGAGGAAAACGTCACAAGTCACGTGATTAAGAAGAATAACATCAAATAGTGTTTGTAGTGCCAAACCTAAAGAGTAACTAAGCAGTTGTTATGCAATTATGTATTGTAAAAACGTCAACCAAAAAAAGAAAAGTATTCATTTAAAGACTGACAATGATAAATTATATAAAATTAGTGGCTGATTTTTACTAATATCGTTCTAACGGACTATTAACGTAAGCTACAATGTATGACTGTCCACTTATTGCAAACATGTGAATGCGGTGTCTCTCCTTAGTCTTGGAGAGAGGCGCCACCCATTAATGGCAGAAGACATTGAATTAATGTCAAAGGATAAATAATACATCTTTAATAGTTTAATAAATACGTGGGATTTTTTAAAAAATAATTGTAAGCTTCATTCTAAGCATAATCTAATTTAATTTTTGAAAAATTAATACTGCCAACTATTTAGATAACTTTTATAATACGTAACGATTTTCAAACGAACCTCAAAAAATTAGAACTCGCTACTTTGGGTCAATCAGATATGTAAGAAAGCTTGTTCTTAACAAGTGCTGATTATATAAATCAGAATAAAGTAGGTTTTTTTAACTATTGCAGTTTACGCTTAAACAAATAAGCTTTCAAATATGTTCAATATGAATGAACGTCCAAATTATACATAAGCCCAACAAAATTATTATTAAGAAGATTTAAAAGATGTCCACGTTGTCACCCCAAACAAATTTTCGTATGTTTTCTAAAAGCATATGATTCAATAAAGAAAGTAAAACTGTATCAAGTGATGAAAGCTACGGATACCTAACAAAATAATAAGATTGGTAAAAATGGCAGAGAAACAAGGTTTATGAACAGAAAAGAAGCAAAAGAATTGGAGATCTGGAAAAGGAGAATGCTCTGAAAAATATTCGGAGGGAAAAAAGAAGGTGGTATATAGAAAAGAAGAACTAACGAGAACTTTAGGATGAAGTATGGTGAACCTACAATTACACAGTTTATAAAGAAACTACGTTTAAGATGGCTAGGCCATATAGAAAGAAGGGAAGTAATCGTATAATGAAAAAAGTGCCGCGCCTAAAGCCTACAGTGAATAGAAGACAGAGAAACCCCAAAATAAGATGGTTGCCAAAGTAGTGGAAAGGGATTTGCAAGAAAAGCGCATAGTAAACTGGAAACGAAAAGCCAAAGATACAAGAGCATTGAAGAAAATACTAGAGCTATGGGCCTAAATGGCGTAATACGCCACGCACACGCATTAAATTGCTGACGATACTTTTTAATATAATATACAAAACTGCTGGATTACCATAAGATTGGATAAATTCAATATTTATCACCTTACCAAAAACAAGAAACCCAAAAACCTGCGATGACTACAGGCTCATAAGCTTAATGTCCCATGTAGTAAAAACATTCCTTATAGTAATACAGGTTAGAATATATACAAAATGCGAGACATATATCGAGTACCAATAGTTTGACTTTCGTAACGCTTTTGAAACTAGAAAAGCATTATTTAGTTTCTTGTACTCAAGCAAAGATCTAGAAACCAACAAAAAGACATACAAGCATGTTTTCTAGGCTATGAAAACCCCATTCGATAAAGTTAAACACACAATCCTTATAGAATATTTCGTAAGAAAAGCTTTAGATAAAAACGACATTAACATTATCAAAAAGATGCACTGAAAAAGAGTTATCAAGGTGTCAAAATAAATGGCGAAATTGTGAATAACTTAAGGTACGCTGATGATACCGTGATAATTACTAATAGTGAGAAAAATTTGCAACAGCTGCCGAATAAAGTCGTTAGAAAAGGAGACGAATATGGTCTAAACATTAACATAAAAAACTAAAGTGATGGTGTTCTCTAATCAGTCTAATATTCAAGCAAATATAACTACTATATAAATGGACAAATCCTGCAGAAAATTAAGAAATTGAAATATCTAGGCAGCTAGATGACGAACAATCTCAATCCTGGCAGAAAATATTTAGAATAGAACATGTTAGAACAATATTTCAAAGCATGAAGCAATTTGTATGTAATGTTACACTGATTCTGGAGTTTAGGTATCGCATGTAAAGTTTTATGTGTACTCTATCCTTCTAAATACAATGGAGGTGTGGACACTGAAAGTAAATGCCATGAGGCGATTGGAGGTATTTGAAGTGTGGGTATTCCGACGTTTGCTGAAAATTGCGTGGACAGATAGAATAACCAAGAATTAGGTATTTCGCAGAATGCAAACAGACCGTGAATTAATCTTATCTATCAAAAGGCGGAAAAATGCTTCTCTACGCCACATAATAAATAAAAATTGACCCAAGTAATAATCAAGAGAGGAATAGAAAGTAGACGCGGCCCAGAAAAAACGTCGACCATCCTGGATGAAAAATGAAAAAAGAATTGGCTGATCTGAACGTTGAAAACCTACTCAAAAATGCCACAAACGGAAAAAAATTTACTATGGTTATCGCTAACGTCAGTTAGCCACCGGAAGAAGAAATATTTAATAAATAATTCAGTCAATTGAAAATATGTTAAGTAATTTTTTTGTTTACGTAATTCATTTTAATTGATTTCCAGCGAAATAATTACGGGTCGATTCTAAACTTACTTAAAATCACTTATCGAAATGGAGTTATTTTGCTCTTTCGGATCTCAAATCAAATTGAAACCTATTTATTATGTGTTATTACAGCGTTTCACGTAATATCACGCAATAAAATTAGGAGCGCCCGTATTCTCGTCTCCTACCAAAAATACAAAGTGTCCCAAAAGAAAGTTCTTTTCAAGGTAATTATAAAAAAAGCAAAGGAGGCGTCTATTAAAAGCATTTTTATTTGTTATTGAAATTATTTTTTAAAAATAATGTTATCTAAATGTAATCCTGCATATTCGTGATACTCTCTTAAACGAGAAGCAAAATTTCTGAGCACTGCGATGCACGTAGTCTGTAACGGATGCCATTTCTTGATAGATTATTTTTTTTCAATTAAACCATAGTCCGGAATGCTGTTGCATACTCTTGATTTAAGATATCCTCACAAGAAAAAAATCCATAGGAGTCAAATCAAGGTTACGTGAAGGCCAGTTTTATATCATTTCTTCTGGAAATCAATTTTTGAGGGAAAATTTCACGAACTCGTGGCAGACACATGTTGGAAATGTGCGATGTTGCTCCATCCTGCTGGAACCATATTCTTTAATTATGGCTAACAAAATTTTGCAGTTAAGATACCAAGAAATTGTTCACCATCTTCACATAACGCTCTAAAGTCGCTGTTAACGCACGACCTCTTTCATCTTCAAAGAAGCACGGGCCGATTATTCCTCGTACTGATATTGCAGCCCATACGGCCATTTTTGGTAAATAAAGGGGTTTCTCATGCTTACATTGTGGGTTTGTAGCGCTCCAGTAACGGCAGTTCTGTTAGTTAACGTGGCCATTGAGGTGAAAATGTGCCTCATCCGAAAACAAAATGTTGAATGAATTGAAATGCTCAGTTACAAATTAAATTTTATAGGAATGCAGGATGCGGTATAATGACGATATAGGCGCATTCAAAATAATTACCCGTTTACGAACAGATGGTCAGTAGTCTCGAAAATGAATTGTCGTACGCTCTCTACGTTTTCGTTAGTTCTCTATGACCTTAGTCGTCGCGACTTAGGTTTATCCATAGTTGAACCGGTTTCTTCGAACCAACACACCCATTTTCTGACAAAAATCATGATGGTTACTAAACTTTCTCCGTAGAATAATGACCGAATCTTTATTTTTGTAAAATTTTCTCACACAAACCGCGCGATCCGCTTCCGAGAAACGCTCCATAGAGAGTATGTTCCTGAAAGCCGCACTACTGATTGACATATGTCCCATGCCCCTTTGGTTTGTTGCGTTCACGCAGTGAATTCTTCTGACAAAATTCTCAATCACTTTTCCCATTTTCTCAATTTCGTCGATAACTTTCAAATGTTTGCTTTTAATTCAAGAATTGTTCTTCCGTAGCATAAACTTTGGTTTTTACGAATCCCCAGTTCACTAGACTATTTGGAGAAATAAATCGTCCATTAAATTTTGCTCCAATTGGATTGTTTCACGAGTCGTATGACAAGTCTTGCTGGAAGCACAAATCACCCAAATCCATGCCGTCCGAATGAAACCACCAAAAATCATTATTGACAGTCACTGCGTTTCCGACCTCATTTTCAAAAATAATTCTACCAGCATAAAATCCACACCAAACTGTTACTCTTTGTGCATGCATAGGCGGTTCTTGAATGATCCAAGGATTTTCTATCCCCCAAACGAGACAATGATACTTATTGTCATACCCGCAAAGGTGAAAATGCACCTCGTTACTAAAGATGACTTTCTTAGCAAAATTGCCATCAAATTATTGATTCTTTAGCAACCAATTCGTCAAATATTCGGCGCCGTCTAGCTTTAGTTCCTAGCTAAATTTTGAATGGTGCAGATTCAGACCTTTGTTAAAATCCGCTGCAAGGTGCTTGTAAAATGTTCAATTGCAGAGACCGACGGCGCACTGAGGTTTCTGAATGTTCCGTCACACTATCGTTCACAGGGGCAGTTTTCATCTGAATGGTCTGCGCCAAGTCGGTCTGTTTTTTGTTGTCTATAACCGAACCTATTTGTTCAAATTTTTTAATTAGTCTTTTCACGATTGATTCTTTTGTTGCATTTCTCCTTTCAAAATTGCCACGCAATTTGCGCACAGTCTTGGCGAAATATTGTCCATGCTTGTAATGAATTTTAACAATCGCCACTTACTCTTCCGTGGAATAACGCTACATACTGACTAACCGCAATGTGTTTACTAAAAAATTTCACCAAGCAGAACGCTACAGAAAAAGAGACGAACATATTTATTAAATCCTGCGTTTCTTTATAATTTTTTGGTAAATCTGATTTTTTATTCTTGTCTCATACAATGATATTTGAGTTTATATAAATTGATTACTTTTTCTTTAAATAAATGTTCCACATTCTTGAAGTATTTTGCTATTTCAAAATTCTCGATGATCATAGATTAATTGCTATTCATTGAGATCTTATCAAAATGAACGTTGAATATTGTTTCTGGATAGTTCACCACTAATTATTTCATACCACATGCAAAAACAACGTTCAATAATCTAATATTATTACAATAATTGCAATAAAAATTACTTCAAATTGTAATGCGATCAGCAGAATTAAATAGTTAAATAAAATAAGCAACTTGTCGGATACTAAAAAGGTAATCCGATAAATGATTACACCAAAGAAAGTGGGAAAATCAATAAAAAGTATTTCAGTGACTCTAACGTCAAATTCAGAAGTTCTCAGAGCCATTAGTTAATGTAGTTTAATTTATGGAATATCATAAAACAACTGTGACATTATGGTTACTCTGTCGATTTCGTTTGATAATAGAATTTGTTAACATTGTTTTGGGCAAACAACCTATGTTAATCATACTCGTGGCCAACCACGTGATTACATTAATTCGGCCACAATCTAATCGCACAACGTAGCTACACTCGAATGGCCGGGAAAATATACCATAGCTACATTCAAATGTTCAAATATGGACTTGAAATGAAACTAAGTCGGTAAAAGAAATTTTTCTGAGTTTATCCATCAATGAAAATAAGAATTATTCATCATTAGAGTGAATTTTGTAATAACTCGGCGTATCACACCACATCGTTGCGTTTAACAGTGTCCGTTAATGATAAATATCGAAAATAATTTATAGTCCCTAAACGTGTGCACTTGGTCAGTTGATATTCCACATTCATTAGCTTGACCGCATGCTTCCTCTTTACATAGCGATAATATCTACAACTAAATTCTTCAACAATGTAATTTCAAAATTAAGATGGTAATTATACAAAATTCAAATCAGTAAACTTAAATTATTGTAATTCGAACATTGGATCTACCTAGTGACACTTGGAACAAAAGAGGATGTCCCATAAGTGATCTATAGGATGTATCAAACTTTACACCAAATCTTATAATACACGCTTGTATTTTGATTTCCCATTAGAAGGAAACAATTGTGGTACCGCAATTCCCGTTTTCTCTGGAGTTTTAAGCTGTCTGCCACAAACAAAATAAGTCACTGACCGGAATAAGAAGTATCCTAATGATGGAAGGGATGTAGGCATAGTGAAGTACAAGCTTCACTATATCGTTTGTCAACCTTAGTTGTATCAGCACCTGATTTTTGCGATATATATATATATATATATATATATATATATATATATATATATATATATATCATACACGTTCTAGTTGAACAATCTTTTCAATCACGCCTCGATTATTCCGAACATATTCAAAGTATATAAAATGCACCGAATACAAGGTCGAGGAGACTCATAGTGTGTCACTCGGAGTTCTGTCTTTTCGTCTCCGAATCATACTCAAAAACGCGCATTTCATTACCAGTTATCATTTTCTTTAAAAAAAATCACTCGCTTGTCACACGCTCCAAGAGCTCACGAGAAATCGACATATGGATTTTCTTCTGTTCGTCGGCCAAAGCTTGAAATCAATTTAGTATAACTTTTCATGTCTGCAATTCTGTCAAGAGGATTTCATACACAATGAACGTTGTAAGTAACTCAGACGTCGGCCAGAGTCCAAAAACGCATTCACTTTAGCCACATTATCTTTTCCTTCTCTGAAAACTCTGTGTCACTTAAACACTTGTGCTTTCAATAAGCATCTTTCCCTAAACTGTCTCTATCCTAGCAAACATCTCGGTTGCGGATTTTTCGAGTTTAACGTAAAATTTTTTGGTATATTGCTGTTCGACACGGTTGCATTTTGACCCGTAACGCGACATAAACAACCGTCCACTCTCCGCAAGTGATCCGCATTCTGTAAAAGCTTATTGTTAGGCAATTACGCTAGATCAGCTCCTTTTACTTGGACAAAGAAAATAACTCTCATTACTTCCAGATGTGTCTTTCATATAACATTAATTCGTGTTCAAATCTGTCATTTGAAAAAGGGTTTTGGTGTTTAGCTTGGACATAATCGTAACTGAATTATTCGTTCGAGGAAGCAATTATTATCATAGACCATAATCACCACATTTAAAATTCTCGAACCATACTTTTACCCATATCGTAAATGATAGTGAAATCTCCTTAAACGACACAATTTTTTGCGCTTCTATTGCTTGTGGTCAGATTGGAATTCATATAGCAAAAACTTGCGAATCAGATTAATATATTTTTCAGTTTATAAAACCTTTAATATGTATTAGTAACATTACTTCTACCAAAACTATCAAATTAATGTGCGTTTCTTTAAGTATCATAGATGAGACAAATCAATTATTATTTAATTTATTTAAAAAACCGGAAAAAAATAAAAATTAATTTTTGAGAAAACCACTGACGAACTGGAATTTTCAAGCTGCCAATCCACATCGTGCCGGTTAGAATAAAAAACGACAAAAAATTCTACATCATCAGCGATAAGTATTTCTAAGAATAGAAGAGTAAATGTATGCAAAAATTACGTCAATATCAGGAAAAAAACTTTCTCATAAGAGTTCTAAAATAATATATATAATCAAATAATAGTTTTAAAAAAATCCTTTATGGCAACTAAAAATAAAATAATAAAAATGAACTTTCCGCCGCTATTTAAAGTATGTCATGATCCGAGTGACTGTTCAAGATAATAAACCAGCATATCAAAACCATATGTTTCTCATAACGGTTCAAAATAAATCATTTTAATAACATAAAAGCCCACACAATAGAGATTAAGGGCACTTATTTATATGTAACTTTAACATGTGTTAATGCTGTGCTCTTGTAAAAACGGTAACAAACTAACAAAATTAATTTAACAAACAAAAAATATTTTTAAAACAATTAATGCCCGTATTCTAATTATAGCATCAATCAATGGTAAACTAGAAATATGTAATAAATAATTGCCTGATTTATTTATTATTTGTTCTTAATAACTAAACTTGCTTATTACTATTACGCTGATACATAAGTTTTTTATTTTTGGTATGATAATGTTGCGATGTCAGTAGTTTGTTTATCGTTTATTATTTATCATGTCAAATGACAACTGTGTGTTTACGAGCACGCCTCCCATTTTGCAAATTTGAATAACATCAGTGTTATTTATGAAATATTTCCAGTATGTTCCCATTGAATTTAATAAAAACAAAATTCAACTTCGGTTTTAAGTAATTCTGACGTATATGAAGAAAATGACAAGAATATAATTTTATTTTTCCACGATCAAGCACTGACAATGATCGGTTATACGATTTAACTCGTGGGGATTCAAGTCGGTCAACCCGAAAAGTGGAAAGTAATTAGTCAACTAAAAGCTTTTATCGAGAAGTTAAAAAACGATACGAACTCATACTTCAATCTATTAATAACAAATGATCTACTACAGACATTATAACAGAGACAAGAATATAATTTTGTTATTTTCCCACGATCAAGCATTGACAATGATCGGTTATACGATTTAACCCGTGGGGATTCGAGTCGGTCAACCCGAAAAGTGGAAAGTAATTAGTCAACTAAAAGCTTTTATCGAGAAGTTAAAAACGATACGAACTCATACCTCAATCTATTAATAACAAATGATCACTACAGACATTATAACAGAGATTAGAAACGTTTAATTATAAAATACTATTATAAGATTGTATTACTACATGTGACAAAGCAAAGAATTTAAAATTTGAGTATTATTTCTCAAAAAAAAAAATTATAATACGGGGTACATTCAGTAATTATTAGACCTACACTAACACAATCAAAAATCTTGCTCACATCATTTCTCTTGATTTTTTCAAATTCTCACATTTCCCTTTAAACAGCTACGGTACTATTACAAATTCCTAGAGGAAGTGAACAAGTAAAGTCTCGGGAACTTACATCACAACGAACTGAAACAACAGCAATAAAATGTGGCTTCACAAACATATACACGTTTGGTAATCTCAATCATCCACCCAGCATAGACTATTAGGATTCCAAATTTTTGACTTATTTAAAAGATAATCGCTTTTACGGCGCTATACATGCACAGGCATATAGAACGCATCTATAGAAATTAAATTTCAATATGAACGAACCAAAAAATTTTAAAAATGTGAGTTATTTCAGTCTCTTAGTTGGATTAATAAAGCACCGCTTTTATAAGAAATCTAGGCATCCTACAGTATGTAAATATGCAGCATAGTCTCGTATGTAAATAAATGCAAAATTTAATTTTGGCGCCATCTGTAGGATTGTTGATAATTTTTTGTTTTGATTAACTTGTTCGACATCTTGTCTTTCATTGTTTTCAAGAATCAAAATGGTGTCCTCTAAGATACCCTATACTATCGAAAAACATCTGTTTATCGTGAAAGCCCACTATCAAAATGCTGAATTTATTAGGACGACAGTGAGGAAATTCAAAGGCAAATTCGATAAGGAGAACAGTTCTTCGGTAAATATACACAATTTTTAAAAAACAAAATTATTATTTGAAAAAAATAAGCTGGCTCAAAATGAGTATTTTGGTCAGTCAGGAAGAACCTGAAAATGTATTTGGAAATGTTCCCATACAAGAGGAGCTAACTGCAACAGCCACTTGCAAAGGTCAATTTCGATCAAAGATTGACTTTTGTTATGTGCTATTTCTAGTCAGATAAATACGACAATAAGCAAAACTATCGCTAATGGGCGAAGAAAATCCTCATATGACTGAAGTAAGAAGACTCCATCCAAGAGAAATCTGTGTGTGGTGCTTAATCAGCTACAAAGGCACCATCAGGTCATTCTTCTTCCAAACAATTTCGAATTGGTTTCCTGCGTATTTGAAGATAATCGTGTGTGTGTGCACGCGGGCGCGAGCGCGCGCGTGTGTTTGTGAGCGTGTGTGCGTGTGTGAGAGAGAGAGCGTGTGTGCGCGTGTGTGCTTGCGTGTGCGTGTGTATGTGTATATGTGTATAACTTAGTTCACGGGATGAACCACGTCTATTTTGGGTAAATTCTCGACGTTTCGGCATCAGCTTTGATGCCATTTTCAAGAGGTTAGCTCTTCACTCGGGGTCTCAATCTGCCTACTCCCCAAGGAGAGCTATGGGTCTTTGAGTAAACTGACCTTTCCTGTAACCTGCTTGGTCTTTTATAGGGCTGGAAGTGAAAGTTTGTTTGGCGGGAGATGCGTTGGGTTGGGGAACGTTTGTAGGATTAAGGGTGTTTGTGTTGTGTGTGTGCGTACGCGCGCGCGTGTGCGTGTGCGCGTGTGTCTGTGCGTGCGTGCGTGCGTGCGCGCGCGCTCGTGTGTGTGTGTGTGCCGCGTGTGTGTGCGCGCGCGCGTGTGTGTGTGCGTGTGTGTGTGTGTAGCGACGATTATTGGGAAATTCTCTACGTTTTGGCATCCACTTTGATGTCATTTTCAAAGGATTTTAGTTCTTTACTGGGGGTCTGAATCTGCCTATTCCCCAAAGAGAACTATGAATCAAAGAAGAAGTCTTCTGGGATTCCTCAAATGACAATTGGCAAAGTTTAACTTCGAGTTTTAATGTGCTATTCATGGAAACGGAAACTGAAAAAAAAGAGATGATCCACAGGAGATTTGCAAGCCTTGTGACTGTTTGTAAATGGTACAATCGGTTCGATTCTAATGACTTTGGCCTTAAAGATTAACCATGTTCTGGTTCACTATCCCTTTCGGATGAAGGAGACTTGCGAGCTATCCTAGATGTCGTACCTTCATTAAGCACTCGTGATTTAATGGTTAAAATTGGCGTCTCGCACGTGACTGTTTGAATCATTTGCGACTTTGTGTACAAGCAGCCAAGAGATCCTCACAAGTAACTTAGGCATAAACCGACAAATTAATTGAGATGTGTAGTCATCTGCTTAAAAATTTCCTGGATGGCTGGTTTTTGAAGTGCATTGGCACTTTTATTAAAAAAATCGGTTTACCTTCTTAATCGTAATCGTCCCAAGTGGTGAGAGATTTCTCAGATAATCCGCCGACAATTGATACGATCCATTTTGAAGAATAGTTATTGCTGTTTTTAATTTAAATTCGCGCACAGAAATCAAACTTTTCACAAGTGATAAAAAACTTTCTACAGCCCAATAATTTTTCATACTACAAAAAAATCATAATACATCTCATTTGGAAAATAAATAACAGTTACTCGTCATATATTAAGTTAAATCAGTCGACGGGTCTATTATTTCTAAAAGAAAATATTAACATTAAGTACATCTAAAGTAAGATGACTTTACAAAAAGAGTTTAAATAAAAATTCTAGATAGATCCAGAAACTTCAAAATTAAAATAAATTTAAATATGCAAAACGTTCTAATCTTCTAGTATATCAAAGTTCATTTTTTAATGGCGCACCCATTTTTTAAATTTGCGTACTATTTTAAATTACAAATTCGACTATGAAAACTATCTTATTTAGATTATCCATTCAAAAGCCACAAGACAAACAAGAAATATGTGGAGGGAGAATTGTATTTTTAAGGCGTTTTAAAAGTTTTACAGCGTTGTAAAATCTTTCTAACGAAACTAAATAAACATCTGTGTCTGTCAAATCGAAGAATATTGGGCTGATAATACATGTGCCTGCCCACCACAATAGACCACAGATTAATTTTTTAGTTATATAGAGTTCATTCATGCACTAGATTAGAATTTTAGGTATTAAATATCATCCTTGTTCGCAATATATAACACAAACACTTCCATAACAAAAACAAATACTACAAAGTGAGTTGAGGTGCGAGACATAGAAACATAGTTTGATTGAGAAAAGAGAGGGTGTAGAATGTGAAATAGCTAATCATCACAGAAAGAATTAAAATTCAGTTGTTTTTTTTACTTATCTCCGCGCAAGAACATTTATACTAAAAGGAGTACAAATAAGTCTCCGCCGTTTGATAGAAGATGGCCGCACCAGTAAGTTATGGTTTAAATTGTCAAATGTAAAACGTCATATCGTAAGGTTGAACATCTGGCAACACCATAACCTTAAAATATTAGCGTTTTTGTATCAGCATCACATAATTTTTTTCGTGTGAGAATGTCGAGTTTTGAGCCGAATGAGTGTCATTTGCGGGAACTTTTGATTTACTTCTTTAATTTGAAGAAATCTGCAGCTGAGGCGCATCGGTTGCTTGTAGAAGCATATGGTGAGGCTGCTGTAAGTGAGAGAAGTCGTGGGTGGCTTCATAAGTTTAAGAACGGTGAGTTTGACGTCGAAGGCAAAGAACGTAGCGGAAGGCCGAAAGTGTACGAAGACGCGGAATTGGAAGCATTATTAGAGGAAGATTGCTGCCAAACGCAAGAAGAACTTGCACTTACATTAGGAGTGACTCAACAAGCAATTTCACATCGTTTAAAATCGTTGGGAATTATTCAAAAACAATGAAATTGGATTCTATATGAATTGAAGCCGATTTTGCACATGTGAAATGCTGCTTTCCAAGCATAAACGAAAGGGTTTTTTGCATCGTATAGTCACTGGTGATGAAAAATGGATCCACTACGATAGTCCAAAGAAGAGAAAATTATGGAGACCACGTGGCCATACTTCAACATCGACAGCCAAGCCGAATATTTATGGAAATAAACTCATGTTGTGTATTTGGTAGGATCAGCTAGGTGTTGTGTATTATGAGTTACTCAAACAGAACGAAACCATTACTGGGGCTCTCTACCGAACACAATTGCACTCAAGGAAAAACGCACCCACTATTATTCCAGACACGACAAAATTATTCTCCTGCATGATAATGCTCGTCTACATGTTGCAGCGTCGGTCAAAACCTACTTGGAAACACTTAATTGGGAAGTCCTACCCCACCCATCGTATTCACCAGACATTGCTCCTTCCGATTATCCCCTGTTCAGGTCGATGGCACATGGTCTGTCTGAGCAGCACTTCACATCATATGAAATTGGGTCGATTCGTGAATAGCCTTAAAAGATGAAGCGTTCTTCCGACACGATATCCGTATGCTGACAGAAAGATGGGAAAAAGTAGTGGCTAGCGATGGACAATATTTTGAATAAAACATAAGGTTCCGTTCTTTCACAATAAATACCCAATTTTTGGTAAAAAACGGTAGAGACTTATTTGTACTCCCTTTACAACAAATTGGAAGTAGGTATTTAATGTTAGAATCGGTTAAGTGTTGATCATGTTGCAAAGCATACCTTACCTAAATATACACGTGTTCATATGTAATAGAACACTCATTTCATTATTTTTTTAATTTTTTCTCAAATGTTAAAAGATATACATTGATGTCAAATTGGAAACCAATAACAAACATGATATAGCAATTTTCTGCTTGCCATTGTATTTATAAAATTATTTTCTGGGTTTTTCGGCTGAATTCCCACTTTCCAATTTAAAATATCGCCTATAATAGTTGGATTTATTGACTCAAATTATTTAAAATGGCCACAATCAAGCCTTGGAAATTGACGGAATATCATCGAAGCAAACTTAATAAGAAATGGACGAGTAAAAAATAAACAAAAATAACATCGAAACGAAAAAAAAACTTTTATAGAAACTGAATTGCACAAGGATAGTAGCAACGTAGAATACAAGAAGCTGAAATCAAAAGGACCAAAAGATAACATTAAAAATGGAAAAGAATGATATCCAAATTTGTGTACTCCAAGAAAGGAAGAAAAGAAAAGGCACGAGAACATTTAACTGTTAACGAATTACCAAAATAACATATGACCCTGTTACTTAAGCAACGATTCAACGAAAATGTACTCAACAATAATGGAAAACTATTAATTGAAGTCTGCCCCAATAACAACTTCAAAATAAGCACTACATATTTTGATATCAATCCAAAGTAATAATATATATATAATAATATATATATATATATACAAAGAAATACACAAGGTAGGGGATAAAAATTAATAATAACTTGTTATGTGCAAAAGAAACAGAAAACCAGAACAATAACAGAAAACAAGGAACACGGTATGGCGCAAATTGCGTCCTATATAAAGTCAAACAATTTCACTAATTTTTTTATTTTTTTAGCAGGAAAATGACACGACAGTGCATGTTGTTATTGATTAAAATGTTGCAAATAAAATGAACATCGAACAGATGTCAAGCGCTGCGCGCCACATTGCACGCGCTTCCCTCGCAATACCATTTTGGATCAAAAGATCACCCTTTTTCTGCTATCATCTGACCATGGTTAATTCAGATTATAACTCGGATACTGTCTCTTCAAGACGTATCTAAAAGCCCTCAGCCATTAATATCGGTTGCCTCTTCGATTCACAGCGTGTTTTCCTTGGTGCTTTAATAATATAAATAAAACAGTTAAACAATTGTATAAAATAAGATTGTTGAAAAAAATAAGAGAAAGACCTATAATACGGAAAGATACTACCGACGATGCTTGGGGAAAATTAAAGATTAATATTGAAGGAAGTGCTACCGAAGTATTAGGAAAATAAAACAATAACTACCACGAAATGAATATCAAAAACATCGTGGTTTATCAAAGAAGTGAAGAAATTAGCTAAGAAGAAAAGAATGACATACATGCAAAGTTATGCAGGATATTGATAAGTACGTAACAAAACCAACAAAACAATAACAAATATAAAAGAAGTTTTTAACTATAAATGTTTCGGTACAGATATCTCAAGTTATGGTGAACTAAAAAATCAATATAAGCTCGAGTAATAAAAGCTGGTCTAATTTTCGGGGCTCTAAATGGTCTAATATAAAAAAATGCACTCTTAAATATCGAAACTAAAAGTAGAATTTGTAAGTTTATATAACCAATACTAATATATGCGACGAAAACTTGTCCTGGAATACAAAAAAAACAAGGAAACGGGAGAGATGAGAACGTTACAAAAATATATAGTAAAACAAAATGAAATCGAGTGCCAAATTCAATTCATAAACAATGGGTCAAAAAATGAACAAAAGAATGGGACAAACACATTTTCATAATGAAAAAAAGCAATAGTAAAGGACATTAGAGATAAATCACCAATAGGGAAAAATCTAGGAGCAAAGAAGAAAAAAGTTTATGTAATAACTTGGAAATAACATGTCAGTGATTAACTAGAAAAATAGCCCCACTTTTTGTAAAATGAACGGCCTCTATATAACGGAATTTAATTAATTCTTATGAAGTCCTTTTATCAAATACATATATGACCAAGTCAAATTTCCTTGCATTAAACCTTACATACAAAGTCAATAATATGAACAATCTTTATCGAAAAGAACTGTATTTCAGTGGCATAAGCTGTTCAGAGAAGATCGTCAATCCGTAGAAAATGAAACGTGTCCTGATTGTCCATCAACATTAATAACTGAAGAAAATAAAGAAAAAATTAAAAACAAAATAATGGGAATCATCGTTTAACAGTACAAGAGCTTGCTGAAGATGTTAACGTATCAAAATGCTCAGTATATGCAATTTTAAGATGTTTTGGGCTTGAAACGTTTTCCAGCAAAATTCAGCAATTAATCGCGAGGTTTTTGCCAAAAATTCGACAAATATTGCTCCACAAGACCGTATTCTCCGGATATGTCAGCATGCGACTTTTTTTGTTCGGTCGATTAAAAAAACACTTGGAGGAACCAGATTTAACTTATTTGAATCGATAAAATACTAATGAAAGCAGGTGCCGCTAGCAATCCCAAAAAGTGAATATGGAAAGTGTTTCTGAGATTGGATTAAACGTTAGTGTATGTGCATGGCAACGGGGGGAGGCATTACTCTGAAGGATACAAAATAAATTTGAATGAATAAATAAACAGTACCTATTATGTTCAAACAGTCACCTTACTTTTTGAACAAAGTAGTTTGTATATAAATGGTTACACATTACCGCTTATACATATCACCGCAGTGTAGCATTAAATCTATATTAAGTTGTAGAATTGCGTAAGAAGTTTTTATTTACAAATTGCTTTTTAATTATAAAATACAACACACTATTATGTAAATGCGTAGCAATTTAGATTAACACATTTAGTTAATTGGATATATTTTTGTTTATCGCGCCACGCCATTTCCGCTTAACTGCGTTTGAATAATTTTGAGAACGATTCTTGTGCAAAGCTTTTTAAATAGCAACTAAGTTGCTGTTATTGGCTAAAAATCAATATTTTACTTATAACACACCTATCTAAAACATATTTACAGTTACAGCTATTATGCATCGAAATATGAATGTAGTTACTAACGTCAACCGCACCTGAATTATTTATTCCATTCAAAAGACGAACAGGAAACTACTGATTGTATTCCCTACGTGCAACTGAAGGTCGCTCATCAATACCTACGTCATCTAAATTTTTATATACCAAATAAAACAATGTAACTTAGTCATTGTTGTTTTTATGACATAAGTATCAGTCATTCACAAGCTGTCATTCCGTATGTATCAATTTTATAAGAGATGATAAGCAACATTTACACCATTACATTCTATTCTGTTTTAAAATTTAAAAAAAAATGCTGCTCAAGCTATGGAATTGATTAGTTCGACTTTAGGTGAACATTCTGTGAGTCATTCAACAGTAAAAAAGTAGTTTGCAATATTTCGTATTAGAAATTTTAGTCTTGAGCAACATCCATGTCCAGATGCAGTAAAAAAATTTGAAGACGAAGAACTTCAAATTTTACTGGATGAAAATCCATGTCAAACTCAAGAAGAGCTTGCAGAACAGTTAGCAGTTACTCACTAAGCAATATCACCTCGATTATATGCAATGGGAAAGATACAGAAGGACCGTCATAAACTGACGGAAGAAAACAAAAACCGAAAAATTGGCATTTGCATGAATTTGCTTTCTCGGTACAAAAGAGAGATGTCATATTTAAAAGACAAACGGTTCACGAAAGTTGAAGATGTGCGAAAATGGCTTGATGACTAGACTATTTTGCTTCGAAACCACCAAATTTCTATCGCAAAGGCATTCATCATCTACCCACAAATGGCAAAAAACCAAAGATAGTAAAAAAAACTACGCACGTTGCATCATGACAGTACTTACATTTATTAACATATGACAGATATCAAGTGCTTCCGGTATCATCAAATGCATTATGAATATAAATAAAATATATCTTCAACACGTTTAATTCAAAGCAGATAAAACACCAACGTTATTTGCACAAGGCACAATACTTAATTATTACATAATCCTGGGGTTGGGGGGATTTAACCTACATATCGTTTTGCAACAAAATTTATCAAATTAATTGAAAAACAATTGCGTGACTATTGCTGCCAAGCACATCTAATTTATATTGTAACTATTCATTCCGATATACATGGACTGTTCTGTTTTTGGAGGTACTTGGATGTTCTAGCTCTTCCTTCTCCCTCGCGACTGGTCACTATTTTACCTGATACTATGGTAACCAAGGATATTTAGTTTGATTTTATTTAATTTATTCTCAATCATTTTTAAGTTGTTTTAGTTTTATCTCATTTGTTCAATAAATATAAATTTGTTTTGTCTTAAATTTATTATTTTAGGCAGGTAGTAACAATATCACATAAGAACTAATCTTTCATGTACGTATTATCCTTGTCTACATCTCGTTTCCTTGCCAACAGAAGTTACAATTATAATACTTAAAAGAAGAATAAAATTTAGAACGACCGAGCATCCCCAAAGACCCCTAACTTGCTTCAATGACATCTCAAAAATGATTTTGAATTTAAGCCATGTTTTTTGAAACTTTTTGGCTTAAAATGTTGCAAAGACCTTATAGACGAAGTCACATCTTCATGGGATACCTCGTATACCAGGTACCGTAACGTTTTAAATAAAAAATAGTACAGAAATTATAGATTACATATGAAACAAACAATTTGATTTTTGATGAAGATCCATAAAGAGACATAAAACAAGTGTCAAAAATTGTACAATTTACTAGAAGCATCTATGGTTGTTGAGCGAGGTGTATCCCACAAATATCGAGCTAATGTTAAGATAAATAAAGGGGATTTTATTGGGCAGATTAGTTGAGAATTAGACGCTGGTTAGTAAGACGTTGTAATGTGTGGTTGTTGCATTTGCAGTAGCGGAGTAGAGCAGCAAATCTGCTTTAAATTTAATGCGAAGCTGGAACATCCATTCCCAGAAAATATTAAGAAAGATACAATAATTGCGGCATGAAACTAGTCAGAGATAGCAATAATAAACAGCAGAACATGTCATAATTTTTGGTAGTGCAGGAAAAAAACACTCAAACAAATTTGCACCTCTTACAACTTGGTTGTTAAATTACAAAATTATTCAACATTTAAGAAAAAATTGTAATTAACATATGATCCAAGAAACCTTGAGCACTAGTTTTTATGTACCATATTTTTTCAAGCGGACACAACTAGCTCGTGATTTGCTCCGCTGGCGCATAAGCGCGCATCATTTTGAAGGAAGAGCCTCTACGCATTATTTAATTTTCCTTCATCTCACACAACAGCTTGCACAAAGCGTGCAGTAGAGTTAGATACATTTAAATATGAATGCAAATACTTTCAAATTCACTTATCCCACAAAAATTGTTCACTCCCCTCACATTTCTTAGAGCATACAGTGTTGAAAAAAGTTGAATTCATAGGAACTACCCAGTAAGCAAATATCGACGTTAACTACAAAATACAAAAAAAAATTGACACCAACTTTGTTTTTTGTTTTGTTTTTTTGAAAAATGTAATAGTGTAAGCCAAAATTAACTATTGCCTTTCGTTTTCAAGTTATTGAAAAAAAATCCGTTTTCTCTACTTTTCATTCAATGACGATATCTCGTCTACTTAGGGAAATAAAGAAAAATAAGTTGTACATTCTTCACAAATTTTTCTGATAAAAATGCAGTAATGTAGTCAGTTTTTCATTTCTTTTTGAAACTCAAGTTGTAACAAAATTAAATTTTTTAAATGAAAGTCACAGTTGTGGGTGAATTATTTTCTCATTCAATTACGGAACGATTCTAATAGTATTATGAGATGACGCTCACTCACTGGAAATATATACTGTCTTTCATTAAGTGATTACTCTTTTAAAAATCTATTGATTATGCGTTGGTTTAAAATTTCATAATAGCATCAACCATTCAGTGTTTTTTCAAAAAATTGGTAAGCTAAAATGTGATATAAAATGTGAATTAAGCATACTACACATCTGAAACCGAGGCATCGACGGTATGGTGAAGTTAATGTCCGATCACCGAGCTCGTATCGATACTATTAATACTGAGTTTTATCTGTCCAAATATTATTACGATAAGGCAAAAGACGTTCCGTTTTTTAACATGAGAATTATTTATTTAATATTTAAAAAAAGATACCAAATTAAAAATCAAAATATATACGTCATTGTGTTTACAGTATCCATCTGTTTGTGAGTCAAGCTTTTCATGTCTCATCGTCACCACTCTAGTGGTTTTGAATCAAAGGGTGACACACTTCTACTTCCTAAAAGTAAGTAAAGTCGCGTCCGACCAAGAAATGCGCTGATTAGAACATATGGTAATCCGATAGTGCTAAATCAAGACTATAGGCTATAGTAAAGTGACAAACAATTCCATTCCATTGAGACATCGAAGATGATGTGTCTATATTTTATATCTTATACTTAACGAAGTACCTTATGGAAGCATCGAAATTTTCACATCTTGTACATGACGCTTTTAGTTAGCAGTAAACAAAAGATAAAATACTATAATTTCCAAACACTCCTCGTAGTAGCATCGTCATGCGCTATAGATAAATAGAATGTAATTTTAAGTTATTAATTGTATGTGTTATTCACCACTGTGAAGAGCCAAAACGTTGCAATACGCTTCTATTGGTTTTGATCTTTATGTTAATATATAAATTAAATTTTCACATAATTAGTTAAAAAACAAAAATAAAAGAAAAATATAAACAGCACTCTTCAAAAATAAGTAATCTAATAAAAAATATACATACACAGTCGAAGCAAAATTCGGCTCTCCTTGACCAATGCCGTAAAAAATAGATATTTTAGCTTATAAATGCTAAGCACACCAATGAATGTTGTATGAACTTACAAGCAGAGAAGTGTGGGCGTGCGCATGTGGGCGTGCGTGCGTTTATGACTGCATAATATTCATACAAATTATAGAATTTAGTTAAAGTATCCCAAAAGCAAATAGAATTTCTAAAGTAACTATGTTAACAGAAAAAGGAAAAATGTAAGGAAATAGAACTATTGTGGAACAAGTATGCAATGCACATACTGGTATGAGAATAAAGTTATGAACACACTATCTACATATGCTGGTTGGGTGTCAGTCACAAAGTGAAATTGATGTTTCTTCAAGCAGCAGAATATCCACGAGATAATGTTTGCCCAAAGAGAACAAGTAATTTACTTACAAAAGTTACATAAAAAATGTCGACCTATTTATGTTCCGTAATAGGGTATTACAGGGTTCAAATTAAGTCAAGAAATGGTACTACAAAATTATGATCCATATGTTGACCCAGTACGTGTTCATGCATGTATTCTGCGGAGAAAACACAATAACGGTGTCTAATGCTCGTAGACTTTACTTAGCAATCGCAGATGCTCTGTAAAGCTGAGAAGGCAATTACACCCAAAAGAGGCCGTCCGTATTGCACCACAAAAGTGCAAAGAAAAGGAGAAGGTCGGCTGCAGAAAATCCCCAAGTAGAAATACGGCAGGATGGCTTCGGCCATTGTTCAATTTGACGAGACACGTAAAAGATGCAAACTACCTAATTGCACTGATAAATCTTTTGTAGTATGGGAGAAATTTTAATTGACACTATGCTTGAATGAGGACAGAAATTGTTTCAAAGCTTTTCACGTTCATTGATATTTGATTTTTATACTACTAATTGTAAGTGTAGCCTAAATTTTTCATAATACCATTATTTACATGTAGGTTAAAATAAAAACTTAAAATTATATTATACTAGTTTGAAATAACCATTACATAAATATTAGTCCAAATTTATATTATACCAATTATGTATCGCAACTGTAGAAACCAAATTATAAATATACAACACCATTATATTACCGACATTAATATAGGCAAGTGAAAATTGGACAATACAGAAAAAATACATCGGAAAGTTAAATGCAATGGAGATGGAACACTTAAGAAAAATAGGAGGAAAGACGAAATTGGATAGAGTTGAAAACAAAGAAATAAGAGGCCGGATTAAACAAGAACCGATAATGAATAAAATAAAGAACAGACATTTAAACTGGTACGGCCACATGGTTAGGATTGGTACAAACAGACTAGTGAAGAAGATATGGGGAACAAGAAATCAGAGAAGAGGAAGGTCTAGAAAGACTTGGATAATTCAAATAAAAGAAGTGGGAAAATAAAGGGGGAAAATATGGAGGAAATGATGCAATTAGCACAATCCAGGAAGGAATGGAAAAAATGGGTGAAAGAAACTAAAAAAACTAACCCGACTCCGACACCCGAGAGGGTAATATGGAAGGGGAGAAAGAAGAAGAAGTATTGCAACTGTAATTACATGCTATGACGTATATGGTACATATCTGTTTTTACTTAAAAATGAGCAAGCAAAGATGCCGAAAAATTATTAATTATATTTAGTTATTATTATAGCTGTAGTATGCTATTTTACATTTAAAATGTTTTTTTCCTAAAAAAATTATAGTATTCTAATACAAGAAATGCAGAAATAACTTGCAACATTAAACAAAGTGAAAGAAACAAGTCTCCGAAGATAAACAACCTACTAGAAGAAGAGATGATTTCAGAAACGTTTTAGCAACACTTCTAAACATTCATAGACGTAGAAACATATATAAGAGAGATACTACTAGTGAAACAATCAAACAAATATCAATAAATATAGACTGATGTTTTGAGATTGAACAATTATAGTTTAAAAAATTATATAAAATCGTTAATAATGATTTTAGACTTGGGACCAAGGATATAAAAAAAATATGAATCACAGAAATGTCGATGTAAATGGATCCGAACTCAAATACATGGAGGATGACATACTCAATCACTAACAATAAATGAGTACTTGCGTTTAATTCCGACAAGGAGTAATAACGCGGTACTTGTCACATCATTCCACATCAGAAGATCGACAACGAACGAACAGTGAAAACAAACATGGAAGACATGACAGTTCGCTCCCTCACGGGGTGCAAAATCTCACAGATATTATTTCTATCTCTAACAAAGTTTGTTTTTCCTCAAGTACTGTATTAGTATTGCTTTAAAAGCAGTGGTAGAGTTCTGCTAGTTCATTTCCAATCTCACCGTTCATTATAACATTCATTCGGCCTTTTACGCAGACACATGTAACTTATAGGTATGTACATGTTTTGTATATAGTCTTATTATTTTATCCCATGAATCCCGTTTTCAAAAATAGTGCGATTCATTCTAGCTCTGATGTGAATGGTTTCATCACACCCGATACAAAAATAGGAAAAAAATTCAGGTAGCAAAATTTTTAAAACAACGAGCACCAAGCATTTCTTTTAAGAACTATATGACGTTTCAAAACGTGTAAAACGTTTCCTCGTTTCACTACAACAATAATATTCGTCTCTCTCTAAAAAGGTATTGCCGAAATCTCACACCACATTCAAGCTTTCAATGCATGTAACGATGTTTCATATAACATATAAGGATTTTCTGTCAACTACTACGATAAAAATACGCCTCTTTGCTAAAAAAAAACACTATTGAACATGCCTATTCTATTACATTTCACCAATATAGTCAGCCATCACTCTACAGTTTGTTTACATCATTTTTTTAAATCTTTGTACACAATGGGTACGATATACCTTCTGCCACATCCCTGAACTAGACCAATTCACGTTAAACAATTTACTCCTTTACCGTAAACAACTGTACTTATCTTAATCCTTCGTATACATAAAATGCCAAATTTGTGCATTAAAATAGTCACCCTATATAATCTTCACAAATAATTCGTAATCAACCAATGATACACTTCAAATTTACTAAATTTTTTTGACCATTATATGAAAATGGAACACCACATTGAATATTACTTTAAATTATTACAATGCTTAACATTAGAGATCCATATTGAGTATCTCAGCAATCATCTGTGTTCTCTAATGTAGGTTATTTTCTTAATTTTAATACTTTTTAACTTGTACTATATGAACTAATATAAATGAATGCATTCTTTGTATCTAAAGTACTCATTAATATCAGTGGATATTTAACAATGCACTCTCCATATATTTGTTTTCGCAAAAAATATGTTTATTCTCATCAGATGTAGCGGGAAAAATATTTTTACATTACATTATGTTTACAAATATTTCGGACCAACCAATATTTTACATTGTAAAAAATCGTATTTTGGTTTGACAGTGCAGATAAAGTATCTTATCTGTACGAACACAGTCGTATATGTGCCTCACGTTCGCGGCGCGCGGCGACTCACATCTTCGTGTTCGTCGTTTAAATACTCGAGAAAAAAAACCCTATTTATTTATTAACTATATTTATGTAAAAATGTCTGATCTTTCGATCTAGATGGTCTAAAAAACTCAAAAACTTGAAGATAAAAAGATATAATATTTTTCAAACTTTCGCATTTTTGAGGTTATAGAGTAAAAATTAATTAAAAATAATGGTACCATTGGAAAGCTGAGAAAAAAATACGTAAGATTGTGTTATCAAATCATTTTTTTATTAATGTTTTGAGGCCGAAATGACGAGATTAAGACGCCGTGTTTGGCGCTTGCGCGGTCGCCTGTTGTAGCGCTGGGGCAGTTGACGCGTTTTGCCCCATATTTCCTTTGTAATTAAACATTTTCATAGACAGTTACGAGTTAAACTGAGTTAAATGAGTAGAAATTTTCACTACTTGAACACCTTGTTTGATACAAAACTTACCTGACAACTAAACAAGAGCTTTCGTGTTGCATCGTAGTATGTTCATTTTTAACAAATGAATAAGATAATCAAAAATTGAACAAAAGAAGTCATTAAAGAAAACTAGTCTAGCTCAAAATGTAATGAAGAACAAAGCACAATACAAAATACTTTAAAATATTAAGCCGTAGTTTGCTGTCGTGACAAAAAAAAATGCATTTCAAGTATGTATTGTCAAAAAGTGTAAATAGACACTATTTTACGGACTCCTGTGGCATTAAAAAATCCCTTATCAGGCGCTTTCCTAGATACCGGATGGCGGATACGTGAATAGAAGGTGATTCAACTATGACCGGAACTGATTTGTGTAAACAAGCCGTACTGCGCAGCAGCTGTGCGACCTTGAGACTCTGCTAGGGTTAGAACTAGAGATGGGCAAAGTGGCTCATTTCTGTGATCAGATCCAGATCGCTCGCTCGCCAAAAAGAGCTAGCTCTTTTTTGTAACTCATAACTCATTTTCTGCTACATTTGTGCCTACTGGCTTAATCAGTTAGGCTATTACTGCTACCATTATAAAACCAATTGCAATGAACTGTTTCATTCAACAACGTTTTATTTAAATTTTATTTTTCCCTGACAGAGGCATTTTCCTTTTCCTTCTTTGGTAAAATGGTACCAAATATCACTCGACAACCTACTAGCTCTCACCGACATTTTGTTCTAAAATAACAACAAAATATTATAAATAACGTAATCATTTAAAATTATACTACAGATGTTATATATAAATATTATATACCAAGCTGTATAAAGGCGAAGACTGATAGATAGAATAAGCAAAGTTGCAAAAAACTGAGGAGTTATCGGAATCAGAAGCAAGCCGAGATCAAGTTTCGGGAGTGAATCAGATCGAGACGGGAGAACCAAGAGCTGCTCGCAAATGCGCAGACCGCACGACAGCGAAAGAGCGAGATTGGAGTGAGAAATCGAAGAGTTACCGCTCTTATTTTGTGAGTCATAACTCACTCATTCTCTAGTAGAGATAGGCGATCCGCTCGTGAGTTATTCAAAAGAACCAGCTCTTATAAATCAGATCGAGGCGGGAGATCGAAGAGCTACCGCTCTTATTTTGTAAGTCATAACTCACTCACTCCCTACCAAGAGCTGGTTCTTTTGAGTAACTCATGAGCGGATCGACCATCTCTATTTAGAACCTAGACAGTCCTGTTTGGAAGTTCCTAGAGAGATAAGCGATCAGATGTTAGCGAAGAGCGTGGAACAATGCATTGCGATAAAATTCCTTTTTAGAGAAATCTTAACGTCCGCTAAAATTCACCACAAACTCCAACAAAAGTATGGAGAAGAGTGTCTCTCACAGATCCGTGTGTTTGAGTGGTGTAAGTGCTTCAGAGAAGGCAGAGAGCGCGTGGAGAATAAACGACATGATGGTAGGCTGCAAACATCCGCCACCGAGCAAAACATTAATCGTGCAGCCGCACTTATTCGTGATAATAGGTGCACCAAGGAACTTGAAAGCAATGTTGTCTATCAGAGTTGTTAGTGTAAAAGACATTCGTCAAAAACCACCTGCACTATCGCAAAGTGAATACACGGTAAGTACCACGTACTTTATCGAGCCTGAACAAAATTCTGCATGTAAGCTGCCAGTAGTCTCGTACTGCAGTTTGACGACGAAAGTGGTGTATTTTTTAAGTTTATAGTGACCATCGATAAAACGTGGGTGCACTACTTCATTCCCAAGTCTCAGCAGTCATCACGCAAGTGGGGACATACCAGTTCTTCCAAACCCAAGAGAACGGCAAGAAGCCGTTCGACAGGAAAAGTAATGGCAACGTTCTTCTGGGACTGGCAGGGGAAAATTCATGTAGACTTTCTGACGGATGCGAGAACAGTCAATGCAAATTACACTGGTTAACAAAATTTATATTTTTTTTTGTCACACGAACTCATATAAAATTTTGAATATACTAGGGCCATCAAACAATAATTTATTAAGGAAAAAAAATTGGCACATCAGGAATCCTTGTGATATCGAAACATATATTTTTGTAAAAAGTAGAAAAATTAGTTACACTTAAAGAAATTATTGTTAAATTTACAATAAATAATTATCATTTTCGTGAATATTTAGCTTCTGGTAGGTCTCTTTTAAGTTTCCAACAATAATCTGCTAACATCCCTGAACTCCATTTCCCTTAGTAGCACTTCTCCATTAAATGTTCTGATGAAACCTCTGACCTTGTTCATCACTCACAGCACCCAAATTTGCAGGAAAGAAATCCAGATGAGAGTTCAGCATGTGTATTTTTAAGGACATATTACACCCCAAAGCTTTATATAACATTAGAAGTTCAGTTATTAAGTCTTTGTATCAGAAGAAAGTAAATTCCAGTCATTTAATCTAGACCCCAAAAGTTCAGCCTGTTTTTTTGATAGATTCAAATCACGTACTAAATCATTTAAATTACTTTGTGTCAATAAATGAGGCTCCTTTGAGGTTGACGGTTCATAACTTGAGTCACTTTTATGCTGACTGAGAACAAATTCCGCACTAGAATCAGAATCCTGACTTTCTGGTTGATTTGGAGGCTTTAGAACAGGCAGTTCAGCACTGTGTGGGATGGATCTGACGGCCGACGATAAGTTTGGATACTGGATAATGTGTTTAGACTTGGTTGTAATGCCTTTTATTTGAGTTAAACAAAAATAACAATCACTTATATGATCTTTTGGTTCTGTCCAAATCATTGGTATAGCAAATGGCAAATGTCTAGGTTCTTGTTTAGTCCGATCTAATAAAAGTCTGATACACGTTACACAACATATATGTGGAGTCCAGGATTTATCTTGATCCGACACAGGAAATCAAACTAATCTAAATAACACTGTTTAATTAATAGCGTGAAATTTCGACGCTGAGATGTAAAAGTTAATTCTCCACACACATAACAAAAACTGTCGGGGTTGTTAAAACACTTTCGTGGCATATTTACGATATAACTAACATAAATAAATAACATAATAATAATAATAAAAAAAAAATAACAAAACAATATGAACCCGAAATTTCCAAAAGTAGAGTAGTAATCCTGTATACTATAAAATTACTCAAAAATAACAGCTACCAGTCCTGATAAAATCTACACAAGAACCCTTTAAGTAATAGCATGTAATAAAAGTAAATCCTATATCTTATGATATTATTTAATAAAATATATAAGATATCATGAGATTAGCTGAAGTCAACATTTATAGTAGTTCGAAAAAGCAAACTCGTCCCATTCTGACAATTTCTCATGTGTTGAAAACATTTTGAACAATTATCCGTACACGTTTCTACTAAAAGTGTGAATACTAAATAACAACATATGAATTTGGATTTCGAATGGGCTTTGGAATTTGGCACTTTTTACTATTAAAGTATTGACACAAATATGTAAAAGTATGAATAAATATATACGCAACGCATACTTGATCGATTATCATAAATGTTCAAAATTCTAAAATTGAGAGGGATTGCCAAGGACCTTATGTGTTATTAACGAACTTTACTGACATCAAACAGCGACAGTCAAAATAAAACATAACACAGAAAAGATGTTAATAAAAAAAATGTACACCAATATTTCGTACTTTCCTTAATACTTTTTAATTTATATTCAAAAGCAATGATTAAAAAAGTCGTTGAACGATGCCAATCTATATATCAATGGTGAAATTGTTGAACAATATCCTCCTTTTAATATTTAGGAACTAATACCAATAATCAAGTGAATTTAAAAAAGAAATATCAAATTAGCCAGGACAACGTTCATGGGTATAAAACTCTTTCAACTAGATGAGGACGCAATATGAAACTTAAAATTCGCATCGTTGAGTGCTACATTTTCCCTATTTTACCTTAAATTCATCCATCAGGACGATTAAATATTTTTAAATTGTAGTTATACAGACGGACGCTACTTGTTTTGTGGATATAAAGAGTAACCAAAGAGGAAATTCAGAAAATTCTAATAAATAAACAGAGAGGTTAAGACTTCTAATGAGATGCGAACTATACGAGTTGAGACATCATAGAGGACAAAATACAGAGGCAACGTTCAGTCGGAAAAGCCCAAAAGTGATTCTTGAAAGATCCGAGAGATTTGCAGTTTCAAAGACCACAATAGTTACTTGAATCCACAACTTTCTATAGGAAAAGGTAAATAAAAAGAACTTAACAAATCAATTACTCTCAAGTAAGAAACAAGTAGGGACGTGGAACTCCGGTTTCACAATGTCCGGGGCTTCTATACATAAACAAAAATTTGCGGCCACTTTCGGTCAAATGGGTCTCGAGATTTTTTGATCAGGCTGAATTTTGGCGTCTGGACTTGACTTATGTTCCTTTGTTGAATACTAAAAACGTTATTTCTCTATCTACCACAGATCAAAAATTATAAAGCTTGACAAATGTCATAAATAACAGAAATAGAAACTTGTCTCCAGTTTGAAGCTGCCTTGATCATAAGTTGAAAAATAAAAGAACGGGCAGATAGACGACATTATTCTCTACATAAGGCTTTTCATTTTAATGAATAGAACCCTAAAAGTAGTCATTTCTATTTGTTTCTCGACGCTTGAATATTCCTAATATGATTTGACATACATAACACCGTTAAGTGAAGCGACGACAACATCTAGACATGGAGTTGGCTTTTCATCTTAAATTAACAAGTATACGAAGATGCTCACCGTAGACAGTTTCATGGACAGTTATCTCAAGTATCGTAATAAGATCATGTATAAATGGTTTGAAGTTGTATAGTTAATCTGATGAAATGAGCAAGCTACTTGGGTACCATGTCATCGAAGCAGATCAATAGGATTGCATCATCCTGCAATCTATCACTTTGTGTTCCAAATATTCCCATACCGAAAATCTCATGAAATATTTTTCAATTTTCTAGAGATATAGTATCACATCGTATCGATGTGACATGTTGAGAATCTAATCGTTAATGTTACGATAATTAAAAGAGAAAAATGCATCATTAAATACTGTTGTTCTCAATTTTCGTTATTGATTGTAAATAACAAATTGCTTTGATTTGAAGTGGACGCCGTTTGTACGTAAAAATGATTCCTATATATATTTTCAAATTTTTTAAGAGGCAAAATAAAATTACAATTAGCAAAAACTTTTGGTTATTGCTATATATAATAACCTTGTCCGCGCCATTCTCGCAAAAGTTTCGATTCATCTCCTAACTTTACAATTCAATAAAACGACAGTATTTCCACATCAAAGTAATAAAAATCTGACAGACCAGAAATCCTTTACTTTTCTTTGTCGTCAACTATAGGGAATTTGGTCAGTTATATATTCATTTTCTGTCATCATATGAAAATGCATATCTGACCAAAAAGTTAGTCTATATGTCGTACGCGATATAATAAACGCCACAAGATACCTTAAAGTATTTCAAAGTAACATATTGGCTAGTGAGAAAGACTTATTTTTCAGGGTGATGGGGAAACTAAATTTACCATTCCACAAAAAATTATATCAAAGAATAACAAACATCACATCTAAAAAGAAACCAACAATAAAAACGGAATTAATTAAATGTCTACTTCAATCTTAGTATCAGTGAACTTTGAAAGAATTATAAAACCTGAAAGACGCGAATTGATTATCAAGATCAAATACTGGCCAATCTAATATTAATATTACTTTAGAGTTAAGTAATATGTTATACATTTTTCTATTTAATTTTCATTCTATTATCCAGTCTGTACAATCTTGTGATTGTAATAAATTTGCCCACGATTGTATTTCTTTTCTGATCAAAATTTCTGCTGCGCTTTATAAAATTATTAGGAATTATCTGTGAAATATAGAGAATAGGTAACTGAAAAATATTTAAAATGATCTCTTGTCGTTGACAACGTCCCCAAAGTTATAATAAAAGAGATTTCTAAAAAGTCAGTCAACAATGGAGATGGAATGAGAAGTAGATACCTTCTATCTTTTAATTCGGGATCCGTTTCACCGACGATTTGACGTCCTTGGAACAACGACAAAAGCAAAGGGAAAATTCACAATACTTTCTGGGAGAGGGGGGAGGGCATAGTCCAATTACAAGGTCAAAAATAACGTAGGTGTGAGCGTATAAGTAATGTAATTCTTGAAACTATTGCTGCTTTTTGAATACAAGCGAAGTTACCGAGCTTCTAATACGCCCATTAGTCAGCTACACTTCTCGGCTTCACCTCCCAACGATTATTAAACGACGGCGCAAACAAAAATGTTCCGACTAAAATATTAAAACAGGGGTTAATAGACATAAAACTACATATTTTCTCTATTTACCATTTTTCAGACCGAATTTATTTTCAAATAAAATTTTTATTTAGCAAACTATTTGAAAATGACGAACAATTTAAATATTTAACGTTCAAAATCTCTAGTACTCGGTAGTTTTCAAAAAAGAATATATTTTATAACCTTTATGATCTTTTTTCGGATTTTTTACTCGTAACAATACAAAATAATAAATACCATTTTGCTATGTAATGATCCACTCGAAATCTACATATATAATATAAAAAAATTACAGTATCACCCCCAACAAAATAGTAACATTCAACTGAGGATTGTAAAAAGACATTATTTTTTGAAAATACATTAAAGATTTCAAATTTCAAATGATCTGCCACTTTTAAATCGCTTTAATTTAAATATATAATTTATATATATAAAACTACAAATTTCATGGAATTTAGATTCTGTCTGTAAGACAAAAATTAACTAATAATTTAAAAATAATAATTAAGTTTTTTTGACAAATCTAAAATCAAAAAAATCTACCGTTGTAAACCATTAGTCAGAACATGCTACATATGTACTTGAACACCTGTTTTTGGTCGACTTGAAACACTAACTTCCCTAAAAATATCTTTCGATGGTTTTTGCAAAATAAAACTTCTAAATTAATTAATATTATTTTCTCTTCAGGGCACTGCTCTAAACTACAACAATAAACAATAAGAAGCTTGAGAAACAACACTAATGTTTATACATTCAGAAGACAACATTGAACTAATACCAACAGTTCATTAATGCGTTCACATTAAACCTCAAAAACTCGATCTTCCTTGCATTTAACATAAATTAAACATAGATTGTTTTGTCCCGAGGGCAGTAGCTTCTACATTGGTGGTCTATTCAAGGCATTTACATAGTTACACCTGTCATTACGAAGCAGTTGGACACTTAGAAGCAAACATAAAGTTATAAACTATTTACAGATATGAATTTAAGGTTGCATTTTAATTAAATTTGTTTACACATTAAGTTGCAATAAATAACCTAATTTATTGGAAATGTTTTACAATTGATTAGTTTGTCGTATGCACGCACTCTACGATTCCAAAACAAGTCGTGCATTGCACAACATAACACTTCATCAATTTTGTTAAAGTTGTTTGTTTAGTTTCTGTGGTTTCGGAAACCAAAATTCTAGCACGGGTTTAGCTTTACTTTAAGTCATCGCCACACGTTCTCACCTTGACTGGGATTTGCCGAATTTTGTTAAAAATCGTATCTTAATAGCATACGCATACATTATAAAGGCATCTAAAAGAAATTTTCGAATTTCAAATAAAATTATCATTTACGTTAGTATTCAGTAGATCATAAACTTTTTCAGAACATACAAAAGAGTCCGGATCTGATAGGATTATATCAATTAAAGCTTGGTAAACTTTTAAGAACAAGATGTATGACATGATATAAATCCCCTCCCTGGAAGCGTCCTACAATCATCTTTATTCCTAAAGAAAAGAATTTTCTTTGATAATAATAAAAAAAAAAACGTATCAGCAAAAGGTCGGGGAGCTTTTTCGCTCATATTAACATGCTGAACGATCAGAATATCATGCGAGCGCAGTTAGTGATGAGTTATGAAGATCTTTTTAACTGATCAGAAATAGCACTGGAAGTTTTTTCGACACTATAGGAGCCTTTGGCTATCTTTGTGTCAATGTTGGCCGCTGTGGGATATCGTGCAACAAAAAACGCCATCTGTAATCATATAAGCTGCATTTCAAAAAAATACCATAAATTATGGAAATAAATAATGCCAGAGGATGCTTTTTATGAGCAATTGAAAAATTTCTTGTTGAACTACAAGCGAAACAAAAGACCTCAGAATAACTTTGAGTACAAAACTAGCCTAAGCTCACATACCCAAAAAAAAGTTACAAACGAAAAATAACAGACGCCAACAAACCAAATACAAAGTAAAACATGAAGATCGGAACCATGTATTGGTTACACGCTGCTGTGGTTAGACCCATACTACTTACCTATGGATCACTGGTACGGTGATCCTAGGTAAAGCAAGGCCAAGCCAAGTTAAAAGTTCAACTCCAAAGATTCGTCTACCCGTGCATTACATGTACAATCGGAAGCATACTAACTAAAACTATGGAATCCCTACTAAATTCTACTCCCTAAACATTTTAGTCAAAGCAAGGATGGCGTTCCATAAGCTAAAGTACAGTGAAAATTGACAAACCATTGGACATCGGATAACAGAACTTGGCACAAATCCATTAATGAAATTAAACAGTGACACTGTGCCAACTAGGCAAAATTTTGATAAACCTTTTAAATCCTGCTCGACTAGAATCAAAGGCTTTCGCTTGGACATCGCCAGGCAGAAAAATTGGCCTGGTAATCAGATCTAAAATCGGCATTGGCACTGAAGCTCAAATAATTGAGATATGAATCACCCTTAGTAAAATATGCTGTAGTGTTCTAAGCGAAAATTTATTTATCCTAACAGATAGTTATAATTCTGTACAAACCCTAGTCTACAAAACTATACAACCCTTGCAAAACGCAATAGCTTCAATCATATATAGATGTCGAAATACGAAAGTATATCAGGAAATGAAAAGATTTAATTCGAAAAAGAAACCAGAAACTACTATTAGTGGACCTGAACCAGTGTTTGGAATAATGACAACCGCAATTCGCAGATGGTTAAACGTTTGAATGAATAAATATCACCAAAGTCACTGGATATATGTAGAACTAAAAAGAAGCATAGCAAAAAGATGCTTAAAACTAGGAAACTAACAAACGATAGACTGCAATTAAACAAACAGCACGTTAGGATAAAGACCGGGTTGATTTCCAGACACTGTAATCTACGTAAGTATAAGTACACAATCGGTGTTTTCAGAAAAGAACTCATCTGTAGTCTTTGTAACAAAGAATGTTTAAATGCAAAGCTACTGCCAGATAGTCATTCACTTTTTATAGGATCCAGCTCTGAAACTAGAAAAAACGTGATGAATAGTAGGTCCGTTAAGCTCTAAATCTGCAACGCTAGTGGTTTTTAATCTCGCTGTATAGTTATCAACTCTATCACCCCCCCCCCAACATAAAATAAACGATTACAATCCTCTTAAAGATAAACATCTAGTAATATTACTCTTCATTAAGATTAGTGCATCTGGAATAATGACTTTATCTCTGTACTTTCTCTATTTCATCTTTAACTCTTTAGCGTTCTTGAGTACTAAGGCTTTTTAAATATTTTTTATCAAGACCCAGAATTTTCAACTGATCGACGTTCAGAGCAGATTGTGCACAGTATAAAAGAGATATTTTCTTTTCCACTTCATGACCGCACTGCTATTACATTTTCTTATTAAATCATGATGAAAAGTACTTGGTTACGTTTTACTGCAAATACATATTAATCTTCTTTTACATTCATTCTCTTATCTCTTATATCCACTTTTGTAAGCCTCTCTGATTTTTGACATACTTTTTATATTCTTTTTTGTAAATCAAAATATATTAATCTTTTCGTAATACTGCTATGCGGCTGATAAGTAGTCCAAATCTAAACACGCATTCTTGGTTTTCGCTTTTTAAGAAATTTTTCTAATACAAATAGACATCCGTATGCAAAGCAAATATTGTAATTAAAAGAGCATACTACTAAATAACGGAATTATTTTAAATAATTATTGTTTGTATTATTCTCAATTGTGATTGTTGAAATTTTTCGATTCAGTCTTACTTCACCACAAAAACCCATTCAAAGAATAGACCGCTTCAACTAACTGTTTTTGACAATTTAAAAAGAAGCCAATTACGTTTCGTGACCACACGATTGGATACATTATTACGTTCTAGAAGACCAATTTTCACAGCTTGTAAAAATTTTGCTAATCAATAATTTAGAAAATCAGAATACTTTTAAACAAGCTAAAGGTAGCCCTCTACGAACGATTTGATTCATTTGAGTGCTCCTGATTAACAAAAATTGGTCGAATAGAATATCGAAACAATGTCGTGTTCACCGTACCCATTGCCCCAGGCTTTAACTAGCTGCAGAGATATTTTGATTGTATAAAAAGGCAATAGATAATAAATACTCATTTTGAACAACTCACAAATATTTTCTGCAATAATTAGTTCTATATTAAGAATGTTGCAACTTTTCAAGTTGAAGAGACAGCATTACGTGAACTTATTTTTCAAGTTAGTTTAACTGACCAAGAAAGACACGTTATGAAAACTTAAATTGATAAAAGAAACGCTAAAGAAATGCAAAAATATTTAAGTGAAAACTCAATAATTGCAATACAAATTTTGGTTCGGAAGGTAATGCATATTTATGCAAGTCCTCCAATAACTAGGTTAATTTGATCTCTAAGCTTACGATAATAAAGTCACAATTATATCGTTCAAATTAGTTTTGCAACGCAGGTGTTCTAGAACAGCATTTTACAGTGCTGTGCAAGCATATGGTGTAGTTTTCACTTATTGCATAAGGTTTATTAAACTAATTTTTATGCACCAGGTTTGGTATTAGTAAAATGAAATTATTATAAGAGAAAAGCTTTCAAGAAGAACATTAATATACCATGCCTATATACAAAGTGAGCCAATTAAACGGTCGAAGTAAAACCTCGTTGGTGCATTTTTTAAATAACCCTTACCTAGTTAGTACAACCATTAACGTAAATGTAATGTCAACATTCTATTCGGATAACATTGTGGATGTTGATATTTATTATTATAATTATTATTATTATTATATAAATATCAGATATACCAAATATTAGGCAAATTGTATATTTAAATGTTCAAATTGATTCTTTCCGTAGCGAGTAAAAATACATCATAAAAATGAGCTATACTATTTAGTGCGTGTGATAACACGTACCCATAACAACGGGTACATTATTTGTTGTATATTAAGCTTACTGATTATGATTACTTATTCTAAAATAATAGCAACTTTTCTTGGCCAATTCAGCTCTAGAGGCCAGAGGTTAGATTGTTCTGAAGCTTGAATCTTCTTCCTCCAACAGTTCTTTGTAGGTCTTCTCCTATTTTCTGCGCCCTATTTTCTTTGGTCATCATGTTTTTCTTTTTCCTTCTCATTCTTGTCGCATTATTTTTATATTGGATCATTTTCTTCTTTTCTCATTATGTGACCTAACCACCTTAGCTCACTTTTTGATATATGGATCTTGGTAGAACTCCTCTAGTTTTTATTTGTTCTTCTACAGCACCCCTGTTCTTCTTTAATTGCCCCCTCCCCCTCCAAAATTTGTTGTAACATTTTTCCATGTAATCAATTTTCTATTTGTTTAGTTGCACCCACATTTTACTCACGTAAATTAAGATCAGTCTAGTGATTGTTTTGTACATATTTATTTTTATTGTCCGCAAAACACTTTTATTTGTTAATAAATGGTTGAACGGCGGGATGCGATACGGCCGGACCCGGGTTCCATTCCCGGAGCTCTCTGATGTCTGGCGGGTGGCCTACTAAGTCACTAAAAATAATTGAGTATCTGCATTTACTTCAAACACAGGTGCTTGCCACATAGAAAAAGCGAACGCATAAGAGCCTTAACCTCTCAGTTCGTAGGCCATGGTCCTACGTAGAGCGTTAGTCTTACCATTATTAATAAACTCATACGTTTTGAAGCACATAACATTCTTTTGTTTATTTCTTCCTAAAATATGTCACCTTGTTTATTATATTGAAGGTTAGTTCTTTTGTTTTTATTTTTATACTCAAGTTTTGGCTGTAATCTTGTTTTGTATTTTTGGTATTAATCTTTAGCCCTTTTCTGTTGCGCCTCATCTTTAAAGTTCTTTATAATATTTCTCAGCTGTTCTTTTGTTCTGGGCATCATTATCAGATCATCCGCATAGACCAGAATTTGATACAGGCTATATATTTATAATGCTTTCATTTATCTCAATTTTTGACTTCCTTGTTATATATTCTAAGATTATGTTGAATATGGGTGATGATGATTGGGGGGGGGGGGCACAGCCTGTTTTAAACCTGTATTACTCTCGAATTGTACGGAGTGTTATTGCAACTAATTCTATAATTTTCTTCTTGTATTGTAGTTCTTTCATTGATTATTTGTTGACTCATTTTTATATGATTCTTGTAGCATTTCAATTTCTTTGCTGGTTTTATCTCCTTTCTTTTTACTGCGTATTGTGTCTCGCTACTTTGTGATGACGTTCTGATTCAAGTCTGTTGCTGTAACCATTGTGTTTTGCTGCTCGACCCTCCTCTTGAACAACTTCCTGGTATTTCTAATCGAACAAATAATTGTTTTTATTTTCTTCTTTCTTTCTGGTCGTTATCTTAGTCTAATAAAATTGCCTTTAAAAAGGTGTATTCCTCTTCAATCTGTTTTTTGCTGCTACTATTTATTAACCTCTGTTCTAGCATATCTATATTTTTTCTTCGTTTCTTCCTTTTTTATAATTTCGACTATACTATTTTTTGAACTTTGCTGCTTTGAATTATACGTTGGTTTAAGTTACTTTGTTGTAAACTTTCTTTTCCTAATATTCCTTCGACTTCGTTTTCATATTTTTGTCTCTTTAATTATTTTTATATTGTACTTTGAAATGTTACTAATTGTGTCCTCTAAATCTTTATAAAATTTATCTTTTTATTCTTCTTCTGTCCCTCTGAACGTCGTTATAATATAGATTATTTTACAATTTCATGTATAGATTGCACACTTATTTATTAGAAGAAAGACTTTTGAAGAACCAAATTTACCCTACCTTTTAGTGGTGTTTTTTTTCTAAATCACAATATACGTCATTGTTTGAAAAATAAAAATCATAAAACGCAAATCCAGGTCTATATGTAAGCTATAGGTGTACAAAGAAGCATTGGGTTTATTACTAAAACTAGTAATATCATTCAAAAACCACGATTTATTTATAAATTCTAAATTGTTATATGCTAAAAATATCAGTTATTGGTCACAATAGTGAACCTTTGTTAAAGCATTTTCCATGACTTTATCCAACAACTCAGATGGTTTCCAACATATGATAACTTTTAATTATTTCAAAGTTTCAAGTTTAATTATAGAACTCCCAACTTGCAGAAAATCTCACATCAGGTACCGTCAAATCTGATGATCTTAGTGGATATCTTACATGTGGGTAAACGTAATCCAAAAAAACATCATTATGTGTTTTGCTTCACAGATCGTAGATATATTTTGTAAACTTTTCACTAAATTTTTATTATTATTTTTTAATTTTTGATGCTATCACTAATAAATAACAAATAATATTATGAGACGTGATGTTACAAATTATAAAACTATGTTTCTGGTATAATTCCTACAATATTGTTACTTCATCATAGGTGGATATAGACGCAAAAAAATAGAAGAGTAACCGTACGCTCCTCATGTAAGCTAATAATTTCGTCTCCTGTTGATAACTGGTTTTTAACTGTTGTTTTAAAAAAGATTCTTTTAAAAAACCTATATATACATAAATGATAAACACAAAGTACGTCCGAAAAGTTATGAGACTGATTCGTGAAAATTCGTTTAATTGAACACTCAGAATCTAAAACCGTTTTTACCTTAGCCACATTGTCTAAAGTATAAGTCGTTGATGGATCTTCTATGCGTTGCTCATCTTCGCCGTTCTCTTTTTTCTCTAACTACTTTATGCCATCTAAATATTTGTGCTTTCTACAAAGCTTCCTTCAGGCTTTCTGTATCATAACAAGCGTCTCGTTTTTCTAATTTAATGCAAAATTTTATTACGTACTACTGGATCGACATTGTGTTGCATTCTGACCCGTGATGCGATACTCAAACAGCTGTCCACTTTGCAAGCGATTCGCACTCTGTAAAGACTCAAAAGGCAAAAGAACTGTTTACGTGATATTCCCATTAAAAGTCAGAACCGAAGATTTCGCTTTATCTATTTGTTTTGTTATTTGCCTTTAAAAAATTCAAATCTCAGATTCACTTCTCAATCCACCGTTACTCGAAATACACAAAAAATACACTGTCATTTCTGAGATAATCGATGTATTGGCGAGATCGTATGTGGCCGACTTTAAAAAGCTAGTTAATGAATTTGTCCAGATTGCTTCTTACATAGCTTCAGAATCCATTACAAAGCAACGATTAGACGATGTGGTTTTCACAACTAGCCTCTCCGTTATTGAATATCGTAAACCACTTAACGAAGTTTTAAACTCATAAACAAAGCGTGGAACTTATTGAAAAATAAACTTTTCCAGTAAAAGCCATAGTTTTTGTTTTTATTTTTGTATTGGCCAAAAATCTATTCTCTTCATATTTCTTTTCATTCAGTCCCTCAATCATATTGTTAAACAATACGAGTGGTATGGTGCAGGTCCTAATATAATTTGATTTGCGCTGAATCCTTCGGCCACTTCACTGGTATTTAATGTGAATAAAACTGTCATACCTTCGAGGAGACTCAATGACATTTATCAAGTATCCCGAAAATGATTATTTTTCCGTAATCTCTCATATTTTGAATATTATTATATAATGGTTTTTAGTTCTAAATAACATGTACGATTACTTATCTGCAATTTATTGTAAACACAATAAAAACATGACTATCAATTTCTTTATTTTCCTTCTTTTATGTACTTTATTGCACTTAGAAGCTATGACAATTTTTAGATTGATTTCACTACATATCTACTAAATTCAAAAATCATAATTTTAAGTGGAATACCGAGCTTTAATAAAGAATTTCGAAAAAATTAGTTCTTCAGCGTTGATATTTCGGTTCTCTATTAATAATTTACTATTATATATTCGCGTGTTTGAGAATCTAGGTCGTGTCTCAATTTTTTTCAATGTCTTTTGTATCTATTGTTTTTTAACGGTGAAGTAATTACGAACGTGTACTTCTTTCCTCTCTGTTCTTTAATTTTATTACTTTTGCATAACTACTATTGCCTATCATGTTATGTCTTTTTCCAATTTACTAACAAATAACTAATAATCGTTATGTTCTACATGCTATATTTAATAATGTAAATTTAAGTTCATTTTTTATTCTTATTTCTCCTTTTTTCTTTATTCATTAATCGAATCATTAGAATTTTATACCTAGAAGCTTTATTTGGCTGTTATCTTTAATATAATTATTTCAATTTTTCCAACTAAATTTTACAAGTGATTAGATCCACTTTTTCGATTGAAAGCGGTATGGTTATGACTTCTATATTGAAACCCCAAAACACTGAGCAACGTTAACAACATTGGAGAACGTTTTTAATGCCTCGCCGTGAATAGCTAGAAATATTATTATAAAAATAAAGATATAACATAAGCTTAACGATTTCCACTATGATTTTTTATCAGTTTATATATATATATATATATATATATATATATATATATATATATATATATATATATATATATGACAGATGCAACAGGTGCTTCTTTGAGCTAAATTTGAACCCTACTTCGACTTGGTCTCCGTCTAATTGCGTGAACTTATCGATTTGCTCGCCTAGTTCAAAAAGCAATTTATTTATTTTCGTATGACTCGAACAATGGAAATTTCTTATCAATGCTACAATACTTAAAAGGATATTTCAGTCAAAGCGTTAGAAAATATAGATTCAGAAATGATGTTAAGTCCACTATGGCAGCAAATGCAACGCTAAGCACACTGAAAATAATAAAGATTTTACCAAAGTGAAAAAGGCGTTTGTAAATATTTTATGGGGATAAAGAAGCACGCTTTATGTTTAAAAAATTTGATATGCTTGAAGAGTCAACAGTAATTCCAGGCTGACACAAATATATTAAGTATCGGCTAATAAGCATCACCGGTATAGTGCGGACATTATTTACGAGAACAGATTGGAAATAAATTCTTATGTACTTGAGCTGACAACTCTTTAATTTAACTGTTAGTATCCAATCGGTATATTAAACTCATCATTAAAAAATATATATAGTAGTCACTACATTCTTCTATTTGGAAAAAATGCAACGAACTCTATAAAAAATAAAAAATTGTGCCCAAAATTAAAGCTGACGTTTTTGTTTTATTTGGTTTTTGATTTTATTTCGCATTGGAAATTGTAATTAGCATACTTCTTCTATCACTTTTCATAATTACAAACAGTGACTTTCGGATTCTGTAACGACATTATTGGAAGAAAAGTCTGACAAGAGATGCTACCGAGACAATTTGTAAAGTTATAAGCGAGGAAATAGTTGCTGAAGACAAGCCTCATTCCGACCGGCCTTGAAAGTTGAACAATGAACATTAATTGACAGCATTGAAAAATTTAACATTCGTAATCTGGCATGGGTTCTCGAACGTAGTGCGTTTAAGGAGAGAGACCATGCTGAAAAATAAAATACAATTTGAATAACGTTTTACTTTTTTTTCATTGTCATTCCAAAAACTTTCCAATACATATTTGTATTTAATACGACGTTTAGTTAATTTTATTTTTCTTTTCAAAAATTTCCAACCGGGCAAATTTCTTCAGCCAATTTTCATGACTAACACGATAAACAAAAAATAAATAGATAAGCCCTCATATACTCTTCCTGAATTTAAAAAAAAAACTTCACCAAAAAGTTGTGAACAACTTTAAGATGATGGAAACACTTTTAAACTAATCTTCCTCAAAATTTTGCTACCACTTATATTAATACCTCTCCCATCGTTACAAATATTTTTGTTTAACTAATATGCATATTTGCAAAAAATCTGGTTTTAAAATTAAAAAAAGGGTACATTTAACTAAATAAATTTTTCCAGAATTTGTCGGTAGTTTTGCATAAGATGGATAAAAAGGAATATAACAGATTATCATATTTTTACAGTTAGATCTGAATAATGTAAACAAGGTCAGAAAATTAATTTTTCTTTTAACCACCACTATAAAATAATGGATGTACATGTTACAGTAGAACCTCAACTTCACACTGTCACAATTTTAAAGGCATTGGGGTTTTAGAGTGGTATAGTTGCAAATATCTACTGGTAGTGAAAAAAGCGAAAACATCAGAATTCATTCAGATAGTCTAAGTAGAATATTTTTCATCGCTGAAGACATAAGAAACAGAAGAAATAAACTTAGATGCCAAAGGAAGGAAAAATACTTTCACTTAGTAAAGTTTCTATTAGCACAATTATTGATCCAAAAAATGTAACACCCTAATCCCAACAAAGCAATTTAAAAAAAATCATTGAGTAATTTTCCTCAGAAATGTTTAACATATATCTGTTTTGACAAGAGAAATATTATTAAATCATCATTGAAGCTCTCAATTTTTAGAAGTTTTAGAACGAAAATAATAGATTGGTTCTATATATCCTACATCGCTAAAAATTAACTTAAGAATTAGCAGAAGTGATAGGACAATTTCTTACATTCAAAATAAAAACACTAATTTACGCCATTTCAATGGTAACTTTGAATATCGGCTTGTAAAAAAAATTTATTTATTAGCAGCTATTAACATTTTCTGCTACATAAAGACTCATGTCTCTCAGAATAGCCAAAACTAATTTTAAAATAATTGCTGCCCAGATTAAATATAATTAGGTTTTTTCAATCAATGTTTATTATTACTCACCATTTATGTTATATACATTAAGTAAATTTTCTGTTTTTAAATAATGATAGATGGCTGCTTTGGAATATGTAAGACATGCTACTCTAACAATAAGTATTTTTCAATACACTTTCGTGTTTCATATTTCTGCGTGGACACTTAACTCACTTAAAACGTCGGCGTTTTTTATGAAACGAAGTGCATCACATGTTGCACGCAGCACTTCATTCTGGAACGTTTCTGTTATTTAAACGGTTAAGTTTGCTGTTATACTCCATAAGTGGAGAACGTAAACATGTACTGATTTGTAAACCACCAATCTATACTATATATAATAGCAGCGGATTGCCTGTTGTCCGTACATTCAAACTGAGTAAAGTTCAAGTTTGATCATATGAAAGCGTACTCCGTCGATAGGTGTTTCGTAAAAAGTTTTAATTACATAAGAGGTTCCTCCAAAAGGAGTCGAAGTTTGAAAATATAAAATTTTGTAAGGTTGTCTTCGAAACGATGGGACCTAGCTATCTCGAATTACAACCAATCGGTAAATAGTAACCCAAAAAAGGCACATTTTTTAATTTTCCGCAAGGGGGCGTTTCCTATTATCATGAAGTAATTAAGATGTCAAAATGACGTTTGCTTTGTCAGATCGTTTTTGGGTTAGAGAATTACAGTGTATTGCAAATTTGTGATATACAGGTCGTAATAAAATTAAATGGAAAAGATAATTAAATAAGTTTAAATTAGTAATTTTTTCAGGTATAACTGGGTTTTTTTTATCCTACAAGGGAGCGTTTCCTAGTTTGTCTAAAAGTAATAGTTGTACTTTAAACCTACTCAGTTGTATCCGTTTTTTACAGATGTGACTTTTACCCATCAGTCCTTTGTTTATATGCATGATCACGATATTTGCTTCTTTAATTTATATAAATAAAGGGTCATTGGTAAAAACAAGCAGCGTGCTATATTTTCATTTACTGAATAACATAAAAAGACATCTTTTCATCTTGATCTTAAATCTTAATTACTTGGTCCATTCTCTAAATTCGTACTGGAGGGCCACAGCTACAGTTGAATCATTATACGAGTTAAGCGTCAAAAATTTCCCACCTAACTACGTTCCCGTAATACAAACAAAATAGCGGTAGTATCAGGTCTTTAGTTAAACGTTCGATTTTCTCACTAAAGAATATCTTAATCAGGATCATATTAAACAACATTTAGGTGATGTATACGGTGAATCTTCGCTTTTATATCCCACTGTAAAGGAATGGGCAAAACAATTTTGTTCGAACCAAAAAAGCATCGAAGACGAACCATGTGCAGGCCGGTTTTCGGAAGAAAACAACACCCTCGTCTAGCATGAGATGCTGCAAAATAGTTGTTTAAGACGTTCCCACACAGTCGTGGGACATATTCTTCACGACCAACTTCATATGAATACGGTTAGTCTTGAATGGATACCCCAACATTGGTCAGCTATTCAAAACAGCAACATGTAACCTATTGTGATTTTTAAACCTCTATAGGGACAATAAAGAAGAAAATGTTGAATTCCTTGTTACTGTGAATTACTCCATGTTGGTGTAGTATAATCCCCTAGCAAAAGAGTCAAATGAAACGGTGCCAGTCAGACGAACAATAGCCAAAGAAGGCAAAGATAGCTCAATTGACGAAAAAGAACATGGCAACGATCTTTTAAGATTTTTTTAAAATGTATCCTTGAAATTTCATTACATAATTGTAGGATAAAATGTTCATATTCATAATGTAATAAAAAAAACTGTTTCGATTTTGAACATCAGGAGTATTGGCTTCTAAAATATTCTTCTATTTCATCAATATCATGTTGTCATTGCAACTATGGTTCGAGTACTGTTATTAATATCCAACCAATTTTCATATTCATCTTTGCATTGAAAATTAGCTTACAATGCAATAAAGTTATTGGGAATTGGAAGTTTCAGCATTTGCAGTCCTATTTTAGACTTAATTCCACAATTTTCTTACTAAACAGAAATTGCAATTTCATAAATACCAGATCAATTTGCATTAAGTTCAGTTATAATTTGCACGAATTCCTTTACTATAAGAAGCTTATAAAGTCAAGTGAATCACTGTAAAGTTTTGTAACGACATATTGAATATGTACTATGTAGTTATCTACTAACAGATCGTTTTTCATTTTAATTGAAGATCCCATTTAAATACCCAATCATTGTAAATAACATCCAAGGTTGAAGAGGTAGAAGAGCAATAAGCTTTTAAAACATTAAGGAATTTTACTTTCCCATTCACCAGAAGGTCTCTCTTCCACCTTTCATATTACATTTGTCACTTACTCTTTTAATGTCAAATCCTTTTGAACTTTTATTTTTAAACTAATAAGTACGTTCAAACATAAGGCACTGTATATATATCCTTGAAAAAACAAAACAAATTAAAAACAGCAAAGGAAAAATTGACTATTTTCTTCGCCATGCATACGCTTGTACACAAGTTCTTTCTATTCTTCCACCTTGCAATCAAATTTGGGCAAATTAGCGCAGTACTCTAAATTTGACGCTTCTTACTTGTGTTTGACATAACGCTCTTAAAATGGTCTTAATTCACAATGGAAAACTCATTAAAACTAACTTGAAGAAATTGCAACTGAAGAAACTACATGTAGCCATCTGCACTTGCCTATTGATGATAGTCACCGAAAGTTTGGTTACAACAACGGGTTAAAATTAACAGAATTCTAAATAAAAAGATTTGAAACAAATTGGTTTTGATAACAACAGCCGACTACCCCTGAGTATATTCAACGCTTTCGCTAGTTTGTTTCTAATTAAAATGTACTAAACAATAATTTTGGGTTCTTGGGACTTGATATAAGAGAAACAAAGTGGACTCAAATTGGGAACTAACTAACGAGGTGCGGGTTAAAACTGATAAAACAGCCATAGAAAACGATCTCCGTGGTATATAACTAAATACAGGGTGTTCCATAAAGGGCACCGAATTTGAATCGGGAGGCATTTTTTTCTTTTTTTTATTTATTTATTTATTTTTATTTTTTTTTGATCTATCACTCCGATTAATTTAGTAATCCAGTACATCAGTTTGTTTTGATTCGTTTTCGTCATTGAACTGTTTACAACGAAGCAATGAAGTACCTAACGAATCTATAGTTGGAAAACTAACGAGGAAGTTTAAAACGACTGGTTCAGTAGGAACAGCGAAATCGCCTATGCGGAATTGGTCTCGTTGGATAGAGCATCACATCGCTGTTGTGCAACGCAGTATCACTGCGAGTCCTGGAAAATCGATTTGTCGACGTTCGCAGCAGTTTGACATTCTGAGAACTTCGTTACATCAAATTTTGCATAAATATCTCCATACGGGCGAGTATAAAATCCAACTGACGCAACAAATTAAGCCTGCTGATCATGGGAAACGGAAGCGATTTGCTGAATGGGTTTTGGACACTGGCCAGCGGGCGAAAATTTCGCAAAAAAATCAATTTTCAGTGACGAAGCCCACTTTCACTTGCGTGGGTTTGTCAACAAACAAACTGCCGGTTTGAGAAAATGAAAACCTTCGAATAATCCAGGAACGTAAAAAGCAGTCACTAAGAACGATTGTGTGGTGTGGTTTGTGGCCAGGTGGAATGACTTTTCTTTTGAAAATGATGAGGGGACTGCAATTACCATCAATGGAGAACGTTACCATAATGTGACATCAATCGGTTGCTTTGAAAATATAGAGATTGATGATCTGTAGTTTCAGCAAGATGGAGCCACTTACCAGTTACTCCACAAAAAATTCCCGCAACGAATGATGTCTTTACACGGTGACCAAGAATGGCCGTCAAGGTCTTACGATCTTACACCCTATGATTTCTTTTTACGAGGGTTTGTGAAATCACAGATGCACGCTAACAAATCACGCATAATTCGGAAACTGCAAGCGGAAATTATACGCGTGATTGGAGGCATCGAACCAAACATCTGCGAGAGAGTTATCGGTAATTTTAACACAAATCCATACAAACTTGGTGCGAGTGATCATATCCCGGACATCATGTTTCATACGTAAACAGGAGATTTTAGTGATTACAGATACTTTAAATATAACAACTTTCATGAAAATTTGACTGATTTATTGAATTTTCAAATTCGGCGCCCTTTATGGAACACCCTTTTCTACTATAAAGTGTGCTAACAATGCCGTCGTAAAGAATCTACTGAAGAACAAGGGTTGAGTAACTATCTAATCGAAACATCAATTCATTTATAACATTTTGTAAAAATATTTGGAAATAAACATAATATCAATCTATACACTTTCAACATTAGAACCGAAACAAAAACTGAACAATTGTGGTGATTTATTCTAGCACCACATAGTAAAAACAGATAAAAAGTGGATTGCATATTTGAAACCACCAACAAAGCGCCACTTAAAGAGTGTGCATGGGTTGATATTGTATTATCGGATGGTAGATTACACACCGAAGAGAGTCACAATTAACACAAAATGTAATACCGTGTATCTAATCACTGCAGCAAGTGCTAATAAAAGAAACTTATAGACCTGCACAACCAACCATTATTGTAACAGATTTAAACGAATTACCATCACAATCACAATATTCGCATCATCTGTCATACAGCTGATATGATAAATTTTCAGAATTAAAAAATGAATTTCATGAGGATGTGGAATTTCAGAACATAAAGCGAGTTATAAACCATTATCAATGTAACATAAAAAGTTTTTTTTTATCTTATTTAGTCAATTTTTAGCGTTGAAAAAAATACACGCAGTTATATAAATTTAATTTAGAAAAAAATATAACCCTGAGTAGTAACGATAAAGTTGTCTACTAATTGGTAATATTGTCTTTAGAGAACTCCATGTAAAGAACGGCTTAAGGAGGGCATCGCAATTGAAAACTTCAAAAAATTGATTTTTTGGTTCCATAAAATGATCGCTGCAAAGTTTTATGGCGATATTCGAATGCGTTCGGGAGTTACAGCTACCTGAGTGAACATGGAAGAAACGCGACTTTTCTTCTTTGTTTGGTGTGACGACTTTAATTGGATATCACAGAGAAAAAATTGTTGATTTGGTTATAAAAAGTTGTTACTTTCAAGGTTGTCAAACATCAGCTTTACAAGGAGTCTGAAGATCTGCTGTATGGTGCTGGTATAGCTGATTAACCGGTACGTCGTTTAAAATGATTAGTTTTTGCTGTTTTCTCGATTTTTTCAGCAGTACTAACTTTAAACGCGTTTTCCAATAACTTGCCTTTTTTCGATTTTTGTGCATGATTCTGCGAAAACTATTCAACCAATCTTGCTTTCCGACACTGCTATTAGATGAATAGAATGATTTTTAAAATTTTAATAGTGTTTTTTATTGCAAAAACGAAGTAAAAAATAGGATCAATTTTTACTTTTGATTATTTATTTGTAAAAAAACAATTTTTTTCAACTTTCTTTTATTTCATATGATGAAGAATAATGATAACTTTAATATATTTCTTGATTTTTGTTACATATAAAAATTACGGCCGTTATCCTGCACACAAATGTTCAAAATGGTCCCAATAATATTCCCATAAATCTGCCATTTTGTAAAAAAAAATAATAAAATTTCTCTAATATTCGACAGTTGCTTAATAAATGTACAAAGTTTCATAAATATTCTTCCATTCTTTCTACATTAAAAAAATTCATAAAAAACAGCATTCTAATTGGTATGCCCCCCTTAAATTTTTCAGATTTAAATGTAGCAATATCCTTTTCTCATATTTTGCTATTATTGATACTATTATGGACCCGAGCTTAAAACTGTTTAATAATAGTAATCAAACTAATACAAATCAAAACAAAAATCCTAAATAAGTGTTCAAAATTATCATATAAAAGAGTGACGCCAGAGTTTTCCGTTTTTCAAAACATTCCATTAAAATCAATGCATTTAGGCATTCAATAAAATCAGTTTTCAAGTCATAAATGACAATTATTAAGTCAGCTTCGGGAGTTGCATTTTATACACATGCCTTTTTCTTCTGGTCGAGAAAATAAAGAAGATGCTAGGTCATAACTATATGGCGGATATGAGAATTTTATCCTCAAAGCTTCTAAAAATTTCTTATTTGATGTATACGGTGGTATGACAAAGCGTCATCGTGGCAGGCATACTATTGCGTACTATTATGTGATAACCCGACATTTATCTTTAATATGATAATTATGATTTATCCTGATTTTTCCCACTTAAAAATTTCTTAAATTTAACTGAAGTGGATTTTGATATTGGATATAGTTATAATTCAAATTGTTGGTTTGATTCAGGTTCAAATGCATACATCCAACTTTCATTAGTAATGTGTGTCCTGATTATCGACGTTGTTGACCCTAGAAACCCTCCTATATATTTTTTCGCTCCGAGAAACGATATAGCGCCTACAAGGTTAAAGATGGAAAATTCTCTTTCCGCGTCCGAACATCACGTCAGTAACTTAACATAGATATTTTGAGGACTTGTCATCCCTCCGCACACATGTCCAATAATCAGTTATAATCATGGATATAAATTTTCAAAAACTTTTGTTCGATACTGTATCTCCATCGTATTTGTGCATCCAAATAATGAGTAAACTTTGCTTGAATTATTCTTCGTATAGCGTCTACTTCGAAAACTTCTAAAACTGGACTTCCTTTATGAAAATCTGCCCAAGTAAATTCCTTTAAATATTCAAATTCGTTATTCCAGCTGTAAACAATCCTCTGAGAAGTCATTTAGTCACCAAATACAATACAAAAGTCGTACGTTTTCTTTTCGGTTTAAAGAGAACCTTCAGAATCATACCCAAATCATGGCTTTAAATTTTCTTTTATTAAGTTAATTTTTACTGCACACTTATTCCGAAATTAGCTTGTTGCACTTAACTATAATACAAATTATTACCCGATATTCTCGTTACTATGCAAGTTAAAAAATGTGATTGATATACTTATCATGTATACGAAACATTAAATTGGCTAATTTCATCATTTCACATGTTGTGTAACGACTCCATGTCTTCTCACTGATCTAACTTAAAATATTGACGGTGAGAAGATAACGGCAATTAAAAAAAAGCTTGAGGAGTTGTAACACTGAGGCTGGGGCTCAAAAGGCACACGCATAACATTGTGACAATAGTATAATTCACGGAAACACAGTTTTTGCAAAGAACGAAAACGAAGAATGTATGAGAATCACCAAATAATTTAATAATATTTTTTCTTGTACTCCGAGAACATTAGGGTTAATTGAAATGGTGCGTAATAACGTAAAAGCAAGAATTTAACTTATTATAAAGGTTAGCTAATATTTTTTTAGATTGAAAGTAATAAAACTGGGGATAACCAGTGTGAGATTAAAATAAGAGAGTGGGCATCAATTTATTTACTTTTTAAACTTACGCCATTATTTTCGTATCATGATACTTAGGGTAACGTTTAAGAAGATATGATATAAATTGTCCAATTTTACCATATTCTAAAAAATAATTATAGTAAGATACTGATTATTTGAGCTCTGATTATACGAGGTTTCAAGTTATCTAAGCTAATTATCGTTTAGAAAGTGTTGGTAACTCAATACCATATGACGCACAGAAACCTGCGGACGTGGGAGAAATGGGATACAATATCAAGGATTTAAGTTATAGCATAGTAATTAAACATTACTTTTTTATCTTGTTTAACATGTAAGTTTTGAACCAGAAAATAAATGCATTGCGTTATTGCAAAATAATTTATTTTCTAATTTTTTTAAACACAATGGCCATAGTTAACGCCTGTTTAGAAAAGTATAAACGTTTTTAGATTCCAAAAGCTAATAAAATAATATTAGCTCAACAAAGCAAAATGTCTGATTTATTAAGAAATACCATATAACAATAATATTACCCACAGCATACTGATGTAATATATAGACTATTTGATTAAATTGCACATAAAGCAAATATTTGTATAAAAATAAATCAAACGCAACCATATTAAATTTATTCTGTAATAATGAGATTCTACCAATCAATATCTAGTTCAAAAAGACACAAATTCTTCTACTATATCGTTCATTTAATATAGGGTGTTCTATAAAAGGTGCCAAATTTGAATCGGATGACATTTTTTATTTTGAAGTCGACAGGCCTGTTCTTATGATTTTTGTTACCTATTATCACTCCGATGAATTTAGCATTAGTTGTTTTTCCAATACATCAGTTTGTTTTGGTTCAGCAGCCTGAAGTTGTTGCGTCAGTTGGATTTTATACGTATGCTTATGAATGCTTTATGAATGATTCCACGTAACGAAATTGTAGAAATGTCCAACTGCTGCAAACGTCGGCATACCCAATGTTCCAAGACTCACAGTGACACCGTCTTACATAACAGCAATTTGTTGCTGTCCGACTAGACCGATTCCGCCCAAGCAATTTCATCGTTCCCACTGAACCACTAAACAGTTGTGAATGTCGTCCTTCAAAATAAATAACTTGCTGCTCTTAACAATTCAGTACATCTTCAACCCCCATCTGGTGAATCTATATTTCCTGTGTCGCAACAAGTGCTATGAAGTACTAGTGTCTTATCAATTGCGGGTACTGTAGTTTTTACTTTTAATCAAAGAAGTTGCGCTCTATAAAAAATATTTTTCCCAAAATATAAAAATTCTTCTTATAAAGGGTGTTTTTTTAAGCCCGATAAAACTTGAAATTGTAAAAAATAAAAAAAAATTAAATTTTAATCAAAAATTTTTTTTATTCGTAAGATCAATACATGGCATTAAGATTTGAAAATGATTTCGGGTATATGGCCACCGCGGCTATTCTTGACGAAGCGCATTCTAGACGTCCAATTTTGGCCCACTTTTTCGAGCATTGCTGACTGTATGTCACGAATAACACGAACAATGTTGGCCTCCAAGGCGTCATTTGTTGCTGGTTTATCTGCATAAACTAGTGACCACGTGGTCCCACAGGAAATAATCGAGAGGTGTCAAATCGCATGACTTTGGAGGCCAATAGACAGGTCTATTTCTCGAAATCAACTTATGCCAAATATTGATTTTAATAAGTCGATGGTTGCGGTCGCCATACGGCACGTAGCGCCATCCTGTTGAAACCACATCCCGCCCAGATAAATGTCATCCATATTTTCAGACAAAAATCATTGATCATGGTACGGTAACGATCTCCATTGACCGTAACGTGAGCTCCCGCTTCATTTTTGAAGAAATAATGCCACCAGCGTGTAAACCGCACCAAACGGTACATTTTTCTGAATCTAATGGAGTCTGTAGGGTCTGTTGTGGATTATTTTCACTCCATATGAGGCTATTTTGTTTATTAACAAACGCGTTAAGCCAAAAATGAGCCTCATCGCTGAACACAATTTTGCGATAAAAAATCGGTGTAGTTTCCAACTGCTCTAGAGCCCAATCGGCGAAAGAACGACGCATATGATGGTCTCGTGGCTTTAATTCCTGCACCAGCTGGATCTTTTACGGGTGTAGGTCAAGATCTTTGCCCAAAATTTCCACGTAGTGGACGGACAGAGCCCCAATTCCTGCGACCGACGACGAATAGATAAATTTGGATCTTCTTCCACACTTTCGTTTACAGCGGCGATATTCTCTTCAGTATGCACATTCCTTCAACGTGTTGGTGTTATTGCATCATTTAGAGAGTATGTGGTATGAAATCTATTCACAGTTCGACGGATGGCTTGCTCAGATGGACGATTATGTGCGCCATAAAAATCACGAAGTCGTCTATAAGTTGAGCGAATCGATGACTGATTTTCAAAGTAAATCTGGATAATTTGGTATTCATGATAATTTGCCAGAGTATACTGATCATAAACGTCAAAAAGTGAGCGCAGTATGACAGTTCGTTTGACAGTTAACCCTTTCGTAAGTTCTATCGGGCTTAAAAAAACACCTTTTAGTATTCTGTGTTCTGATAAGTCCTTTAGTTTCTTAATTATACGTTAAAAAAATTGTCCTTTTTGAAAATCATTATTGTCTTATATAAAATGGGCGATCAAAAAGTTTCCGTTCGAAGCCCGTACAGTCCAGAATCGGTATGCCAATCAGACATATTCGCCGTGAGCATTGAGGCAATCATCCCACCGACGCACAAGGTTAAAGTTATCCGTTTGGTAAAACACCCTTTCCTGCCCGTAACTGCTGCTGTACATCCAAATGCGACAGAAATCGTCAACCCTGCAGAGCCTTTTTTAAGGGTCCGAAGGCGTAATAAAAGCATGGGGAGAGATCAGGACTGTAAGGCGGGTGTTCGAGTGTCTCCCACTTAAGTTGGCGTACCTTCTACGTTACGACATTTGCGGTATGGGAACGTGCGTTATCATGAAGCAGCACCACCCCTTGTCGCAGTTTTCCCGGGCGTTCACCTTAATTGCACGTAATTTCTCCAGCGTTTTGCAGTACCGTACCTCAGTACCTCAGACACCAAAATCCTTGAAATCAATAAACAATGGGCCCCGGTAATCTAAGAACAGGGTGAGCATCACCTTTCCAGCAAATGGGTGACTTACACTTCGTGGGACGAGGGGACGATGGACGACACCACTGAATCGTCGACGCTTTAAACTCCGATTCCCAGTGGTGGCACCAGCTTTCGTCGCCTGCAACAATGCGCTCAAGGAACGTGTTGCCTTCAACATTGAAACCCATAAGGTGCTTCAGGCAAACAGGCATCCAATTTGTCTTTTGTTCGGCATTCAACGCCCGAGGTGGTATCCACTGGTTGCAGATCTTAAGGTAGCCTAACTCCTGCTGGACAAAGTGTTGCACACTGCCGAAGCTGATAAAATCGTTTGCTAGCGCACGAATGGTTATGCGACGTTCCGCCCTAATTGCATCAACCGTCTGCTTCTTGTCCTTAGTGGATGAGGTTGGTCTTCCAGAACGACCGGCGTCTTGTGTCGAATCGCGACCAGCACGGAACTTTGAGCACCATTCCACAACTGTGGTTTTTTAACAGACATGCTGCCGCATACACATTCTTCATTCTCCGATGGATGTCTACCGGTGTTTGTCCTTCGACAGCCAAGAAAAGAATAGCAGCACGTTGGACCTGTTTGGATGCATTAGGTAATAACGTTGCTATAGTTCATGTTTCCGCATTTAATGCACGCACGTCGGAAAGACACGAATGCCGCACTAATCCCTTGCCTTGAAGTTGTTGCTTATATACCCGCATCGGAGTCGTGCTACTTTGCATATACGCTGCAGCAACGCCCTCAAACGGAAACTTTTTGATTGCGCCTTATATATATACTTAATTAAATTTACAACAGGTTTTTCACTAGATATAGTATTTACACAGCATTTCATTATTTATAAAGTCTATACTTATCACATAGTTAATACGCATACAAATCAAATGGCTAGTTTTATGATTTTTTTCGAAATTTGCAAATATAAATATTAATGAATTTAATTAAATGTTCTCCAATTCTTCAATAAACAATCCTTTACAAATCAATACTGCATAAAATAACCTCAACATATGAATTTATACCAGTTAAGACAACTATCAACTTGGACCCTGAATTACACAGTCGCTTCTCGAGATCAAGTTCTTGATCTAGGTTAATGAGACAGAAATTACCGGTTTAATCTTGGAAAACTAGAATCAAGATCAGCAAACTTAATTCAGGATTGTGATCCTGATAAGAGTTGACCAAATAAAAAATATCAATCCAAACGGTTAAAAACAAATTGAGAAACATATTTTAGGTTAATAAATGTCCAGATTAACTTACACGAAAATTATGGCTAAATTGGCAAATTTATGAATTATAAATATATATACACCAACGAAGCAAACCAAAGAAAATGACAAAAAATGTTATGTCGAAAACTAGAAAAGTCCATCTAAGAAGCACCAAGACAAGACGTGAAGTTAATAATAGGAAACTTCAGTGCTCCAATAGGCAAATAGAATTTTAAGAGTAGAATAACACAATACTATGAAAATGAACACAAAAATAAATCGAATAAACCGTGTGTTAAGTCAAACAGAAGAATTAGGATTCTGATCACTTACTGATTACATCAACAATAAAACAAAAACTTAACAGAAAAAAGATTGAAAATGAGAAAAATAGCAAACTGAACAATGAAGAAATTAGAATATGAAGGAACAAATAAGGATATAGCTAGCAAATGGAATAAAATTAAAAAAAAACAGTTTAAATAAGGGTACACAGGATATTATTAGATATAAAAATAACAAACAAAGACAAAAGTGGTTTTATAAAGATAGCGAGAGGACAGACACTAGACAAAAAAATAAAGCGAGAATAAATTAGTTAATAGCCACTACACAAAAGAAAAATTAAGCTAATATTACGTGTATAAATAAGTTCTCAGCTTTTATCTGCAAAATTAAAGTTTTATTTAAAAACAAACAAAAAAAGCTTAAGTATCAAAGTATTCTCCGTTGGCATCGATGACCTTTTGCCATCTTTCGGGTAGCTTGCGAATTCCCTGGTGATAGAAGCTCACCGGCTTCGAGACGATAAAGTTATCGATGCATTTTCGGACTGCTTCTTCTGTTTTGAAGTGCGTATCAGCCAAGTGATGCTGTAACGACCGGAATAAATGATAATCGGAAGGGGTCATGTCTGGGCTATACGCCGCATGTGGGAGAAATTCCCAGCCTAACGCGAAGATGTGTTCTTGCGTCGCCTTCGCAACATGTGGTCAGGCATTATCATGGAGCAGGATGACTTTGCGACTTCCCTGTCCAGTAAATCGCCTCTTTTCTTCGATTGCGTCGCTCAAATTGATGAGTTGCTGTTGGTAGCGATCCGCTGTAACTGTTTCACCTGGTTTCAAGAGTTCATAGTACAGCACACCTTTACAATCCCACCAGAGCAAATTCTTTTTGGCGTGGATATTGGGCTTTGGAGTCCATGTCGAAGGTTTACCAGGGTCTACCCATGATTTTTTGCGCTTGGGATTGTTGTACAAGATCCATTTTCAACGCCCGTAATAATTTTATGTAGAAAATCCTTTTTTCGGTTCCTTGAATGCAAATGGAGTGCGGTGTCACACCGTCGATTTTTGTTGTCTTCGGACAGTTTATGCGGAACCCAACTGCCTTCCTGTTGTATCTTACCCATTGCATGCAAACGTATGGAAATGGCTGGCTGAATGACGACAAGCTGTTCTGCAAGCTCTTTTTCAGTTTGCGCATTGTTTTGATCCAGCTATGTCTGCAGCTCATCCGTGTAAAATGTTTGTCCAGCGCGTGGTTGATCTTCAAGACTAAAATCTCCTCCGCGAAATCTTTGGTACCACTTTTTGCACGTTGCATGACTTACAGCATTCTCGCCATATGCAGCACAAATCATTTCGGTGGCTTCAGCAGCGTTTTTCTTAAGATGAAACGCGAAGTGGATAGAAAATCGAATATGCTCTTTTGTGATTGCCATCGTGAACACAGCTGTTTATTGAGGTTATGTGCATCAAACGCCAAATCGCATGATGTTTCGAAAGACCAAATGTCATTGCTTTAAAACCGCAAGAAGGCGGACTAATACGTTACATGTAAACGGTGATTTGCGTCCTGTGAAATGTAAAGCTGAGAACTTATTTACATACGTATAACATATGTAAACAAAAAAAATGCATGGTTAAAACAAGTCCGGACATGGAATTCCGATTTCACAGATGTCCGGGGCTTCTATACACAAAACCGGTCTGGAGATTTTCCGATCAGGTTGGTTTTTGGGATCTGGACGACTTGACTTATGGTCCTTAGTTGAATACAGCTCTATCTATCACAGATCAAAAATTATAAGGCTTGACAAATGTCAGAACTAACAGAAATAAAAACTTGTCTCCAGTTTGGAAGCTGCATTGATCAATAATTGAAAAATAAAAGGACGGACAGACATTACTCTCTACATAAGGCTTCTCATTTTAATGGATAGAAGCCTAAAATACGCCTTTTTTGGGTATTATGTACCGATTGCTTGTAGTTTGAGATAGCTAATTCTCATCGTTTCGAAGACGTAACCTTAGGCAATTTTAGATTTTTAAACTTCGACCCTGTTTGGAGGAGCCCCCTATGTAATTAAAAACTTTTTACGAAACACGTGACTCATTTTCGATGGAGTATACTCTTACATGATCAAACGTGAACTTTACTCAATTTGAATGTTCGGACAACAGACAAACAGCTGCTATATATATATATATATATATATATATATATATATATATATATATATATATTATATATATATATATATATATATATATATATATATATATATATATATATATATGATTTGACAATCAATATTATACATAAAAAAGAAACAAACCAATGAGCGTTCCCATTTAGTAACTCAGTAGCTTTACGTTGCTAAGTTTGCATTATACTCCTTACTTACACAGCACGCACTACAAACACCTACTCAAAGCGATGTGGGAGGTCGGAAAGTTTTATTCTTTTGAGTCTAGCCTGAACGTCGTCTTTTTCTAAAAGGAGATCGATTAGCAAGTTTGGGTGAATAGCATAACGGACATTATATTTATGGATTTCATCATTTGGATTGAAAGCGGCTTAAAATGTCAATATTAGAATTGCTTCCTGTTCTCCGGAGTTGTATGCCGTATCTTCCTATCGGCTTTATGATAGCATTATAAAGCAAAATCTTATTATCAATGGACAGTTGAAATTTTCGGGCTAAAAGCCAATACATTTTTTGAATCTTAAGATAAGCTTCTTCCAAGTCAGGCGTCTGTCTATGTGGAATCTTAAGTATTTTACGGATTCGTCTTGCGGTAATGGTGCGCCCATAAGCAAAACAGGAGGACAGGTACCTCTTAGGGAAAAAGTTTCTTACACTAACTTCCCTTCATTTAGCTTTATCCACCATTTGTTGAAGCAGAGTTCTATACATGTTCCGGTTAGTTCTAATCAATATTTGTACTCAAAAAAGGTTTATTTAACATATAAGATAAATCGGTACATCAATCAAAAATTTTCCCATCTTTCAGGTAACATACCGATGCCGTGCTGAAAAATTAAACGGTGTTTTGAAGCAATCCATTCGTCGACCCATTTTTGCACTTCTTCGAAGTTACGGAAACGTATTTACTAATACGTGTTGCATTGATCGGAAAAGAAACCAGGTCTGGAGAGTACGCGGGGTATAGAAGGATTTCCCTTTGGAAGTCTAATAGTAGTTGTTTTTACTGCCAAAGCAACATAAGGCCAAGTGTTATCGTGCAAAAAGCATTTGCTGGCTATTTCAGGCTTTTTCGGATGAAAATTCTCTTCCAAATTGAGTAATTATTGTTTGTAGTAGTCTCCAGTAACGGTGTCACCTCAATAGTAGACCACACACTCCTGGTCCCACCAGATACAGAGGGCCAATTTCATCTCAAATCATAAGGTCAAGAGTAAATGTGTCACATCAATATTTCAAAGTTTGCTGAAAAAATACATGTTGAAATTCCACATATCTATCAAAAAATAAAAATTTTCATTTTCTGTTGATTTGTTAAAACATTATGGACCTATCTAAATCAGGGTATTTGTGAAAACTTCTTAACGAAAGGGAAAATAAAAAAATTGTAATTAAAAAACTAAAAGCAATAGATCTGAAATTATTTTTAATAAAAACCTTGTTCACAATACTATCAGACATGATTAACACAAACACACTTCTGAGATCTCTTTTTATCTTTAATTTGGAAAAATAACCTTTTTGCAAACTTCAAAATTGTGTTTTGAAATTATGAATAGTCATAGAATGTTAATTGTCTTGAGAAATGATAACGTGGAAACTCGACTAACTGTCAGTAATGACATTAATGCCTTAACTTCTTAAACTATCAAAATATTTCTTCATAAAAATGAGAGAATCTGAAATTTTTTAATTCTTTATAAATTATTTTCTCTAAAACCCTCATCCTAAATATTCTAAAATTTACATAGGATATTATTTAGTCATTGTAGTTATGGAAGATATAATCAAAGTGGGCATTTTTTCTGTGCAAAACGTGAAAAATTTTTAAGTGAGGCCTATCTACACTCAAAGTCAAAAAATTCAGGACACTTAAATATTTAAAATGTTTTATGACGTTACGTAAACGTAATGCAAAATTGGTATTTCTGAGTCATAATAAGTATGTTTTAAGGGTGCTACAAGTGAGTGGGAAAACAATTTTTGATTTTGTTCAAGCATTTTATAACAAAATTAGATATAGAAAATGTATGTTAGCTTTATGCATTTTTCTGTTAATATTTAAGTTTTTACTTCTTTATGACATTCCATGATTGGAATTGCCTACACTGGTTCACGGTTTAAAATGTAAGGCGAAGAGTTAGTAAACTTTGCTAGGTAATCAACTGACTGTCCAGGATTTTTCTTTACCCTGAGTGTATATTTCAACTACTCTGTAACAAGTCTGCTGAAAGTAGCTCACACTGTAACAATCAACACTACATTGCTGAAAAGAGTTCATTTGTTTTTTCATCTGGTCCTCATTGAACTTGTGTAGGCGGGCTGAATTTGCATGTGGACAAGGATGATCCAACAAGAGCAGTACTTGGGAAATTACATTTTAAAGCATTTGCCGAACCATGAGGTGTCATAAGGGAGACTGTTACATCTTGCAGCTCATGAGAGACACTAGTTATTTGTCCCATCCACCACTGATTGTCATACTCACAAGAAATGAAGTTGCTCACAACAAAGTCTTCTAAGATATACTGAGGTCTCTGTGCAGCAGTGACTTGACTGAATTCCTACTACTGGCTTCATAGCAGACCACTCTTGTCTCTTTTGGAAACGGAATTCCCCTACTGTACTTTTATTTAGAAGTAAGAGTTTAATGTTTTGCACTAATTTTGATATGATACTCCATCACATGCACTTTTACCATGCCCTGTTGCTGAAAATATCCATTTTCTTGTCTCATTTTCTGTACAGCGTTTTCCAAGCTCATAAAGCTGAAACCGGTTTTTAAAATGAGATGCTGACCCATCAGTCAGATACACATATTTAGGAAATGTATGCACACTAGATGTTATTTCATCTATTATCATGTTGACAGCCTAGCATGCATGTGTACTGTCATGAATGAGATATCACTGACAATAGCAAAACAGTGCGATGTTCCAAGGAATGAGCAACACATGTGAATATTGTCACTTATGTCTGCCAGTGGCCACTTTGAAATTCATTCTGCAAAGCGACAGACTATTTCTCAGAAAAGTCGAAATAAAGAATCAGTTTGTCAGTATTCTGGGATGTGGATGATTTTACTTCTGTATGGCCTGTCTCTGAATGCCGCGGATATGATGGTGAGCTACTCCTTTTATGACCCAATGCCTAACCTCTGTAATAAACTTTTCTGGCGCCACTGTCTTCTTCACCAACTCTCCTCCCTCCCACAATGCATAGGTTACGTCATTGTCAATATCCTGAAAGTGTAATGTTTCAACGGTCAACTGCACACTTCTGCAGCCAACATCTATCTTGCGGTTCTTGACTTATACACAAAAGCATCAGGTCCATCTCTGTGTACTTCATCCCTGTGACACTACTTATGGTGAAACAAATAAATTTCAAATTAGTGCATATTTCCTTCACTAGCTGGCATTTCACCCATTTTGGTCGTAAAGAGTAGAATTTTGTGAGACAAATTTTAAATTTGGGTTCTCCTTCTTCATAAGGAGATATGCTTCTCTTACTGATCTTGTAATACATCTTTTTACCTTTTTAACTTTTTCACCATTTTCACTTACAGATATAACATCAGCTTGATTAGGACTTTGCCTGCTTCAATCTTTGTCACCACTTAGGTAATATTCCAGAGCAACATTAAGTGTACCATCCTGCAATGCATGTCCACAGTAGGAATCTGGGTATGCCCAAATACCTTTTTCCTTCTTTATTTTACAGGCTTTTGAAATTAAGTAATGCGAGAAAGTGGGTATGTATTTTTGTAACTGCTGCTTGGAGTAGCTATCTGGTATCAGTGTCAGTAATTGTACCTTCTCGGGATAAGCGGCTCCTGAGACTGCTGTGTTTAGGTTTTGAAACCATACATCACATTGGATGCACATGTCACTGCCTTCAGGTTCTGCATCTACATTATACATTTCGCAACGTTTTGAAGATGTTGCTTGTGTAAAACTTGTTTCAAGTTCTTCCACCTTTCTTTTTACATACTGTTTTCTTCTTCTGTTTCTTATCTTGCCAGAGCGTTTAAGGCGGAATATATTAAGGGCTACAGCAGAAATGCTAACATTCAACGCATCCATTTCACGCTCAGGAATATAAACATCTGCATTGTCTTCTTCAACTTCACATTCTAGTGAATGTGATCGTTCAGGTGAGTTACCACTAAATTTCTTGTAGCGAGTATAGCAATTCCTGCACAATGAATGTGATGGTAACACAGTTACTTGAGGACCAATATATTTCTGCAATAACTCAGCCAGATTTCCAACAACTGTGAAGTGTTTTTCACTTTTCTTAAACACAATCTTCTTGTGTCTATTTTCGTAGTCCACACATGTCACCCTTTCACTACTGTATTGCCTTACTGACATTGTATCTAACAAAAAGTTCAAACCACACACAAAACCCTAAGTAGAATGATTCATGTGCAAGTTCAGACTTGTTTATAACAAACAGAAGAGAGCTGAAAACAGTGTTGCCAATATGCTTATTTTACACTAGAAATTAAATGCTAAATATGCAGAATTTACACAAAAAAAATTGCCCAATCTTATTGCACCAACTACTAACACAATAACCAAATAATATACTGTGCAATTCACGTAAGTTTTGTAAAAACTCATAAAAATGTGTTTTTTAAATTTTTATTAATAAATATTTATGTAATACAGATAGCTGAAGCAGAGAAGACATTGTTAATAGTTAGACTTTCCAAATTAAAAAAAAAATTAAGATTAGAAAAAAATCTAAAAAAAAAGCTCACAAGTGTGTCTCAACTAAGTTTGAACATACTAAAAGGGAGCTTTAAAGCAAAAAAATATGCCAGGTCTCCAGTACTTTTGGTTTATTAGTTATATATTTTTAAATTCTCTACTGTATTAAGAGTTATTTACAAAATATACATTTTTCATAGGGCTCTATCATTTTAAAAAATCAAGAGAAAATAAATATATTTTATTTTTTAACCCGTATGATATAGAAGTCTAACATATATTTTTTCCAGGGAAATTCATGATGATAAACTGATATGCACCGTATAATTTAAGATGAAATGGATATTGAGCTTTGGCGCTAAAGCGGACGCTTGTCCAGGATTCACTCGTGATTTTGGACGCTTGGGATTAGTAAAATACATTCATTTTTTGTCCCCCGTCACAATACAATACAAAAAACTTTTTGCGCTGCTTAGCAAACAAAGAAATCGCGATCTACAAGCGACAACTCATGTATATAGTTAAATGGTTTATTTCATAACATTTAATACCCTGCAAATTCTTTAAGTGTTTGAGTTTTAGTTTCCATCTAATAACGCCTGCGATTCAACATCTCTGAACTTTCTTGGCTAACCTGGACGTTCGTTGTCACTCACATCAAAATCGCTATTTTTAAAACGTTGAAACCAAAATCTGAAGTTGAGATACGATGGAGCTTCATCACTGTAAGCTTCTACAAGCATTTAATGGTCTTCGGCAGATGAGTTTTTCAAATAAAACGTGAAAAGGAGCAAATGTCGAAAATGCACTTTAGAACTTACGTCTTTCGACACATAAAAACAATAAATAACTACATAATAGGAAGGGAAACTATAATACGCTATACAGAAATGTCGAAATTATCGACGTTAATACTAACAATTAGCTTCTAATTATTTAACATAGAGATGATTGATCAGAACTAACCAGAATACCGATTAATTCATGCAGATGTTCCCGTAGATAGTGCATATGGGTTCAAGACGAAACTACTGCAGGATCGTCTGCAAATGTGGCTGCCATAGTGGAAGCAGTGGTGGGAAAGTTAGTCGTAAAAAGCAGCAGCACATTGTCCTGAGGTGGACCTGCATGAATTTGGGAATAAGGATATCTGTCTGCCTGTTAGGTAAGATTTGAGGATTTCGTAATAGTACGAGGGTAGGTTTTTTTTTATTTTAATTTTTTTTATTAATAAAATCCCCTGATGCCACGCTTTATCGAAGGCTTGTACGACATCTATGAAGATGGCCGAGCAGTAGCGTTTGTCCTTAAAGTATTTTATAATTATCAACCGCTCGGTGTACCTGTTCATGATTTTTCCGGAAACCGAACCGATGATCAGGTATGAGTATGAGGTAATTTCCTTATATGCAATTTTTCGAAAACGTTAGGCGACGAAGACCGGTCAGATAATTTCAGCGACTTTCCATTGTTCTGAAAAAATATATTTGATAATAATCGATTTCCATGCAAAGAAAATATTTTTTCAGCTGGGACAATATCCAGCACTTTTACCAAATTGAAATTTAACAGGTTAATGTCAAAAAAGCCTACAGATAACTATAAGCTGTCGTAAGGTCATCCTCCTCTACTACAATGTTGGTAAAGAAACCTAGCGTGGAATTTTCATCTTCACACTTGTAGAATAGACATTTCCCGCCCTCTCATGAATGAAACTTAAATCATATAGCACAATGATGAATTTTTTCTAACGCTATGAAGGTACGAAAGTAAGTCACCTTAAAAGACAACTCCAAAGGTCCTTCATTCGAACGAAAAATATTTTGAATAAATTATAAGATGCGACGGGTCAGAAGCCTCGCGAACTTTCTGTCCAAATTCATATAGTAACTGGTCGATTACAATCGGGGTGGTACTGAAATATAGTCCACGGTGGTTCGCGAACAAACGCACGATAAACGACGCCGTGCCGAATTCAAGAGTGAGGGCACGTTCCGTGCGTGCGTAATTTGGCGCGCTTCCACTATCACGCTCGCTCAAGGTCGGGCAGTGCGCCCATTCATAACCGAGCGCCTGATCGGGCAGCCGCTTGCCGCCGCAGTGTCGCACGCCTCCTCGCAGCTCTGCTCGCCTGATACTTTCGCGCCGTTTCGCGCCCGTTTTCCATCTCCACGGAGGCGCCCCCCACCCGCACGATCGGCGGCGATCGCGAAGGACACTAAAAACAGCAATTAAAGTGTTTTCCAAAAATTAGCGATGCCGAAATTGCCGCTGACCGCCGCCCACACACGCGACGCACCGCGCGTGCAGGGAGCGAGGCCGCGCGCGGCGCGCCAGACCGCGCCAGGTGGGGGCACAATGCATTTACATATCGCGCGACGATCTCACAATAATCGCCAATCAGCCGGCAAAAATCAGATTTATCCCAAGAAACTGGGCGCATGATGAGCGATGACGCACCGCTAATGATTTCGCGGCGGCCGACTTGCATTTGTTTTGCCTATTTAATGCGCGACGTTGTCGTACACTAAATTTGAGCTCGGCGGTGGGCGCGGCGAGCGGGGAAGAAGGAGCACAATGCAATAAAAGGAAACGGACGTTAATTTATTTAGGAAAAATCAAATTTGACGCAACAATAAATGGGAAAGTTGAGGTCGAGAATCAGACGCGCGATCGTTCTGCATAGGCCCACCGCTGCGAATTTGAAGCTGCAAACGTCCGATGACCAAGCCAGACTAATTAATGAAGAAAACCCAGGTGTTGCTAATGATTTTAGTTGAAAAGTGCGACGGATGAAAAAGATACGACGGCCTATCAATGCATAAAGTCGACGGAGGTAGGGCGATAGCGCGCGGCCGCTTTCTTGAACTCGCAGCCGATGCAGCCCGCGTTCGCGCGGCAGCGCGCAGCACCTTCCGAATATTGACAGCTGATATGCAAGGTGCAGCCGGAGCTGCAATTAGGTGACGAGCGAGAGCGTGCGACAAAAAACCCGCCTTCTAATGACACAACCCGCGTCGGCCGCCCGCCGACGCTGGGCCGCGCAAGAGGTGCAAACAACGAGAGCGGCATGGCAACGCCGCGCAAATAACTCAAAACTGGTCATTTATGGAAATGCAAATAGCGATAAATTGAGGCGACCGGCGGCGCGATCGCGGCCCTGGGTGCAAGGGTGCGCGGCCCGGCCGGGTGCCGCGCGACCGCCGCTGCCCCGCACGTAGGGCCGATGCACGCCGCCCCACGCGGACCGCGGCACACAGAACTGATCGATCTAAGCAGGCTGGGGGCCAGGGAGGCGGCCCGCGCCGTAATTTCGCAGAATAATTGCCCGTCTTGGGCTGTCACGTAGGTTCGGCCCGGGGGCCGCCGGCCGCAGCCCGCCGGGGCTTTTCCGCCGTACCCTTCAAACATGGCGCCTGGTCGCTGGTATCTTCGTGTAATTGCACGGGCGCCCGGGCGTTCTGGGCAGCGCCAGATGGAACGCCGCGGCCGCGGCCACCCCGGATGGTGTTTCGGGGCCTCCCCCGACGGGAGCGCGCGCCCGGCAGCCACATTCGCCGGCTCGCAGCGCGGCCGAGCCCTGGGCCGCGCGCCCCGGCCACTCTGCTCCCATTCGAAACCATTTTCTGTCATAACTCACCTTCGCCGCGGCGAACATGTCCTTATAGTTGAACTCTGGGCAGTTGTCCTCCGTGGATTCGGGCAGTTTTACCGCGATCCGCACGGTTTTGCCGGCCTCCTGCGAGTTCTTGCCGTTCACCCGCTGCGAGCCGAAGGAGATGAGCTTGGCACGTTTCGCTTCGGACATTTTTCATCACTTCTGGGCCGCAATATCACAGAACAAACCGATTTCGCTCCAACATGTTTAAATACACTGCACGGTAAAAACATACACGGATGGCTCGGTTTTGCGGGCGCGCGCACCGTTCTGCGCACTGCGTGACATTTGACAGCTGTTGAAAAGAGCGCTACAGCAACCTGTAACTCGCTCGCGAGCTTGGTTCGAGTCTTTGTTTATGGAACATTCTGTATATTAGCTGGCCATTGCCTGATCAAACTGTCAATTGTCAATTCCATATGTAAGCAATCCGACTGTATAAGAATCTCAATTCACAGATTACGTATTCTTATATGTAATCTATGATGACAATTTTATGGAGGTCGTTGCAAAAAAGAGGCATCAAGGCGATTCTTGGCGTATTCAAAGAACACTAAACGCCTAGGTCACCTATAAGCTTTCGCTAATCTGGGAGCGTCTCAACAGTACACTAATTACCAACGCCAAAGTTTTCTAGAGAAGACAGATTGGGGGTTATACTCAGGAACCTTGAATTCCAAAGATGTCAACGTAAAAGAAGTACACTGTAAAGACTGCATACATTACACAAGTAACAAAATTATCATAAAATGAAGCTGCACCCACTGCTTTGGTGCAAATAGTACTTTGATGGTAGAATTTCGGTTATCATCTATTTTGAGGTACTATAGTTAACAGGTTTTATTGGCAGCTTTTCTCTGCAAAAAGGGTAGAGTGTAGAATATTCCGATATATATTTCATAGATAAAAACAAAGTCGTGGATACCTGATGGCAGCATTGATGGTGCCTAAATATTTCTATAATTTAAAAATATACACGTGCCTGTGCAATAAAATTCATTTGATGCAGTTCAGTGAAGGTAATTTTTCTATTTCCAATTATAACTTCATTACTTAAGTGCTACTGCCTTGAAGGTTGCCAAATTTCGAGTGGTATGGGTTAGCTGTATAATTTTATTGATCATTAAATAAGAATATAATTGCTTAAATTGTATTTTTTTTTATAGGTATGCAAAAGATGAAGGGAAGTGTATAAAATAGGTTAAGGACATCGACAAATAAAAGACTAAGGGACCATAAGGCATTGTGACTGGGTTTGGGTTTTAATATGGACTAATGTATAGCACTAGGTGGCCTGCTATTAGTACCAGAATATTTGGAAAATCGGCCCAAAGAATTTTTGTGAGGGCCAAAAATGTCGAATTTTTTAACAGAATCTACGGGTGAACTCAAAACTTGAAAGCCCTGGATGACCTTGTTCCACACGGAATTTTGCCACCAAACTTTCAAAGTAACGAGATATCTTAAAAATGTCAGTTTTGGCTAACGGAATTTGTATACAAAAACTGGTGTGACTGCTAGCGGGGGTGTGGTATTTTTTTTCCTTTTTTGTCGATTTTACTTTAGAAACCGATTCTATTTGATAGTAAATGACGGGTATTGCTATAGATATAAACATCAAACGTATCCGTGCACCAGAGGGCATTCCAGGAAAATTTTTGTAATTTTTAAAAAATTTTGATACAATGAATTTCTATGTCGAATCGTATATTTTCAAGGGTGCTGGACACGAATATCATGGTTAAAATTTTTTAATTGAACTGGTATAGCCTCTAGGGCTAGCAGTTTCTAAAACTCAATTCAACAAATATCTATTTATTCACTCTAGGCAATTATAAAATCAAAAGAGCCAAAACCTATGTCTATGAACACATCGCCAAATCATAGAAATCGGAATTCCTGATGCAATACTGCACCAACACTGACTTTCCGAACTTGATCAGGGTAAAAATTCAATCTCAATAGTTTAAGTAAATTTGCACAAGTTATTCACTACTGTAAAGAGTAGAAACGTTACAATATGGACAATGTATATGTATTACATTTTTATTGGTTATTACATAACTCCTACTCAAGACCTTGAAGTTACACTATTGCCGTGTGCGCTTTAGTGCCATTTGGTAAAAAACACTGATCTAAAAAAGTAGAGCTAATAGAGAAAAACTGATTTCATATTTAGATTCAGGGACCCAAATATAGCTAAAATCATTTCCAAAATCCTAGACACCAAAAAATTTTTTTTGTAGTAGGCTTGTGTAATCAATAAAATATACAAAATGGTTCTTATCAACGAACTTAAAAAGTTCGTTACTGAATTCTATATGCCTGTCGGTCTGTCTGTCGCTGTCACAAAATTATGGATTTTTTAAAATTTTAAAATGGATTCTTATAGGAAATTTTACGCTGAATTCAAAATCGAAATCAAAAAGTTTCTATCTCGAATAGTTTTCGAGATATTCGACTTCAAATTTCGGGAAAATTTTGACATTGCGATTTTATGAGTAATTCTTAAAGAAAATTTTACGCTGATTTCAATAATGAAATCGAATAGTTTTCGAGATATTCGACTTCGAATTTCGGGAAAATTTTCGACATTACGATTTTAAATGTGATTCTTATAGGAAATTTTACGCTGAATTCGAAAAGGAAGAAAAAATTCTATGTCGAATAATTTTCCAATCGAAAGGTTTTTTAAGTTCGTTCTGGGATTGCTTACAGAGCAATCTCTTCGCCGACCCCATGTTTTTTTATTGGACTTATTTGCTCTTTACAGGGAAATTTACCTATTTTTTCCCGTTAGTTGCTTTAAAACCGCTGTTGCTCACTACAATCGTTAATTTCTCTATATTTCATTTTACATTTTTTTTAGGTCCCTTAATCAGTTATGTGGGGTGAGATATTCTTTAAGTTTCTAAATCGTTTTGATCAAAAACACGCCAGTGTAAAGGAAGTTTCTATTGTTGTCTTTAATTTTCGGCCTTCGTCCGGTAAAAAAATTGTTTTCCAAATTATGTATGTCTATTATTTGACATAATAAATTGTATTATAAACTTGCACCAAAAGCAAGGTCCTGACTTTTCTAATGGATATTATGAGGTATTAGACCAAAATTAGTTATAATCTATCCAGACGTTTTATCGAATTCTGTGATATTTATGACCTAGCACGCTTAAAAAGCATGCGTCATTTACGTGATTACTATAAAACTGTACTTGTTTAGATAACACTAACAAACAACGCCTGCAGTATTCCTCTATTTGTTCGTATATAAGTTACTTGGTGTCCGCGCATAAAATGAGAAATTCCGACATTTCCACGGCGCCTTAATGGAATTTTGTAAAATAAGTGACGGAAATAGCTACAATACGAAAGTAAGTTCTATTTACGTATTATACAAATACATTTAGCTTCTAAACATAAAACGACAGGAACATCTTCAAAAATTCAACAATTAAATTAGATATTAATTGTGTTCAGTGATTTATACATCACTGTTGATTTCAATGACACTCAGAAAGTCAATTTGTCTTGTGTTCATGTTTATAAAAAGCTTATACGAGGTAACTCTCAAAGGTTTTGAATTTTTCCATGCTATTAACAATTTAAACACTTTTACTTATGGTTGTTCTTGTATATTTCTAATATTTTAAGGAAATAGAAGATATTTGTCGAATGAACCTTAGTTGTTACTTATTTTCATCCAAGTCATAATTTACTAAAGAAAGGTTTGCTTGAATTAGAAGAATTTTCCACTTCTTTAACAATAGGTTTTTTTTATTCGATTATATTCTCGAAAAACTAATGTATCTTTAAAGCGTACGTCCACGTTTATGCTTTTCTTTTAAATTTTAAAAATTTAACTCCTATATAGATCTTTCTTGTACCATCTAGTAAAAAGGCTCGTGTCAAAGACGGGCAACTTGAACTAAATATTTGGTTCATAGTTCCGTCGGTAACTGAAGAAAAAATGAGCGAATAATCGTGTTATCAGCCATATCCTTAGCATGATGACATTCGTTGGGCTATATTCAGTTACACATAAATCAAAGTTGTGTCGCATGCGTCTACTGACAGCAAGAATTGGCCACGTAGTGCATGAAACAGCGACAGGTGGCGCAAACTGTGAAACTGCTTCATGATAATTTATGTTAACTGTCTCCTAATTTATAATTTAAAAACTTTATGCGAGGTTTGGCAACAAACCGGTTCGAATGAGGTATTGACCTTTGAAATCGGTTCATAACTGTAGGAGGAGTTGCAATGTTAGTTACAGACACACGTAGTTACATTTTTGCAGTTTTGGGTAGCCAAAATTGAACGCTGAATTAAAGCTTTGCGTCTTTTTCTTTTGTTTTGCCGTCGGAAACTCTGATGCTTTGGCAGATGTCGTCTGAAAATCTTCTAATTAATAAATACGAAACGCTGTACGAAAAAACAAATTCGGTGAAAACTTTACGAAGACGATATTAAAACTCGTGAAGTGTTTGGTCGAAATATTGCTTAAAATGGATCAATTATTAGAAAACTGATTAAAAAAGAATATAAAAATAGCGTAACAGATATAAGATCTCGTAAGTATCAGCGTAAGATAAGGTCTATGAGAATATTGCCATAGTTAATCAAAGTGCCGGTGCAAATCCGAAAATATTGACCTGGCATCATGTACAACAATTAGACATTTTAAGAAGCCTTACTAAAGAACTGCAGCTTTATGCATATAAAATTCAATTAATGCAAGAGCCTAAGCTTACTGGCCATTCGTACCATCGACAATTTATTAATTAATTTTTAAACCATCATGAAGTGAATTTTTATCTTTAGCGATAAGGCACATTTTCAACTCGGCGAGTTCGTAAAACAGAATTGTCGCATCTGGGATTAGAATCCTTCTCGCAAAACTCATGAAAAGCAAATGCACTCTCAACGAGTCACTATTTGGTGTGGATTTTGGGTAGATGGACTGACCGATCCGTAATTCTTCACAGATGATGCTGAAAATTTTATAACTATAAATAACACAAGATAACCCAGTCTTTTAGACACCAACTGCCAATCTACTAACCTGCCATAGAGCGTGAGCAACAGTTAATTTAACCAAGTTCTGCCTGAAATAATAATTCAATCATGCTTATGCTCAACCTCGTCTATGTAGGCTATTTTACTGCATAAATAAAATACAACCTGCAATCTATGAAGATGTTTTCCATTTGATAAAATCTATCACATTTCGTAAAATCCCAAAACTGGTGACTGTTTTATTGCTACCAGCAACACAGTCCATCGCCTTCAACACTTGTTACTGTTTCTTAACCTAAAACACTACACAATTGCTTCCAATTGAGCCTACAAAAATTAGTGAGAAAAATTATCTACAATAGAATAACAAAAACCAATTAAAAAACTTAACGGTTAAGAGATTCGTTTGATTACTGCCCCACTCACTTCACCAGGGATCAGTTGCTCTGGGTGATGTAGAAGATTTATATTTTCTTGGTTTCATTAAAAAGCAATCAATAGCTGTGCCCTTTCATTGCGCGAATAAGGCCATCAACAAGAAATTGTACTAGAGGATCATCTTCTGCTATTGACCCAGTTTAATAGGTCTTTCTTGTATGGATGTAGTTTGACGGCGTTACCAGAGAGACGTTTTCAAGATAACATCTTCCAAGGCACCGTCTTGTTCCCACCTACCACGATGATGGCCAATTTACAGATGATACCTTGGTGCTGTCGAATTCATTCCAGCTGTTTCTAGTAGCGTAACAACTTCAGAAAGTTAATTAAGTAAAAAAATAGTGTGCTAGCAGAAATAAGTTTTGTTTCTGTGAAAACCCAAAGCAAAATATTCAATCGGGAAATACATTAATGATAGAAAGTATGTCTTGAAATAATCTTAATGAGAATCTCATTTGAATGTTTTACATACAAAAGGACGTAAAATGGAAAAGTAGTCCTAAAATTCCACGTTCTATCTTTGAAACCGATTGACTTAAAATAACCATCTTATACGCTACCGTTATTCCCTAATAATGATGTAGATGAATAAGATAAGAATGTAGTTTTTATTTTCAATGTTCTGTGATTTGTTAGGAACGTAATCCTTTAACTTTATGTTGGTATATCGACTACCACAAGGCACTTTAAACCTGTACTTTGTTGTTTAAGGCTACCGATAATTCTAACTGAAAGCGTTACAAAGGCCGATTATAAAGGTTAATTAAACATCTATGTAGGTTTATATATTGTTTCAAATTTGTTCGTATTTTCGGGATTTGGACTTTGTATCCTGAAGACCATTCTGTAAATTATTATGGTGGTTTAAATTCATGATTTCTATGAATTATTATGTATTATTTCATTTCCGTTTATGAAGATCAAGAGTTTGTTTCAGTGTTTTGTCTGACAATTGGCGATTGTCTGTTATATTTTCATAATAATGTGACTTCCCTGAAAGCTGTTCGTGGAAATGTTTGCTTCCTACATTCCCGGAGTAGTTAGCTTGTCGCGTTTGTGGAACAAAAGTTTGGAGCTCCTTCAGTCTCATACTTCTATATACTTATTGTGCACGACTTATCTTCTGACCTTATCGAAGGCATGAGTATATAGTTGGTTTTTCGAGCTGTATCCAGGAGCCTTGGACACCAAGCTTTAGGATTTACAGGACTTCAGAGGGCCATAGTAGGAAAAGAAATCCTGCCAGACCAAATCCTTGACTTCCTTAGTGTTTTACCAAGGCGAAACCGAAATGAATCCGTCACCAAAAGAAGAGATACAGAAACAGCAAGATGTTTGTCGCAGCAGCCGGGCGGCAAAAAAAAAATCCGCTAACCAGGTACGGCCTAGCTTCTCCAGGTGATCTGATACCGAGCACTCCATTTAACTCTCTCTCTCTCTCTCTCTCTCCAACGCATACTACCGTAATATCAAGAAGCATAGCGACAAGCGAATCTATAGATGACCTATCAATGACCTCTATTAAATCGAGCCTGTCCAGCTGAATAATAATGAAGACCCTCCGTCTGGCCGAAGAGGAAGAAGAAAGAGGTTCTCAAGTATTTCCGACGACGGCTTGGACCGTGACCTCCATGTTAGTCTCATTCTGAGCCAAGATGTCAGCCAACAGGACCTTGATGGCCAAGACTTTGGGCGGCTGCAAGCTGAACGGGGGAGGTTTGGAGGTCCGGAGTCCTGCAAATGGCTAAATAAAAGCAAGAAAGCTGTTGTTGCTCACGCACCAAAACGTGAATATCCAGCGAGCCTCTTTCCAGACGACCAAAGGTTATCTGATTACAAATCGTATGGGACTGAGAAGGCAGACGATGTTCTTAACATCATTCCCAAAGTGGGTGTTCCATAAAGAGCGCCGAATTTGAATCGGGCGGTATTTTTTTGAATTGAGGTGGGCAGGCCTGTTCCTACCATTTTTGTTATCTATTATCACTACGATTAATTTAACATTGGTTGTTTTTCCAGTGCATCAGTTCGTTTCCAGCTCTTTATTTTTGTAACTGTTACCTTGGTTCCTTAAGGTTTCCTATTTTGAATATCCTTATACACACATTAGCGTGAGTGACGAATTAATAAAAGCGCAAGGTTAAGCGTGATAGTGAAAGTGTGACTTGGGCCACAATAGCACACCGTGCGATAAGAACACTATGATAAATAAAATACGTTTCAAACAACTAAAAGCACCGTTCTACGAGATAAAGTTTTAAACGCAAGTCAAATAAATAAAATTACGGTACTGCGAGGCAAAGTCTAACATAAAATAAAACCTAAAATGAACGACGAAAGAGAGAAAGCTTTTATGAGAGATAGCAAAACTACGAGAACTCTGATCAAAGGGGAAAAAGTACCAGGTAGATAGCTAAAAATACACAACCGATGAGGGAAAAAGAAAACGCAAAGGAAGGAAGAGAAGAAGAAACCCAAACTTCACACAAGGCCAAAAAATGAGAAGAGCGCTCACAAAACCAACAGGTAAAAACGAAAATTAACTGGACAAAATATTGCAAACGCTCCAAAACCTAACCAACAAAGTAATACAAATAAGAAAAAAGCAAGCAAAGCAAAACAAGGAATTAATCAAACTGAAAGAAGGAAACGAGGTGATAAATAAGGAAAATAAATATATAAAGAAAGAAAATTAAATTATAAGGAAGGAGCTACGAGAGGTAAACATAAGTTTGAAAAGGAAAAGAGAAGGAAAAAATTGGGTTAATGTGGCCGCAAACAATGTAACCAGCTTAAAATAAAAAATGTAAAACTTTCCAAAACAAGATTAGAAAATAAATGTATAGCTAAAAGCTCGAACAGTGATTATATTTACTTTAAATAGAAACATTTATGATAAGAGAAACGTCATGCAAAATAGTCAATTTAAAAAATTAAGAAATATTCATAAACACATCAGAAGCAAAAGAAATGAAGAAAAAACGAAAAGGATAAAGATTACTGCAATAAGTTGACGATAGAAGGCGAGCAGTAAATGCAGAATAACCAAAAAGAGCTATTAGGAAAAACATAAACATGAAAATTTAGTAGGAAGTCATCTAAAAAATTAATGGATTTGACAAGAAAAAAGAATTAATTATAAAATCAGCCATAAATGATTTTCATGTCGTTTATTATTTAAATAAAGCGAAACGCGCATCAAACGATAGAGGAACAGTAAATATATAAAATGGGGGTACAAAATAGGCAAAATGATAAAATTACTGGAAGTTTACAACTTGGAATATTAAAGATATATATGAAACCAGGTTTATTATAAATGATAATGAAGTGATAAATGTTTAAGGTCACAGCAATCAGTAGATTAAATTTTCATGTTTTGCCTTTAGATACATCAACAAAATTCTGATCCACTCTAGCGATTATTTGTTCAGATATAGCTCGATATAAGTCGATCTCCGAAAAATCCTGTGAGGAGGTCTAAGACCGCACCAGTACAATGTGAATGTTTTCCGTCTTGCATAAACTGTCTTATTAATTTTTTCGATGGATCGTGCAGATCTTAATTTTTCAGTTCTCGCTTCATTATCTTCAAGAACGCTGCCAATTCTCGCAAATTTTTCAATGAGCCTATTAAGAACAGCAAAAAAGTAGAGTAAAGAAATCGATACTTACGCAATAATAGTATGTCTTGTTGGGTTATTTCTTGACTCGAACTCGGTGTTATATTTTCTAATACCTTCAGTTCGTTGTCTTTATTTTTATAATAGGATTTAACAAGAAAATACTTTCTTCGCCGAATATATAGACATTTTGACAAAAAAGATTTTTAGGAACACGCCTAAAACAATATCACAAGCATAAGAATACGTAGCAAAAAGTTTTTTAGTAATTTAGACGACAGAACTATTGTAATTTAAGGTTGACTTTTGGACCACCCTGTACGTACTTTGCAAATAAAAACATCCCCAAACATCCACAAGTTTACAAAAAAGGTTTAAAGTAGATAAGAAAACTCAATTATAGACTATATATTAGTAGAAAAGGCAAACTGAAACAGAATAATGGATGTCGGAGTTAAGAGAGAGGCAGAAATCTACAGCGACTACTACCTAGTAGTAGGAAAAGTGAATGAGCTAAAAATACAAAAATGTTAAACAAAGATAATCAGGCCAAACCAAAAATAAAATATTTAACAATAAGAACGTACAAACTTAACAAAAAGAAAGAAATAGCTATAAAATATAAAGATAAAATCTAAATTGAGGCTGCAAAAAGTAAAAATAAAATGCAAAGGCTTAGTGCAGATGCAAAGCTGCAAAAATTTAAAAACATTATAAATTTACCATATATAACATGCGGAGTAAAAATGATAAAAACAAACACCAAACAAGCAGCATGGTCGGGTCTGAAGAGCAAAGGATAAATGAATTTAAAGAAAAAAAATGGAAAGAATACTTAACCAAGAAGACGACGAAGCGTATGAAGCATTCAAGGAACAGAAGAAATTTTTAGAAAAATGGTAATGACAGCAAAACAAAAGCATGGGAAAATGTTGGCAAACAGATAGAAGAGAAAACAAAGAAACCCAAAAATTATTCTACAAGTCACTAATAGGATTAAAAGGACAGAAACAACAAAGTTATATATTTGTAAATTATAAGAGCAGACCAATGTTAACAGAAGAGTCAGAGGTAATAGAGAGATAAAAATAATATTTTCAAGAACTACTAGAAACAGGAGCAGTGGGAGAACAAAAGCAGGGGGAATTGCAGACGATAGAAAAATTAAAAACGGAAAAGCAGCAAATCAAGATAATAATAAGATCCGAGGTGATAAAAGGCATAGGGAACATTAGAATTGAAATCTTAAGAGAAATATTAAGAAAATTATTGGACACAGGATCATTTTCTAAGGACTGGGAAGTAGGAGTAATAATGCCAATATATAAAAAAAGGTGAGTACAAGAAATACCAAAACTACAGAAGCTTAACATTGCTTAGTGTGGCAGAGGTATACGAAGGAGTCTTAGAAAGTAAGCTGGACAGGAACTAAATGTTATAGAGTAACTAAGAAAGAATTCAGCACATCAGACCACGTATACATGATAAAACATATAACAGATAAAATGTTAGAACAGAATGGAGAAGCATATATTGTCTATTTAAATCTAAAAAAGCTTTTGACCGTATCCCACGATAAACAGTGTTGGGCTTATTAGAACAAAGAATTGGGGGGAGGAAGGGAAGATTATAACAATCCCAAAAAATTTATATAAAGTAAACTAAAACTACGTTAGACTACATCGTTTAGAATCTGAAGAATTTAGTAACGATCAAGAGCTTAGACAGAGTAGGATACTAAATCCGGTTCTGTTCATAGTAACAATGACCTTGAAATTATTTCCGGGTTAGTAGAGAATTTGCATAGCGACTTAATTGTATGCTCTACAGAAAAGAAACACGAAAAGTAAAATTGTAGTAATATCGAATTAAGATAGAGTCACAAATGTACAGATCAATGGAAGAGGACTAGCAGGTAAATTGATTGAAATATTTGGAATGTGCACTGAAATCGAGAGGAAAACGAGACATAGAAATAAGTGAGAAAATGGAGCAAAATTATTCTATGCACTAAACAAAAGTTTCATATGCAAGCAAGAAATAACGGCACAACAAAAGTAAAGGTGTTTAAAACGATTTATAAGCCAGTCCTGCTATGAGGTTTTGAATCTTGGGATTTGACAAAGAAGTTTAGAAAATGAAATACGTTAAAAGAATTAAGGGAATTACTAGAGTTAACAAAATAAGAAACCAAGACATAAGAAAAGAATTGACAGCAGAACCAGTAATAAAAATTATTGAGTGAAATCAGCTGAAATGGCTAAAACACAACTGATTAAACAAAGAACGATAGTAAAAAGTATGGGAAGCAAAGGAACGACCAAAACAAACATGAGAGAAAGGAAATACTGGAGCAGAAGGAAATCACAACACAATACAATAAAATCTGGAACAAATAGTACCGTTAGCTTTTATGTTGTTTAGCGCTTCTCACATATGCTGTATACTGACATGTGCCAGTGTCAGTGTATTGTGACAGTGATTTAACATTTATTTGCGAGTTTGTACGATTAAAGTATTAACAAAAGTTATACAAATATGGTGTTTATTTATGGGAATTGTACAGCTGCTGTTGAAGAATATTATCAACGGTTTCCACATCAGAGAATTCCGAGTAAAACGTATTTATTGGTTTTCAACAAACTATGCGAAATCCAAAAGTTTCCCAGCGCTAACATCTGAACGAGCCACTCGGTAAGGTTTAGAAGAAATGGAAAATATTCTGGCTTTAGTAAAATAAAATGCAACGACCAGCTCACGAAGAATTAGTACTCAACTGAGAATTCCACAAAAGACACACGCCATGAGCACGACATATTCATACCATGTAAAGCGCGTACATCTTCCACAACCGGAAGCAATTTTGTCAGTAGATAAATAATAATTGTCTTTTTATCGATGAAGTAACATTCACCCAAGACGCCATCAATAATACTCGCAACTCTCATGTATAGTCAGAAGAAATTTCCCACACAACTAATTTTCAACACGTTTTCGGTAAACGTGTGGTGTGATATAGTCCATGCTTATTTAATTGGCCCTTTCATTTTGGAAAATCGCCTCACAGGCGTGCACTACTTAATTTTTTTTACAAAATGAATATCAAGGACTGCTAGAGAATGTTCCTTTAAGCATCAAAATGCAAATGTATTATCAGCACGATGAACTGCTGCACATTTCGCTCGTCAGGTCAAGCAAAGGTTTCCAGGGCTTTGGATTGGTCGCGGTGGTCCTAATAGTTGGCCTCCAAGATCTCCAGACCCCACACCATTAGACTATTGTTTATGGGATGGTTCAAAAATGAGTCATACAAAGTAAAAGTCGACACTCGGAAGCACTAAATCGACATTCTGCAGCCGATATTAAAGAAAGACATGAATAAATCAGGAGAGCAACGGGTACCCTTCGTAAACGAAGCAGAAAATGTTTAGAGATCAATGGCGATATTTCTGATTAAAGCAATGTTAATGTAGATAATTTTGTTTGTTTGCAATTATGTTATAACTTGATAACAAATGGAAATTGGATAAAATAGATATATATATATATATATATATATATATATATATATATAGTGTGTGTGTGTGTGTGTGTGTGTGTGTGTGTGTGTGTGTCGTGTGTGGGTGTGTGTGTGGCGTGTGTGCGCGTGCGTGCGTGTGCGTGTGTGTTTGCGTGCGTGCGTGCGTGTGTGTTTGCGTGCGTGCGCGTGCGCGCGCGCGCCTTTGTTTGATACACATATACACACATGGTAATTTGGTATAGGATGGAGTATGTTTTTTGAACCGCTAGTACTCGGCGACGAGTCGGGGTATTGACCTTGAACGACCGTTGGCAGACTGCTCAGACAATGCAGTTTCAGTTGACTCAACGCTACGTTAGCAACCTTTGCTGACGACACGGCCATTATCACTCTAAGCAATGACTTAACACAAGCAACTCAATTACTTCAGACAGCAATAAACAAAGTATGTAAATGGTTTAACAACTGGAACATCCAAATCAACTCGAGCAAATGCCAAGCTAAAATATTCACACTCAGGAGAATATGCAATCCACCAAGCATTCATGTCAACAATGAAATCGTACTATGGAATACCCCAGATGAACCAGTAAAATACCTAGGAGTACTTCTAGACACCAAATTATCATGGAACCAGCATATCAACTCCAAACTCAACCAGAGCCACGCAAGATTAGCACAACTATATCCATTATTAAATCGAAAGTCAAAGTTAAAAACCAAATGTGCAATTATGATGTACACTTCCCTCATAAGACCTTTAGCACTCTATGCGGTACCTATCTGGAGTACAACATCAAAAACTAATATAACCAAGCTACAAAGACTACAGAACAAAGTCCTAAGAATCTCAGTGGATGCGCCATGGTTTATTAGAAATAAACAACTACACGATGAGCTAGGTGTACCAACAATCGAAGACTACATTAAAACAACCACTAATAAATTTCTCAAAAATATCACGGCGTGCAAAGGAGCAGTTCACTATAACCTAGGTAAACGAAACATTCACTCCCGGCTAAAACGAAGACTCCTTCAAGATCAATTCTTATCCGACGACGATGAATAACCACACAGATTTGTTCGAGGTACCAAGTCACCTCATAAGTTAGAATAATCATTTTAAATATATTAACAATGCCATGTATAATACAATTGTAGTGTTAATCTGGCAAATAAATAATTATAAAGAAAAAAAAATTTCAGTTGCTATGGAGCGTTAGAGCGTAGAACATCGTGTATTCGGTGCCGAACAGTTCTTTAGAAACAATAATTCTGTAGTCACGGTTCAACGTTTTTTCCGTCGAAATTTTAATGTCGGACGTCAAGATGCAATCCTAGATTGAAACACTACACTCCGATGGGTTGCAGCATTTAGAAGTACTGGATCTGTGATAAAAAAGAAACCACCTGGTCTTCCCGTTCAGTTCAAAATCCGGAAAATCTAGACAGAGCGAGAACGACAGTTCTTGCTAGTCCGAAACGATCCGCTAGGCGACAAGATATATTGCTGGGTATGCCACGTCGTTCGCTTCATCGCATCTTACATGATGATCTTAAATTGCACCCGTATAAAATAATGATTGTCCAGCAGCTAAGTGAAAGAGATTTTGTGCATTGCAAAGAATTTTGTCGTATAATAGACGGTAATCTTACGGAAGATGCAGATGTCACAGTATTCATGAGTGATAAAGCCTATTTTTATCTAGCCGGTTACGTTAATGTACAGAACTGTCGGTACTGGGCGTTGGAGAACCCACATGAACCACACCAAAAACCTCTCCACAACTCAAAAGTAACAGCGTGGTGCGGCATCTCCAAGATACGGATTGTTGAAGAGGGAGGAACTGCAGTTACTGTGACATTAGCGCGCTACGTCGAAATGTTAAAGAACTTTCTTCGTCCAGAACTTGAAAGGCGCCGACTAAACATGAGGGAAATGTAGATCCAACAGGACGGTGCCACAGCTCACACGGCGATAGGATGCATGCAAGTGGTTCAACAGATGTTCCCAGGACATGTGATTTCTCGATTTGGTGATGTTTCTTGGCCCTCTCACTGACCCGATCTGTCGATGTATGACTTCTTTTTGTGGGGCTATTTAAAATCAAGAGTATACTTGAACAAACCCCGCACAGTCCATGTCCTCAAGATTTCCATACGTCACTAAATTGAAGATATACTGAACAAAATGTTGGAGAGAACCGTGCGTAGCTTTTCATGAGAGGATTCAACTTTGTGTCCGGCAAAAAGGACGTCATCCCCAAGACATTATTTTTCGAACTTAATTAACGTATGTAGATAGTATGTATGTATAGATTTCAAAAATGCAATAAAAGCACTATTACTGAATGCAAGTTTTTATTTTTTTAATAAAACCAGGTTTCAGTTATCCAATTGTGAAAAACATGCGTTTCTGCTCCACCCTGTATATAGAAGTGCTTTTAATTTTCGGTTCTTTCCACACGTAATTTGTTTTTTTTTTTTCTAAATTTGTATCAAATTTGACATGTTTCTTAGGTATAGTCCAAAACTAAAGGTGATCAAATAGGAAAGTGAGAAGATACGACTATAAATATAGTGATTCCTATGTAAAATTCCCTGGAAACGCCAAGTAGCAGATAAATGATTAACAATAATTATTCCCATCAATAAATATTGCTTTTCTATTTGTTTGGATTGTATTCCGGCATATTCGTTAAACGCCGTTAAATCCCTGTGCATTCAAGCAAAGTAAGGTTATATTAGGCTAAGTTTAGTTTTCGGCAAAAATTTTTTCATAATGTGTCGTCTATAACCATAGACAAGGTTGCTATTCTTGTTTTCTTCAAGTTTCCAAAAAAAAATATGCTAACTATGGCCATAAAAACACATCCCAACGGAAACCTTCAACGACCTTATCTTTTGCCCCCTCTGGGGGGGGATTGAGAGGGGTGTCAATGGACAATGATTGACACCAATATCGGTAGATTTCGTCACTTCCGCTAAAGCGAAAATTAGCTACCGTTAATTGCATCGTGCACCGGTGTTTATGATTTTTACGGACCGGCAAAACCCTTCACCTAACAAAATTACTAAATTCAGCCATCAGTTACAGTATTTTAGCGTTAAAGCATTCGATTCGTTCTGCAATGCAAGTTCGAGAGTTCCAAATTCCAGTACCGTGGGGCCAGATTTCGGGTAACCCTCGTTATATTGCGTTAGTGTGGTTATGGTGCAACTATGTCATCGTTTGTTTTAGTTAGAGCCTGGGGCGACGAAAGGAACCCTCCAGTCTTGCTATCGCATGGCCTATATGACAACGCAGCTGCATTCGACCGATTGGTCCCCCTCTTGAACGACAGTTTTTATTACATTTCCATTGATCTGCCGGGACATGGAAAATCCAGTTACTTTCCACCATACATAACCGTGCATATTATTAGCTTTGTATTTGCCTTCAAGTATGTGGTGGAGTACTTGAAGTGGGAGAAATACATTTTAGTAGGTCACAGTTGGAGTGGGCTTGTGATGATGGTTTTCACACAGCTGTATCCCGAGCATACAGAAAAATTAATCATATTGGACGTTATATATCCCTTTCCAATGAGTGTGGAGTACTTCAAGCAATTCTTGAGAGAACGCGAAGAGTTTCTGATGCGGTTAAATAAGAGATTCTATAACAAACAGAAGATAACGTATGAGAGAGCATTTGAGAAGCTGCAAACAAACAGAATGTATGGCAAGTTGAGTGATGAAGCAGTTAAAGTATTATTAAGCCGATCCTTGGTGCCTGCTGGAGAAGGTACTTGCTCGTTTGTTCAGGATCAGCGGGGAAAGATGTTTTACAGTATGGTTTTCAGTCTTGAGTTTGCCTGTGATTTTTTAGAAAGGTATCCTATTAGCTGTCCCCTGTTGTTTGTAATGGCATCCGATTCCCCCCCATATACATTGTACTTACGTCAATTCGTTAAGATTCTCCAAAAAAATAACATGCGATGCTTCGTCAGAAAAGTGGAAGGCAACCATGATGTGCATATAAATAATCCAGAAATTCTAGCTCCACTAGTAAATTCTTTTCTGAGTTATGGAAGCAGCAAATTATAACGTCAAGTTTTTGCAAACCGGAAACCTATTCAGGGATACTGGTTAGGAATAATTCAATAATTTTATACTAATTATTTGCTCTTGGGTATTCATAAAAATGACAATTTTATCAGGTGAAGAGAAAATAATTTCTATCTGTTAGAATATACTAGTGATTGAATTAATATATGTAGTTGTTTTTTTTGGGGTCTTTTTCTAAAGTAAATGTTAATTTTTTTCTTTAAATAAAAGTACACTATTTTGCATGTTATGTGTCTTATGTGTCTATTCTATAGACTAATAAATATTATTAAACGTAATTGTTTCCTTTAAGCATAATGCTAAAGCTTATGAAAAGTAGACAACACAAATTTGTTGAAGTTTTCATTTATTAATTTTATTGTTATATATTATTTATTAATTTTTTTTACAACGAAGCTTTTCTATTTATTTTGTACCATTATCAATTACCTATCATCTAATCGCAATTTAAAATTAAATACTAAATACATACATCTCTCACTATCTAGACTTGGGCAATACATCATAACCTTTTTTAGTGTACTTATGCTATTGTTTATTTCTAAGCAAAATTCCTTTGTAATGTAGTTTACATTAGTTTATTATTTAATCATATGATTACACATATCAATTTTTACCTTTTCTGATTTTATTGTATTTGTGACATTTCAGATCAGTACAGTGCAGCAAGAACAGATTGGCACATGGTGGGTGGATGCGCAGTAGACGAGCATCCTCCCACTGTCTGAAATCACTTGTTGTTTGTTTTTGTTGTGTTCAGATCGTGCACAGTCCAGTGAAAATCATTGCGTTATTAAACACAGTTAAAATCAGCTCTTATCAGAGCTACAAGCTCGGTTTTGGTTTTTTATTGTAAGTCATAGTAACACATAATTGTTTCTAGAATTCTAAGAAACTAGTTCAATTTCAGATAGTAGAAAATCATAATGATGCCCTCGAATTAAAAGTTGCCTAGTGAATCTTAAGAGTAAAAGAAATGGGAATTTTCCATTATAAAATTGTTAAAATCTAAATTCTTTATCTACTAAAAACCCACTATTTGAGAAGTGGAGTTGACCGGTTTTTGCACCGAGCCTTTTGATTATAATATTTATGTCAGAATGTACCTAGCCCTTTTCCAACTGAACCCGTAGCGATGTCCTTGTCGAACAGGACTCTCTCACTTCTTCATCTGCGCCGAGTCACATGCCAAGCTATGCTTGCTGAGTTGTGTATAATAATATCCATGCTAGAGTGGTCCAAGGACTGCGATGCAGACGGACCCGAGTTTCATTCCCAGAGCTCTGTGGTGCCTACGCAGTCACTAAAAATAATTGAGTATCTGTGTTCATCAAACAACGGTTAATACTGGCGGTCTTCTAAGGCGCGGTGCTTGCCACATCGCCCCGCATCGGATATGGTGCGATCGGACAAAGAGAGCAAACATATGAGAGCCTTAACCTCTCAGTTCATAGGCCGTGCTCCCACGTGAGGAGTTAGAACCGCGGAAAAAATTCTTTTCAGTATATTCCATGCATTCTTTAATTTTTAATGTTAAAGCAACTTAGATATGTTTTGGAACAGTCATGGCGTTTCTTCTCAATATTCCAAGAACGAAAAGTTTTTGTTTTACTGTAAGCTTTCCATTGTTTTCTTGGTTTTACTTTTCTATACATGTACCTTTTGATCATTCTATTAGCGAGAGGTGAATCAGTACCGTACCACTTTTTTTGAATTGACTTAATAATGACCATTCTACAAGTGCTTAACTGTTTGCCTATCTTTGCTTGTAGGAGGGCTTTTTGGTTTAAGGTTGACAGCACATAAAATATCTTAAGATTCATTGTAGCACAATAAAATTTTATAAAGATGTAATGTAATTCTGCTAGAGTATTCTGTAGCTGCATGACGTATTTGACCCACTAACAATGGTTTGTGACTGTAAGGCAATGTATATTTTTATAACTTTGGAGCAGTGATATAATCAAATTAAGAAATGATATTTGAATATTTCAATAATATAGCAAACAAATTGTGTGCAGTAGTGCATGAATGGTGTCAACATTTTGAAAATGGATGCGAGCTGATAGCAAACAAGTTGAGTTTTCCACTGATGTTGCATTTTATTCTTTCTTTTATCATATTTTGACAAAAGTCTGTAAATATTGCTTCAAAGAATCAACGTTAGGATGCTTTTTTGAGCTCTCTAAAACTGCTCATAATTTTGCAATCTAATGGATTGAGATCTGGGCTACTAGAAGGCCAATCTTCTACCATTAGAAAATGAGGCATATTGTTGCTCAGCCAAGTTTGAGTTAACTGTGCTTTGTGGGAACGTGCAGAGTTTTGCTGAAAGATCCAAGGCTCGCCTCGAAAAAGCGTGTGATTCAGAGGTTTTCACCACATCTTCCAAAACATTCTGTTAATACACAATGATCGAAGTCTTGACTCCTTTTTCACTCCAATGTAACGCAATCTCCACCAAATCGTTAAAGCTGCTAGATGATGGCCTTTCTACATCCTTGGCAGTAACTGATATTGAAATATTTCTCCACTGTAAATTTTTTTCATTTGTAAACAAATTTTTTCTGTGGCTATCATGTGCATACTCAGTCTTTGCTTTTTTCCTACATTTTTTTAAAGCATTTATCAGCAAATGTCTCATATGTCTGGCAAGCAGCTAATCCTAGATTTTGCTTAATCATACGAGATATCGAAATTTTTGAAAATTTGCTTCTCCCCAGGTGTAATCATTATCATTATTCATCATTGTTACATATATTTAAGACGAAGTTTGTATTCATATAGGTATATCTGTTTCGAAGGTCATTGACTTTAAACGTTTTTAATTCGTATATTTAAGGTTTCATATATCAAGTGTTACGCAATGCATTCTCATTAAACAATTTTATAGCTAATGCTAGGAGGATATAGGGTCTTAAATATTAAACTCTTTTCAGTTCCACACTTATGTAATGCCTTTACAGCAATACGGTTTCTGTTGAATAAAGCAAGGGCAGATTTGATTTTGTAACGGTATTTATGGGAATATTAGAAAAGCACTGGTGATGCCGCTTTATCTGGTGGCATTTTATTATTCAGCTTTTTGTTTTTGACAAGTTTGTATGTCCTTTTAGATAACTGTTAATCTGAAGCTGTTTACATATCTCAGCAAAATTGGACCAATTTGCATATATAATCATAGGAAAGGTTTACCTGTACAGGTAAATCCATAGAGTTATAAAATAGAGTACTTGACTCGACATTTTGTGGTCTCCCTGTAAGAAAAATCGAGTTTTGTTTCTAATTGTCGGTCCTCTCTATCTTGTCGTGACACTAGGCCCCGCTCCTATACTTGACGTTATATATACAATAACATTGTCTACTTGGACTTATGAAATAGCGGTTAAAAAACAATTGTGCTGTTTTTTGTTTTTATGCTTTTTTTGTATATTATATATACGAAATTTATACAAAAAATGCTCAGTTATTGCATTAAGTGTAGAGAGGAAGGAGGAGATATCAGTTTTCATAAGTAATTAAAGTGATATTTATTCATTCAAATTATCAGTGATTATGTATATTTTATTATAATGTAATATTTTCTATAGGTTTCCTGATAAAATTAAAAAACCAGAACTTCAAAATAAATGGCTTGAGTTTGGGGGACGAAGTGAAGTTTCAAAATCTCTTCCTTGTGTGGTGATCATTTTAATGTTACCGATTTCATAGAAAAAGAAGGCTACGCAAGGATGCTGTACCTGGTGTTTATCATCCTATAATAACACCAATAATAAGCGTTGACAGGTATAGCTTAATTCAAAATTTATTTTTAAATATTTAAGATTTATTTATATATTAGTGTATGATGATAATTTTATAACTCTGTATATTACAGTAATCTTGTTGAGTCCATGGATGTGGATCTTGAATCCCAGTCAGACGATACATCTCATGAGCCTGACGATACCAGTAATTTTGTGCCACAGTCTGGCAGTTCAGATATTTTTGTACCACAATGTTTGATGATACACTCAATTTAACAACTCCAGGTACTCCTAGTAGCTCCACTAATATAGGGTATGGTTTCAGATTAATAATTTCAATTGATTGTCAACATTTTTAAAATTTTGATTTGATTTGAAATTTGTAGTTTGACACAGAAAAGAAAAATTGGAGGCATGCTAAGAAAAGCGTTATTATCAGATAAAGCTTGGAATCGATTCAGGACCAATTATTCAATGTTATTAAAACAGTTGAAAGTTGCAAGGAGCAACTTGGTGAAGAGAGACAACACTAAGAAGAAATTAAATTTTGTGAGTCTGCAAATTATTTGCAGGTTAGTAAAACATATAATTTTGATCATTTAATTTTAATAATAATTCTTATATAATTGATGTTCTTAATAATTCTTATATTATTACATTTGAATTCTCATTTATCTTATTGTTGGCTGCTCGGTTCATGGGTTTTTTGTTTCATTATTTCTGCTCAGTTTGAGGATTTATTGGATTGCTCAACAAATTTGGAAATTTCAGGATTTACCTTTGATTTTGAAGGAGATATTGACTCGTGTTGAAGAAAACCAGTGCAGTTCAGAGGCCTACTCTGGAATTGAAGACTTTTTGAATCAGACTCCACTTACCTGCCAAATCAACCATTGATCCAAAATATTCCCTATAATATTTTAATGGATTCTGACGATGATCATAATGGAAGTCACAAATTTTTGATTATAGAGGATATTTTGAAGTTTTATATTAATATCAGACTATCTTTAGAATCTAAATTAGGAAAAAAGATGATATTGATAAAAATCGACGTCGCATGCAAAAAATTGTTATTTTTAGGCCAATAAAATTATTAAAATATTCTATACATTCGTCTGTTATTTATTTGTTATATTATAACCGCATCTCCCGAACGATTATATAAACTGATCTTTGAAGACCGCTGTGTAGGGTAGTGGGCGGGCCTTGTAGAGAGAGGGTGGGAGGGAGAGAGAGAGAGAGAGGGGTCTGATAATTAGAAAGAGACAGAATCTCGACTATACTTAAAGGGACACCGTCGAAAAAGCGTTGTGCTTACGGGGAACGAGTACTCTATTCTACATCTCTCTGTTCTTTCTACCTATCCACTTGTGCACTGAAGGTTTTACCTGCACAGGTTTCGGTTCAGTTCAAATCACTGTTCAATTTAGATCAAAGTAGTGTTTTGATTTTTGTATAACATATCGTCACACCAGAACCGCAATCAAGTAATCGATGAGTTTATTGAGATGCACAAATTTTTATCTTGAATCTGGCATGTGAAAAGGAAGGAATATCATGATCATGTGAAAAGAGATGCTGCTTATAAGAAATTGTTGACAAAGTTAAAGGAGTTGGAGCCTGGCGCTGTAAAGGATACAGTCGTAAAAAAAATAAATAATCTGAAAAGCAACGTACGTAAAAAGAAAAATATATGAAGGTACAGTGAGATATGGAGCATCAGCATATGATGTATACAAGCCAATGCTTTGGTACTACGATTTATTTGATTTCCTGGGAGATCAAGACATTCCAAGTACATTTATTTCAAACTTGGATGATGAGAAAAGAAGCGGATGTGATGAAGTAAGTAAACCTAGAGATGATTATATATAATTTTATGTTTATTTCCACTAGAAGTAGGTACATAGTTGTAACAGTATTATTCACTTCACTTAGATACAATTTACAGTAATTTTATGATTATGTTAAAAAAACTAAACAAAAAAAATACTTATTAACTGGTACTTAAATACCCTGAACTCCCATTCATAAAATAGTTATTAAAATCATATCTGACTTTTTTAGCACGGTGGGTTATATTTCTTTGATGTTGTCGATTATGTTTGATTGCAAGGTGTCTTAGCCTTTACAAACAATAGTCCCATATTTAGTATTCTCAGTATACAAACGGTGTGTAGGTGCATAAGAAATGAGTTGGTGTTCCATCAGAAAATTATGTATAGTATATACGAAATCGGGAAGCGAAGTGTTCCAAAACCATTTTCCACAACGTGTCTTGATTGAAACAGTCGATAATTAAAAATTTTCTTTTCAGATGAATCTAATTGTGCTTGTTGAAATGGCTTCAATATATCTGATCTGAGAGGAAACGCATCGTCAGTAACAAATACATAAGGGCCATTTTTTAAAGTTTTGTTTAACACTGCCAGGCTGTGGAATATTTAAGTCACTACTCTGCAGTTTTTTCAAAATGTAGTAGTCTGATGAACATTCCATTAGAAATTCGTCTATTAGTTCCAAAATTTGTTAAAAAGAATCGGTACCTTGCATCCACTATTGCTAAAAGTACCAATGCTATATCTGCGTTTATAATTATAGTAGTAAAAAGAACTGGAATCTACCGGGGGATTATGTCTGTGTTTCCCATCCATGACAAAACGGTGTGGAAAATCCCATCGTTTCCCAAATAGTTTTGCAACTTCTTTCCATTTTTCTACAGAACCTGGAAACTGAACACACACACATAGAGGTATTATTAACTGAAGTGTTGAAAAAGTAATGAGGGGTTCTCCAATTTTTCTAAATAAGAGTAGGCCTAGAATGAAACATGCATAATTCTTTTCAATTTCATACAAAATTTAAATTTTTTTATTTTTCTCGTCATTTTCCACCTCTTTTTTACCAATTTTGCTAAATTATTGTTTCAGGATAACGTTCAGGAGACTCAACAATCACTGCCAGGTTCTAAAGCCTTGAATCTGATACACTATAACGATGAAGCTTTAACACCATCAACCTCGAGTACCAAGAACCAATAATAATAAGAAGTAATAATTTGACCAACAAATTATTGGTGCAGTAAATTGATAAATGTTCGAACTGTATGACAAATGGCACCGTTTTGCTGAAACCATATTTGTTCCAGATTTAAGATACTCAGTCCCAAAAAACTAGAATATCATGTAACGATAATCATTACCATTTATCACACCATCTGCCCAAAACCCACACTAAACAGTGTCTTGTTATTTCTGCATATAATGTTCCTGGTATTATTTTCGATTGATTGTATGATCTTTTATAGAATTTCATATCATTTTTCCTTAATTGTGGGTACAGTTTTTCCCGCGGTTCTTTGTACACTATATGCTTGATATTAAGCACAATTAGATTTAACTCAATTGCACACAAAACAAAAAAAACAGAGCTGTGTAAACTATATATTTAACACAAATAAATATTAACAAAAAATAACATGAAGAAATGAATGAAAACAAACAAAAGCATTAATGTAAAACAAAATAAAAAAACGTGAATTAACAAAATTAAATTATATTAAAATCCAGTGGGCGGCAGATTAGCTGCGAACTATCCGGACACACGTGACGTTCTCTTGTAGCTTGACGGCGGATGTTAACGTACTTTGGCTTGGCGGCATCAAACCCGGGGGGTGGGTTCTTACTAGGCCAGATGTAGAATCATTGGAGCACCACGAACGGGCGCGGAACACACAAAAAAGGCAACAGACAAAGCGTAATCAAAGCGCGCTATTGGGTTTGCACAAATTCAAAGTCAAAATATGGTCAGATTTGGTTGGTGGTTAGTTACGTTCTGTTCTCAAAAAGGTTCAACTTGGAATCCTGGGTCGGTGGCCATACGGTCCTTTTCTTTGTAAAATCTGTTTTAGCTGTGAACAGCGGTGAGCAAGCGGACAAGTCAAGGTTGCAGGTAAAGATGGAATTAGGGCCAAAGGTAGCTTAAAGGTGTGCACGAAACACTATGTAACCTATGTAGTTGGCTTGGAGGTTTCCGTTGCAATTCACGTATTTGACTTTACATTTTTTTCTCTGATTATTCTGTTGAATTATGAAATTGCGTTCATTTGACATATATGGGATTGTATTTGCAATATTTCTTTGTGTGCTTGAAGTGTTGACACTGTATATTGTGGTATGGCCTTTTAGTATTTTCATTTTGTAGATTTATTTGTTGTTTTCCTTTTAATTTAGTTCCACTAGAGATATTAGTAAAGGCTTTTTAAATATTCTAAGTTTAATATTCCAGATATCGATTACGTTATGCCCCATCTCTTCCGTGCTTTGTTTTATTTCTGTAGTATTTGTTGAGTAATGATATTTTTAACAACTAAAGAGTTTGTAGTTTCTTTCTTGTTTATAAGTGTGTAATTGTGATTTTTAACGTACGTTCTTTGATGACAATACAGTACGCTTCACTAGTTTCGCTTCGGATCTTAACTTGTTTGTTATCTAGGGCCTTCAAAACGTAGTTGTTTTTGAGAATCTCCTTTAGAGTTTATGTTTTTAACTTCTGCTATAAAACTAGGGGGTAGTTCTTTTTAATTAGTTTATATGTTCACATCTTCTATTTCTTTAAAAAACGGATCAAACTATTCAGGGTTTTAGTTGTTTTTCCTAGTTAATACTGTTTTTTTTTCTTGTTTATATCTCCGGGTTTAACTAACGTTTCTTATCGGATACAATTTGCTACTCATTTTGCAAGTTAGTGTGTGATTTTGTATACATGGGAATTTATCATGAGTTTTGAATATAAATAAGTTGGAAACTGTGCTGCATTTGTTAAAACATGTTGTATATTGGTTGGCGTGTTCATTGCTGTTGTATTTGACCCATGATTATTGATTTGATTGACCCATTCTTTCTTATTTGATATTTTCAGAGAGAAAATATGAATGATAATAACTAATATAAATACTTATGTAATGTCACTGAACTGGAAATCAGAGATATCGTTAACATTTGATTCTCTCGGCACCCTGATTGACAGTCTTGCGCTTGAAAGTCAAACGCGAACTGGGTCTTAGTATAGAGTATTTACACTGGAACTAAATCCTATGAATCCAGGTGGGACAGCTAAAAAGTCTATAAATTATAAAATTATAAATGAAGCATTAATAACAAGTACGCATAAAAGATTTACAGTTGCAAGCACTGGCGACGAATCATCAACTGTCGCCGGAAAGTTAAAAGAGCCCAAACATTTTCGATGATGCATGTATGGTTTGAACTTGTCCGCTAGTAAACTTGCGCCATTTTTAGGGCATTAATTTTATTTAACATTATTTTATTTACGTTTCAAAAACGGAAATAAATGCTGTAATAAAGCGTTTTTATTTTATTTTGGAAATACTCTTACGACACCCTCCCCCCTCACCGGCACTTTAACACGACCCACAGTCTGAGAACCACCGATTTAGATAATTTTAGTCGTGAGTGTATCATAGACCGGGCTGATCTTAATACTTTGCAACTAGAAATAAACAACTAAAAACTTGTGATAGGTTACTCAACAAACATGGCCAAAACATTACGAATGCCTATCAAGAGAGCCAAGTTAATAACAGCGGTAACAGAAAAATTGTAGAAAACACCTTTAAAACGATAGACGATAGCAGTATTAATTGAAGATATGTAGATTTTCTATCCATGTGAACTTTCTATATATAGGATTACAAGTGCGTTCATATAGATGGCTAAACGGAACACAGTTGAATCGAGAACTGGTTTCGGATGACGTAGAAAATCAGATTATTTTGAAAATTATAAAGTAAAAATGAACAAGGTATTGCAAAACTTTCTTAGTATACTATACAGGGTGAGGCAAAAAGATGTTAACATTAAATGGGTGTTTAATCACTTTAAATGAGTGTTTTTCAACCTTCTTGAATACGTGACCCCTTTACAAGTTAAAAACAGCCACGTTTCGACAAATTATTAAAAAATAAACAAGCACAGCTTTCTCACTGAAATTTTGTAATGTAGGAGCTATAGGCACTTGTCTTTTTCTTTTACCCGCGACCCCTTGAGCAAGGCTTTACGATCTCCTGGGGGTCGCAACCCACAGGTTGAAAAACACTTCTTTAAATTACAAGGCAGGGATTTGGTTACAAGGTTTCAATTTGGCACCCATCTCTCTCAATGCACCCTCTCTTTCTACCGCTGTTCCCTTTGCAATCGTCTTGAACGGACCCCCCTCCGTACAAACTTCTCGTAGATCCTACCAATTGTCAGGCGCGATGGTGCACCCGCCCGGTCCAAGCCTTGAATTTTTCTTGTACGATGCTTGGGGACTGAAAGACCACCACCCAGACAGCTATTTTCCTTCGTTCCTCAATGGAATATCGGGACGGCATGTTTTAATTTGCGAAAGAAAAATATTTAGTCTCCTATACAGTGTTAACATCTTTTTGCCCAAAGGGCCTTGCAAACAACAATCGAGACTCCATAAATGCATTGAGAGGTATGGGTACCAAATTGACATTCTGTAACAAAATCCCTGCCTTGTAATTTAAAGTGATTAAACACCCATTTCATGTTAACATCACTTTGTCTTGCCCTGTATATGTGGGTGTTATGTCGTGCGAATTTAAGTGGGTAGTGTATAATGCCGATAAAGCAATTATTCCTTATTTATAACCTCTGCAAGTGTACCAGAAAAAAATTGTTGATACCCTCATGTGTTAAATGTGTAAATTATGAGTCTGTTACCAAACTGATGTCAGGCACAGATAATTGCATCATTAAAAATTGAGATAACGTTAAGATTAAACATGAAATATAACATATTATTATCAACTTATTTTTCGTTTTATGTAAAAGTGTAAACAGATTTGAGATATAAGTATTCCTGAATACTCACATATTAATACAGAACATTTATCTTCAAGTAACAAGATTATTTTATTTATTTTGCTCATCGAGCAAAGGTTATTTAACAAATATTGTGTTTTGAAACGTATAAATGAATTATAGCACTGTGTCGGTTTATCCTCAATTGCAAGTTCGAGAATTTGAAATTCCGGTACCATGGGGCCAGATATCAGGTAACGTTCAATTTTGCGATGTGATAAGGAGACAATGTGGTTATTTGTTTTAAAGCCTGGGGCGACGAAAAGAAATCTCCCGTCTTGCTGTCGCACGGCGTATATGACAACGCAGTTGCATTCGACCGATTAGTCCCCCTCTTGGACGACAGTTTTTATTACACTTCCATTGATCTGCCGAGACATGGACAATCCAGTTACTTTCCACCATACATAACCGTGCATATTATTAGCTTTGTATTTGCCTTCAAGTATGTGGTGGAGTACTTGAAGTGGGAGAAATACATTTTAGTAGGTCACAGTTGGAGTGGGTTTGTGATGCTGGTTTTCACACAGCTGTATCCCGAGCATACAGAAAAATTAATCACATTGGACGTTATATACGCCTTTCCAATGTGGAGTACTTCAAGCAATTCTTGAGAGAACGCGGAGAGGTTCTGATGCGGTTAAATAAGAGATTCTATAACAAACAGAAGATAACGTATGAGAGAGCATTTGAGAAGCTGCAAACAAACAGAATGTACGGCAAGTTGAGTGATGAAGCAGTTAAAGTATTATTAAGCCGATCCTTGGTGCCTGCTGGAGAAGGTACTTGCTCGTTTGTTCAGGATCAGCGAGGAAAGATGTTTTACAGTATGGTTTTCAGTCTTGAGTTTGCCTGTGACTTTTTAGAAAGATATCCTGTTAGCTGTCCCCTCATGTTTCTAATGGCATCTGATTCCGCCCCATTTACATTATATTTATATCAAATCGTTAAGGTTCTCAAAAAAAAAAAATAACATGCGATGCTTTGTCAGAAAAGTGAAAGCAACCATTATGTCCACATAAATAATCCAGAAGTTCTAGCTCCACTAATAAATTCTTTTCTGGCATATGGTAGCAGCAAATTGTAACATTATACATTTAAAGGGCAATTTGGTGCAATCTGAAAAGAGATCCAGAAAAATGATGGAGAAACTAATTAGGAATAAGTTAATGTTTACTTTTTATAAATTAGTGGCCGTTTATAGACGTTGCAATTTTTACTAGCAATAAAAAGTTGTAAATAAAAACTCTGGTGGTTTTAGCTTACTGGTGGTTACAGATTTTCTAAAGTAAATTACTTTTCTAAAACCATGATACACTACGAACAGCGGTGAACAGACTTTCAATGCGAGTGACTACCGTGGGACCCTGGATGTTTGTGCACGTACTCAAACAATACGGAAATTTTTAGATATTTACCAGATGGTTCTTGCAAGCTGCAGAATTGGTATCGAAGCACGCAGCGGTTCAAGAACTAAATAAAAGCGAAGTGAACTGTGCTAATGCGACATAAATATTGTTATAGATAAATACAGTTACAGAGTGTAATTTCACGTTAGTAATTCTTTATGTAGTATATAAATATTAACAAGTAATTTAATTATTGTAAGTCATTTAAATAAGTAGTTTAAGTAAATCTAAGCGTGCTATTCAACACCATCGAAAGCAAAAGTTGGTGTCAGAAGTGGGATGTTTATGTACATTGATAAAGAATTACTAATATAAAATCATAATCTATAGCCCTATTTATCTATAATACAACATATGTCGTACTAGCGCAGTTCACTTCGCTTCCGGTACTTGAATTGACATCGAACTGCTTTACTACTTGCTATTTATACCTTCAGCACCTATTCTAGACTTTTCCTTTAGGAATTGTAGCCACTCATCTCGTTTGAGCTCCAGAAACTCCTTTCTTGTGGTAAGTTAGTCCACGTTCTTCCATTATTACCTTAATTTAGTCTGTTGTTTATCTTTCCTTTTTCCGTTATTTTCTTCCACGTATCTCGGCCCTGTATTTTTTCCTCCATGCTTGTACCTTCAATTTCTTTATATCTTCTAGTACTTGATCTTCCCACCTGCCTTTCGGTCTCTCTCTCCCTCTTCATCTGCTTATGTCTGGTCTCCACATTGTAATTTTCTTTACTTCTTTGTTATCTCCCATTCTTCTTATATGTCCGTACCAGCGGCGTCTTTGCACTTTTATAATCTTTACTGTATTTTCTCCATTTAGAATTATTTTTATTTCATAGACCATTAGCCCTATATATTCGCAACTTTCTTTAGTCCATTATTCCTTCTTATAATCATGTTTTCGAATTTTTTAGGTTTTTCTGGTCCGAGTTTGTTAAGTTCACCGTCTCTGCAACATAAGTCACTACCGGTCTGATTGCTGTTCTGTATATCCTTCTTTTTGTAGTTATACTTATACTTTTACTCTTCATAATGTTTTTGGATGTATAATAAGTTAACACCTATTGCACAATTTCAAGTAGCAAGATTATTTTATTTCGAAACGTGCTTAATCACTGAACATGCAATAAGTAGTATGATGCTAAAGCGATTGGTTTATTCTGAAATGCAAATTAGAGAATTTGTAATTCCTGTACCATGGGGTCAGATTTCGGGTAACGTCGCTCGTTAAGGCGCATAAATGAGGCAATGTCAGTAATTACATAACTTGTTTGTTCCAGTTAAAGCCTGGGGCGACGAAAGGAATCCTCCAGTTCTGCTGTCGCACGGCATGTTAGACAACGCAGCGTCGTTTGACGGATTGATCCCGCTCTTGAATGAGAGTTTCTACTACATTTCCATCGATCTCCCAGGGCATGGAAAGTCCAGTTATTTCCCACCATACATGGCCGTGCACCTCCTTAGCTTTGTATTTGCTCTCAAGCATGTGATAGAGTATTTGAATTGGAAGAAATACATTTTAGTAGGACACAGCTTGAGTGCGATTGTGATGATGATTTTCACACAGCTGTATCCAGAGCATGTAGAAAAACTGATCATGTTGGACATGATATACGTCTTTCCGACGAGTGTACAGTACTTCCAGCAATTCTTCAGAGAACGCGGAGAGTTTCTGATGCGGTTAAATAAGAGATTCTATAACAAACAGAAGATAACGTATGATGAAGCGTTTGCCAAGATGCAAACGTATAGGGTATATGGCAAGCCAACTGATGAAGCAGTCAAATCTCTACTAAGCCGGGCCCTGGTTCCTGCAGGAGAGGAAAATTCTCGTTTGCCCAAGACCACCGAATAAAAATATTCTACAATATGATTTTAAGTTTTGAGTTTGCTTACGAGTTTTTAGAACGACATCCTGTCACTTGTCCGCTCTTGTATATACTATCAACTGATTCTACTCACTTTATTTTGCACTTCCGTCAAATTATTAAGATTCTTCAAAAAAATAACGCGCGATGTTTCATCAGAAAGGTGAGAGGCAACCATGATGTTCATATGAATGATCCAGAAGTTGTAGCTCCGCTAATAAATTCTTTTTTGTGCTACAGAAACAGTAAGCTTTAATTATATTATGTTATATGATGTTTATATGAATGATCCAGAAGTTGTAGCTCCGCTAATAAATTCTTTTTTGTGCTACAGATCAGTAAGCTTTAATTATATTATATATTCACAGAGATTTTGCTATAATTTGGAAACCTTTAAAAATTATTTAGTGTTTTGTGTGGAGCTCGGAGTGCTGTGAGTGCCGCGGAGACGAGATTTCCTGTGTATAACGCTTTATTTACAACTATGTGTGTATAATTATAACGACGTTATTGAGCGACTTAGAGCGGACCGATACTGATGTAGGTGCCACGGATGCCGCTAACTTCTGTCGGGCGAGGCCAGGCCTGGAAGGGTGGACGCTGCTTCTTGGCGAAGGAAATGGGAGCGCTTTCCGAAGGGGGCCTTGTCTTCGTCTGCGAGCGCCCTCTGGTGAACCTTTTCTTGGGCGACGGCGGAAGCGGCGATGCGGGCTTCGGAAAGTGGCGAGTTCCGGAGAGCCGTAGGTGGAGGGGATTCCCTGATTGAATCTGCCGGGCAGGATGACGGCCCGTTTGATCGGGGAACTCGGCTGAGGTACGCGCGAGTGTCCCCTGGTCGGCTGCGAGTCGCACAAGTACACCCTGATTTGCCGCGAAGCACTCGGCTGAGGGTGAGCGCGAACGTTCGCTGATGGTGGAAGTTCGTTCTGGCTATGGGTACGCACAGAACGCCTTCTGTGCACCTGGGGGCCCAGCTATGCACGGGCGCTCCTCAGGAGGAAGTAGAGCTGTCCTGGCTATGGGTACGCACAGGACAACCCCGGTGCACCTGGGAGGCCCGGCTATGGGTACGCATGGGCACTTCCCAAGAAGGAGGCTGCACAGAACGAGCTCTCACCCTCCAAGCTGGGGAGTGCCTGTGCATACCCATAGCGGGCCCCCCAGGTGCACGAGAGCTCGTTCTGTGCAGCAATTACTGAAAAACGGCCCCATTTGGAACGGAAGAAAGTGCTATTCCATCAAAACGTTCACTCTTTGGCGGTCGCTTTGGCCAAAATTCACGAATTGCAGTTTAAATTGATTAACTACCCAGCATATTCACCAGATTTGGCCCCAGCAACTATTTCCTGTTTCCTAAGCTCAAAGTTTGGCTCGGGGGACAGATTTTTATCTAAAAAAGAGATCATCGCAACCGTAAATGCATATTTTGCAGAGCAAGATGCCAACTACTATTTGGACGGATTAAAGAGATTTAAGCATCGCTGGAAAAGGTGTACAATTTATTTTGTAGTAGTATTTATGGGTATACTAGGTAGCATCCCTTTCACCATAATTGAATAACAAGACCCCCAACATCTTAGAACACGGGTATTTGATATCTGTATCCTCCCTGTCATGACATGTGACGCGTAAACATGGACTATCACAAAACAAATAATAAAAAGACTGCATGTTGCACAGCGATTCATGGAACGCTTGATGTTAGGGATTACAATAAAAGACAAACAAATAGATCCCCAATAAAGTGATAGATGTGGTTAAAAACCGACACAGTTGAAATGTTGTAAGAGCAAAAGACAACAGATAAAATATCAAGACCGTGGTTGGGGAAAAGAAATAGAGGAAGCTCAGTAGTAAAATGGGGTTTGACATCAAGAAAGTCGTTAGTTTACAGTAGTCTCAAATAGCACAAAATAGAGATGGATAAAAGGAAATGAAGGATGTGTATGCTCAAAATTGGGCGCAAGAAGGCTAAAGAAGTAGAAAAAAAGATAAATATGTCGTGAAAGAGCCATATCCAGTTATAATACCACATTCCTTTCGTTACCAACAAACTATTAGTACTTTACTGCTACAGCGCCCAGCAGAGAGGTTTTACGTTTTTAAGACGGGTATTACATTGGTGATAGGAGAATTAGTGCATGCGCAATAACTGATGTACACTCATTGTTAATTACCATTTCGGTAGCCATGGAGTGAATGAGCCGTGAATGATGAACAGCGCGTTTTTATTTACGACACCTTGGTTGCACCCCGTTATTCGGTGGTGCACACACAGCAAAGATTTCGAACTCACTTCAATGTGTTGGTCGGAAAATCCACCAAAGGCCTCTACATAGTGAAAGAGTGACTGTGTGGTGCGACGTGGCCCGATTGGCATAATTGGAGCCTACTTTTTCTAAGACGGTTACCTCACAATGTTGCGAAATGCGACTATGCCTGAATTGAGAAGACATCGGATTGCCCTCAAAGAGAATCCGTGGGTTTTTTAAGAGAACATTTTTCAGAGCGCCTCATTTCATTGCGCAGATATGTGGAATGGCCTTCTCGATCACTAAACCTTTCACTGTGTGATCATTTCTTATGGGATTACCTAAAAGTTCAAGTTTACATTGATAAAACACGATTCTTCAAGCTCTTTTGGAAGCCATAACTCGGAAAATTCGAGCAATTTCACCCGCTATTGAAATGTGTATGGACAATTTTTCAACCCGCTTGCAACAATGCCTGGACAAGAACGGTCACACTTGGGTGACGTCATTTTTCACACCCAAATTACATTCTATCTGTTTGTGCTTAATTTTTCTTAAATGACATAATATATGCAATCTTAAAAAAATAAAAATTGAAATTTGTTCAAAAAATCTGTTAGGGTGTTTTAAAAACGTAACACCTCCCTGCTGGACCCTATACAAGCGTTAGTTTTTTTATTTCATTCTCTCATATATTTGTTTGCACAAAGAACATAATTTTTTGGGTATATAAAATAAAAATTAATTAAAGCCCAACAAAACTTGCTAATATGCAACGTAAGCTGCACCAGACGATTGTAGTCGTGAATAGTGTGTATAACTAATATAGTAAAAATAAGATTTTGAAATTTTAAATATAGTATAAAAAGCGACTAAATTTTTTAACTTCAGACAATGGCCTACCGCATTTTAAATTCCAAACTGTTTGGAAAGTACTACAGTGGCTGGCTAATCGTACACTGCCTTCATCTTTCTAAAATATAGATGGCGTAGCTGATGTACCTGTACTGACGAATAAGGTATATATAAAAAAAAAGATATAACAAAAAAGTCGTATTTCAAATAGCATTGGGACGAGTGCCTTAGTTATGTTTGGGAAGCAGAAAACTGGTAAAGAGCACTCATCAGTTCAGAAAAGTTTAAAAAGTACAGCTTTTCTTTACACTTAGCAGGCATTTGATGATGATTACAATCGTTAACAGTGGTTGTTCATTTTCATGAGAAGTTCTAGTAAGCAACAATAAGATAATATTGGCCTATAACTAGGGATTTGTCAGCCTGCAAATATTACGATAAACCACCTAAACATCATATGTTATGTGACTAAAATTGTACGCAACTTATTTTTTATCTACTAAACTTCTGCTTTAGAATATGAATTCGTTAGAAAACGTGATCCAAAGAGCTTCATTGACTGTATAGTACATACAAAAAAATCTGGAACGAAACGTTATAAACATAATAACAGAAAAGGAATCAGAATTTTCAACACAGCACAGGATGGTCACGACAATATTAAAGGGCAGAATAGCAAAAATAAAGAAAATAAGGTAATACTATAAAATAAAAGTAAATAAATTTCATAGAAAAGATATTCAAGAAAAATACAAAAGGGAAATCGATGAAGTGTTGAAAATACTTAAGGAACTGAAAAAAAATGGGACACATTTAGAGACACCATAAAGAAAGAAGATGCTCCTGAAATATATAAGTTCCTTACGCAATACTACCAGCATCCGAGCTTTCTGTTCTTTGGAAAGTACCGTATTTTATCGTCCGTTGGTGCACAGCAAGATGACCCTTATGGACCCCTCCTATTCTGCTTAACAATTCAATCAATAATTAGTAGTTTTTCTTCTGAGCTCAATTCATATTACTTGGACGATGGAACGAATGGTGGAAAACCTGAAGTTGTTTGAATTTCTTAGCAAAGAATGCCATAAAATTGGTTTGGAGGTGAATCCATCGAAGTGTGAGCTATACTTCTGTTCAGACCCTGATAGTAAAGTGATCTCTAACTTTCAAAAACTTCTACCGGGACTTCAAATTATTATTGACAATCTGACTACTTGGTGCTCCACTACTCCCTTCAGCCATTCCTTTTTGTTTTTCAAAGAAAGAAAAAGAAATCAATCTTCTACTCTCACGTCTTCTTAGTCTAAACTCCCACATAGCATATTTTCTTCTGAAACATTAAGTTGGGATACCCAGACTAACGTTCTTGCTCAGGACAACCTCACTCTACCACACTACTAAATGGAATTTATGAGAACATCTCAAAATCTCTTGCAGAAATGATCAATATTAAGCTTGACGCTCAGATGTCAAGAGTTGCTTTACTTCCCGTATCCCAAGGAGGCATCGGAATTAGAAAATTATCTGATATCTACATCCCAGCCTTTTTGTCGTCTGTGAATTCTGTATCAGAGCTGATTTATTCTATGTACTTAGACTACATCAGAATCTGGAACAGTTTATTAGATGAAACACCTCCCATTCCTTCATGTCAAGAAAGTTGGGACATCCTGAATATGAACAGAATAATTCGAACCTTCAATTTCAGTTCTGAAAGAGATCAGGCGAGATATCTTGCCTCCACTAAACACGAATCCGGTGCCTGGCTGAATGCAATTCCATGCACAAAACTTGGAACTTTCCTGAATGACAACACTTTCAGAATATCAGTTGCTCTCAGTTTGGGATGTAACATTTGCGAGCTCCACAACTGCATCTGTGGAGATAAAGTGGACAAGTCAGGAACTCATGGTCTCTCATGTAAAAAAAAAGCAGTAGTCGTCACTCTCGCCACCAAGACCATTCAACAAGCCTTATCATCCATTAACAACCCATCTAAACTAGAACCATGTGGACTCTTCCATAATGATGGCAAAAGAGCGGATGGTTTAACTTTAACCGCGCGGTACTATGGTATGAACCTTATTTGGGATGCTACCTGTACTGATGCCTTAGGCCTATAGTACATCAAACAATCTAGTGTAATTGCTGGCCTTACCGCAAACAATGCTGCCAATAACAAGAAGAGGAAATACAAAGAGCTCATCGACCAAGGATACATCTTCATTCCTTTTGCAGTAAAGACTTTGGGACCTTGGTGTGATGAAACAACGGAAAGTGAAAGCAATGAAAGGAGACGAAGGAAAAGAAATTATGGGAGTAAAAGAAAATAAACTGCATGTAAACATAAATAGCATTATAAGAATGAGAAGAATATTACAAAGACAAATTTACTAAAACAATAGAAGAACGGGAGCATTACAATGAACAGGAGGAAGAATCACAAATAAAAAACAAGAAACAAAAGAAGCAAAAAAACATAAAAAGACAAAGCAGAAGAAAAAGACAAAATAGAACCAGAAATGATTAAGTACCTAAGAGAAGAGGGCATAGACTGGCTCTGGAGAACATGTATAAAAGTGTGAGAAACAAGAGTACGTGTAATACCAACGAATTGGAAAAAGTCTATTAGTACCTATACACAAGGAAGGAGAACAAGTAAAACGCAATGACTGCAGGACTATATATGCCTATCATCGATAAAGATCTATGCAAAAATAATAGATTATAACAATTCGTAGAAGAGGAGATTGAAGAACATGTAGCATTCATGCCGGAAAGGTAGACGAACGATAATACTTTTATAATAAGAAACCTAATATAGAGAAGTTTAGAGGATGGTGAAGAATTAATATTGCGTTTAACTCAATAGAAAGAGAGGAGGTATGGAGGTGTCTAATAGAAACCAACATCCTAAAAACGCTCATACAAATAGTATGCATTTACAATAAAGTGAAAAAAAGGTGCAGATAGTAGAAGCAAGATCGAAAGAGTTTGTCTGCAAGAAATAAGTCAAGCAGAGGGATAGCTTTACGCCCCTATAGTAATAAACAAGCTAATTAAAAACACTAAGAAAAAAACGGAAAATTTCAGATGACAATAGGATAGCAAAGTCTAGAGCCGATAAGAATTGACACGCTAATATACGCAGGCGACATTATGCTAAAAAGGAAGTTGCAAAAACAAATGAACGTGTGGATGGAAGAAAACAAACTGATAAAAATAGAAATAAATATACAGAAATTAAAATAATGATGAGAAATAAGAAGGAGCTAATTAAAACAAAAATAAAATGTAAGGACACCTTTGAGAAAGTTACAACCTATGAATGCCTAGGAAGCCTTATAACTAATGGAAACATACGTATAAATAACAAGCAAGGTAAGCCTAAACTCTACTATGCACTAAATGCAATACTAAGGGAATGGAACTGAAGCAAGAAACAAAGTTAAGAATCCATAATGTTATAGTCATCCCAACAGCGCTGTACGCAAGAGAAAATTGGATATTAGAGGTAACACGTAGGAAAGATCGATGTAAGGAGATAAAACACCCAAAAAATATTGCGAAAGAACAAAATGGTATAAAATCACTAAACAAAAATCAACAATGCGCAAAACATAAAGAAGGTAGAATGAATCCAACCAGATTGATCAAGAGGGTTTGAGGTGTAAAAATCACAAGTAAAGAAAAAGAGGACTGTCAACAAAAACATGGTTACAACAAATAATAGATAAGAAAAGGGGCGAAACATTAAAAGAGATGAAAAATGGCATTAATTAGAAAGCGTTGAAAAAATGGATAAGAAGAACGTAACCCAAATCTGACAGGAAAGTGGAAAAACAATCTGAAACTATATTGCATGAAACAGGCAATTATCTCGATAGGTAGAAGGAAATTGAAGATCGAAATAAAGCATAGATTTGGTTACTGTCCTCGCTATATTGATATCAAATCTACAAGAACTTCATGCTAATAAACATAAAATCCCTAAGAGTTGGATTAAGCGAAACATTTGCTCTGCACATCATAAACGTTTATAGAACCATGTGGTTTTATTGTTAGCCGATGTGATACCAACTGATCTGTGGATGTTATAAAAAATGACTTATTTGAGGAGATAAATAACAAGGCCAAAAATTAGAAAAACAGTGTCAAATTGGGCAGGAAAGGAATAAACTATCACCTCATGAGATATTGTTATACTTTGTGCAAGTACGTCAATAAGTATATTGCATGTGCCAAGAATAATACAACATACTCTCATTTAAATACCATATAGTTAGAGGCACTCGGTAATGAAGATGGATGTAGAGATGAGGATTTTATCTAAATTCCATAAATCAATTTAATGTTTACTTAATATTATAGAAAAATAACCTGAGAGAGCAGCACAAAAGAAAGATAATGCTATACACACGGAATGTGATGTTATTGAAGTATTGTGAACTAAGACTGACATTACCTATTATGATTTCATTACTCAAGCTGTTTAGAACAAATGGTACTGTTATTGTGTGGGCAGCACTTCAAGTGCAGTTTACCTTCCCACTAATATGCTAGTGCAAATCTTATTTTAGTTTTTAAGTCGATTTACAAATTAACAAACAAAACCAAAACCTGCCTTTATTACAATATGTTGCACAAGATAGCCATAGTAATTACATTTAACAGAAAAGAAAATACAACAAAATTTCTCCTACTCTAACCAAATAATCGAAACAAGTGAAGTTTAATTAGTTAGGTAGTTTGTTTAGTCTAATAGTTCAAATAACTGCAATTAAAAACCAGCATTAAATCAGACAGTGTTACAATTATAAAAAAACATCACAAAATAAAACTAAAACATATAAAAATGGTATAAAACTATATACCACTAAAACAATACAATACTGTTCTATAATTTGCTATTTTTTGATAATAGAAAAGAATTTACTAATGCCGCTACAACTTGAGGATGATTTATATGGATATCATGATTACCCTTAATTACCTTAACAAAACATTTTGGGTTATGCTTTTTTATAATTCTAACAAAAGGTTTATAGTAAGTGTATCTCTTTAGAGAATCAGAACAGACTACAAATAATACAGGGCATTTGATTGGATATAAGTGTAGTAATTGAATTATAAATTGCCTGTCATACATAATACTTAAAACTGAAGTCTTCAAACGGATGTCCATGGAGAAGTGAAACCTCCCATCCCCCACTGGTATCAAATAACGTTTGAGAAGTGCTTGTGCTCCTTCGTTACAAAGTTCGTTACCAAACACCCTTCCCTTCAAAACCCGCTCGAGAGCTTCTTCGTAGCTGTAGCTTGGCGCTGAATTCTTTTCCAACTTTGCATTTGTTTCAACAATCTGGTCAAATTGGTTGGTATGGAAATCTTTGAACTGGGCAGCTGGAAGCCAGTGCAAGTAAACCGCATCTAGCAGCACGAGTTTTTCGACACGGCCAGGATACAACTGTGCGAAGAAAATGGACATCCGGGCGCCCCAGCTGTGCCAAGCAAAATGTATTTCGTCTTCTTAAAATAGTCCGTTACGATTTTATACACTAAAATGTAATTCACAGGATTCAACGGTAAATGCGGGGGCAAGTGACTCGACCTGCCGTGCCCAGGCAAGTCAATGCAAATGTAGTAAAACGTCGGCGGCAAGCATGGAATCAGACGATCGAATGAGCCAGCGTTATCACACATCCCGTGCACTACGAGAACGGGGATATCATCTTCGTGTCCCCACGTGCGCGCTGGAATAAAAATTCATGAGTGTGTGCGCTTCTAACCTCACTTTTAGCACCTGCTACGTGGCCCCACGGCGTGGGTACTTCCAGCTCTTTCACGATCATATTGAACTTAAATAGTGTCAACCGCTAGGTAAGGACTGAAATGAGCGTTAGACGAAACAACAGATGCGGTGGTCCTGGTATGATTATTATGGTAATTGCTTAATCGTTTTGATGATTGAGTTCGAAGTTGCAAATTTGACGTAATAGTCGCCAAATGATCTTACCAGCGCTACAAAAGATGACGAAGTTATACATCACAATCGTACAGAAATTTGAAAATGCAAATATTTCGCTAATAGTATGAGATTAATTCTAATGTGTATGTAGGTAATTAATACTAATTTGATTAACATTTTTAATTAAACAGATTATTGCTGAGTTGTAAATGAGGGAAGAGAAAGGCTGTTTAACGATGATAAAATGAGTTGCTTTAATCTACGAATAATTGCTGCTAAAAACTAAGATAAAAGGATGGATGTAGGAGAGTTCAGATGAGAAGACAAAAATTATGATCGACTACATACTGTCCGATAAAATATATTCTGTTAGAGACGTATCTGTAATTAAGAAAAACTGCGGATTATAAGAAATAAAATTGGAAATGACTGAATGATGAAAAAGAAACAAAGCGATTTCCAAAAGCTTGTGAATTTCAGTAGTAGCTACTTTCCACTGATCAGGAAAGGAGCCCAGTCTGAGTACTGCATTAAACAGCTTTATTAGGAATTTGTAGCCTTTTTCGGGTAGTTCTTTAAGTACTCTACTGGTGATTAGGTCATAACCCGGCAACTTATTATTTTTAAAGTCTCTGTTTACAACTTTAGTTTCTTTTGTTCTAAAAGATTTGCTTGGTAAACTCATCTGAAATGGCGCTGTTAGAAGTTGCTGAATTTCACTTGCTTCTGAAGGGTGTGGTTGGGATACTTTTTCCAGATGTTTTGCAAATACTGTCGCTTTTTCAGCAGAACTTCTTGCCCATGTTCCATCATCCTTGTGGAGCGGTTGGAATGTGTTGAGTTGGTTGTTTTAATTTTTTTTGAGGCTCGCCATAAAGAGTAGTCAGTAGCCGCAGTAGGTGATAACGTTTCCAGGTACTGTTGAATTGATTTATTTTTTAGTCGTTTAAGGGGGTGTCTAGGTTTGGCTGTTGCTCGGTTGAGGTTTGTTCTTTTGATTAGTGCTCTGGTATTTTGCCATCGTCGTCTCAACCTTCTTTTTTCTGCTATTAGTCTCCTGACTGCAGTTGGGCATTCATCTGTGCGTGTATGTTCAGTCTCCCTTGGAGTCGCATACCAACAAGCTTGTTGTACGACTTGATTGAAGTGTTCCGACAGCGTTTCGTAGATCTTCTTCCATTTGCAGCGAGGTTTCTAGAAATAAAGATTCTTCAAGCTTGTCTTTAAAACAGCTCCAATCAGTTCTTCTAGTAGTCAGAAATGGAAGTTTTTCTATATGGAATACTTGTGATCTGAGATCGACTAGAACTGGGGAATGGTCAGATTTATATTTTTGACGATGAAGAAGTCTACAAGATCTGGTAGTCTGTCGACATCAGAGGGTCAGTAAGTCGGTTCTCCAGCGGAGATAAAATTTAGGTTATATGACGTTATAGCTTTTATTAGTTCGCGGCCCTTAGTGGTTGTTATCCTGGAGCCTCAATGTATATTCTTGACATTAAAAACATTAAAAACGATTACCCAGTGTACTAAGATAGTGTTCAAAATGCTCTTGTTTATCGGCATGTCGTGGTGGACAATAAACTGCTAAGATAGTTAGTGGTCCTATCCAACCCTCCACTACAACTGACGTCGCTTGCAAATGCTCTGGCAGTATTTGTTTATTTCAAAGTGGTTTATAGTGTTCCATTAGGATGTAGGGTTACATATGTTGAGAAGTTATGTATCTTGAAGCAATTTCTTTCAGTAAATCGAGCTTCGGAGATTAGCATAACATCTATGTTATGTAGTTGAATAAATGTCTTGATTTCAAGGGCATGTTGTTGGAAGCCATTGGCGTTCCACTTAGCAATGTTTAGAATTCTGGCCACTATGACAGTTTGGAGACAAGAGTTGTTAGTAGATTTAACATTGTTGACATCTGTTCCATGAAGTTCTTCATCATCTGTTTCAGTTCATGCATATCATTGACTGCTTGTGATAGTTGACGTGATTGAATTAGTTGTTGAATGTTACTATTTGTCTCTTGTACTTGGTAGGTTCTACCGCTAACCACTTGTGCATTAGTGATGTCAGGTCGAATTAACATTGATGGGCCTCTATTTGCCTGTTTTTGTCTGAGCGAGGTTACCTGCACATTTCACACAGCGTGGACTTCTGGTGCAGAAGTTCTTTGTATGTCCTAACCATCGGTACGTCATGCACTACGGAATTTCTCTTTTAGGCCCTGGGTGGTTCAAATTTTACAATTGAATGCAAAAGTTTGTTTATATTATAGATATCCTTATTATTTATGGCAGGTTTAAGTTCAACATAATACAAAGGTAATTGTTTCTTTGATACTCGATCTCTGATGTTTGATATATTATTAACTGCGTGATCGTGTTCCTCTACTGCCTTTCGCAGTACAACTCTGAAGCTGCGATTTTCTTTGGGTTGATACGAGTGAAATTCAGTGCTTTTCTCAGCTAAGGTTTTGATAATAGCAGTGTATTTTGCAGATGTTGTGGGTAAAATTTTAATTTCATCATTGTATAATACTTTCATCTCGTATTCGTTTTTGGCTATACTCTATAAAACCTCTAATAGTGGTAGCAAAAATTTAACCCTAGATATAAAAATTGGAAGAGGTTTGGATGGGGTTCTTCTTACTTACACTTTCGTTTGGATCGGTGCTTTCTAAGTTCTCATAATGGTTGGACGTAGTAACTGGTTTGTTTGGCCAGTAGTTAGTGATTTTAGCTTGTTTTAGTTGAGAGTGGGTGTTATCTGGGCTTCTTTGACGTTTTTTTTTTATTTTCCACAATTTGCCAATCTTGTTCGTGTGTATTTTGAGGAACTTGGAACATGTGATTGTAATAAGTGTGGAACATTGTAGAACTGATTGGGGCTGAACTTCTTGTAGATGCTGTTGGTAACTGTTGGGTTGGATTTATAGGATATTGTTGATATGCGTTATTAGCTGACATAGATTGATAGTTGGCAGTAGAAAAACAGGGTACGTAGTACGAGCCCGGTGTAACTTGATCAGCTTGCATTGGTTCAACTTGCTGATTGTAATGAATCGGTATATTTTAAAAGTGAGCCATGAGGCTTATTTAAACTTTAATGCAGTATTAAATAGGTATAAATTTAACTCGTGTTATCAAGAGGTTGCTTGTTATCACACGGCACAGTTTGACGAGCCTTTTGAAAGTATGCTTCAAGTGTAAAGCAACAACGGTGATCAGTAAAAAGCGGACCGTTTGTTCATGTCTCTTGTTTATTGGAGACCACTGATATTTTATATATCAGCGAATAAAGCAGCACAAAAGTAATATCAAATAAATATATAATGGATTGATCTGACCTTTTTAAGCCGACCGCGGGCGCGGCTGCAGCGAAGGCCGGAATAGCTCGGCACGCACGTTCGCCCAACGTGAAGGCGCGAGCCCGATAGAATTAATAGACTAGAGAAATTAGTGGAGCAAATAATACAACAAAAGGACATGATAAATATTATGTCCAAATTGTTTGATAAAGATAGCTGTTTGGAATGCCAACGGTCTAATTAATAACCATGGCTTTGGATTATCAACTTTTTTCAGAGAACATAATACTGATGATTTAGAAATCAAAATTTGTCTATATCAACAAAGTTATTTAAGAATTTAAGACTATATAATATATAACATTCAACATGGTGAAACAGCCGATGGAGATGGAGGTGATTCAATAATATTTAAAACGACAATTAAACATAACGAAACTTAGAAATTCTAGGTAATACAAATTCTGACTGGTGTGGGGTTTTTCGCCCTTGAACCGCTTGTATATCGCGGCGGCATGCTGAGGCTTTGATATCTGCCGCTACGTTTTGCCATCGCACACAAAACGGCATATGGGCTTTTGCTCAGCCGACAAGTCTGCATACACCGTCGGCGGCACCCTTTGATATGAAAGGTGCTGTCGAATTAAAATTTCCCGCAAAAGACCTACCGCTAAGCCAGGCGCGAAGCCCGGCGACATACGCACTCCGCAACGCGGCCAATTCGGTCGTGCTAATCAACCCGCAATACGCACACCGCAGCGCGGCCAATTCGGTCGTGTTTTAACAACCCGCAATACGCACACCGCAGCGCGGCCAATTCGGTCGTGTTTTAACAACCCGCAATACCTGCACCGCATCGCGGCCAATTCGGTCGTGTTTTAACATCCTGCAACATACACGAAGACATCGCAACAAGGTGGCCACCGTGAAACCAACGCCGTCGAAGCCGAAGCCGATTCAGGTGAGCGATTTGGCTTTACTTTCGGTTGATATCGGTAGCCGCCCCCATCCGCTTTCGCGCTGGCCGTTTAAGGGACGATTTGGGCCTTATCGTTTTACGTTTCAAAACGGGCCGTACTTAGTTTCCCACACCGCACCACGAGGGCACGGCTATTTACACGCCTGCCTCTCCACTGACAACTAATTTTGTAGTCGAATATAAGCGAGGAACAATAACTTTATCTTCACTTTTTTGTCTTCCATGTCACAATTTTGAAAGAATGGCACTATGTTGAGTATCTTGCCACATTAGGCAATAGATTCTTGACAGACGATAATCACAATACTAAACATCATAGATGAGGCTTAAGATTGGTAACTATTAGAAGATGAGAACTAATAAAATGGGTCAACAAATAAAATCTAAAAACTGAGTCTACTGGCTTCGTGATAGAAATAAAATATTCGATAATATTGACTTCTGTTATTAAAGACATTTCTACTGGTCATTGTGTAGCAGAACAAAGCCTCTATCTTTCTTCTGATCATTTTCACATCTAAACAATCGATTACCAAAAAAACGAAGATTGCAGAAAAGGTGAATAACTAAAGTCCCCAAAAGACAAAGCAAGGTTTAATAAAAAAACTGTTCGGTATTTTAAAGATACTGTGAGAGTAAAATAAAAGTAACCATTGTTATTGCTTAATTGAAGTGGTAGAAAACCTTACCTCAAAATTAGATTCATCGAACCAGACAACATTTTGTCAATCCTCCTCCGTAAAATGTTAGTATCGTAGAACCCATTGTAGACGTTCATTTTTGTTGTCTCCTGAAAACCACGACTTCTTTCTACCTTTGCATACTTTTTAGTCCGCTTCGACTAGTCTGATTCTTATCGTTCGAGCACTTATTAGTTTTCTAATTTCTTCCGAAATTTTTCAGTCTTTTACAGACTCTCGTACAAGTTTTCTGTCCTGATGCTTGGTTCTTGATTTGTTTGCGTGGGAGCCAGTCTCCGCAAACCGTTTAATAGCAGATTACACCGAACACCGCGAACATTTCACCAATTTGGCAATCTCGACTTGGGACTTGCGTTGTTTGTATAGTAATTGTATTTTTACAGGTTTTTCCATACTAACTTCATTACTTTTTGCCATTTTCAGAAAAAGACGATCCTGTTCACTAGTCAATTATGTAGAAAGCCTTCTTTACACTATAAACTGCTTAAATATTGAGAAATTCATACAAAATCACATCTTCTCTGCTTTGCACGCCAGATGTTTGATGATCTTTTAAATATGCTACCCACTGCTGAAATGCACGTTTTACGACGCCGACCGGCTTAGCATTTATAAAAAGTGTTTTTTAATTAAATATTAAAAATGTTATGCGTGTTTTATAGGAGCGCCAGGCTGTATATTATAATATTCTGAAGTTTTATTTGTTTGGGAAATACAAGGTGATACAAGATAGAAACATGCGATTTATTTCAAAATATGCGCGCACTCTTTGTGAATGCGTGACAGAGATGGCAGCACTGCACGGCACACAGGACACTGTTTTTGATAGTTAAAATGGCAATGTTTTCATTACAAGAACAGCGTGTAATCATTCGTTTTCTCCGTTTGCGTGGTGTGACACCAATTGGAATTCATCACCAGTTAAGTGAGATATGTAGTGAAGATGTTATGAATGTGTCTAATGTACGTTTGTGGGTGCGACAGTTTAAAAGAAGGCAGAACGTCGTGTGACAACAAACCAAGACAATCTCGGCCTCGCACCAGCCGGTCTGACGACATGATCAAGCGAGTGGAGAAACTTATTTTGGCCTCCAAAGTTGGCATTTCCGTGGGATCTGTGCACACAATTCCACATGAAGAGCTGAAAATGCAGAAAGTGTCCTCCTGCTGGGTGCCACGAATGCTGAGAACTTTTAAGTGATTTCTCATGCTCCCTACTTACCTGATCTGGCTCCTAGCGACTTTTGGCTGTTTTCAACGATGAAAGATACTGCCCGTGGTCGCAAATTCACGCAAAACATACCTCTAAAGAAGCGTTCGCAGCGGCCATGGAAACATGGCGTCGACGTTGTGAAAAATGTATACGGCTGCAGGGAGATTACGTGGAGAAGCGACACAAATTTCACAGTTTTCGTATTATTAGTTTGTGAGGAAAAAAATCGGATATGTTATAACTTGAATGCACCTTGTAGATAGCAGTCATTGGAGGGTTAGGTCTGGACGGTAGGGTGGGTACGAAAGCTTTTCAAAGCCGCAGCCTGGACAATAGTGGCTTTATAGACAGGGGCGTTATCGTGCAGAGGACGGATAGTTCAACTCAATTTATGCAGTAAGTTAGCATAATTTACCACTGTGTTCTTTTATTTAACATAAATTAGCAAAATTTCCTTTAAATCTCAAAAGATCTTTGCCATGATATTTTTCGTCGATTAAGTCACCTTTGCATTTTTTAACCATTTTTAGGCCGGTCTGTTCCATTCCATTGACTCGTTTTTTACTTGGGTATTATAGTATAGGATTATGGTTTTGTCCCCTGCAACAATAGATTGAAGAACTTCTTTATTGTGGCGACAGAGGTTTAAAAATTGCTCACAACAGGTTGCACGTTCCTGTTTTTGAACCGCTGACAAAATTCGAGGTACCCGTTTGGCACTAACCTTAGCCATCTGAAGGTGTTCATGGAAAATGTGTCGCACGACGCTATCGGAATGTCTTAACTTGCTCGACGAGCACGTTTTTCTCTGGCCGATCTGTACGTGGTTCGTCTTCGATACTTCCTCAGCCCAAACGAAATTGTTTTTCACATTCCTTTATTGTGGAATGTGAAAGCGAAAATTTAGCATACATACGATCCAAACGTTATTTAATATCATTGGAACTGACAATAAGACCTTCCTTAGTGAGAAAATTGATCACGGCTCGGTACTCGATTTCTATTTTACAAAAAAACGTGGCACTACTAATTAAAGTGACTGTTGCTATCCAACTGAGACACTAAAATCCGCAGCAAGACCATTACTTAAGCAGATAAGTAAGAAAGGTCGTACAAAGCTCAACATTGCAATTATTCGACCAAAACAAATTTACATGTATAAATAAAGATATAAACATTATGGAAGAATTTTATTAGTCATTTTAGAATATTTTATAGTTAGGTAATAAAAAATATTAAAATATTTATTGCAGTCGTATAAAATAAGATACCTTTGTTTAAGAATAAAAAATGATAGCTAATATACAGGAACTTTCAATACACACCTCATGGACAACTGCAACTACTTACACAATAACACAATTACAGCAATATATGCAACGTTACAATTTGCTACTTCCGTAGACCAAAAAAGAATTTATTAGCGGAGCTACAACTTCTGGATCATTCATATGAACATCATGGTTGCCTCTCACCTTTCTGACGAAGCATCGCAAGTTATTTTTTTGAAGAATCTTGACGACTGGGCGTAAATACAACGTGTAAGGAATAGAATCGCTCGCCATTATAAACAGCAGGGGGCAAGTAACAGGATGTTTTTCCAAAAATTCGCAGGCAAACTCGAAACCAAAAATCATACTATAGAACACCCTTACTCGGTAATCCAAAGTAAACGAAAACTTTCCATCTCCAGCAGGCACCAAAGCCCGGCTTAATAATGCTGTAACCGCTTTATCAGTCATCTTGCCAAACGTTCTGTGCGCTTGCAGCTTGGCAAATGCTTCGTCATACGTAGTTAGCTGTTTCTTGCCAAATATCTCATTTAGTCGTATTAGTAAATTTGTACGATCTCGCACGAACTGCTTAAAATATTTTGCGCTCACTGGAAATGTGTATATGATGTCCAATATTATTAATTTCATTACATGATCCGGGTACAGCTGCGTAAAAACCATTGCCATAAATCCACCCCAGCTGTGACCTACTAAAATGTATCCTGCCACTTCAAATACTTCACCACCTGCTTGAGGGCAAAAACAAAGATAATAATATCTAAGGATAGGTATGGAGGAAAGGAACTGGATTTCCCATGCCCTGGCGAATCGATGCAAATGTAGTAAAACTTGTGACCTAGGAGCGGAATCAGAAGGTCAAATGAGGCTGAGTTATCAGAAATGCCGTGCAACAATAGAATCGGAGGATTCCTTTCATCGCCCCAGGCTTTAACTAAAAAAAATAAGCAATGCAGTTAGTGCGACAAAACCTCTCTAATGTATCATAGTATTACCTGAAATCTGGCCCCACTGCACCGGAATTCTGAATTCTCGAATATGCATCGCAGGACGGACTAAGAGTGCTTTCGTGCTCAATACTGTAGCTTATTTTGTAAGCGTTTTCAAGGCTCAATTATAAAACAGATTTTCTTTTGTTCAAGTACTTTACGTGAACAAATAGAAAACATTTAATATGATCGTATAGTTTGAATTGCAAATTACGAAATAATTTACCTGCCTACCTAACTTCTACACATAAGTATTACGTTTCCTTGTATTCGCATTCAGAAAATAATGAACAGGGGGATGAAAGAACCAATAGAACAAGAAGTGAAAGAAATAACAAAAAAACTAAAAAACAATAAAAGCACGAGAGAAAATGGAATCGCAGCACAAATTTTGAAAATAGGGGGCAAAAATTATATAAAAAATTGAATAACGTAATATTGACCGCACGGAAGTAGGAGAGAATTCCAAAGAGTTCGAATAGCGCTGTCATATGTCCAATATTTAAAAAGGGGGTAAAACACATCGATTGGAGAATATCAAGGCAGATTCAGAGAGGGTAAGTCAAATGGATGTTTACATTAACAATTATTCAAAACAATTGTTAGAGCATGTGTGCCGTGTGTATGCATATGTGCATAGGTAGGTGGGCATATATGTAAGTACGTGGGCTCGTCAAAACCATTCTACTACTACAATGGTACATGTTTTGAAAAATACCTGTAAAATCTTTAGCCATTCTAGGTTCTTAGTTGTTGTTTAATAGTCGTTTGTATTAGTCGATATCAGTGCTTTTGTAAAAATGGAAAAAATCGAATACAATGCATGCATTTGATAGACAATACGCCTACGGAAACCACAGTGGGGTTAGACGCCGATTACGGGGACTCTGCTCCATTGTTTGCCACCGTGAAAAGATTGGCAGCTGAATTTAAACGGGGCCGTGCCAACTTGGCTGATGATGAGCGTCCGGGACGGTCAGTAGCTGCGACCTCCACCGATAACATCGAAAAAATTCACTAAATGGTACTGGACGACCGTCTAATCAAGGTTAGAGAAATAGCAGAGGCTGTACTATTTATTTAGTAAAATCGTTATGACAATCAGTGAAACGCCTTGTCCTATTTGGTTAACAACCTCCATGGGTTCAGTCAGTCCTGATTATAAGCTGGCTTATAGTACTACATGAAATGTGTGGTCAGAAACAGGGTAATAGCCTATATAAGACTAGTAGAAGAAGATTACAAGCTAACCTTGCCGTGGATGACCGCTCCGCCCCGGCATTCGCCTTTGTGCAGGACTCGGGAAAACCTGAGTCAGGATGGGTTATCTGGGGCGACAGAATATCCCCAGATTCACAATATGAAATCGCTCTACGTAACTTACTGCTAATTAAATCTAATCCTAATGGTGCCAGTTGATACACTTTGGCACCCCTCTCATTGTTACATGCTATTTTATTGCAAGTCCTTTTTCACTACTTAGCCTAAGTGTTGTTTATATGTTTTGCACATCTGCATATACATGATAACTTAAAAGTTATATGCCGTTTAGTTCTGCTTAATCTAACTGCAGTTTTTGTATTTTGGCACTCCTACCCTGATACAAACTGTCTTATTCTAAAATTTAAAACTATACCACCTAAATACCTGATAGTTCGCACCGCGCTCATTTGAGCCCGCGATATAAACGCCTTCACCTAACAATAAGTTTCTGTGATACGCAAACGTTCCACCGCTGCTGCAAACTCAAAGAACACCCTAATAAAAAATACTGTGGGTCATATCCAAAGAACGCGTTTGTCGTATATTGAATGAAAAATTGGGAATGAGAAAATTGTCCGTGCGTTGGGCCAAAAATTCATTGGGATAAACATTTCCAGGCGCTACTTAAGCGAATTCAGAGAAACATGTCGGACTTTTTGCATCGATTTATCACACTGTCGATGAAACTTGGGTCCACCGTTACATTCCTGAGACGAAAAAACATTCAAAACAGTAAACTACAAAGGATGAACCTGCTCCAAAAAAGGCAAAGACGGTTTCATCGGCCGGAAAGGTGATGGTGAGACTGTTTTTGGGATAGTCAGGGAATTCTGTTCATCGACTACTTAGAAAAAAGAAACACAATAATGATGCATCGTTATTGGACTAGATGAAGGCAGCAACTGCTGAAAAACGACCCCATTTGGAACAAATTAAGTGCCCTTCCATCAAGGTTCACTGGCTCACATTTACGAATTGCAGTTTGAATTGATTGATCACCCAGCATATTCACCAGTTCTGGCTCACAGCGACTATTTCCTTACTCGGAGAATAGAGATTTTCATCAAACGAGAAGGTCATCCTAACCGTAGACGCCTATTTTGCAGAGCAAAACGCCAACTATTATTTGGACGGGTTAAGGAGACTATGTTGAAAAATAAAATTAGATTTGAAATAAAAAAATACTTGTTTCTATGTTAGGCTCAAAACTTTTGTGTGTGCGTTCACATTTTTGTAAATAGTATTACAGTTTGCTAAGAATAAAGGTCAAATTAACTAATCGTAATCTCCACTATGTTCCCGAACCCAACGGTTACTCTAATTTCGTTATTGATCGAAATATTGGCCGTCAATTTTGAACGCTGTTTACTAATTGAATACCACAAATACTTTTTCGTAAAGCTAACAAAATAATCTTTCAGTGTCTATTTTTAGCCGTTTTGAGTTTTAAATTCTAAAAAAGGGAAAACGCATCTTACAAATCCTCACACGGTTTTTTAGAAACACCATGTTCATTTATAGTATTCGGATTCCGCTGATACGGAATCCAACTATTCAAATTACATTTATACCACTAACTAATCATCTAATCGAATTATTCAAATTATTAATTGTGATATATTCGAATACAAATCTCAGCCTTCAAATGAGGTTTGTCTCGAAAATATCGAGCCAATTTTAGTATAATAAAAATAATTTGCAACGTCATATGTAATCTGATAGCCTGTAAGGCTGTAATAGGCATGCGTAAGCACGACTTCAGTGGTCCGACCAGATGGGAGTTAGATATCAGTGAGTGAGCGTGTATAGTACGTGACCGTCGAATTTACAATAACTGACCATGTGGGGCACAGTAAATCTGCATTAATTTTTGCGCGAAGCTAAAACATTCTTTCACAGAAACTATTTGAATGGTTCAGAAATAATGTAATGAGTTCACCACAAACAAAAATATAATACAAATGAGTCAGAGCTGTTCGAGAATCTGTTAAAAGAGATCGACGTTCTGGAAGACCAACGACAAGCAAATCATCTGAAAATGTTAAACGTCTATAATTAACAAATATCGGCAACTAACACAATGAAACCTGAAAGGTGAACTGGGAATTCCACAATGAGTGTGTGAAATTTTGATGGAAGATGTAGCTAGCGAAATACGTAATATCCCCTGTTGCGTACTTTGAAGGGGACTGTAACGACATTCAATGTTTTTAAGATTCATTTAATTTTTCATACAAAGTCGTCGAGGTAAATACAAAATTTTCTTAAGTTCTAATGTGGGAAATCCGAACGACCATCCTACGCTTATGCGTAATCCCTATTAGATAACACAAGAAGTTAGCTTCACATAATTAACAACCCACAATTATTGACAAAATGAGCTGAGAATACTATCGCAAAGCTGTTATACATGAATCTCTTTGTGCTGGAAGATTGCCAACCGAAGTTATTGCATGGTTTGGTTACAGAAAGACCCAAATTTACAACGTAACCAAGAAGTACAGCGAGTTTGACCACCAGGAAGAGGTAACTGCTGACAGGACAACTTACAGCAAGCAATCTGATCCCAAGAGAAGTAATAAATTCGTTCGCGAATTGAAAGAGAAGATCAATCAGAATCCTGGGCGGAGCATGACTGACCTGGCAAAAGAAATGGACGTGGCGAAGTCGACGGTTCGTCTAGTAGTGCACCAAGACTTACACTACACTATCTTTTGTCTTGAGAAAACACTAACCGAGAAAACAAGATAGACCAAGCACTGCTGAGCGACATCAAGCACGATAGCACTCGTTTCCAGAGATTTTTTTCGGATAGAAAGAACTTAATTTGGGACAAGTAGGTTAATCACCAGAATTTTTTTCCATATTTTGTGACGCCACAGAGGTAGACGGCCAACCAGAGCTTACGGTTTGAGCGCCCCACACTCCTAGTTGCCTGAAATATCTGAATCAGCCTAAAAATAGGGAGACACATTTTCAGACTTGTATATTTTTACTCCCAAATTTCGTTTACTCTTTCTCACCTGCTTGTCGCTATTTCAAAATTTTTGTCTTTGCCTAAAGAAAACTGCTCAAAGACCCGTGAGATCATGACAACTATTTAGTCCAGGAGCCCTATTTGAAAAAGTAGGTGTTTCATCAAATAATTGTTGAATTAGGTTTTTGTTGATGATAAATAAGAAAAAAATGCGTACTTTCGAACGTACGAATAAAGAGTAACCACGGATTTTGGTTGCGTATTTTCGAAAAATAAGAAAATAAGTTGGAAAATACGGTTATTCACGATTATCTCGGTAATCACGCTTTGTACAACTGTGTAACCATAATATTAAATGTAGGTAATGAAAAAAGGAATGTGTTGATCCTTACCTGATGTCAATCGGTGCAGTAATTATTTTTTTACAAAAAATATATTTGATCAAGTCAGCGTAGCGGACGCGAGAAGGCGACAACAACAGAAAGTCAGCAGACGCCATTCCGCTCTCTCGCGTCCGCCACGCTAGCTTAATCGAATATTAATTGTATAAACCTGCGAGCTTCTTTAGTTGATACACCTCTGTCGTTCTTTCTAACTAATTTTTTGCAGAAGTAATTTTGCCCATCCAATTACCATGGCTCTATAGTTCGGCCATAACAAATAAAATAAATCTCGTAACTGATATAGCCACTTCACAGTCAAAGTTGAAAAAAAAATTTTGACATCTCAAAAACAGCAACAGATAGCAAAATGAGGTTCTCAATACTATTTAGCTTGATTTCTACTAAAACGGCGTTATCGGTTCGACCGCAGAAAAATACGGGGTGCACTAGAAACACACGTTTTTCCAAAAACATTCCCAGCCTTCCTGCTAATTATTAAGTGGCGAAGGGAAGCGGCGTCACTTACCAACTTCATGTTGTCCGTCTGTCTGTCTGTCCGTCCGTCCGTACGAGCAAAAACTCGAGAACGGCTGGGAATTTCCAAATTCTGTTTTCACCAATCGACAGGTGACCAAAAAGGCTTGTTTGCTAGTGATTTTGAAACTGATTGGTCAAAGGTCAGCGTTAGTTTGGGAGACTGCTTCGCCACTCCGCTATGTGTTGCAAGCTTTGCAGGTTTATTCAGCCTCAAATGTGCTTAATGCAACAGTTCTCTGTTTTATACTATACCATGAAATCAAACCGGTGACCGAACTTCTTTAATTATTTTTATTTTGCCAATTTGTATCACTAAAAACAAACAAATTATGATTACCACCTTTTGTTAATTCTAATTTTAGATTAGCACCGTCTTTCAAATATCTAAATACTCTTAATCTCAAGCCAATGACACTTTAAGGGATAATTATTGAACTGACAAACAATTTATGGCATAAGCAATGACCTGGTTCCGTAGAAACTGGGTTGCAGTCTACCATGTCAAGAAGAGTGATCGATCCACAGCTTTCCGCTGGTGCGATCTCTAGCGATCTTCATCCCCAAAAATGTTTGCACTTCGCCTAAGTCCTCCATGCTGAATTTTTAATCCAATTGTCTTTGAACTATTTTCTTTAGGTGCTGTGAATCAGAAAAAATTAAAAGATCATCAACATATATCTATGATGATCTTGTCCCTTTTCGAATGCTTGAAATGGATACAACTTGATGGGAGTTGAGGATTGCAACATCCTACCATTTTGTTTAAATCCATACATTGCCTCTTTCGAACGTCACATTTTAGGTATTAAATTTTCTTCAAGTCCTTCCTGTGGCTGTACATATATTTCTTCATCCAAGTGGTCATACAAATAAGCTGTTTTCACATACATGTACATAATATTCAAATTTACCTTGACAGCTAGAGCAGACAAATATCGCACGAAGAGTATTTTACTACCGGTGAAAAAGTTTCGTCACAGTCTATTCCTGATTCCTGTCTACAGCCTTTGCCGATTAACCTTGCTTTGTATTTAGTGTTAACGATTTGAATTTTTTGTTTGAACACCCATTTCGTCAGGAGCGCCTTTTTGTTCTTTGACAAATACGCCCTTTCATTATTATTGCTGATAAACGGTTCCGGTTCTTCTATAATGGCCTTTCTCCATTCTGGAGCTTCGAATTATGGTAATATTTCCTTCAGGTTTACAGGTTCGTTATGTTCTGGAAGAAAATAAACAAAATCTGGATCATATTTAGACTTTGGAGTTTGCGAAGATCTTCTTGGCACTTGAGCATCAGGCGTTTCTTCAGTGCTCGTTGTTTCTGAAAATCCTGAGAGGTGTGTATCAAACTTCCTCATCAGTGTCACGATCATAATGTGTCCCATGGAAATCATCGAACATTTGCGAGCCACTTGCGTTGGTTTCTGACTTCGACATTTGGCTGACTAATGATTCTGATAAACCTGGCAATCCGTTAATTGTACCACAATCTCTCTGTTGGATTTTAGTTTCGAAAAAGACGACATCTCTACTTATGACTATTTTCTTAGTAACAGGATTGACGAGACGATAATCTTTAACAGGTTGAGCGCCAAGGGCTTTTTATCTAAACTCTGCGCCTGGGCGAAATTATTTTTTGGCTTCATTCTCATTATTGGTGTGTCATAACATGTTATTTTATAGTTGTGCAATCTTTTTAAGAATCCGTCATGGCCCGGCAAATGAGTAGATTACGAGCGGACACGATGATTGCAGAAATGTTCGCCGATGATATCATGCGTGCACAAACTTGTAAGATTAGTATTGGATCATTTAGCGTAAGCGGTTGTTCATGCTAGTGCATTTCCATCATGAGTAAGAGAGCTAAGGAATTAGTGAAATTGGCGTTGCTAGAAGAGCAGCCTCCTGAGAGTAAGTTCCCAAACCTGTTGCTTACATAAAACATTCTGCATCATTGTACTTTTTTTGAAGGGGATGACTCCAATGATCCTTAATGTGATAATTCGATGGATTATCCTGAATTCATATCACCAGAGAGTAAGAATAGTGAAATCGGCTTTTCTCAGCACGACACTTTTAATCTCTGGATCGCGACATAGCCACACGTAAATATCTGTTCGAGTAAATACGGTAAATGAACAGAATATTTTTCGATTACTACTCCAGACGAAATATCCCACCAAAAGAAACGCGTAATTGAAGTGCTGATTCCTCCTGTGAAGCTTTAAGTAAACGTACTAGGCTGGTAGATGAAGAAAGTAATGCCACTGATTTGGAAAATCATAACGATGACATTCAATCTGATACAGAAGGAGAATTCAATGAGACACAACCTACAATTGGATATTTTGGTCAGTATCAAATTCATAATTTATCGGACTCAATTTGGGGACCACCTTCAGAAAATCATCTGCAATTTGCAGAAGAGTTTGAAAGTGGAATCAGACCTGAGTGGCGAGCTGCGCTAGAATGTTGTAAGCCAGTTGAATATTACTTAAGTTTCGTCGATTTGGACGTAATTGATAGTATAGAAGACCATACAAACCATTATGCAACTGTGGTTCTTATAAAAAACGAAAGTGTGTCCAATAATTCTCATGCGAAATAATGGCAGCCTACAACCTGGTTCGAGATCGAGCATTTTCTGGGTTATATGGGCATAGTACGTATGAATTCTATCCGAGTGGCTATTCAAAAACTATGTCGCACACAACATTATGAGCCGCAATAGATTTGAAATTTTGCTCAAAATGTTACACTTTTCGGATAACGCCTTAGGAAACCCAGGCGATCGATTGCACAAAGTGCAGCCTCTTCTGGAGAAACTTGTAAAAAATCATTAGAAAATGTATACACTGGAGAAAATTGCATCGACGAGACTATAGTGCCTTTCCAGAGAAGGTTGCCATTCAAGCAGTATAACCCCCAAATATCGCATAAATACGGTATAAAAATTTTTAAATTATTCTGTAGAAATAGTTATACATGGAATTTAAGCATATATGCTGGAAAAGAGAAGGAAGGCGGAGGCGGTTCACTGGCTGTGTCCACAAAAATTGTTCTCAATTTGGCGAAAAATTTACTGCATTGTATATAAGCCTCCAACTCGCACATATCCTGTTAGAGTGTAGTAGATACCGTCTTGGAACTATGCGCAACAATCGAAAAGGAAATCTAGTTGACATTTTCGGAAAAGAAGCTAAAAAAAGAGAGGTTGCAGCTCAAGAGAATGAAAGAGGGATTTGCGATAAGCGCGATGTCCTAGTCGTTCAACGTCGTGGAGGTGCGGTACAAAAAATCAAAGCCATTGTATACTACAATTTAGGAAAGAGTTAGATCGAACTCAGTGACCAAATTCGCAGGTAGAAGAAAGTACCAAGTGAAATGCTGACGGCGACGTCTGTCGTAAACGTCCACTTTGTGTACAAAGAAATTGAGAACAGGAACATTTCCTTTACGGACTTCCCGTATTCGGTTTTAGAAGATCTGATGAAATGGAAGAAAGAACAGGAGATTCCGACTTTTGAAAATATATCTTTTTGGAAAAAGTAATGTTTAAGGTGTTTCATACTGTCTTATTAAAAAAATAAAGTTTTGTTTTGATATTTTAATATTTTTGCTACCTATAAATGGCCTGGTGACAGCGTTGTTGAGTGCAGGGCCACAGCGGACACGGGGATACGTTGTATCCCATAAAAGCTTGTCTGTTTGGCCCAGGCATAGAGATAAAATAATGGAAACCGGGCGGATACCGGTGTCCGCCATGGCGCTGAACCTGTTAACGTTTTCAGAATAACTTACAAATATTAACTTCTCTGATCTGTAGTCCTATTTACTTGGTCTTTCTTCTGGGATTCGACTCATGGGTTTCGCAACCAAAAATTCGGAAATGGCTGATGTTCGGTTTTCTTCCAGTCCAAGCTTCGAACGGTGTTTTTGCTCAAACTGCTTTTGTGGGGCTTTTATTGTTCAGATAAACAGTCGTAGCAACAGCTTCAGCTCAATACTGTTTTGGGAGCCCCGCATCTTGCAACATGCATCAAGCCTTTTCCTCAATTTATCGATTCGCTCGTTCTGCCACTCCATTTTATTGTGGTGTATTAATGAATGACACCTTTATTTTTTAGAAATCTCTGGAGTCTTCCAGCAGTGAATTCCGTGCCGTTCTCTGCTTTAAGTTTTTTAGCGTACAACCAGTCTGTTTTTTTTCCGAGCGCACAGTATTCTTTGAAAATACTTACAGTCTTATGTTTTGATTTTAGAAAATACACATGGGTGTACTTGAGGTAATCATTAATCAATGCCGTGAAATAAACATTCCGTCCTGTTGTCGTCGTTTCCATGGATCCACAAAAATCTGCGTGAATTAACTCGAACGGTCTACTGTCGCTGAATTTATTAAGCTTAAATGTGCAAGTTTACCAGCGACACATTCGCAGACGGCTTCGCTTGAAATGTCTGAGCTCACGATGCTATAAGTCCCCGTCCGTGACTGAAAAAGCCGAGACCTAATTTTTGGCACAGTGTCCATGCAACGTTACCGAAGCAACAACATGGCCGTTTTTATTTGCTATGTTTCCGCCATACTTATCGAACGTTATCGTGTAGCCTTTACTCGATATTCGACACACCGATAGAAGGTTCGACGTGATATTCAGTGTGTAGTAGACATTGTGGACTTTGTCTTCATTTCTGAGTCACTCTATCGACATTTTACCTGACTCAGTCTCGATAAACTGGTTATTTTCTGTTACCACTTTTGCTTTAGCATCCACAGGTTCACAGCTTTTGTTTGGTCAAGTGTACCACGGAAGTTCAGGTTCTTGTCCAATTTTTGAAAACAAACAAGCAAGAAATGGATTTATTTGTTTTTTATCGACTCTATTCCCGCTGTTCGTCTTTCCCGAATGGCCAACATTATAAAAACAAAGAGTTAGGGTATTACACATGAGTTAAATATTTTGCATTTCAAAATTTTGTAAAATATTTAACTCGTTCATATACTAACACTTACTTATAGCGCACAACCTGGTCTCTAAAAACTACCAAATAACCTTATAGCAACAAAACTAAAATAATAAGAGTTATCTTAAAAGTGAAAGTAAAAGATAAAATAAAAACCAGTGAACTAAAAAACGAGCTAAATCAGATCATGTAACAGCAACGTAAAATATTAATGTGGAAGTGGGCAGGACTCTTAATAAGAGGCAAAGACAGTGAACAAACAGGACAATAAAATGGATACCTATGTTAGTCTAAAGAAAAAAAGGGCGTCTACGAACGAGATGGGTAGAAGGGATAGAAGCAATAACTGGAAAGAATTGTGTGACCAAAGCAATAAACAAGCGTTGATCGAGAATTATGGGGGAGGCCTTTGTCCAGAAACAGGATTCTTAAAGAGCTGTTGTTATTATATCAGAGTTTATAACAGCGGAAAACGTTCCTATAAATCTAAGCATGTTTATCAATTTTGGTTGTGATGTAAGCATCAACAAATATTTCATGAGTACTCAAATTTTACCTTTGTTACAATGTTACATTTTTTATTTGATAAAGCTGTCTATAGTATTTTCTTAATTTTTTAAAAGGAATGAAAAACTAATTTGAGGATACTTTGCTACAATCAAAAAGTACAACAAAGTATTCCCCATTATTTTATTTTTCTATTATGACTGAAAACATAATAATTATGTGTGATTAAAAATACACTATGGTAAGGGCGTCCATCTAGACTTGAGCGCATCTCAGACGTTTTTGGGAAAGCAACAATGCATAGGAAGGAATGATTTTTATTTTTTTTACATATGTCACGTGTATACCAAAGGAAACTAGGAAGCAGACGCTATGTTGACTATACTGCTGAAAAATTGGATGAATGTCTAGCTGCAATCCGAAGTTTACAAATGTCATATCGAAAAGCTGCACAACATTACAATAACCCTTTAAGAACATTGATCAACAAAATAAAGGGACTCCACCAACAAACACCTAGTAAACCTCCAATTTTTAGCCAAGAAGAGGTCAACATTTTTCAAATATGTTGTGGATGTCAGACTTTGGTTTCCCTGCTGATGTATTTGAGTTGTGATGTATAATTAGCTCCTATTTATAGAGGACGGCATGTGCAGTTAAATAGTTTACTGACAATTTTCCTGGCAAGGAATAGATCCAAAAATTTTTTGAGTTGACTGTACGCATTGCAGCAAATATTAAGAAAAGTGTTGCCTATTACATCATCAAAATTCCTTTTCATTCGATTTAGAGGCTGAATTAGAAAGAGTTGATTCGCCCAATGCAGAGGCTGAATCAGATGACTTACTTGAAACCGAGAATAATAATCCTAATTCAAAAGATACATTTAAAAATAAAGTGGAAAAATGAGTGCATTTGTTATATTCAAATATGGGAGCCCCTTTTCCCTAGATAAATAAAATCTTTTGACGATAAAAAAGTGGTCCATTAGTTCCATCCAAAGGTCGTTAAAAGTTTGGTCTAATCATACCGATATTTTAGAGTATTCATGGGATGGATGTAGTAAGTGGTCACAGTGAACCTAAATTAAAGAACAAACGTGGGTACTATTTAGTTCCCGAACTTGACGAAATTTGGTCATAGTTTGTCATACAAAAATGTGTTCTTTTTGTAACATACCTCCATATGTAATCAAACTTCTTTTTAATTTATTGAATTTGTTCCTACTTTTATTTTCTGGTCTTTTCTTTTCACACAAAAAAAGAAGAACAAAACAGAAGCTGCAAGCCCCACTTCTCCAAAGTCTGAAAAAAGGCTACGTATAAAGTTAATGCAAGTGCACTGCATTATTATTATTTTTTACTGTTGTAATGTTATGTGTATGGATAGCATACTTTGCCTACAATTCATTTTTACATGCAATTCTTACAAGATTAGTAAAGTGTTGCAAAGTATTCTGTTGATGATAGTTTACAACACTTAATTTTGCAGTATAGACTTATATGCAACAAAATAGAAAGCAAATCGATAAAAAACATAAAATTCAATTCGTTATCTAACATTCAAAACAGTCATGCTTCAGATATATTAAACAAGTACACAAGTGCAAATAAATTATTAAAAAGATCGTTGAAAAAATGTACCACTTTCCGGTATTTAAGCAGAAAAAAGGTAGACCTGTAACCTTAGATTACAATATTGAATACTTTTATGTAAGAAAAACAAAAATATTATACAAAAAAGATATAACTGTTTTATTGTCAAACATTGAGATCTGAGGAGATATTTTATTAATAATGGAACCAATATGTTGAAGTATATTCTTTCCTTTCAGGTTTATAACCCCAGCTCTAGCCATTCAGAGGTTTTGTAGTTATATTTGTATAGTACTTGATGCACCATATTAAAATCAAATGATAACCTCGTCAATTATGCATAAATAAGCATTTCTTGTACTTACCACTGATAACTCAGCCTGTAATTATCTCACACATACCTTAACAACACTTTGAACATACTTAAATCACTTTCTCCATGTTACGTTACCATGTCACTTTCCAACAATTTAATTTATGAAGTTTAAGTTATGCATTGTATTCTTACTCTTATTAATTTCGGTAGAAAATGATATTCCCATTATCATTTTTAAATATTCAGTTTATTTTTCAGAAAAATACTAATAGTACAATTCACTTCTAACCTTTGGTAAAACCCAAAGGTTTTTGTCCTCTAAGATTTCGCACAAGATATCTTCATCAAGCCAGCATGCTGAATAACAGTGACCTTGACAATATCTCCTTCATTAATCACTAATGGTTGATCAAGAACAAAACAGGCAGCTTTATAATGGCAACTGTTGGATGTTTGTACGAATTCAGTGGGCGAATAGACCATTTTAAAGTAATACAGTATGCCGTTTGCAGTGCCACTACATGGTATATTGACGTTATAAGTGGAACTTTTATCGGCATTATCTTCTGTCAAAATATTGAAGTCAGTGGTGAGGCTATAGAGAATTTTGCGGGAATAAACCCGCGGCTCTATTTGCCACTGCTCCAACACCTGAAATAAACACGTATTATTTAGAGACATGTTATAACAACTACATCATGAAGTGCTACAGAATAAAGGTATATATTCATTTCAAGTATTAAAGAGAATTTTTTTTTAAATCATATTACACATCAAGATTTTTGTTTTTCATTTTTTATTTTTTAGATAAATACTTTTCATCAGTTTGGCAAGACTACAATAAATATCAAGCGTGCACAATTATTAATACTACGTTAAGTGAATCAAATTTAAGCGAGACAACACTAGGACGCTGCAATAAGATGGAGATTGTGGACGCGCGTGAGCGTATATGTAGATTAATTTAACATGAATAATCGTCCTTCCATATTATTTCGTCAGTAGTAAACACGATGACTGAACAAGTAGTCATTGAGCAATGTATTAAAATAAAGTTTTTAACAAGAAAAAATATTCTGTCCAGATTGCGTCAACAATTCGATGGAGACACGTTAGTAATATGTCAAATATTCCAATGACATAAAAAGTTTGTTTCGGAACAAAACGTGATCAGAAACAGTAACATCAAGACGAAAACTAAGATTTACGATCTCAGTGAGGGCAATCAGCGACTAAAAATTAACGAACTATGCGCCGAAGTTGGTGTTAGTCATGGTAATACCTAATTAACAATAAAAAACGTCAATTTACAAGAGTGTTCGCATGATAGACCCATGCTAAACAAAAACTGTGTGACTTAGGATCTCTTAAGAGGCTTTTCCTTCGTTACAACGAGGAAGAAGATAAATTTTTGTATCAGGTACTGACCTGTCATGAGAAGTCTATCATCATTACGCCCTCGAATCCAAACAAGCAAATATGGTGGGGCTAATGGAAAACGAATGTAGAAATATCAAAGTCCGTACAACTTTGTTTAGGACAAAACACAATACTAATACTATTGCAATCTGATAGTAAATGTGAAAACCACGTATTATGTAAAAAGACTCAATCAGAAGCGTGCTTTTTCACACACATATGTGCACGTGCTTACACTCACTCACACGCACGCACATTGAAATCGTTTGTAGACAAATTAGAGTAAAAAAAGCTAACCCTGCATTTACAGCTCCTAACTGAATCCTTGTGACTGTTATATGTTCGCTCTCCCCCTCCCTCCTTCAAGGTTATTTAAAAATAATAAGTAAAAAAAGTGTCTTTATCAAGGTGGCATCAAAAAGAAATAAATCGCAGGCAGACAAATCTGGTAAGCATGGGAGCCAAGGGACATTGTCGAAACGTGAAATTATGTGTTGAGAAAACAATTGTTGAACAACTGGCGTGGAAACCTTTGCAATGTGGATCTGCAGCTTCATTTGGTTGGACTCACATTTTTTCCATGTTGGTCCGCAAACATCAAAATTTTGGGCGTAAAAAATTGCGTAGTTTGTCAACATAGTGTTCTGAAAGCACTGTTACTGTGTACCCTTATTTAAAAAAAAATAAGGTCCAAGTAGCACCATTGAGAGGTCTCTGATGTAATTATCATGAGTGCTCTGCTGCCCAAAATTGACAGAAAAGACGGAGTGGACCAACTGGACCACCGGGTTTCAATGTCAAGTTAGTAGTGATTAGGAATACCGAAGTGCCCAATTTTTCACCAGCAGACACCAGTAGATTACATTGACCAAGACATCAGCTATGAACACATTTAACGTTATGAGAACTTACTAATCTCATTTGGGGGTATGAAAAACAAGATCAAACAACATTAAATTAACTAATTCGAGAACTAGAAATAACAAACTTGTTTATTGAACAACTCGTAATTTCGTAAACAATAACATAATTCATCTAGTAAACAATCTAGTAAATCTGAAATAGTAATCAACAATAACAACTATCAGACAACAAAGAAGATAAACTAGAACATCCGAAATTTCCGATATATTAAAATAGTGAATATACGAATATTACGTGGTCTATTCTGAAAGTATCCAGTCAACGTTAATACAGAGCTCAACATTAGTAATGATTGCTACAGGAAGTTCGTAATATTTCCATTTTCTATAGTAGCCAAGCGTTGCTGGATGGGTTATATATATATATATATATATATATATATATATATATATATATATATATATATATAAATATTGTATACCAGAACACCCTTCACACCTTAAAGTGAGCACGTTATCGGATTGAAAATATTTTGAATCAAACCAAAGACACTGTAAAAATTAATATCGAGTCCAAAGCCGTTCTTTTCAATTACTTTTTGAAGACGTTGAGGTATAGACTCTACCAAATTTTTACAAATATTTTCTCTCTTTAAGCTATTCCACAAACCTTGAGCATGTTCGAACAAAACAATTGTCGTTTGTGAGTGATTCGTATCTTCAGTGTCGTTTTGCGCGCCCACGAAATATACCTATTTTTTTTCAATTGGACGTAAATCAGGTGAATGAGAAATCCAACAAATCAAGTAGTTGTTGGTTTTTAAATCATTCTTGAACAACTCCAAATTTATTTACAGCGCTGTTCTCGTGCATAAATGACATGCGTGGAGATCCGGGATCCCTCACAATGTATTTTCTCCCAGTCATGCGAGAACTGATCTAGATTAATTCAATTGGACTGTAAACTGACATCCATTCCAAAATGCTCAAAATTATGCGTCCGCTGTGTGATTTTCAGTATATATTCTAGTCGATAACGTGTTCCTTTTTTCTCAAGGTTTTCTCTAGCAAATCGTAGACGCTGGTGAGCAAGTTCTTCTGTGAGGTCAGGTTTCTGGGTTAAACGTTGATCGTTTAAGTTCCCGTGATGTAATCAATCGGTTGTAATAATATTGGATTTTAATCTTATCTCAGATTTTTCTTGCAGTTATAAAACGGCGATCTGGTGCCATATTATGATATCTTCTTTCAGTGCTAATAAAATGTTTTTCTTCCCGCATCTGTGTTTACGCATATCACAATCCGATCAGGATATTTGGTATTTTTTTAGATGTGTCAACTATTTCATATGTTCTTCAACAGAAATTCATAAGTTCTGTTGAGAACCTTTATCAAAATCTTCTAAAACATTTAACACTGTCTGTTTTGGCAATACTTAACTGTTTTAAAGTTTCGGTTGATTTATTTTGAATATATTTCAATCATACACAAGATTTTTTGCAGTGAATTACAAAATTTTTATATACGAAAATGTGAAATGGTATCCCGTATCTACATTTGAATTCATTTACTCAAAATCAAAGTTTTATAGGAACATGAATTGCCCAATGTAGAAACAATCTTTCTTGGAGTACCTTCGCTGTTTTAAAAAGGATCGAATCAAACCACAAATTATATTTTTTCCATTTTACATCGTTACCCGAAATAATTATGTTTAAGCAACTGTTAAACAGCGAATTTGTGTCAGAATGATTGGTAACTCTAAAATATTCATCTATAACAAGGAAACTTCATGACATGTACGGTTGTTGTAAATCAAGTTACTCATGAACCACCCACTTAGCTAAGTAAGCCAATTAAAATCGGATGTGTACCAAGATTCGATGAGTGATTAGAACGAGTAACTCAAAAATTATACAAATTGCATCAAATAAGCTTGTTAAATTACTGAGCGAAGACTTTCAAGTAATCGCCTGTTTTGTAATTTGGTAAGGTTGAGTTTGATCCAAGATAAGCCAAATTAGTTCATGAAATTTGTTGGTTGCAAGAGACAGATAAACATTCCAACTTTATAAAATTTAAATTGTTCAACCAAATTTTCCCAGGTCTCAAGTTTTCACCATCAGATCTTAAGTAACTTGGCAGAACTTTTTTATAATTATTACATGCAATGAGACAATCATTTCTATGTAATTCAAATACCTAAGAAAAAGTATATATAAAATACCATTTCTTGAAAGAAACTCCAATTTAAGATAACAAATGAGAAGTTCAGAATGATCAAGAGATGATGTCCTAACAAAATTAAGCATCATCATTATTAGATCAATACACTACATGTTCTTAAGATAAAACAATATGAATCACTTGCGTCTCTAATTTCATTAATAGTTAACTTACAAGGGAATATTTTGAGCTGATAACCACAGATTTGATGAAAATTGAAGCTTTAGGGGTCCACATTAACAATCTGTTTTTATTCATGACTCAAATTTAATAGCTGCTCTGAAAATTAATCTTAAGCATACATATACTCGTATTCTCTTACTTATTGATATGTAAGGTGACAAATTACGGAAAGAAGGATTTTTGATTGTAATTTTAGTATTAAATAGCATTAAACTAATAAATGTAATTATATTAGTAAATTTCAAAATGCCCCTCCTTGGTCTTCATACCACAGCGTCAAACAATGTGGGAAAGAATTAATTATGCACCACATTTCATCTACAGTGTTATTATCTTATTCTGTTAGAAGAGACCGCTTCGGTGATTCTAAACTCCCATAGGCCTCCAAAATTTATCAGACACCAGTCCACAGGTTTCAGATTGGATGAGTTTGGCGGCCATTCTTCAGCGTTAAAATCAGGAGTTTTACTTGTGAGCAGAAGCAGAATCCTAGTAAAATGTCCAAATCTAGTTGTCAAAACTTGCCTGAATCCAAGATAACACTTCCAAAATGTTACAGTACACATCTCGATTTACTTTGAGTTTTATTATGTTATGTCTTTAATCGGCTAAGTATTCCTCGTTCAACGCTAAAAGATGTTCATAGAAGATTTAGAAAAACCATGTAGCTATGGTCGCAGGCCGGGAACAGGAGCTAAACGTAAGACATCCGCTCGTGACCACCGTTTTATCATTTTGTCTATGTTAAGAAATCGACATACTACTGCAGGGAGACTCGAAATGCCCTTTAGGATGTAAGAAGTGTCAATATTTCTGAAAGAACAGTTAGACGGAGACTTAACAAAAGCAAATTTGTGTGCAAGAAGACCAGCACGAGGTCCAAGAGTGCTACGGCAACATCGAGTAGCATGTTTGGCATTTGGGCGTAATCATGCAAACTGGGGAATGGAATAGTGGAACACTGTTATCTTTTCTGATGAGTCCAGATTTAATCTTCGTGGCTCAGATAGTCGTGAACAAGTATGTAGAAGAAGGGGAGAAAGATTTTCTCCTTGTCATTTTTCGGAAAAGGTACGATTTCGTGGGTGTTCAATTATGGTATGGGCAGAGATTTCTGCTGATGCATGAACGGAGCTTGTATGTATCGAAGCAGGTTAATTAACAGATAGGTATGTAGAAGAGATTCTATTACCTCATGTGATTCCTTTTGCTCATTTCGTTGGCGAAATTGTTTTGTTTATGCATAATAGTGCCTGACCACATTCTGCAAGAATCATAACTGCCTTCTTAAATAAAGTTCAGTTTCTCGAAATGGATTGGCCGGCAAATAGTCCTGATTTAAATCCTATAGAACATGTTTGGGACATGTTAGAACGACGCTTCAGAGCCAGATCTGCTGCTTCAAGTAACCCCAACGAACTCTGAATTACTTTACTCCAAGAATGGGATCACATCCCTCAAGAAGATATTCAGGAGTTGATCTACAAAATGCAATATTAGAACTTTACATCGTGGTTGTCTTTGTCGTTTGCTAAGTTAAAATAAAGTATTTGTGTTATTGTTATCTTTATTTTGTCATCTCTAAGTAGCACCAAAGAATAATTTAAGTAGAAGTGTGACTATAATTAGCCAGTGTAGCATTTAGTGGATAGATACGATATATACGAAACCAAGAGTTGCTGGTGGTGTTTTATATCACTCAATTCCATCGCTGGCATTTTCACGACCCAGCCTCGACCTGCAGGCTGCAATAAATGAGTACCTGGAAGTCAAAGGGGTAATAATGGCGGTCGGTCTAGCGCTGTGCCACGTTACTACCCTTGTGTACCGAGGCTCTAGACTGTAACAGATCTATCCTGTTACGACCCCAAAGGGCCTTCGAAGCCTATTACGGGAAACTATTATTATTATATATATATATATATATATACCTTAACATATTGAATAAAATACTGACAGAAAACAAGATGGAAATAAATACGGATAAAACAAAAATACTAGTGATAAGCAAAGAAAGGCACAAAACAGAGATAAAAATTAATGACAGACAAATAGAACAAACACAGAAATTTAACTATCTGGGAGCGACTATAGACGAACCAGGCAAACAAGAAGTAGAAATAACAGAAAGAAGGGAGAAAACAAACAAACCATTCCAAATGATGAACACGTCGTTTATAAGTAAGAGGGAAGTGTCACGAGATGTCTCACGTGTCTACTCTGCTCCAACCACTATACAAATTACTGAATAAAAATAAGGTAAAAAAGATGGCAGGAGTGGAAAGAAACTGGAATAAAAGAAAGACCCAAAACCGAAAGAAATGTAAAAGTCTTTTCCAGAAGAAACCAACAGACTCATAACAGCACCACACCCCTTGAATGCACGGATTTCTTGAGGCATATTTTGAAAAAAAAGTGTGTGTGTCCACAACACAAGATGGCTCTGTGATGTTTTGTAATTACACAGAGAGCAATACTAAATGAGTCAGTCAACTGTCGTGCAGGATGGATGTGACACGAGTAGAACAGCATTTGTGTATCAAAACAGCCATTCTCTGTGGCAGAAATGCTAGAGAATGCCACTGAAAGGTGGTATTTTTCTTATTAGGTCAAAATGAAGGTAGCTCAAAAAGTATGGTGATTGCTCCAATACTTCCCATCCCCAATGCTGCAGCTATTTTGACATACGAATGCTGTTCTACTCTGGTTACATCCACCCTACACAGTGATTGACTGACAATTGCTCTCTGTTACTGAACACAGAGGTATCTTGTGCTGTTTACACACCTTATGAATGCACGGCTTTCTTGAGGCATACATTTTGTGATACCATCCTTTCCTTTGAAAAAAAATCACTTATGTTCCAACCCTTATATGTATGTATACATATACATACATTAATAAGAGGAAGACAAGCATATAAACATTTTGAGATCATATTACAGGCCAAGTATTAAATTTGAGCCATTTCCAAAAACAAATAATGTGAATCTCAAAAGTTCCTATTTAAACTTAGTTTTCTCAAAAATCTAGTAACTACTTGAAAATGTTCCTCAACTAAGCGATAGAGAAAGATAGCTGACTAATTTTAAATGGCTGGAGCATCAAGTGTTGAAATCTCAATCGGCACTTCTCATAGGTACTACATGATTAAAACTTGTTTACAAACACTAGTTCTGATATATAAAAAGTTCATCTAGAAGTGCATCAACACATTATTACTTTTATTACAATTAAACATGTAGAGGTGAGTAAAAACAACTTACCGCATACTTATTTATTTCTTCAGCGACTTCAAAACCAAATAAGTTCCTCCCGTCAACCTTAATATCTTCATACAGATGGCTTGAATCCACCAGTTCTATTTCCAACCTCACCTCTTCAGGCAATACAATTCCATCGGGCTTCAACGCCCCCCTTAATGTTTCAAGCTGACTAAACAGCTGCTCCTGAAGAATACCATTTTCAGAGATGGGATTCAGAAATATTACGTCAACAGACTGATCTGGCAGCTTCCTGTACATCTCTTCCCAGGTATAAATTTCCCACGTAGCCACAGCATTAGATCCAGCCTGCCAAAGGTGGTGCAAAAATTTCATGTCAGCATCGGTATTGGCTACACACATATAATGGGCAATGAGACCTCTCTGTGCCTGTAACAATGCAAATATTGGTACAGGATTTAGATCTACAATCTGACAGCCTTTTCTGTTAAACCTCGCAGGCAACTGCAGCTGTTCCGCGGCTTTTAGCACTTGATCATCATTTAAGAAAGTTATCATTTCTTGGGAGATATGAAAACAGTATTTACATAGCGGATCATGTTTCAAAATTTCAACTTTCAATAGGCTCTCTAAACATGATACTTGTAATTTAATATTCTCATCCCTTTGTAATGTTACAGGATGGTCAACATAGAATACTGCTTGCTCCCAACACCTAACACGCTCTTCTTTCCTTGGATTTGTCGTTAAAGTAATGTCGGCATTCAAGTGTAAATCAAACCAAACCACAAAAGCATTAATTGCGCCAGAATTTAAACATTTTAAGGTTACAATTGGAATGGCGTCAGTTTTTACATATAAATCTTTTAATTGCTCAACATCATTAAAATTTACACTAACAACTTTTTGAATGTCTGTAATGTAAACGAGATCCTTTTCGTTCACATCCTCGGCACTATATGGCTCTGAACAAGTTTTAACAACACAAACATCCAGATTCAATTCAGGTTTCCTAATTAACTTATGTTGCCTTGAAATTTCTCGACTACTAACACCAACTATAAAAATATCTACAGCAGCCGGAACAACCTTTGCACTAACTTCTAGCAAGTTATCCCAAGCATGAATAAAGCTCTCTAGTGCATGCTCTCCAAATATGGCTGTGTCAAATATTTCAGTTATCAAAACATTAAATAATTTTGTATTGCCGTTTATGCTGCTCAACTCCAAAGAAGACTTGTTAAGTACTGTAACTGTGGTACCTCTTAAAGCATTGCAAGCAATTTCTGCCAATGATTCTGAACTTTCAACAGCAATTATTCTTTTTGCTTCTTTACACTGCGATGCGTAAAAACTAAGCAGACCACATCCAGCTCCAATGTCAAGTACCCTATTATGCTCAGGTGTTATGGCATTTTGAATAGCCATGTGGTAGGCTTCGTTGCGCTTCCGATCATTCAACATACGAAAGTGCCAGCGTGGCAAAATGTCCATTTTGGCTGTCTGCAAGTTCTTTTCTGCTATCAAGTACTTTGAATTCAGCATGTGGGCTGCTTCTAAATAAGGTAAAGCCAGCTTTGGTTGATTTAATCTGCAAACACAATATATTGACAACCATCAATGGGTAATACAATTTGCAACATATACTTCAGTAGATGAGATCCAAAAGCAGTCAACATTCTTGAATTAGAAGGAAAATAGCGCAGTCCATTAAAGTAGCATTTGTGCAAATCCTCAACCCGCTTGATATTCTCTAACGAGCAACCAAGATTGTACAAAATATTTTCAAATTCGGCTTCAAAGTGCTGGCGCTCCGAAGCAGGAAGGAGCTCTAGGAACAGCAGGAAATGGGCGAACGCCCTCGCCCAGTTTGCTTGCAATACATAATGCCTCGATTTATTTAAACTGTCCATTGCCACCAGTTTTGTGTTGTCTTGCATTTTGTGAATAAATATTTAAGGTTATATCCACATTATAACCTTGAACCAAGCAAGGAGGATAGATGATAATATGCATATATCATATACATATAATAATTATATACATATACAGTATATGTGATATGTGGATAATATTGAATGTAACTAAATTGTATCTAACGTAAATCGACGCAGCGGCCATTACTTTCGTGGCAAATAATGACTCAACATCATGATTTATTTTGTTTTATTATTACATGGTGTTTCCATTAACCAAGGGAAGTTCATATACTCACATATCGTTGCTACCCACGTTACAGAGGCTTTAAAAATGAATTTCAAATATTATTAAAAAATCGTTACTACATCTAATTATATGAACATGCGCAGTTTGTTGAGCCCGTAACCTAGAAAAATGTGTATTTACAAAATGTGAATTGATGGAGATACTGTTAAAATTGAAAATGAAATGCTATTATCCCTTTTTAAGCAGTTCAGTAATGATTATTGTGGAGATTATGATCTTGCCGAGTAGCATACCAAATATATGTTACATTGTTTATTAAATATTTGTTGCAGTTCTTTATAATCAAAATGAAACAAAGCTTTTGTGGTAAAAGACCAAATACCAGCGCCCTAATTGTATTTCGCGATATTACGTAATCCGGAACGCCGAATACAGGTCTCCATTGGCGCTAGGACCAAAAAGGACAAAATATGCGACTTACAAGGAGAGGCCTAGACGTTCGGATCACGGTTTTTCTTCAAACTTGGTACACTTTTAGTAGTCCATTAGGACAACATAGCGAGCCTTTAACAAAGCGCCACAAACGAAGCGTTTTCGAGAAAATCTTAAAGAAGTTTTACACGTCAAATATGTGGCAGTGCATTGCAACTACGAACACGGGGTGGCCGCAGCCCAGTGGTTAGTGCTTGAGTTTTGCAACTGCTGGATCACTGATTCAAATCTCACTTAGTGTTATTTTTTTTCTATTTATAATATTTATTTTTCAACATTGGTCATATTCTTTTATTTATATAGTATATATATTACAATTCAAAGATAATATATTATAAACTTTTATTGAATTTCCAATGTTACTTGGCTGTTTACTAATTTTTATTATTATACTGATAATTATCGACAAGTAAACTACCAAACGCATAAAGTTTTTTGCAATCCCTTATACTTGCCCGGCAGTGTTTTGCGGATGGTTTGCATCGAAATTGTCAGAAAAAGAAATGTTCAGAATATCAACGAGTTATGGTTTTTTATAGAAAGACTACTAAAAGTGTACTAAGTTTGAAGAAAATCCGTGATCCGAACGTCTAGGCCTCCCCTTGTTAGATAAGACGTCAACAAGTTCGGAAATGTTTACTGCTGGTAAGATAGCTGAAGCAATGAACAAACAAGAGGAAGAAGAGCAGTTCCAGCAATTAGTTTTTAGTCTAGTTGATTATGGTGGCTAAGTCTAAGATGAACCCCAGCTGCTAACAACTATTATTAAACAAGTAATCAATTTGGATGATAAATTCAAAGAATGAAATGTAGAAGAAGATGAAGAGGAGACTCCCTATGATTGAATTCAAAAATATCAGGTGTTCATATTGAAGATGAGATTAATTGCTTCAATTTAGCTCATTACATTTTCTTTTTGATTTTTGGTAGATTTCCTTGATGAAAATGGCGCGTAATAAATAATTAGGTCAGTTGAAAACATGTCTTAAGTAATTTTTCTGCTTGCTTAATTAATTTTGATTGACTTCGAGCAAAATCATTGATATTGATTTGAAAAATCCCAAATAACATTAAAACCTATTTATTACATCTTGTTATAGCATTTCACATAATATCGCACAATAAAATTTCTGGTTTTTTCTATATATATGATAAAACCCAGAAGATATATTTGTGTATGTCTTAAAAAAGAATTGTCTATGTTGTCGCATTTAATTCAATCCTATAGTGGCATTAAATTTTAACCGAATAAAATTTTACATATGAGAAAAGCTTTTCAATATAATTAAATCTGTTATTTCTTGTAAAAATAAACATTTAATCACACAACGAATAGAATCTCATTTAATGCAACTTAAAAAAAAATATTTAAGGAAATTAAAATTTGTTCTCGCTAATTTTTGTAGTAACTGATTTGAATTTAGAGTTGTTGCCGACTCAACTGTGGGGTGAGTGTTAGTTATATCTCCATATAAGTCTAAACACCACATTATAGGTGAGAAGTTTATTAGAGAAGGATAATTTGGGTTTTCTATCATGTAATTATCTAGGTATTTGGTCTTCAATGCTTACACTAGTGATATTATATTATAAAATAAATAAAAGTTATGTGAGCTGACTGCTTCATTTGATCTTATATACTATATGCTTCATCTAAACACTGTAGGAGTCTAATTGTTGCTATTGGCTATTGTGTTTTACCACAGGTGTCTTATCATCAGCAAAAGTTGCAGTAAAATATTATTGATTTGCACGCATATTAGTTGTAGAGATCAGATATAATAGGGGATTAAGAGTGCTATCCTGAGATACTCGCTCCCTATTTTATATATAAAATATTGACTAAATTTTATTTAGAAGCTATCGTAAGAAAAAGTCATCCATTAAATTTTTTTCTCAAAAACTTGGTTAACAGCATCTACAACTCTCTGGACTTATGAATGATAATTTGATGAAATTGAACTAAACTGGTGGTTTGGAACGATAATATTGTCCTTTATTATTGTCATTAACCTTTTAATGTGTTTTAAGCAGTTTGCCTAATGCAGATACAAAAATCAATTAGCCTGTAGAAATTTTTCTTTTACAGTAAATAATTCCATATGTCGAGTGAGCTGGTAAAATGTTTCTAGAGAGCTTTACTTCTCTAACTATTTATCTATTGTAATCTGTGATGAAATTGACTTGCTAGATGTTGCGGGCGCCTATGAATCATTTTCTTTTTCAAAAGAACTATGTGATTTTGATATTTTGTGTTTTTGAGTATCTTTTCACAGCGCGTATTTAGTATCTTCTGTGGCATATATAATTGCAGAGTATTAATTAAAGCTCTAATTTTTTAACCTCGATCAATTACTTTGGCTCCATTGGTGCTTGATTATAGCGTCGCTCGAAGAATATCTTAAATTTTGCTAGATCTTTCTAAGCCACTTTCGCAGTAATTTTTCTTTTGGCTGAATCTTGAATCATTTTGATGAGTTTTTGGACAGCTTTTAGATTTTCACATTTGTTTCTTACAAGATATGTATTTCAAAATTGTGATGAAGATGTGCCTATCACAACGCTATTTTTTATTTATAGTGATACTAGTCTTTTCACCCTATTATTGCAGGTATTCACAGTGGCAATAGTCAGACTGTGATCAATACCCAGCAATACCCTTTATCATAAAAAAGTCAAATACGGGTGGCATAGTTTAGCTAGCCAGTATGTGAGATCATGTTCTAGATTTAGCTCATTCAATATTTGGTATAGCACGTTTCTTCTACCAGAAAGGGGGGGTTCGAGAACCCCAAAGAGTATGCTTTACATTGTAGTCACCACCTGCTAGGAAGTGATTACTTAAGGAATCAAAACTACATAAAAATCTTACTTATTTATGCATAATTTGGAGGATAGTATCCAGCTGGTAGAATTAAAGAACTAAACCAGTCTTCTAATTTAATTGTCGTTGTTTAAAGATAATTTATATTTAATGTATTTTTTAATCAAAATGGTAATGTCGCATCTGGTTTATCTGTCTGCTTCTGAATGATTTGCCAAATATGTTTAATAGTTGTGCACCTTGGATGAAATGTGTTTTAGATACAAGTAAAATGTTAATTTCAATGTGTTTCAGTCTCGTTTTTATGGTTTGGAAAGCTGTTTGCAATTTAGGACATGTTGGTTATATCTAGATTTTGTTACCATTTTATTATATTTTTACTATAATACCTAAACTGCTCTACTATGCTTTTTGCGCTATTTCCCAAAAAATTGAAATAAAAAGTGCGTATACCTATATGTTATTCCTTTTAATTTAAGTTCAGTTTTTAGTCCCATTAAGAGGCACTTCTTGCAGGTAACTCTTATTTCTCTATTATTTATTTTCTTTTAAGAAGCCAAATCTACAAACATCTAGGACCAAATTAGTCGATGAAAATTGTATAAAATGGCTTAACATCTGATGAACTGCAAAAGATCACGATATTTTGTTTAGTAGTACTTTGTAGAAAAGATTAAGCATCATGTTAACAGAACATCGTGACAAGTCTATTCTCTCAATAAGGCTCTATCTAATACAATTTATAGACTTCAACTTCTCTAACTGTGTAGGCTCATGATTGAGTATATAGAACGATTTGGAATCAAACGACTCCTATGCAAAAACAAACGTTTAGCTAGTAAAAACTGTATAGAAGCGTTTTTGTAAATAAGCCTTTCTGTTGGGAAACCAGACTTCAAATCTTAGTTGACTTAAAGAACATTTCAACAATTTACAAATTATAATTCAGAAGTAGGAGTTTTTGCCTAAGCAAAGAGTAAAGACATGGCTTTATTATAAGTTCCAATGAAAAAGATTGTAAATCTATAGTCATATGTTATGTCCCTGTATACCTATGTTCATATTTTTCTCGTCAACATGTACCTATGCCAGAAACTAATGATCACTGAAAGCAAAATACTCATCCTCTAAATGCACCACTTGTTTATTTGGCAGTTGAGTTTACATTAAACACTGATTTCACCAAAATAAAACTTGCATTGTTACTATTTGATAAGCACGACAATTATATATATTATTTTAAAAGCCTAGAACTTCTGTAGAGAGCATTTTATATGCCATCATTGTCATCTCATTCTTTTTATGAATTTCAAGCACACAATATTCAGGTCTTTGAGCTGTTGAAAAACGATACTAAAAATAGTGTAAGCTGTTTATAAAAAAAAATCAATCTAGAACCATTAGAGTTTACTACAAAGTTGAACTTTTCGAGAGAGCATATGTAAACATGGCTACAATTGTAAAAGGCACATCAATTTTAAAATTTTCATCACTCTCTTAAAATGAATGCAGAAAATAGGGAAGAAAGAGACCATACCCCTCTAACATTAAAAAATTCAAAGAAACATTACTAGGAAAAGAAAGAACGATTGTAAATTTGGAGAAAAAAATCATAGAAAGAAGGAATCAAATAGCGCTATATCATTTCAAAGAGACAAAAGGGCAAAAAGAGGTTGGATTTATAGTAAACAAACAATTAAAAATTATAACCCTAGGCTTTACAATCCAACAATACCCCAAAATTCCCAAACTAAGAAATGGCCCAATAGGCTGGAACGTATTCCAAGCATCAATAAAGAATCACTGACATGTCCGGTTAATCTAACTTCACATGCTGACATTGACAACGCTATTGAAGATTTCAAAGAAAACGTTACCCAATGCCACTACCACAAATCGATCACGTAGAAACTCCAAATACCTAACCCTCCCACCTGAAATATTTAACCTAATCAAAGAAAAACACAGAATAAGAAGATTGTGGCAAAGAACGTGGGATCTTGCAGTTAAAGCTCGACTAAACCAATCAATTAGAATAGTGAAGGAAAAATTAGACAAACATAAACTTCAATCTTATAATCACTATATAGAAAACTTAGAACGAGGAGACCCAAACATGTGAATTCTTCGGCAACCTCAGATAATACCAACATTTCGAGTAAATGGTCAAGCATACACAGAGGATCAAGAAGAATGTGAAGTGTTCGCTGGTCATTTAGAGCAAGTATTTACTACCACCTTTGAGCAAAACAACATGGCTCATATTGAACAAGTAAAGCAAGAAGTTAATATCAGTGACAACAATAATATTACACTAACAGACCCAGTTTCGCCAGCAGAAATCAGAAAGTACATCAAAAAGCTAAAAATCAAAAAAGCCCCGGGAAATGACATGATGCCTAACATCGTATTAAAAAACTTCCCCCAAAATCCGTAGCCTACCTAACAGCAATTTTTAACGCGTGCTTGAGAACAAAATATTTTCCAAACGCTTGGAAACAAGCATACATTCTGTTTCCCAAACCCGGCAAGAAGCATAGCGAACCAACAGCGTACAGACCAATAAGCCTATTATCAACAATATCCAAGCTTTTTGAGCGAGTCATCCACAGACGTCTGACTAAATTTTTATGCCTAAATTTTTATACCTTCAATGCAATTTGGGTTCAGAAATTCCCACTCCACCAACCACCAGGTACTAAGACTTGTAGAAACTATTGAAAGAGGGTTTGAAAATAAGATTCATACTCTTATTGCATTTGTTGCTGTTGAGCAAGCCTTTGGCCGAGTCTAGACAGATGGGCTAATATATAAATTGTTAAAAATAGGAGTTCCATCATACCTGCTGCACATTATACGATCGTTTTTAACTGACAGAAGCTTCCAAGTAAGAGTAGGATCTTACTTGTCCTCCGCACGACATATAAAATCAGGAGTCCCACAAGGCTCAATTCTGGGCCCAATCCTATTTAACACCTTTATGTCAGACATTCCAACCATTCCCGATAACGACCTTGCGATGTATATCGACGGCACAGCAATAGAAGTTCAAAATGCTGACATACATAAAGCAAAAGAAAATGTTCAAGAAGATATAGATAAACTAAAGTCGTGGTTCAAACGTTGGAGTATTAAAATAAACGCTACCAAATGCGAATCTGAAATTTTTACCCTCCGAAGACCTACAGATCCACCCAACATAACTATTGATAATACCCCAATACCATGAAACCCTAAAGAATTAAATATCTTGCCATTAAATATCTTGGTCTATATTGGGACCGCAGATGAACATGGAGCTACCATATTAAGAAAAAACTAACGGAATCGTACACAAGACTCGGCATGCTGTATACAATCTTAAATAGAAAATCATCACTTAAGATTAAATGTGAAATACTTATCTACTCGGCAATAATCCGGCCAATATTCACCTATAACTTTAGCGTCTGGAGCACAAAATCTAAAACGAACCTGAACAAATTACAAGTCTTACAAAACAAAGTGTTCCGTATCATCACAAATGCCGAATGGTTTGCAAGAAACACACAATTACATAGGGAGATGGGCATTCCAAGTATACAGGAATTCATAACTAATACATCCAGGAAATTCCACGACAACCTCAACCAGTGTAGTAGTGCAACACACTATGAACTAGGTGCAAAATCAATACATACAAGAGTGAAATGGAAGTTAGCAGTTGACCTACTAGCAATTAGCGACAGTGAATAAATAACTCTTTAAAAACATATTAAAAGCAGTGCCGATGAACACAAACAAGTGACATGCGACACTTAAATCCAGTGAGAGGTGCAAATAAGCACCACTAGTGCAATACACACTGGCTACTCCTATTAACTGTACCATGAATAGCAACTAAAGCTGAACTAGTAGAATATAAATTAAAAAAAAATCAATTAAAAATAAAATTCAAAGTATCAATGGCTCTTCAGATAGAGTAGTGGTGATGCAAATTAAAATAGATAAATCAACCGAATTAAATATTATCCACGCATATGCTTCCACCAGTACTAGAAAAGGGAATGAAAAAAAACTCTACTAATTGATAGATGGAGTAATTGTGGAGTCTAGCAGCAAACAAAGAACACGTTATAGTCATGGGTAGTTTTAATGGAAAAATAGGAGGATTTGAAGAAGAGGAAGAAATTATAAGAGGAAAACATGGTACAGGAAACGAAATATTAGAACTTGCAGCCAGGCATATATTAGTGATAACAAATACTCTTTTTAAAAGACGAAAGGGAAAAGATGGACATGGCAAGCTCCTAATGGAGCAAAAATGAGATAGATTTTATTACGGCTAACGGAAGAAACATGGTATCAAATACTGAAGTAATGAATAAACTGGAATTTAACACAGATCAGCGATTAGTAAGAAGGATAATACAGGTAAATAAGAAAAAAGAAAGAACACAAATATTCTGTAACGTAGCAAACAGAAATGTATATGATTTAAATAAGGGGGAATGCTAAAGTAAACTTGGAGAAACACTTGAAAATACAAGACGTAAACAAAATGAGTTTGCAACAAGCTTATGACTTGATCATAAAAGGAATTCAGAAGACAATTAGCCAGCTACATATTGGAACAGCCTCAAAGCTAAGTAGACTTTCAAACAAACCAGAGAAATGATTAGAAGAGAAATGATTAAAAGAGAAACCAAAATACCAGAACAATGATCGAGCATTTCGAATTCAACAAAACAAAATTTTAGGACTTGAGTTCACATTAAAGGTAGGGTACAGAAGAGAATTTGTATATTGAAAAGTAAACAATTTAACGGGATGAACAGCGTATAGTACATTTCCGGTCGAGGAGGCGGCGTGAACAGCAACTGCGCATTGCCTCCTAGATTGATCACAGAAGTAATTTACAATCCCACACTTCCCCTTGAATTACTCATAAATCATTTTAGACCTAGTTTGTTAACAAAGTATTCATGTTTTTCCTTTCATAAGAGTTTTGTCAAACTACCAGAAACAATCTGATTCTTGATAAATTACTTCTACATCTTTGTCTTGTATATGTTTGTGAATTAAATGATCTCTGACTTGTTACATAATTTTTAGCCAAATTTATTGCACCTTTGTTGACACAAAACACACTGAGAAGCTTGACTTGTTTATTTGGTTGTAATTCTCGAATTAATGTTTTAAACCAAGTTTCTTGAACTATGAAACTAAGGGCCTCAACTGTGCTTGAAATCAAGTCATTCATGAACTTAACACTAGTGCCGGTGACTAAACGTCTTTCATTATTTTCATTTCCTCAATCTGCACCAATAAAAATAAACAAATTATGATTATCATTTTTCGTAACTCTAATTTTAGATTAACAGTGCCTTTCAAATATTTAAATACTCTTTTAATGGCAAGCCAATGACCCTTTTGATGTAAGAAGACTGGTTAATCCACAGACATTGTTGAACTTCGCCCAAGTCCTTCATATTGAATTCTAATACCAATTTTCTTTAAATCATTTTCTTCAGGTGCGATGAATCAGAAAAAATTAAAAGGTCATCAACTTAATGGCTATGATGATCTTGCCCCTTCAAATCCTTCCGGTGGCTGAACATATAATATGTATTTTCTCATCCAAGTGGCCATGTAAATAAGCTGATTTCACGTCCGGGTGCGTAATATCCAAATTTTCCTTTACAGTTAGAGCAACCAAATATCGTAACGAAGTACTTTTACTATCGATGAAAAAGATTTATGTGCACAGCCTCTGACTACTAACCTTGCTTTGTGTTTAGTGTTTTCATCTTTAATTTTTTTCTTGAACACCCTTTTTGTTAAGAGTACCTTTTTGTTTTCTGGCAAATATGCTCATTCGTAAGTATTTCGTTTTTCTGTAATAGCCTTTCTCCATTGTGGAGCTTTGAATGATAATGCTTCCTCCAGGTTTACAGTTCGTTATGTTATGGAAGAAAATAAACAAAATTTGGATCATATTTAGACCTTGGAGTTTGCGATGATCTTCTTGGCATTTGAGCATCAGGCGTTTCTTCAGTGCTCGTTGTTTCTGGAAATCCTGAGAGGTGTGTGTCAGACCCATCTGTTTCACTTGCTGAATCAACTTCCTCATCAGTGTCACGATCATAATGTGTCCCATGGAAATCATCTAACATTTGCGAGCCACTTGCATTGGTTTCTAACTTTGACTCTTGGCTGACTAACGGTTCTGCTAAACCTGGCAATTCGTTAACTGTACCACAATCTCCCTGTTGACTCCAGTTTCAAAAAAGACGACATCTCTATAAATGTTCGCCGATGATATCATGCGTGCACAAACTTGTAACTTGTAAGATTAGTATTGCATCATTTAGCGTACGCGGTTGTTTGTGCTAGGGCACTTCCATTATGAGTAAGAGAGCTAAGCAATTAGTGAAATTGGCGTTGCTAGGAGAGCAGCCTCCTTAGAGTAAGTTCTCAAACCTATTACTTACATAAAACATTCTGCATCATTGTACTTTTTTTGAAGGGGATGACTCCAGTGATCCTTATTGGGATAATTCGATGGATGATCCTGAATTCATACCAACAGAGAAGTAAGAATAGTAAAATTGGGTTTTCTCAGTACGATACTTTTTAATCTCTGGATCGCGACATAGCCGCGCGTAAATATCTGTTCGAGTAAATACAGTAAATGAACAGAATATTTTTCTATTACTACTCCAGCGTGCTTAAAGTGCTGATTCTTCATGTGAAGCTTCAAGTAAACGTCCTAGGCTGGTAGATGAAGAAAATAATGTCACTGATTTGGAACATCATAGCGACGACATTCCATTTGATGCAGAAGGAGAATTAAATGAAACAACCTAAAATTGGAGATCTTGGTCAGTATCAAATTCAAGATTTATCGGATCCAATTTGGGGACCACATTCAGGAAATCAGAGTTTTAAAGTAAAATAAGGCCTGAGTAGCGAGCTGCGCTAGAAGGTTGTAAGCCAGTTGAATATTACCTAAGTTTCGTCGATTTGGACGTAACTGATAGTATAGTAGACCACACAAACCATTATGCAACTGTGGTTTTTATAAAAAACGAAAGTGTGTCCAATAATTCTCATGCGAAATAATGGCAGCCTAAAACCCGGAGAGAGATAAAGCATTTTCTGGGTTATATGGGCATAGTACGTATGAATTCCATTCGAGTGGCTATTCAAAAACTATGTCGCACACAATATTGTGAGCCACAATAGATTTTAAATTTTGCTCAAAATGTTACACTTTTCGGATAACGCCTTTGGACGCCCAGGCGATCGATTGCACAAAGTGCAGCCTCTTTTGGAGAAACTTGTAAAAAATTATTAGAAAATTTATACACTGGACAAAATGTTTTGCATCGACGAGACTATGGTGTCGTTCAACGTCGTGGAGGTGCGGTACAAAAAATCAAAGCCATTGTATACTACAATTTAGGAAAGAGTTCAATCGAACTCAGTGACCAAATTCGCCGGTAGAAGAAAGTACCAAGTGAAATGCTGACGGCGACGTCTGTCGTAAACGCCCACTTTGTGTACAAAGAAATTGAGAACAACAACATTTCCGTTACGGACTTCCCGTATTCGGTTTTAGAAGATCTGATGAAATGGAAGAAAGAACAGAAGATTTCGACTTTTGAAAATATATCTTTTTTGAAAAAGTAATGTTTAAGGTGTTTCAAACTATCTTATTAAGAAAATAAAGTTTTGTTTTGATATTTTAATATTTTTGATACCCATAAATGGCCTGGCGTCAGCGTTGTTGAGTGCAGGGCCACTGCGGACACGGGGATATGTTGTATCCCATAAAAGCTTGTCTGTTTGGCCCAGGCATAGAGACAAAATAATGGAAACCGGGCAGACACCGGTGTCCGCCATGGCGCTGAACCTGTTAACGTTTTTAGAATAACTTACAAATATTAACTTCTCTGATCTGGAGTCCCATTTTCTTGGTCTTTCTTCTGGGATTCGATTGATGGGTTTCGCAACCAAAAATTCGTAAATGGCTGATGTTCGGTTTTCTTCCAGTCCAAGCTTCGAACGGTGTTTTTGCTCAAACTGCTTTCGTGGTGCTTCTATTGTTCAGATAAACAGTCGTAGCAACAGCTTCAGCTGAATACTGTTTTGGGAGCACCGCATCTTGCAACATGCATCGAGCCTTTTCCTCAATTTATCGATTCGCTCGTTCTGCTACTCCATTTTATTGTGGTGTGTTAATGAATGACATCTTTATTTTTTAGAAATTTCACGAATCTCTCAGCAGTGAATTCCGTGCTGTTATTTGCTTTATATTTTTTTAGCGCACAGTATTCTTTGAAAATTTTACAGTCTCATGTTTTGATTTTAGAAAATACACATGGGTGTACCTGAGGTAATCATTAATCAATGCCATGAAATAAACATTCTATCCTGTTGATGTCGTTTCCATGAGTTCACAAAGATCTGCGTGAATTAACTCCAACGGTCTACTGACTTTAAATTTACTATGTTTAAATTATAAAAAAAGAAAAAAAGTGATAGGATACGATTGAGCTACCACCCGGTGCCATGCACAATGCTGACAATATGTTACTGATGACAGAACAACTGGTCATCATACACAGCTTCGCAAAAAGATAAGGCTGGGAACCTGGAATGTTCGGGGAATAATTCAACTAGGAAAAAAGGAGATCATAGACAAAGAGCAAGCACACTACGACCTGAAAATATTGGGGACCACCGAAACTTACATGAGAGGATATACAACCCCAAAGGGCCACACCGTATATTCAGTGGTCGTTTCTAGCAATAGTCTTACTGCTTGTAGGTGGTCATTACAACTAAATCCCTTTCTAAATCCTGCTTGCTCCTTCTGTTAGTAAAGTTCAAATTTATTAACTTTCTACAGCGAAGCTTATAGCAGAAAGTTAATGAGATTATCATCCTGTCTTTCTGTGTGTCTGGAGACAAGATAACTTCCGTTCTATTCAACGGATTCACTTCAAACTTGGCATACATACATCTCAGGTCAGTACCTTTCATGGGATTGATTTTCAGCCAAATCGGTAAACGGCAACCGGAAGTGACCGTTACTATTTCGCACCGCTGTAGAAAGGTTCCTTTACGGTATTACACCATTCTTGTTTTCTAATCGGTTGGTTATAATTTTTGTAAACAATTTGTAAATCTGGGATAGCAGACTTATTGGCCTGTAATTGTCTAAGTTTGCTGCATCTCCTTTCTTAAATAGTAATGACTATTGTATTGTTCCACGAGTCAGGGATTTCTCCTTTTACTAGACATAAGTTGAAAAGTCTTTGCAGTTCCGGTAACAACAGCGATCCTCCATGTTTTATTGCTTCTATAATTATTTCATCTTCACCGGGGACTTTCCCATTTTTGTACTTTTTAGTGGTTTTTCTATTTCTTCAGTAGCAATATCTGGAATATCTTCGGAGTTTACGTTTACTACTTTTCTTTTATTTTTTGCTACATTGGGATTCTTTTGCTGTGATTTATATAACTTTTCATAATACACTCTTGTCCTTTCCAGGAGTTTATTTTTATCTGTTTTTAGAGTGCCATTTTCATCTTTTAACTTGTAGATGTCTCTTTTATCTGAACTCAAGTTTTTGCGTAATACTTTCATACCCTTATTTTTCTCTAAGGTATTTTCTACTGTCGTTGTTTTATAATATCTTCTTTAATTATTTTTCTAACAGTTTTATTTATTTCTGCAAATTCAATGGACTTCCTTTTCCCTTCCTTGATAAGACATCTTTATTTTTCTAGTAATTGTTTTGCTTCGTCACTTATTCTATCAATTTTCTTTGTTTTTGTGTAAACTTTCATTTTTTCAAATTCCTGATTGATAGATAGATTAGAAGTTTTACACTTATGCTGTTAATTGTTCTACCTTCATTTGTTTTGTCCTGTAGGAGATTCCTTTGCAATGCTAGTTGATATTCGTTTTTATGCTGCTCTAATTTCTGTTGCATTCGTTTTATTCTCTTTAGCCTTTGCAGTTTTTTGTTTATTACTATTTTCCCTCTTATTGCTCTAGGGTCATTTCCTACATTGAAGCTGTTAATAGAATATAATCTCTTTCGTCCTTGTGTAGGCGCTTGGGTTATTCCACGCCCATCTCCTATTTGTTTTCTTTCTAAAGAATGAATTCATGCTAAATAATCTATTTTGTACCAAGAAGTCTGCAAACATATCGCCTCTGGGGTTTCTTTGGTCACTTCCAAATTTTCCTACGTATATTTCATCATCGTCTTGTTTAGGTCCTAGTGTGGCATTAAAATCGCCTATAATTATTGTATTGGATGTTCTATTTTCCTCTGTACTTCTAGAGACGTCCTCATAGAAGCTTTCTACTTCTTCATCTTCGTATGAGCTGGTTGGAGCATAGACTTGGACTACCTTCAGGTTATACGAGCGTGTTATGCTAATGATTATATATATAACTCTTTATGATATTACCCTCATGTCTGTAACTCTGTCGGCTATCCTCTTATGAATTAAAATCCCAATTCCCCCAATTTTCTTATTTGAACTTTCTTGATGGAATAACATATTTCCCGACCTTAGTTTTTGTATTCATTTCCTGTTCTCTTTGTTTCACACAAGCCTAAGATATCCCATTTAATCTTCTCCAGTTCTTCCATATTTTCTTCTGGTGCGAGTGTCCTTGTATTGTAAGTTACGATCCAAAGTTTTGTGTTGGCAGCCTGATCCCTTCCAGTGATTTTAGCATTCTCTCCTGCTCCACTAAACCTCCCGCTACCTTAGTCGGCAGTGTTGGAACCGCTGGGGACTGAGGGCCTTTGTGTATGATGCGTGTTCATTTAAAGGGTTTTGGGCGTAGAACACCACGCTGGCCAGACGGGTTGGTAAGTGGGAAATTTCGGCCGCCTAATCTGGGACCGACACCGTTTGCAGCCGTCCACTGTGGATCAGACGCTGCGCTATATTGCCTCAGTTGATCTGCGGGTGCTTATTTGGTAAACCTTATTCACACCTGTCCTGCATATCTGCAGGATTTTCCCTATCAGCTATTGGGAGGCGCCGTGTCGGGGTTGACGCCCCCCATCCAGAGTTATTCTCCTTAGAGTTAAGACTATCCCTTACTCAATTCAAAGTAAGTCCTCCAAGAAAACTAAACCCAGGCACGGAACATTAACTATAACAGTGAAAATGAAGTCACACTTCTAAACATTTCAATAAGGATGATGGATTTGTGCCATTTAAAAGAAGAAGATTGATGATTACAGTAGTGATAGTGATACCGAATAAAATTTTGTTTACTGAAATGTCATTATTAATATTATTTTTTGTTAAGCTATGTGAAAAAAATAAATATGTATTTCTAAAACTACTACCAGCTTTTCTTTCTGTTTTGTCTTCTTTTGTACTGACAGATCCTATTTATACAAAACACGTAAAACGAATCCACGTGGAACGGATACTCCGCGTAAATGGAGGGGCGGGTGCGTATTCTCTATCTTTCTTTATCTAAGTCATATTCCAACTACAGATTACATATACGTAATCTGTAATTTCAACTAATGAAATTAGACCGTTTTGAATTGATCAGAGCTGCCAATGTAAATAATAATCGTAATTAACAGCCACTAAATTGTGGGAATAAAAGAAACGATTTATATTTAAAACGCACCACTTTTTCATTTTTTAAATATTTTATAATAAACGTAGGTCAATTCGTGTGCTGCTGCCAACCTAAACGTTTCAGCCTTAAAGTCCCACCTTTTTCGTTTGAACCACGGCGGCAGAGCAGCTTCGCTCAAAGATGCTGTGGAAAAAGTGGTTTCCGATTGTCGCAAACGTCGTTATGTCTCTGGTCGCCTATGCCGTTACAGTAAAGTTAATTCCGAAGCTACGGGAGATGTTCATTAAGGCCAACTTGTTCGGGATTGATATGAGCAAGCGAACGAGCGAGAAAGTGTAGGTTACGTTCATCAGATAGGGGATGCAGGGCTGAAGTGCGCTGTTTTCAGGCCTGAAGCGCTGGGAGTGGTGTCGGGATGCATGTTCCTTATCACGATGTTCATCTTTATTCCAGTGCCGTTCGGCAGGTCGCTGCTCAATGGTGACTTCCCACACGATGAGGTAACGATGCAAGGCAGGTTCTAGCAGGCCATTCTAACAGAAGCCCAGTTTGTAGAGCTCGTCGCCGCTTTGCTGTCCATTTGCTGCATGCTGCTGCTGGGCTTTGCGGATGATGTGCTAGACTTGCGGTGGCGGCACAAGCTCTTGCTACCCACAATCGCATCACTACCTTTACTTATGGTTTACTATGTGAACTTCAACTCTACGACAGTTATTATTCCTAAACCTTTGAGGGATTTGTTGGGCTTCTCAATAAACCTGGGGATCTTGTACTATATCTATATGGGGATGTTGGCCGTGTTTTGTACAAATGCCATCAACATTTTAGCAGGAGTAAATGGGTTGGAAGTTGGACAAAGTATTGTTATTGCAATATCAATAGCCATTTTTAACTTCGTCGAACTGTCTGGAAGTCAGTGGAAGGCACATCAGTTCAGCTTGTACTTCATGCTGCCATATATTGCTACATCGGCGGCTCTCCTCAAACATAACTGGTGAGTGCTGTTAGCCAATTACAAACGCCATTCAAATTAGTACAACTTTATTTTGAGTATTCTCTTGTAAAATTTACATAACATTGCATTAAAAGACCACACGATATATGTTGACACAGTACCACGCTCGGGGCAGCAATTCGTTGCTTGCAATCGGATTAATATAAGTTACAGGGCTATAATTTAGGAATATCACAGACTAAGATATTTAATGAATCAGTTCAGTCACATCTGAATGTAAGTTGATGTAAAATTCCTGGATAGTTCAGTAGTAGTCCATTTTCGAGTACAAATTTATCAGCAGCCAGTCATATTTCCAGCTAGCGTTAACAACATAAGGAGGCGCGTAATACTTTTCCTGGTAACGATGTGTTCGAACAAGCTCCGTTTTACCATCCAAATAAACTCCATTCTCGATCAAATCCTCAATGTAAGAATTATCAATTTTCTGTTTATTTGTAACAATCACAGATGGCTTATTCTTAAGAAAATCTATGATCTGCAATGATTCATAACAAAATTCACAAAACCAACCACCAAAATGGTTCAGGTCACCGATAATCAGACCATTATTGGAGAAATTAATTGTTTTGTCACTATATAACGACTCTATTTCATCATTTAATACTTCGTATATATAAAAAACACTACCGGCTCCATCTTTCAGGATTGTCTTCTTTGGATGCAACCAAAAAAAGCCATACACGGACCATCGGCATCTGAATCGTAGCGGCTCCGGCCACTTATCATAAAGCTTTAAGAATTGCAGCGCCAATCCATTTGGTATATCATTTAAGCTCCCTATAATGATAATATCGTCATGTCGCAAATTAACCAATGTTTCCTTAACAGTTAGCCATATTTGTCTCGTATCTGAAACTTTCATATATAAAATTTTATCATGTTGATACTGTAAGAAGTTATTTTTCAGTTTATGACTCAAATAGTTGCTAGTTTCGTTTTCATACAGCACGAACAAATCTATATAAGGATGCAAACCATTTACGCGGATTTCAGCTATTGTTGTGGTAAATTCGTTAACTTCGAACAAGTAAATAATTCGTCGCTGATATTTCCTGGGTCCCTTTAGCGACAATGGTTTGCGGTATGCCAGCAGTGCTCGCCAGATCACCTCAGGTTGTCCACAGTCGTTGCCATGCCAGTCAGGCAGGCAGTCGCATTTCCAGTTCGGGCTTTTAGATCGCTGCATGGACTTGAGGTCCGTTCCGAGTTTATAACACAAGCTGCTGTTGAAATCCGCATACAGCGCATTAGTTTCGACGGTCTGCAACTTAAATTTCGCGTAAACTGTGTGATATGTAGTTTTATTGCGATCTGGAGCCTGCTCCGGGGGTTTCAAAAACGAAACCTTGGCTTTGAGGTTATGCTCATAGCGGGTGGTGTTCTCGTATTGCAGTAGGAAGTATGAACTTATCAGCAGTATTTGCAGGGCCAAGATGACCCACAGAGATGTTCTCTTGCAAAATAACCGGGTTTTGCGCATTTATAACTGTTACATTGCCCGCGGCAGCTTGAAATATTCATGTAACCTCACTGCACGGGGCCTCTGCGAATCGACGAGGCGCGGCTTTTACGGCTTGGAAAAACCGCTCTCGTTGGTGTGCGCATTTATTTGTATGTTCGCGGCTTCTTCCTTAGCAGCTAAAATAATTAATGCAACTACGCCCTTTCACGGCATTTTGAATTTGAGTGATTCGCGAAGATGCCGCTTCAAAAACATAGGCGCTGCGCTCGCAGCGCGCGAATTTCGAATTTAACTCTGTTTTATTTGTAGGTACCCGTCGAAAGTTTTTGTCGGCGATACCTTCTGCTACTTGTCGGGGATGACGTTCGCCGTCGTGGGCATCCTGGGACACTTCAGCAAGACGACTCTCCTGTTTTTCATCCCCCAGGTTTTCAATTTCCTCTACTCGCTTCCGCAGCTTTTCCACTTAGTTCCATGTCCCCGACACAGACTGCCAAAGTTCAACTCCAAGACCGACAAGCTGCAGATAAGCACGACGAGTTTCCGATATTCAGAAATGAACATCCTGGGCAGATTCTTCGTGAGGTTGTTTAAAGCATTACACATAATACAGTGGCACGAGAAGAACGACTATGTACTCACCAACAATTTCACTCTGATTAACCTGGTGCTATTACTTCTTGGGCCTTTGCATGAAGCTAAACTTACCAGCATAATTATTGTCATACAGATTTTCTGCACAGGTTTAGCTTTTGCAATTAGGTATCCACTTGCACACCTATTTTATGATGTACATACATAATGTATTTGTAATGTGTAATGTAGGTGTAATTGTTATCTTTGTTAAGAGTATATAGATTTTTTTATAATTTCCTGTTTATTGTCAAAAAGTTGCAAACTATTCAGTTTCATCCATAACCACAGTTGAGTGCTTTTTACCTGCTTTCACAATTTTGATCATGGCTCATTTTTATATTTAACTCTCATCATTAGGTAGGGTGTACTTGAACAGTTGCTTATGGTGATGGTAATGACAAATTATTATTTAATACTTCAATATTCTTTTCTGCATTCCAAGTGGTGTGTAGAGTTGTCTTAGGAATTCAGTTCTCATTTACATGTTTGCAGAATCTCCAAACTTAGTGATCTTAGTGCAGATGGTGTTCCACCTCATTAGTTCTTTCTTTTGAACATGAATGGATATTGTGGTCATATTTATACTTTTTCAGTGTCTGTTCTTTCTAAAATTATGTCTCACTATTTGATAGTTACAATAGTTGGTTTAATCAAAAGTTGCATAACAGGATTTTGTTATACAAGCTCTTGTCCATATTTTAAGTCAATTATTTTTAATTTAATCTATTCTTTAGCCTCATTATTTTTATATAATTAACCATTGGAAACCTCTATAACGTTGACCAGCTGTTTCAACTGTTAATTGCAGTTTATTGTTTTGTTACACTCCAGGGTGGAAGTGCTATCTCCCTTTTTGTTAATTTTCTCTTGAAGTTGGTGAAGGATAAGGCACTAATCATCATGCTATGCAAATGTAAGTGATAATTTTCTGTGTAAGGTTTATTATGTAATTTTAGTGACATCAGTGTTTGGAGAGTGTAAAAACTACTTAGCTGTATATAATAAATTTTAACATCATACACTATGTTCAGCAGTGTTACCATCTTGGCAATGACAAATGTCTAGAGATTTTAAAGTAAAAGAGATCTATCTATATGTAAGATTTGAGCTTCTTAGCCTCATTAGTTTGGTCTAAAGTTTTTGATTAGCGAACCAGTAAGTTGGTCAATGAAAATTGAATGTATATACTGGGATATTTCATTAAATGGGTATTTTCATGTATGGCAGTTGTAAGGAAAATATGTATAATCTGAAGAAAGCTCATACTCAAGTGATAAAAAGGGAGAAAGAGAATATGATGAGGTACACTCATTGTGTCCATGCCCAAAACATTATCCAAAAGAGATGAAAGTTTGTATACAATACTAATATGTGTAATTTTGTAATTGATATTAGTTTGCCTGTGATTGGTTGCATAGAACCCTGATAATATGTACATTATGATCGTTATGTTTGATAGAGGTATGAACAATTTATAGGGTTTAAGATAAGGTGGATCATTGAACTATGGTAGGCAGAGTAGTCATTTTGTTAAACTGGTTACCACCTGGGCTTCTGTGACTAAAATGTGATGGTGCTGGAAGCAGCTAAACAGAAGGTAGTACACATATATGCCAGAAAGGTACCAACATTATTACTAGAAGACAGAATTATGTTGTTAGGTGATTTACATTTTCAATATCTTATACATCATTTTTCAGTGATATCATAAGCAGGTGGCATTTATGGCTGGGGAATAATGATGCATCCACTTTAGTGATGAATTTGAAGAAATAACCAATGTGTCCAAGTATGAAGTGCTGTTTAAATCTATATTTTATTATGGTGATGCTCTTATGGCATGATTCTATGATCAACAGGACATCAATGACACGGCAGTATGTTCAGAAGATTCTGCAGCCTCATATGCTTTCCTTTGAGTTCTGCTGTACTATATGAATTTTCTGAGATATTTATTTATGTTACTATTTACATTACCTGCATGAAGCTTCATTACATTTCAATATTCTGCTAACACCAATAAAAATGAAGCACAAAACTGTACGTAAGTCACATAGAATTATTGAAAAAAGTTAGATACAAATTGTAAATATGATATGAGAAAAATAGAAGAGTTTGCAATGAAACTTAGAAAATGAAGTGGTACATTGTAGATATAGAGAAACTATAAGATATACATCAAAGTAGGATTTAATCAATTAATCAAAGGAGGTAAACTGAAAAAACCTGAAAGTGAATTGACATTGGATAACAAGTAGAACGAAAATAATATGGAATTGAACCATATTTGGAAAGTATTGTTTGATGTCTAAACAACTGAATATATGCAACAGAAAACATTATTAAAGTGGATGTGGACCATTAGAAAACGTTTGAAAATATCAAGGAGGAAGTAAGTAAAAGTAGAATTGGTGTCTTAAATGGGAAAGTAAGAACGAGCCAGAAAACGAATTGCGAAATGGAAAGTGTGTATGAAAATAAAGGTGTTAATAATTTTGATGTGTAGGATGAAAATCTTGATTGCGGAGCAGAGATAAAAATGCCTACAAATAGTAAAGAACGTATAAAATAAAATCTAAAATTCATGGTCGCTTCACACTGGCCTTATTTTTTTGCCAACTGGAGGTGGGACTTAAACCTCTCCCCTTCACCGATGCAATGCTTGATCATTTTTATGAAAGCTACTTTTCATGCAACACGACAATTAATATTTTGCTTAAATAGTGTCATGAGAGTTTATAAATGGAATGCAGATGACATATACTGCGCAATTTGGTCAGATAGTATGCACTTTATGTGAAATCGGTATCTTTAGACTCGGAAATTATACTCTAGGAAGCACAGGAGAGTATAAAAGGTGGTAATGTTAAAATTAATCCCACTATTGGTGGGTCACAAGAATGAAAAAAGTAATAAAATTGCAAAATGATGCAAAACTGAGTTTCAATTTAACAAATGATCTATATGTGTCATATTGATGAAATTAAATTATAACAAAATAAGAAGGAAATACAAAATACAGCGTGTACCAACATATATCAGTATATAATATATTCCTCAGGTTACAACTGCAGTTTGTATTCTTACACACACATATATATATATATATATATATATATATATATATATATATATATATATATATATATATATATTAATCATGTAAATAGTGAACATTCTAACCTACATTGTTCCAAGTTATTTGCATTTATTATTTCAATTTTGCAGGTGCAGTAAATGAGTGCGTAAAACGGGATCAGCGTCGTTCTAACATATAAATACATGGGCACCCTGAAAAGTTTTGAGCCTTAACATGAAGACGGCTCTACTCGTCAAAACCATTTTGCTCCTACAATCGTACATATTTTGAAAGATACCAGTCGATGTCGGTGCTTTTGTAAAAATGGAAAAATCGAATGCCATGCCATAATTTATTACTTGCATTTAAAAGAATATGCCTACGGATATTATAGCGGAGTTAGACATCTGCCCCATCGTTTGCTACCGTGAAAGGATTGGCAGCTGAATTTAAACGTGGTCGTACCAACGTGGCTGATTATGAGCGTTCTACAACTGCGACCTCCACCGATAACATCGAAAAAGTCCACCAAATGATACTGGACGATCGACGAATCAAAATTAGAAAGATAGCAGAGGCTGTGGGCATATATTTACTAAAGAATTGGGCATGAGAAAGCATTCCGCGCGTTGGGTTCTGCGCTTGTTCGAAGGCCCTGCTTAAGCAGTTTCAGTCGGTCTTTTTGCGTCGATTTATCACACCATAGATGAAACTTAGGTCCACCATTACATTCCTGAGACGAAGGAACAGACAAAACACTGAAATGGGAAGAGTGAACCTAGTCCAAAAAAAGGCGAAGACGGTTTCATTGACCTGAAGGTGATGGCGACTGTTTCTTGGGATAATCAGGGAATTCTGTTCATCGACTACTTAGAAAAGGAAAAACAATAACGGGGTCGTACTACGCATTATTATTGGGCCAATTGAAGGCAGGAATTGCTGAAAAATGGCCACCTTTGGAACAGAAGAAAGTGCTCTTCCATCAAGACAACACACCGGCTCACACTTTGGCGGTCGCCATGGCTAAAATTCACGAATTGCAGTTTGAATTGATTGATCACTCAGCATATTCACCAGATCTGGTCCCCAGCGACTATTTGGCTAGGAGGACAGAAATTTTCATCAAACGAGGGTTAAAAAGGTTGGAGCATTCCTGAAAAAAATGTATCGACTTACAAGGAGATTATGTTGAAAAATAAAATTGAATTTTACAAAAAAATACTTCTTTCTATGCTTCTTTGCATGTGGTCCATATCCATCCTATTTCTTTTTTGCTCAACTATTGATCATCTTTGGAACTATTATTTCGTATTCTCCACTTTTTCAGTTTTTTTTTTTGTACTGCATCCTGAAGTTCTCTCTTAATTTCTTGTTCTTGTTTGGAGTTAACATTTGATATTTGTTTGTGTAAAATTTCTTTCTAAGTTTCTAGTATTTTTTTATATTAGTTTGTCCGTAGCTGTTTTTATTCATTTTTTTTTATTCATTCAGAAGCAGAGGTAGACCACCAACAAGATGGGCCCATGATGTAAAAAGAGTTGCAGGAAATTGGATCCAGATCGCACAGGACAGAAACAAATGGAAGGGTTTGAGGGAGGTCTATGTCCAGCAGTGGACGACCTAGGCTGGGGAAGAAGAAGAAAGCTGTTTTTATTGCTTTTATTTCTTTTTTTGTTTCCTTTTAGTCTTTTTATTGTCGCGTAGAACTTTCTGTTATCTATTATATGTAATTCCATTATTTATTTTCCAAATTTCTTATAGTTTTCCTTTTTTACGTTTTTTGACGACGCCCTTTACGGTTTTTCTTTTCTTTATCATTTTGTGATCTTGATTTAATGCATTTTTCCAAGCTATTTTCTGTTCTTTTACCAATGTCTTTATATCGTTATTTCACAATTTCGCCCTTTTTAACTGTATATTATGTTTTCGTTGTTATTGTCAGGGTTTTCATTACACATAAAAAATTGCGTGTCTTGAATAATGTTATTCCTCGTATTGGTTATCTGAAGTCTCTTAAGTATATTACTTTCGCCGGTTTTACCTTTTACCAGTAAGAGGCTAATTGAATGATAACGCTACAGGAAAGATGCTAGTTAGCCATATTTCATGTTGTATGAGTGTAGCAAAGCACTGCGATTGTGCTATCCTATAATTTTTAATAACTTTACTGTTTTGTGTGTAATTTGCACGAGCAATTCTAAAATTCTATAAAGTTAAGTACATAAAAAAGCAAAACTGCGTCTATTGCAAATGCGCAGATCTTTCATTAAGAACTAATGTCACTATTGTTTTCAAGGAATTATGCCACTAAGATATCGCTTAATAGTTCTTACTAATTAAAACAAGAGCTTGGATGATTAGCAGCAATCCTCTTCTCCTGGTAAGTTCGAATTCCTAGCAGCGACGATATTAAGATAGACTGTTCAATTGCGGCTCACAGCAAGTGCAACGAAGTCTTGTTCATTGTTGAAATGGTGAATAACTTTTTGATTGGGTACAACCAGAAGTCTCAGGATGACAAATCTAGACTGAAGGGTTACTGAATCTCCCGCTCATCTTCTACTTCGCGGATTGTAAGTCGCCGTCCTTTGTTGATTGTAGCCCGTACACGTTCTACAATTTTCGATATTCTACTAGTTACTAGTCTTCCAGACCGTAGATCGTTGTGTTTCTGGAAAGCTTTTTAAATCATCGGAATAGTTTTTGCGGACGAATCTTCGGATTCGTTGCTCTACATATTTACAGGTGTATAAATAAGTTTTCAGCTTTTTTCTGCAAAATTAAAGTTTTATTTAAAAACAAACAAAAAGCTTAACTATCAAAGTATTCTCCGATGGCATCGATGACCTTTTGCCATCTTTCAGGTAGCTTGCGAATTCCCTGCTGATATAAGCTCACCGGCTTCGAGACGATAAAGTTATCGATGCATTTTCGGACTTCTTCTTCTGTTTTGAAGTGCGTATCAGCCAAGTGATGCTGTAACGACCGGAATAAATGATAATCGGAAGGGGCTATGTCTGGGCTATACGCCGTAAGTGGAAGAAGTTCCCAGCTTAACGCGAAGATGTGTTCTTACGTCGCCTTCGCACATGTGGTCGGGCAGTATCATGGAGCAGGATGACTTTGCGACTTCCTTGTCCAGTAAATGGCCTCTGATGAGTTGCTGTTGGTAGCGATCAGCCGTAACTGTTTCACCTGGTTTCAAAATTTCATAGTACAGCACACCTTTCCAATCCCACCAGATACAGAGCAAATTCTTTTTGGCGTGGATATTGGGCTTTGGAGTCAATGTCGAAGGTTTGCCAGGGTCTACCCATGATTTTTTGCACTTGGGATTGTCGTACGAGATCCATTTTTCATCGCCCGTAATAATTTCTTCTTTTTTCGGTTCCTTGGAAGCAAATGGAGTGCGGTGTCACGCCGTCGATTTTTGTTGTCTTCGGACAGTTTATGCGGAACCCATCTGCTTTCCTTTTGTATCTTACCCATTGCATGCAAACGCATGGAAATGGCTGGCTGAGTGACGCCAAGCTGTTCTGCAAGCTCTTTTTCAGTTTGCGCATTGTTTTGATCTAGCAATGTCTGCAGCTCATCCGTGTCAAATTTTTGAGGGCGTCCAGCGTCTAGTTGATCTTCAAGACTAAACTCTCCTCCGCGAAATCTTTGGTACCACTTTTTGCACGTTGCATGACTTACATCATTCTCACCATATGCAGCACAAATCATTTCGGTGGCTTCAGCAGCGTTTTTCTTAAGATGAAACGCGAAGTGGATAGAAAATCGAATATGCTTTTTTGTGATTGCCATCGTGAATACAGCTGATTATTGAGGTTATGTGCATCAAACGTCAAATCGCATGATGTTTCGAAAGACCAAATGTCATTGTTACACGTTACATGTAAACGGTGATTTGCGTCCTGTGAAATCTAAAGCCGAGAAGTTATTTATACACGTAATAGTCATTCCAAATACGACGTGCACGTACATGTGCTCACTTATCGACGTATAACTTCCACCTAACCCGGCCAGCAAAGTCTCATTTACGTATGCGTATTACAGTTGATTCTCATCGGTTCCTATGTTACGTAGGGGTTGTTGATACTGTTTTTATTATATGAACATTAGCTCGATATTCTTGAGATAAACTTCGTATAACACTAAAAATCACAGCGACATTTTATGTCAAACCAGTGGGATTAATACTAATCTCGCCAATGCATAACGACGAGGACTACTTTAAAACAGATACGAGAAAATTTACATATATTCTCTATATTTCATGCACGAGGGGTGGATGGAAATTAATGCATAATCGTTAATAGCTCAAAATTGGACAGATATATTTGAGTGAAACAAAAAGGCTTTAAACTACATTTTGTTGTTAATAAAAGTTAACATTTCGTTTACATTGTCGTTTTTGTGCCATTTACGTTATTAATTGTGACGAAATGAAAGGTTCTCCTTTAACTTTGGAAAGAAGGAAAATTATTATATATCTATTATGAGGTATCCTTACTATTCTCTTTACTAGCTTCTGATATATGAAATTTTATTTTCCACCTACTTCTATTAAGTTGTTCTACAATTTAACACCATAAAGAACTGGCGAGGCACATAGAATGTCACTAGAATTTACGTTCCTTGTTAGTTTTATTCAGGACGAGTGAAACAGATTTAACAGGACCTGGCAATGGGGAATGTAGCTACAAAATCGCAGCACACGGCTGTCTGTATGCTGTTTTATTTTTCTGCTGCATGCGACTATGAAATGCTTATATGATAACTGAACTGAAATGACGAGAGACATCAGGAATATATATATTTTTTTATTATAGTTTAATCAGCTCAGCATTGATTTTGCTATACACGATTCGGTTGTGAGTCTTAATTCTTAACTTATAGTAACATTGTGAGGGTTACATTCCTCATATATTACATTGTACATTTATTTGATTGAATACATATATTGCTTGTTTATGAATGTTATGTATTTATTGGCATAAGTCCTGTGGGAGTCTTCTTTTTAGTCTTTTATGTTTACCTTTTTGACCAAGTCACTGCACTGTCGCATTCACTTATATTATCAAAGAATTTGTTGCAGTGTTTATTTATGTGATCGAGTAGAGGCGGTAAATTTAGTTCTTTGTGAATTTGGTCATTCCGCATAAACCATGGCGCATTCACTGAAATTCGAGCAACTTTATTTTGCAGAACTTGTAATTTTCTGTGGTGTGTATTAGATGCATTTCTCCATACAGGGCACGCATATGTTAAAATAGGTCTTAATATTGTTTTATATATTAACATAATGCATTCTACAAGCAAATGTGATTTTCGATTTATAAGCGGGTATAGGGTACCCAGTCTGGCATAACACTCACTTAGTTTTTTGTTCACATGGAAGCCCCATCCTAGTCTGGTGTCTAAGCAGACGCCCAAATATTTGATTGCTGAATCCTTGTTGTTCCACTCAATCTTATTTTTTGGTTTAATTTTATGATTGGTAAGTTCTTTATTTGTTTTAGGGTAAAGATTTTTGTCTGTGTCTTTGTTACGTTGATTTTAATTTTCCAGTTATTAAACCAGTTGTGCATCCCATCTAGGGCACTTTGTAGATAGTTCACTGCTACTTTTAGGTTTTCACTTTGTGTTAAGATAGCAGTGTTATCCGCTAACATAGCCAAGGTAGTATTGTCAGTTGTTTGCAAGTTGTGCATGTAAATATTGAACAAGAGTGGTCCCAGTATACTACCTTGCGGTACTCCCGCCAATATTGGTCTTTTATTTGATACGACAGTATTTACTCTTACCGAGAATGTTTTGTCTTTTAAGAAGGACGAAATTACGTTAGTCAGATAGTCTGGGAATGCTAGTCTTATTATTTTGTACCTTAGTTCTAGGTGCCAGACTTTGTCGAAGGCATTTTGTAGGTCAATAAATGCTGCTACAGTGTATTTCTTATTTTCAAAGCCTGTCTCTATTAATTCGGTAATTCTCATTAACTGGTGTATTATGTGTTTTCTTTTAAATCCGATTTGATGATGAGGTATGATATTACATTCATTCACTATTTTTTGGATTCTCTTATGTACAACTTTTTACCATTTTTATGGAATGATAATATGTGAGAATGTTTCCATTCATTAGGAAAGTATCCTATTCGAAGGCAGGCGTTAAATATATTTATTAGCCAATGATCGCCAATGATTTTTTGGTGAGCTGTTTTAAAATAAATTTCTGAATTTCTGCTGGCGAAGTTGCTTCTATCTCTATGGGGTGTTGACTATTGAAACTATTGTTTGTTTCAATTACTTCTTGTTGCTGGTTTTGTACGGTGTTTGCGTCATTGGGTGTAAATACTTTTTCAAAGTGTGATGCTAGAAAATTAGCTTTGTCTTCGTCAGTTGGATATGTGTTACCGTTGGCTGTTAGTGGGGGAATGATGTTAGGTTGCATTAATAATTTTTTGGTTGCGTCTCTTGGCTGGACCTCTTCAATATATTTGTTATATAAATTATATCTGTAGTTGTCTAATTTTATCCTGACTTGGTGAGTGAGCTGATTATAAAACGTTTTAAGATGTGTTCGTCTGGTTCTGATCTTTAGTTAATTAAGTTGGCTATTTCGATTGGAGTATGGATACCATTGCGTTTTTTTTTGCTTCCAAGGTGTTAGTGCAGGTTGTACACTTATTTTCATTGCTTGAGTATACTGGTTGACTGCCTCATCAATATCGCTAGTGGAATGAATTGGTCCAAAGTTTTTGATATTTTTGTCAAGCTCTCGTTGAAACATATTCCAGTTTATTTTGCCTTCAATTAATTTTGGTAATAGGGGTGTCTGCAGTAGTTCGCTATAGAAGGAGAGTGTTACCAGTAGGTGATCTGAATCAAGTTCATTGAAAATTGTTTGGTAGATAGGTGTTTGAAAGTTTTTAAATAAAACGACATCCAAGATATCCGGTTTATAATCTGTTCTATAGGGGTAGTAAGTATATTCTTAGGGGCTGATATTTGTATGTTGTGGTTCGTCAGTATTTGATTTAGACTGGCATCATTCGGGTTATCAGCTCTACATCTCCAGATTTTGTTTGTAATTTAGATCCCCAATTAGCAATGTTGGTTCATTTGTGCAGAAGATTTTTGAAATGTCTTCTTCTAGAATCCGTTTATTGGGTTGTTTATAAGCTGTATGAAGTATGATTTCAGTTTTATTTTTAAATATCAGGTTAACAGCTGCTGTTTATAGGTTTCCAAGGGTTAGATCCGGTAACTAGTAGTGAGCTAATTTCTGTTTGATTGCAATTGCCACTCCTCCCGATGCTGTCTGCGTTTCTCTATCCCTCCTATATACATTGTACCCTGGTAACTTGAAAATTTCTGTATTTATAAGATGTGTCTCGGTGATGCAAGTCACGTCAACGTTATGTCTAAACAAGAACTCGATAAATATACTGTGCTGTCTCTTTACGCCATCAACGTTCCAGTTTAGGATTGTTATATTACTAATTGTGAATTTTTTATTTGGATCCATAAGAGGAAAGTAATGGTATTAGTATTGTTAGATAAGGCATAATTTTATCCAGGTGTGGTATTAATAGCTCAATTACTTTTGATACAATACTGATTTCCGCTAGGTTTTGTTGGTAGTTTGCGAAAAGATCTGTTGTAGTCTTGTTGTTCATAGGAATTCAATTGTTGGATATTTTGACTTACAGCTACTTTTGTTGTGGCTGGTAAAATCCACGCTTGTGCTCTAGTTTGACTTAGATTTGAAGGGTTATATTGACTGTTAATTTTCTGGTAATAATTGCATCCTTTGAAGTTCGCGGGACGCAGTTCTTTGCAATTTACGCATTGAGGGGGGATCAGTAGGTTTTTTTGACCATTTATTGTATTCATGATTATTTGTGCACTTGACGCACCGTGGCTCCATTTGGCAATAATTCCGTGTATGTCCGTACAGTTGACATTTCTTACATTGGGGAATTTCTCTTGATTTTCTTCTTACTTCCACTTCAATGATACTATACTGGATTTTCTTTAAGTTTTTAATTTCCTTTACCATTGCGGTGTCTTCCAGGTCCACCGTGCACAGCGGTATGGGCTTTCTGTCCTTGTTATAAAGACGAGCAACTTTAGTTACAGGGTATTTTAGGTTTATTAACTCTTCTAATACTTCCTTATTAATAATTGAAACCGGAAGATTTCGGATAATAACTGAAAAATTGTTCTTTTCAGGGTCTTTAAATGTGTGGTAATTTAATTTGTTATCATTATAAAGTTTGGTGATTTTTCTGTAATCCTCAATAGTACTTAAGTTAGTTCTGAGTTTATCCCCTTTTTGGGCTGTATCAAATTTTCCTTTAACGTTTTCCTTAAGATCTTTTATAATTTCTTGGTGTTTTAAATGTGAAGCGTAGTGTAGGAGTATCGGTAGAATTTTTATTTTAGTTTCTTGCGTTGAGGTAGAAGGAATATTTTGTTCGTCGATATGCATTTGTTCTACAGCTGCAGCATATTTACCTTGATGAATTATGTTTGAAGCGCTCTGAATGTTGTCGTTTGATAAGTAATATTTGTAAGCTGCGATTAGTGTGGCGGGATTGAAGTAATACTTTTTATTTAGTGTGACAGGTGGTGAAAGTTCGTATTATTCCTCTTACCAATTTTGTTGTGATGAGGACCCCCCCGTGGGGGTTTGTCTGTTGTGCTGAGATATTTAAGGGTTGCGGTTAATTAGAGTTTATTCGAAGTGATAACTACAACTATCGATAAGCACTTGACCTCAGGTCAGCTCGCACTCGTTGTTTGATAATGTGGAGAAGGCGACCGCGGAACGGCCTTGCGCTCCGAAAGTCAAACGGGCACTCGCAGGAATATTGCAACACATATCAAGTGTAAAAACATTTAATTTTGAAACCTGTAAATAGTATTCAATAATATTATCATGTAAATGAAAGAATTGTAGCTTGGATGTAGAAAAAACGGATAGATAGTCTTGGTTTTGGTAAGTACAATGATTTTTTAGAATATAGTGTACCCGGAGTGATAGCACTTTTGTAATACGTAATTACCTTTTAAAATTTTTAGGGACTTTTGCATTAATCTTTACAACCAATTCCCTGATAGTTTTTTGTAAATTTCTCTTATATCTATTGTAATGAATTTTCGAACGCTCCCCGTAAGATCGCTGTGCTACGGATACGATTTATGAAACAAGTCAAAGGTTCCAGATGTTTCCATTCCGGCATCTTGAGATGTTTCGCTATCCTTCTGGTAGATCGGAAATAGGCATACATATCGTGCAGCGAAGCGGCCACAAAATGCGAAGCGAGTTCGAACGCAGGTGCAACATAATTAGCATTATAGATAAATACAGTGTAATTTTACGTTATTAATTGTATGTGTTGGGTACATGAATAGTATTAAATAATTTTGATAATCTGTAAGTAAAACAAATAAGTAGTTTGAGTAAATTTGCATGTTTTATTTACCACTGTGGGGAACGAAAACGTTTACCCTATTCTACATTAATTTATTTTTCTCTTCTTAAATCCATCTATTAGTGACGTAATTAAAAAATAGATCCGTTGATATTTTTGATATTTTAAACGATTCCGTTTATTTCCTCTCTGTTTTCACTGGGGAAGTAAATATAGTTTCAATATATGTATGTCCACTCAGGATACGTTTCCAAGTAGATTTATTTTTTATGAAACTAAGACATCAAGTATGCACAAGCGCAATTTTTAATATCAAACTGAATCGAAGGTTGTTGAAATACGAAAGAGTTTTGACATAACAATAGTCCTTTTCACACTTCGTATCTGAAAATGGCCGATGATGATGAAGAAGAGGAAAAGGGCGAGGGAGGAGAAGGTCCAGAGCCATATCCTTACGGTGTAAGTGAACATAAACATAAATTATTCTAAGTATAGTTATGTAGGACATGTACCGATTTTTTCCAGCAATTATGCATTGCTGTCAGGATCATGTACAATAGTGCACTATTAATGTGGATTAGTTTATTTTGTTATTTAGTTTTAAGTTCACAGTTCTAAAGATTGTGTATGATAAAATTTGGCTATAATGGATATTCAAAATTAATTTTGTTCAAACGTATAGAAATTCGAAAAGGCAACTTTCGAAAGCGAAGCAAGTCATGCATGTGACCTTGTGATTCCCATATCTCGCGTCAAATGATTAATGCCAAGGAAGATACCGACCCAAGGCAGTTACTGACTAAATATGAAGTGAATCGGTCAAGTAGTTCCGGAGATATCGTGTCAACAGACACAGACAAGCGGACAAAACCATGATCGCATTAACTTTTACCTAAATTTTACCATGTTTTGATGTTATCTAGGTTGCGTTAATGGAGTCGTGATGCTGAAGCTAGCACTGCTGTATTGTCCGCATAAGTGGCAATCATGATCTGTTTGGTAGTCGGAATATCTGCCGTATAAAGGAGATAAAGTGTGGGGTCCAGTAGGTACGTTTCCTCGTGGAACGCCCGAGTGGATAGTATACAGAGTTGATAATTTTTCTTGGAATTTCACTCGGAACTACCAGTTGTTTAGATATGACTTGATTATGTTAAACTATCCCGGTGGTAAAGGATTTTGATTTTGAACAGCAGACCATTTAGCTAGTTTATTAGCATGGTTTATTTTAGTCACTAATTTGTGTATCTGTTCGATGGTATCATGACCTTCGCGGAAACCGAATTGATGTTTTAGCAAAAGTTCGTGTTCTTCAAGAATTGGTGTCAGTCTGGATAAACACTTTCCACAGTATGGGGAGCAGACTGATCGGCTTATATGATGTAAATTCTATCGGATCTTTGCTAGGTTTTAAAATAATTATAATTTAGCAATTTCCCATTTCTCTGGGAAGATTTGTAGTCGAAAGAGGGCGTTGATCAAAAATTGTGAAGCTTTGAAACCCTTTTCTGGTAGTTCTTTTAGGGTTTTGGTCGTTATCAGGTCGTAACCAAAAGACTTGTTTGGATTTAGGTTTTTAATTGTTGATTTTATGTCTGCAATTTTAATAGGTTTTAGTTTTTCGGTAGTTTCAGTGTATTCTTCAACTGCTTGTTGGATTAGTTGTTCTGTTTCAGCTGAGGAGGTTGAGATGTAAGGCTGAAAAACTACTCCAAGTGGTTAGCAAAAGCATTCACTTTCTCTTCAGGACTTTTGAAAATCACATGTGCAGGAAAACGTTGTCTTAACAAATTAATGATTTCTGTTGCTGTATGGCATGTAGCACCATCCTGTTGAAACCACATTTCTTACACATTACATATCGTCTAATTAATCTTACAAAAAGTTCGATACCATGTCATGATATCGTACTCCATTTATAGCTAAAGGTTGAAAGAATGGTCCAATTACACCTCCAACACATAATCCGCGCCAAACAGTGGCTCTTTGTGAGTGTATCGGTTTTTCACGAAGAGCACGAGGATTTATTTTAATTTAATTCTGTTTATTGACAAAACCATCCAAATGATAAACGAGCTTCATCGTTAAAGATGATGTTTTAAAAGAAAAATGTCATTTATTGCTTGGTTTTCCATCACCCAATTAGGCAATTGTCTCCGTTGCAAATGGTCTCATGACTTGAGCTCCTGAGTTTATTGAACTTTGTAAGGGTGGAGGTGAAGGTCTTTAGTGAGAATTCGTTGCAAACTGGATCTGCTGATGTTCAATTGTTGAGAACGAGGACATGGTGGTGTTCTTGGCTTCTCATCGATACTCTCACTGACGACTGCAATGTTTTCCGCCGACCGCACAGGATGAGGACGGGGTAGAGTTTGTTTGTCCATAACCGAACCAGTTTCCTCAATTTTTTTAATTAATCTTCGAACGGTGGACTCATTGAGTGAATTGTAGATACCAAGAATTCCACGCACTTTTCGAACGGCCTCTGCAAAACTTTCGCCAAGTTTATAATGTGTTTTTACAATAATAATAATAATACGTTGTAGTTTTATATAGCGATCCATTTTTAATAACCTCAATGATCGCAGATGATAAATATCAAACATTAGGGTTGGCAACTTAAATATAAAAAACGCTGGGAAATTTAAATTCGCCGTAACCGATTGGCCCCATCCCTTACATGGACTTTTAGGTAAGAATTAAAAAAAATTAGTAGCTAAGTATGTTGTGCTCATGTTTTAAACCTAGTAATTATTGCTTCTGTTTTAAGTATTCCTGAAATCAAGGACTTTTTCGTTCATAGCCTGTACATTCTATTTTTTGATGAATGAATTTTGCTAAAAAATTAACATTCTTAGAAAAAAACTCTTAAAAAGGTTTGACCAATTAGTTCGTGTATTAGATATCAAGCACTCGATGCACCTCATATCAGTTGTTTGGATGTTCTTAAAACATTGATATACTTACGTTTAAATAGCAAAAATTGGAACAAAAAACTCCATGCAAAAGCAATTATTAAATATTTTAAACATTTTGCTACAGTAATTCCAATTGTGTTCAAAAATTATATACATGCTATCAGTACTATTTCAAAGAATTTGAAGATAGAATAACCCACAATAAAACATTTTGCGGTTGTAATTTGTGAAAAATTTAAAGTTTTATTTTGTTTGCCTTTGGAAGACCACTTTTGTGCACAATGTAAAACGATTTCAGGTTTAAAAACAGCTTGAACATGGTAAAAACCTAGTTTAATAAACGTTTTCATGCTATAAGTGAAATAAGCGCGAATTTGGAATGCTTGTACTTTATTTCCTTAGCTTCTTCAAATGATGAAGAAATCTTGAAATTTAAGGAAACACAATTACCAGTCCCTCTCTGACATCGTTTCTAATCTACGTCCACAGCTGATAAGAGCAAAGGTATGTTTTGCAAGCCACATTAGATGAATCAAAGAATATTAAAGGGTTTATGCAAAATAAACTTTACTGGCCCGTGTGCAACTATCAACTCTCATTATGTATGTACGTTCCTGATATTCCTTTCGTTAGACTAAAAATCATCAAAAAGTACCGCAAAAGTACTATACCGCGGAATTACCCGGGCTTTTTAGTAATAATTTCTATGGAAAGGATCAGGATGCAAAAAAAAACTGATCCATATACGATCATGCAATGTTCAAGTGAAAAGTCACGAAAGAAAGTAGTTTACCGTTTCCTTCTTTTATAGACGTTTCGTTCCAGTATTTCATATTATATTAAATATTATGTCTATAATATGACACAAAATGTTTTCATAAATCATAAAATATCTATAAAAAGTTTAAGCATTAAAGGGAAAACATTAAAAAGGCTAAAATTTATTTGAACAAATAGTTGTAAATTTTCAAAAAGTCGCCAAAAAGCCATTGGCTAACAGTAACGAATGGATAAAGGGAGCTCGTAACTGTTCTAGAACGTTTATAACGGAATTTCACCATTGTTTTAAAATGAATTTTGCTTACAAATGTAAGATTCAGGTTTTGCTGGAATATAATTAATTATAATTCTGATTAATTGTTTAAATAAATTAATTGGTATGTGATAAGTATTTGTAGAATTAATTAAATTAATTAATATACCTTATGCCCTTAATACAATTGTTGTTTAATGCTAAATCATTATCTTGCTTTATTATAATTTACCAACGGCTTTGTTGAGCTTCATTTATTTCTACAAGAAAAAGATAAAGTTAAAGGTATGCTACTAGTCGATGCTAAAGAGCCTGATTAAGGACCAATAGTCTATTTTACGCTCAGGACTGGTGCTTTCATAGAATTTAGCACCAATTAATACGTTTCCAAAACCAAATAGTGTCAAACTTCATTTCTTTTTGACTTGGCCACATGTAAGTCTCATTCTTGACTCTACAGCCTACAGGCTGCAGCCCGCACTTCAGGATATGGCTTATGTGAAAAACAGCACATTGTCATCAGTCCGTAGCGCTTTTTTGTGAGAAGTAAAACTCTCATACCACCACAAAAGGACTGACTTTACTAATTGACAAGCTGAGTATAATCGGCGAATATAAGAAAAACACCAAATCCAGGATTCGAAACACGGAAGAGTCCTTTATCAATTAGTTAATCGACTAATAGAATAAGAGAGAAGAAAGAATTGATCAATAGTAGTGATATGAATGTTGTATGGTTTACTACGAGCGATATGTAGATAATATGGTTATAGAAGTAAACGTTCATCATTTTTTCATAAATGTAAAGTAGATCTTTGCATGATTTGAAAGAAAATATTGAGTCTTTTATAGTGAAAGGAACTAAGACCAATTATATTATCGAAGTGCATTAGGCGCTATGGCCTAAAGATTTAAATCTACTAAAGAGTGTAAAACTGATACAACAACAGATTGATTACGACTAGCGAGAATGTTTGCACACTATAATACAAAGACTCATAAAAATAAAAACAATGTATAGAGAATATATAAGAAACTATCACATTCTGAACATAGAACAAAATACTGAATAAAAAACTACATAATTACTAAAATTGAAATTGTCAACAGCAAAATGAAAATATTGCTAATTATAAATTACCGAATCAAGTGTTGGTCAAAGGGGTTTAGAAGGATACCTTAATAGATAATACTAGATCAGAGTATATGGTCTACATAATAATAAATGTAACGCCTAAAAAAGTTTAGGGTAGAAATTGTATTGCGTCTGATTTTCCACTAATAGAGTGTTTCAAATCCTGTGAACCCCATTTTGTGGTTACGCAATAAACTATATTAATGAATATCGTCTTTTCATTAGGCGACTTACTAATTAGATCGATTTGCACATGCTTGCTGCGCTCGTCAACTTTTAAATTAAGTTGTAGATTGTTACACACTTTTTACCGTCTTATATGTAACTTCTTTTTGAGCCGGATCTAAAAGCACTAGTTTAATTTTTAAGAAATCCAATTCTATTGTTGTAAGTTTTTTTTTATTAGAATTTGCATTTTTTCAAGATTTTTGTTGTCCTTATCAAGTATCAACTTGGGGACGCGGTGGCTCAGATGGTTCCACCAGTTGCCTCTGTCCTTTAGTCGGCGCGTGCGAGTTCGAGTCTCGCTCAACGCATGGGTGTGTGTGAATGTCCTGGCATTTAACTGCATGTTAGCGGGCACAATAAGCCCTTGAGGCTGCAGTGCCTGTTAGTACGCAAAAAAATCAACATCTTCAAATGAGTTTTTCAAATAACTGTATATATAAATGTCACATATTTATTTAATTCTAACGTAATCTTATATACACTTAAATAATATCAATCCAAGAAAACAAGTAAACTACAGCCATCAAAATATCAAATAAATACATTTCAATTTGTGTCAGCCATAATCTCGGCTTCAAAGGCTACAGAAAAGGATGTACAAAAGACAAAATTCGATTATTCAGAAGTTTCTTCTAGTTTCAGTGTGATGAGAGATAAATGTGGCGCATTTAAGTTACTATTAAGTGGAAAAGGTCGTGTAGAAAGAAAGGCGTACAGCCATAACTTCAGATAAAATTTGTACCAACTTTGATACCTACAGAAGTTTGGGAGGATTCGTTGTATTGCAGGAAACACCTTTGTACCGAAAAATACAGAAATCCGCCATTTAGAGAACACTCTTACACAACAATTTGCAACCGTTGACCCGCCAAGAATTGTTCCAGCTTGGCTAGAAAATCCTGGTCAGTCCTTACTTTGCGGTAACAAATAACCATCGTTTCGAGCACCCAACAAAGCCGTATAAAGACGGATAGATAATTTCTCTGTATCGAAGCCAACGACATTCTACAAGTCGGGACCGATAAGTTACTTAGACATTGACAGACATATATATATATATATATATATATATATATATATATATATACATTAGAATCTTTTTCTTTGTGTGCGACTTTAACAAGGAACCTATCCAATGACACTTGGTTTTACCTCTTTTAAGGATTTGGCGGAAATATGAATTTTGCACTGTTTTCCATATTGTACATCTCTCCCTAATCGTATTTGAACTGAGGGATTCCCCGGTTTTTTCTCCTCTTTTTCGTCAGACGAAATTCTCTACCAGTTCTTGAATGTTTCCCTCATTTACTTTCAGTCCCATGACTTCGCCCAAAGACACAATTTCATGGACACTTGGCGGTTCCTATTTATGACCAAGCACCAAAAGTCACGTTTAAGAACGCATTCAGACCACAGTTCTTTCCAAGTAGGATTTAGGGTTCTCTTAATAACTTTATCCTAGTGTTTATTGATTATGTTAAAGCAGTGTGAAAATGATTTTTTTTATTAGGATAGTTCAAAGTTGATGACGTAACATAACCCTTCCCGAGCATATCCACAGCACGAATTTTGAGATATTTACTAGTAAAATATGCGAAATAAACAATATCATAATCAAGAGTAAATATTGTAATGATTTACTAGCGCCCGGATATCATCATAAAGTCCTCGTAAATATACAAGCACTAGAACAGTTTGAAAATTCGAGAATATCCCAAAAGAAATGTAAGGAATTTCTGAACGCCCCGAGATACTTTGGATGTATAGTACAAGTTTTTCGACATTGCTAAGACAAGGTGGTGGCATAAGGTCATCGGAGAGGCGTCTTCGAGTTGGCATCCCTCAAAGCTCCGTCCTATCTCTGACGTTATACAACATTTACGTACGGGAAATGCCAAGATGCCCTCCACTGCTCTGGCCCAGTTCGCAGATGACACAGCGGTGGTATCCAACTTGCTGAGGACATCATTCGTGACCCGGCGGCTCTAGAAAGAATTGATTCTCTTGGAAGACTGGTGCGGTAGGTGGAGAACAATCATCAATACATAGAAGAGCTCAGCGGTTCCGTTCTCTATCAAGAAATAAGAAGGCCTGGCAAATCCCAGGCTCTTTGGAAGAGAGATACCGTGGAAGGAAGGAACAACCTACCTCGGGGTGATTTTGGACAGGAAATGGATTTGGAAATCTCATATTCATACGGCGGTAACACCAACAAAAGATCAGCACTTCTTAAAAACAACAAGTTGCTTTTGTATAAAACCATCATCCACCCTATTACAACGTAGGAGGCTCCTACTGGGGACTAAGTCGTAAAAACCATATCAACAAGCTCCAAGTTGTCCAGAATCGGGCCTTAAGGTCCGTCTTCACAGCCCCATGGTTAATGAGGAAGTTTGACCTACATCATGGCGTCAACGGTCCTACAATCCAGAAGTTTATCTTCCAGACCATTCAAGCCTTTACGAAAGCATCCAAGACCATGGCAAGTCCACCATCTGTGGCAAGCGTGGTAGGGAGCTGGCCTGTAGGGCCATCCACGCTAGGTGGTCATACGAAGGAACTGAAGTTAGGGGCTGAACCCAGAGACGTCTGATTTCGCCAGTAAAGTCGTTGTCATTGTCAGTAATAAGCAGTCAAGTATCAGAAAGCGAAGTGTACAGTTCTAGTGCTGTTATATAGTTATTTTATATTAGTAAACACATTGTTTTTGCGTACACAAATGTTATCATACATTTTAATTTCTTTAAAAAAATTAGTTTTTATATTTACCATTTCCAGAGCAAAAACGTTGCGAAGCATGAGAAATGGCGATAAATCTCATATTGGGTACATTTTGAAAAACTGACAGTTTTTTGTCTCTTGAACAACAGAGATCGCTTGGTCAATTTTAAATGATCTTTGTACATATGTTTGCGAAAGTATCAATAAAAATTTGCACAAAGTAACAGTTTGAGCACAAAAAAGTTTTATTTTTGAGTAAGGCCACCCTAGCAGTAACGCTAGCGTGGTCCCGTGGTTGGGGGGGGGGGCGGTCTGCAGTGCTGACGGGTTCATTTCTTGGAGCTCTCTGGTACTTGGTGGGTGGTCTACTCAATCGCTAAAAATAATTGAGTACCTGCGTTAATTTCGAACAAGGGGTAATAATGGCGGTCGCCTAAGGCGCAGTGCTTCCCACATCGTCCAACATCAGAGGTGGTGCGCGACGACTGGGTACAGTAGAGCCTTAATCTCTCTGTTCGCAGGCCGTGCTCTCCTATTCGGGGCATTGGAGTCATATCAAGTTCGAAAGCTTTAAATATATAATGCCAGAACCGAAAACGTAAATAGTTGAAATGATTAAAATTAGTATTAGTTATAAAATCTGATTTATAGTTATTTCAAAGCTTTACCGAACTCAAACTTTAATCTATCCCACGCATTTCAAAGAAAATTCAATATTATAAAAGATCTATTACTTTGAATACTATCGTTTTATAATCAATATTTAACAAATAACTATTTCTATAAAGGAATACGAGGGCGGGCGTGATGAAAACCTGGACCGGCACGGCTGGGGAAGCGCGCTGCTTCCAAACGGCGACATTTACGAGGGCAACTACAGGCGCGGCTTGCGGATGGGCAAAGGCCTGTACTGCTTTCGAAGCGGCGCTCGGTACGACGGTGAATGGAGAAAAGGTAGATTTAGATTAATTTACGCCCCAACTCCCAAACTACTTAATCATTTCAAGGCAAGAAGCACGGCCAGGGTCAGTTCCTGTACCCGGATGGAACGCGATACGTTGGCGAATGGCGCAAGGACATGAAGCACGGACAGGGGACGTATTTCTATCTAAACGGCGACACTTACGAAGGCGCCTGGTACAAAAACTTCCGCCACGGCCTCGGCACTTACACTTATAAAAAGCACAACGTCGTCTACTACGGTAATTTGTTTTTATTGCAATAATAATGTAACCCTAGGTATACCTTAATCGCTACAGGCACTTGGAAAGATGGGCGAATGGAGGGTCCAGGAATTCTCACCTATCCTTGCTACCGTTACCAAGGCAAGTTCGACAAAAACCTACCGAAAGGACCTGGTTGCTTCACGTTTGAAAACAAGTGGATGCAACATGGGTTCTATTTAAACATCAGAGACCCAGCATTTGATTATGTTGGTGCCGAGGAATTGGCTCTAGATGAAACCAGAGAACCGGAAGGTATGCACAGAATGTTTTTAAAAGTAATTATGGTTAGGCAAATGTAAAATTGAGTAAAGTCTTGTTATATATAGTACAATACTATCAAGTGAAAATTGATGTCATATTATTGGTATTTTTTATATCTTAGATGTTATCTAGGATGTTGGTAATACATGTCCCAATAAAAGAAATATAATGTTACTACAGTATAAGAAAAGAGAACGTGATTAGTATTTTGATGGACACCATATGCCACAGTTATTTAAGTCAAACTGATGGCCAAGAAGAAGTAATAGGGCAGTTAATATAATAATTAAAAGATCATATTTTCCCCAAAGGCGGCCAGATGTATGTAGCCAACTTTCCTTCCCATAGCAAAATTCAATAAATAAGAAAACTGAATTAAACTTAATGCAGGTGTTCAACACTCCAGGTCTGAGAAAAACTACATTTCACTTCACCTAAAGCACCTAAATGTACAGTTCTGGTTTAAACTACATCGTCACCACACGCCAGTTTAATAAAATAGATCCTACTTACACATACTGCAGATGTCAAAAGCTCCATTTTCTTAATTTTAAAAATTTTATTGTAATTTTGTAGGTCCTGTATCTACAGGATTAGTGGTTTTAAATTCATATATAAATTTTGCCAGAAAAGACCTATTTGAGTTGTGGATAAATTTATGTTTATTTAGCCTCGTTGTTTAAAATTGTATTAAATTTCCTTTTCGTTCCATGACCAAATTAAAGGGCAAGGTTTTTATTCTCTACCTAATAACTTTATTATGCTGTCACTCTGGAACAAAATATTATTTACTCTTCGTTTCATAGCTATAATTTTCCTTCAACTCCCTCTATTAAATTTAGCATAGTCGAAAATCAATTTCCAGTTGAGTATCGTCAAGTTAACATATAACTGTTTTCCGGTGTAGAAAGATGAGCATTTTAAATCAACTTTACCAAAATACTCACAATGCTTCTCTTTTGCTCCAATTAAGAGAAATCTGTTTGCTACTATTATACTATCCTCTAGAGGTGTGCTCTATTTATGTTTGTTTTAGGGTTGATAGCTTTTTGTAACTATTTTATATTTAGTACATCCATACAATGTTCTGTCTAAAACATTGATGCTGTTTCCTCCTGGTATTACCAAATTCCAAAACAAGAGAACTAACTGAAAACACAAATTTCAAAGTTTTTTTTTAAATTTTCTAAACATAAATGGTGTAGAGCAACGTTTGTAATTCTCTTCCTTTTACTATAATGTTACACTTAATTTTCAGTTTAGGGTAATAAAATTTTCGAAATGTCTCCGAGTCAGATCCAACAAGTCTGTCCCATCTCCTGTGTTATTTAGCATCAATGTTTGAAATATTTCGGCTACCCAATTTTCAGACAATACGACCATGTTGTCAAACTTACTACAACTTTAACTAGTAATAAGACGATTCCAGCATATGTACAGCAGTACCTGGCCCTACACCTAGCAAACATTTTTTGAGCGATGTTAGCATTACTATCAAGTATGTGGTGAGATGGAGATCGTGAGTAAAACCAATATTTTGTCTTAGCAGAAAATTATTCACAAGCAGGTCCTGATGAACAACATTGAAGACTAATGTAGCCCACAAAAGATAGAAATAAATGCATACGAAGACTGTGTTGACTTAATAATCTGACAATAATAAGAATCCTCAATTATAAAATACTTCAGAGAGAAGTATATAAAAGGCAGTTGAAAAAACAAAAGTAATCTGATCTGTTCTTAATCATCGTAGCCAATTGTCCTATAATAAGACATCTCCAATTATATTAAGACAAATTTCAACAGATTTAAAAGTGAAAAGAGACGGTTGCTTAGCGCACTATATATTTTTTTTATTTACTGTGGTTAAGTATTTGCACTGACTTTTTACAAACAAATTTCTGCAGTTAAAAAAGGCCAATTTTAATTCTAGATTTTTAAAAAAGCACCACACCAATATTTTTCAAAGTATTTTAAAACATCCAAAGGTCTTAAACAAGAATGCTCCACGTCTCCTATACCATTTAAGATCTACATTCAGAAAGTTCTTACAGAATGGATGCGAAAGTATTGCCGAACGGGTATGGAGGCCGGAGAAGACTGTTATTATACCCTTTTATTTGCTGATGACTAGGTCCTAGCTGTGAATGATATTATATATATATATATATATATATATATATATATATATATATATCCTGTATGACAAAAAAAACTAATGAGAAAATACAATAAATAGGGTGTCAAAGTAAATTTGAATAATACTAAATGTCTTGTAGTTCGAGATAGACCTGAAGATATAGAATCAGAAAATGGGGTTAAAATGTTTCAACAAATACAAATATCTCGACAGCTTGTTTAACAACACAAGACAAGAAAAATTAAGGACTACATCTCTATTAATAGAAAAAGAAAAAGTAGGTCACGAAAAAAATGCACATATGACGTGAAACATGCTATGGAGAAGATTGGCAAGATAGGAGGCTATAGCAATTGAAATGCGAGAAGTAGAAACTTATAGTATTCTGAATTTTAAAATATTTAATATAATAAATTATAGGAAAAATAAAGTACATAACCCTAGTTAATTAACTTACATATAAATAACCTAAAACCACAAGATAGCTTTAGCACAGATAATATATTTCGTTTATAGGAAACACATTTAACAAATACACAGCCAGAATTACGTACTTAAATGATCATAAAGTAAATATGGATACAGCCAGCATTGGAACCACGCAATAATGGAAACTTTAGAAAAATATGGAAATACGGAAAAATAGAATAGAACAAAAAGTTAAGTAAAATTTAAACTGAATTGAAAAACAAAACAGGAAATAATAAATTAAAAATGGAAAATAAGGAAATGAAAAAAAATTAACAAGAAAAAATTGAAATGTCGGAAAAAGAAATAAGAAAGAACAACACCGTAATATACAGAATTTAGGATTGAATACAAAAAATAAAATTAAAGTAACATAGTCGATAAAAAGAGATTAGGGAAACAAAAAGAAGTCAGAGAAAACCAATGTTAGTTGAACTAAAAACGGAGAGAATAAAGATTGAGAGCAGTTAAGAAAGTAAAGGAAATAAAAGTGATTATCAGCAAATATTATTCTAAAAATATACAGAAATAAAGGAAGATACTAAGTGATCAGTAGAAAAAGGACAAGGAAACTACATATCTAACTAACAAATGTACATTATATTACTCGGGAGTAAAACCAAAGCAGAGAGCAAAAGATGGAGTAGAAATAATTGTCACAGAAGAAATAAATAAAAAATAACCCATTTCAAGGCAACCAATTCAATTCAATAATAATAGTAATTGTATTAAACTGAACCTTTACACTGTATGGTAGGAAAGGTCTTGATAATATATATATTAAACTGAAAGAAATAATCAATATCATATAAATTTATGGACCAGCAGAAAGTGCACCAGAGGATGGGTACTACATGATATAGAGGAAGAAAACGAAAAAATAATAATGAGATATTGAAATAGCAGAGCAGGAAAAATCACAATAGAGAAATGCGATGTATGGAAATCCATGGGGAAGAAATTTTAAACAATAATGGAATAAAAATTATATATTTCTGCAAAAGTAATGACTTAATAATAGAAAATACAAAGTGGGAGCAAAAAACATAAGACAAGTACACATTTCTGACAGTAGAACAAAAATACTAGAAGTTTAATAGACTATATAACATATACACAAGACATAATACAAATATTTCAAAAAATTGAGACAAAAAAGTAGAAATTAGATCAAATTACAGACTAGTAGGAGCTAAGTGTCTAATAACATTAAATAAAAACAAGAAATTAGAGAATTAGTGGATTAACAACACAAAAACTTAAGAATAAGGAAAAACAAAACAAAACATCCATGAAAGAAGCAAATGCAGAATTTCAAAGGCAAAAGAAGAAAGCTGGCTTTTAAGGGGACAGTGAAGAGAATAACAGAATATATATGGAAAAGTAAACATTCTAAACACTTAAAAGGGGCGAAATTGTAGAATAATGATATAAAGAAACTGATAAAAATAGCTTAAATAAAATTTATTTAATTAAGTTCACATAATGATAAAGAGGAATAAAATTAGAATGAAAAAAACAGTGAAAGAATCCGTCCAAAAAATCAAAAAAGGAAACCTGGAAAAAAACCGAGTAGGTATAACAGTACCTAAATGTAATAAGAAAGGATGAGAAAATAGAAACCGAATTATCAAATAGAGCGAAAAAATCAACAAAATTACATTACTCCTAAATGAAACAGCGCTAGGATATAAAGACATAGACATAGAGATAAAGATTAAAATCCATAACATAACAATATCAACAATAATTTGCTCACATAAAAATTGGACACTACGGGAAAAAGACGAAACTAAACTACATATCATCTAAATGAAACATTTCAGAAAATCGCAAGAAAAATAAAATGGGACAGAATTAAAAATGACATTAGAGATATAACAAAACCAGAATCAATAATGATGATGATGATGGTAAGGCTCTACGCCCCGCGTGGGAGCACGACCTGCGAACTAAGAGGTTAAGGCTCTCATACGTTCGCTCTCTCTGCCCGGTCGTCGCGCACCATCTCTGGTGCGGGGCGATGTGGCAAGCACCGCACCTTAGACGACCGCCATTATTACCCCTTGTTCGAATGAACGCAGGTACTCAATTATTTTTAGTGACTGAGTAGACCACCCGCCAGGCATCAGAGAGCACCGGGAATTGAACTCGGGTCCGTCAGCATCGCAGTCCATCCCTCAATCAGGGGACCACGCTGGCACACAGAATCAATAATAGAAAAAATAAAAAAAAGTAATTAAATTGGTGTATTCGTATGGTGATAATAGAATCAGTCAGAATTACAAAAAATGGAAATTGAAAAAACAACCAAAAAACAAAAAGGACGAATCAAGAAGAAAGTGGATGGGTCAAATTAGAGAAGTCGATTTAGAAAAAGAATAACGGCAGAGGAAATGAGTACCTTAGCAATAAACTGAAAGGCAAGGAAGAAATGGATACAAGACACTTGAAAAGGCAAATAAGATTTGCGGAGAGGTTTTCAGTGACCAAAAGCATTTCATTCCATTTATTTTTGTAATCTACTTGAATGTGCGCATTAGCCATCAACATTTTTTTAATGTTAAATTGAGTAGCGAATTTTTCAGAAGACGACGGTTATGGAAAATTTAACCTCCTCTCTCAAATTATCATCTACTGTATGTTTTTTCTTAAATGCATCTTGTCAGGAATAACAGAAAAAAAATTAATTATACTGTTAATACAATACAGCAGCCATCTACCGAATCTCTCCCTAAACATCTCGTCTTAGTAGAATACTTGCAATTCACTTGAAAATTCAGTTGTTTGACAAATTCTGTCATTATAGCCTCCCACTTAGTTGGAATTACCCAGCTTGAAAAGTTTGATTTTTTAGGCTTCTATACATATAAAAAAGCCTATTGCGTACGGTATGTGCGTCCGTCGCTTTTTTCAGCTTCGTGTATTTTCGCATAGCTCCGAAAATACTCGAAGGATCACTGCGCAGGGCGATAGCCGCAGCGCAGCGGCCGGATGGCGTGATACGCGGCATTAAAACCAACGTTTTGTAATTGCACCTCAATATTACCAATAAAATAAGTTTAGCTTGGTAAATAATAATAATAATCACATAAAAAATAAATAATAATGGCGATATACTGTCTCAAAACTTATGGCTATGTGGTCGGTAACTAAATTTAAAATGAGGTTTCTACTGTCTAGCTAATTTTTAGGACGTCAACATGATGTTTTCGTGATTGTTTTCGGGTTGGAAATTGTGAAAAATTTATATGTATAAAAGCCCGGAATATCTGTGGACCATTGCTCCACGTTCACATCTTGTTTTTTTTTTAGTTTAAATGCAAAATACTTGCACCACAAAAATATAGACTCCGAACTAAAATAAATGAAATTGTTTTTGTTGCTGGTTTAGTATTGCTAAGCGAACACAGATCACACGACTAAGCACGAATTATTTACACGCCAAGCTGAAGAATCGGAAGATTATCTTAGAACGGTTCGTTTAGATAAAAAAAATGATGGCTAGTGTTTATTTGTTCTTCAATTTCTACGTGCCGTGTCACGTTTCTATTTAAAAGACAACTTACAGCTTCGTGCTATTTTTAAATTGACCGTGTGTTTTTGTAGTAAGTTTGCATTTATATTATGACACCCGCATAGTTACGGAAGTGAAATTACGTTCAGCCGATTTCAAATACCGACCCAGGTCACCTTATTTTAGTTCTAAATCAAGCGTGTAATTACTATGTTTCAATAGAATTCGCTTCTGGACAAAGACCCGCGTTATTTAAAATGTCAAGTGTTCTATGAATTACATAATTAACCCACATCAAGAGTGGCTTGCAATTATGCAGTTTTTGACAGGTAACCAATAGGTCATTTTTAAAGGTAAATTTCATAAAATAATATCTAAGAGAGCACCAATTCTGTGTAATTTCCGGCAATTGTTCCTGCATTTTTTCCGATGTGGGCCCCCCAAACGGAAGCACTTCAAAATCTAGTCATCAATGTTGAGACATTTAGGTTTGGATCATGTTTGTCAACATTTTTAATATGTGGATTACGAACTAATAGGTGTATAAATAAGTTCTCATCTTTTTTCTGCACAATTAAAGTTTTATTTAAAAACAAACAAAAAAAGCTCAAATATCAAAGTATTCTTCGTTGGCATCGATCACCTTTTGCCATCTTTCGGGTAGCTTGCGAATTTCCTGGTGATAGAAGCTCACCGTCTTCGAGACGATAAAGTTATCGATGCATTTTCGGACTTATTCTTTTGTTTTGAAGTGCGTATCAGCCAAGTGATGCTGTAACGGCCGGAATAAATGATAATCGGAAGGGGGCATGTCTGGCCTATACGCCGCATGTGGGAGAAGTTCCCAGCCTAACGCGTCTGCAGCTCATCCATGTCAAATGTTTGAGGGCGTCCAGCGCGTGGTTGATCTTCAAGACTAAACTCTCCTCCGCGAAATCTTTGGTACCACTTTTTGCACGTTGCATGACTTACAGCATTCTCACCATATGTAGCACAAATAATTTCGGTGGCTTCTGCAGCGTTTTTCTTAAGATGAAACGCGAAGTGGATAGAAAATCGAATATGCTCTTTCGTGATTGCCATCGTGAACACAACTGATCATTGAGTTTATGTGCATCAAACGCCAAATCGCATGATGTTTCGAAAGACCAAATGTCATTGCTTTAAAACCGCAAGAGGGCGGAATAATACGTTACATGTAAACAGTGATTTGCGTCCTGTGAAATCTAAAGCTGAGAACTTATTTATACACCTATTAATTGTACATACGTGGGTTGCACGAATTTATTGCGAAAAACTAACAGAAACAAATGTCTACTGTTGGAAGCTTTTTTATTGTTTTTTAAAATATTCTCCCTTACGATCAATACATTGTTGCACAGCATTTTTTCCATAGCGAGTCAGGTATCTTCGAAACGTAGGTTTTGAACGCCTTTTTAGCGTCAAAAATCGTTATCCATGCAAATCAGAACTATAAAGCGGATGACACATCAATTCGACGTTTTGATTGCTCAAAAAACCAGTTGTTTGCATGTGTAAACTCACGTTGCCACGGTGGAGAATGATCCGGCATCGCGCGTTAGGTTTTCTTATTTCTTCGAAGACTTCTGGTAAACAAATGATTGTGCATCATTAAGAATTGACAGTTTTACGAGTGTCTAAAACCATGGTTGCGACAACTCCAGTTTTTCCAAAAAAGAAAAAACAGGTGATCATTTGTTTCGAAGTGCTTCTAGTGCGAACGACTTTTGTTGGGTTTGATTCATTTTGGAAAACCCATATAGCCGACTGCTGTTTACTTTCAGGATCATAAGCATAAATCCAAGATTCCTCACTTGTAACGATTTGTAAACCGTTTTTAAAATACTGTGATCGTATTTCATCAGCATTTCTTTCGACCAATTGTTACGAACCTGTTTTTGAGCGATCGTTAACTTAGGCGAGATACAACGCGCACGCAGTTTTTTCACGGTTAAATGTTCATGCAATATTGAATGCATGCTGGTCATATTAATTCTTTATCAGTTCGCGCACGAAATCTATGGTTGCTGGCACCACAGCCGATTTTGTACAGCCTTCTTTAAATTCATCCGCCAGCGAACTACGATCACGATTAAATTCCAACGATATACAGTGGATCTGTGTGGTTTCATCACCAAGAGTTGAAGTGAATTATTGATCGACGCACTGTTATTGAGATAATTCATGTTGAAAGTCGTAAAAAATCATCACACGAAAATGTTCACGATATAATTTCATTTTTTGGTAGAGAGGAAATTTTCAACTTCATGACAAGACAAATAGCTTCCACGTTCTGAGTACGTATGTCATCAAAAAGTGTATGGTGCAAACGTCAGATCGCACCTAGCACAGCAATAGATATCTACTGCTTTATTATCTTCAAACCATCGACTGCTTGGAGTTTAATTGAGGGGACTAAACAAATGATAACCGCAGGGCAACAAATATAAACCATACGGTGCGGGTTCAAAAGTTTCCTAACCAAATTTGTGTCTATTGATTCTTAAATTGAATTTTTTTATGAAGTCGCATTTCAAAATAACGAAAATAACGAAAATATACCCAACCGCCAGTTCGGTTTTAGACCGACGCACTCCACGATAGAGAAATTTGATAAGGTATGGCATGTTAGACTGTTAGCTAAGCTACGATTAATCTTCCCCTTGAACTATTTTCTCCTACTTAAATCATACCTGCAAAACCGACAGTTCCTAGTAAACTCTGCCACTAAACTAACTGAACTCTATGCAATAAATGCTGGAATACTACACGGCAGTGTCCTTCCGACTACACCAGAAGTTCTAATAGCAACATTTGCGGATGATACCGCCGTCCTAGTCGCTGATAATAAACCTATTGACACACAAACTCTAAGAACTCTCCTAACTTTAATACAATCATGATTAAAAAAGTGGAGAATTGGACTCCACCTAGACAGGTAGCTCTCTTGACAAAAGCACCTATTTACGAAGAGGAGGCCTGTTACTCACCAAAATGTACTGGCTACTTGGTCGAATCTCAAAACTTACCATCAACTTACCATCTATAAAGCCATAATTAAACCGACGTGGTTCTATGGAATCCAACTCTGGGGTACCGCTTCCAACTTCAATATAGAGACACTTGAACGTTTCTAGTCAAAAGTTCTGCGTATGATCGTAAACGCACCCTGGTATATGACAAACACAGTTGATTGGAATAATTTCCAAATCCCAACAGTCAAGGAGGGAAAAAAAACTACAGCAAGCAATATCGAATCCAATTCAGCATATATCCAAATGATTTGGTAACAAACCTTATGAACCATCCAAGAAACAAGAGTCTTCTGCGATATGCGTCCAATTAATTACCAAACAGGTTTTGATTACTTTTAAGTTGTCAGTTTTAAAATTAAGGTTTACTTTTTAAGCATATTATCCTTAGGTCATTCGAGGTCTAAAAACCTACTTACTATATGAAGATGAAAGCCAGCGTGGTCCCGTGGTTGAGGGGCGGGCTGCGATGCTGACTAGGCTGGCCTACTTAGTCACTAAAAATAATTGAGTACCTGCGTTCACTCGAACAAGGAGTAATAATGGCGGTCGTCTAAGACGCGGTGCTTGCCACATCACCTCGCATTAGAAATGGTGCGCGACGACCGGGCAGAGAAAGCGAACATATGAGAGTCTTAACTTTTCAGTTCGCAGGCCGTGCTCCCACGCGGGGAGTTAGAGCCTTACCATATGAAGATGGATATTGAACACTCTTCAACATGTTATATAATTTATCATATAATTTTCTGAATATAAAATTAAAGATTGAAAATAAAAAAGGGACATTAAAAATATGTCCATTTGTCTTCTTTTTTTGGTCATGTCTTTTTTCCAAGTTAGTTTGAGTCTAGGATTCAAATATTTAATCGAAGCTACCTGTGTTGTTTATATAAATCGGTGGACACGCTCCAAGTATGAAACCAAGTAAGAACTTGGTTTCATACTTGGAGCGTGTTCAGATATTGTTGAAAGGATGATGAGGCTTGGTAGGTATTTGTAGGAAGTAAGGATCACCATGTTTCTAGTGCGATATTATCGGTTGTTAGAGGACAGAACTGAATAACAAAATATAATAACGGTCATAAGACACTGTCTTGAAGGATTCTTGAATGAAGCTAAGAAGACGGATGAATATGGGCAAGAAATATAAGACAATGGACTGAACTGAACAATAAGAAAACTAGTCAGCATGGCCAGAGATAAAGAAAAATTTAGAAACGTGGTCGCCAACATCCAATAGAATGGATAGGCATTCGAAGAAGAAAAAACATGGTTCCAACAAGATAGTGTTACATCTTATATTGCATTGTGATGCCATTTCAGGTTTTAAATATTAACTTAATCTTACAACCTATTTATTAATTTATAATTTTCTATATTGGCTAAGTAATAATTAGAAAATGATATACCTATATTTTGGTATCACAAATTTTCCATATATGAACCAGATCGTTTCTTATAAGCTTCATAATTTAGCTCGCCTTTGCTATGCTATATTAAAATGGTGCATTTTAAGCCGATCGATTATTTGCCTATTTCAGGTGATGAATGTTGAATACGTATTTAGAGCTGAGTTGCGTTGTGCTAATCTTTATATATAATTCGGCGAAGATGAATATGAAAGTTGTTAGTGTATGGATGCTGTAACGAAGAATCAAGTATTGTAGACAAAGATATAGGAAATATTGACTTACCAAACCCCCTTTTAATATAGTTAATAAACAGATCCATATCAAATACATATTTGTCTATATTGAGTACCTCACATGAAAACCGCTACAGTTCTTATCAGTTGCAACGCATGCAGCGACTGACGTGAGCAGATTTTCTCCCGAGAGAGAGAGAGGTTTTGTCGCTGGATTTTGCAACATGCTACAAGTAGTATAGGATTTTTATTGTCAATCCTCTTCACAAATGAAATAACCTTTGGGATGGGCGGTATCATCAATCTACACAACAGTCATCTATGGGTTAGCTAGAATTTACATAAAATGTTTGTAGTTAATCAAGAACGGCTTAAGATCGATGTTCGCGCTACCATTCTTGGGTTTTTTACAACACCAGTGTATCTGCAAATATTACGACGTTTATCTGGAAGCATAAATTAAAGAGATAAATTGCATAAAGGCACTTTATTGAGCAGAAGATAGGCAACTGATGTTTCAAAAAACAACAAAAAATTTAAAAAGATTGGAATGAAACAAAAAAGAAAATTACGAAAGTTGAAAAAATGTAACAACACAATCAAAGGTACAGGCAGTAGTTTAGTCAGGTTAGAAGAATTAGCATTAAATAATTTCTTCGTTAGTCTTCATAAAACTATAGAAAGTTACAAATTTTCAATAAGAAAGAAGCTTGTACAAGAAAATTTCATTTACAAAAAACTACTCCTTATGGTTCCTATTTATTGAACAACAGATAGATGAATTAGTGGGAAAAATATTACACCGGTGCGTTTTTTCGTCACACCTTTTTTTTAAAAGTCTTCCTAAAATTTGGAACACACATTTTCCTGAAGGTATTTTTCATCGCGATGTAAACGTTGTCAGCTCAAGACGTTCAAAAATTTCAATAAAATTCGCATATTTATGGAAACAAAACCGTGTAAATGGTACACTATAACAAAACGAATCATATCATCACAACATCCGGATCAAATGATCAAAAATCAACTATAATAATTCAACAATGCTTAATAATTAGTAGCAAAGCCTAGCAACAACGGGACATATGGAGTCGGGAAGGATGTAGATGACTGACTGCGGAATCTTCTGCCATTCCTCCTTCAATTGTTTGAACTTTTCAGTCGAATTCTTCGCATTTTCTTTGGCAATCTTCTCTATAGTTCCCCCCCCTCTTCGGCAGTTCTTGATAGGGATCAAGTTCGGATTTTCGTTTGGGGACTCCATTACAGTGATATTCTACCTGCTGAACCAATCCTTGACTTCCTTGGAGGTAAGATTCGGATCACTGTTTTGTGAATTTTTTTTTGTTTCCAAAATTAGACCTCGCATAGATGCATTTTCCTTTCCATTATCCTGTTTATCTTGTGAAAGGGACTCTTTTCGCGCTGAATACTCCCCAAAGCAACACTGACCCGCCACCATGCTTGACGGCCGGGATTTCGTAACGAGGATGAAATTTTTGCCAATTTGGCGACGGACATACTTTTATTCCATCGCTACCAAAAAACATGAACTTGCTTTCATCCGACCAGCGTACGTCGTTCCACTCCTGACGAGTCTAGTGCAGATGACAGCGGGCGAACTCGAGACGCGCCTTCCGCTTATTCTCACTGATGAGTGGCTTGAAGACGGGGCGGCATCCATGTAGTCCAGCATCACTTATTGTTAGACGTCGTTTGACATTCCGAGGAGAAATATCGGAGATATTGAACTCATTTAGCTCTCGAGCTACGTCAACTGCAGTACGGCGAGGGATTTCAAGGAACATGATTAGGATCTTTTTATTGACAGCACGAAGGATTTTCTTGGGTCATCCGTATACAATTTGATGAGAGACCAGAATCATTAATCGTCTTCAACAGCTTCGTAATAGTAGACTTCTGATCACCAAACTGCTCCGCAAGGCACCGATGAGAGTCCTTGGAGATGGTTTTGTTGGACGGTCTTTCTCTTTTCATTTGTCAACCAACGATGCTTACGAGAATCAGTTATTACCCTGAAATTACAACCAATTACTCCAAACAAAACCGTTCCCGAAGCGATAAAAATGGAAGAAAATAAGCGAAAAGTATTTTCATTGAATGAAAATAGCCATTTGTATTGATTTTCAAAAATCGTCCAGATTTTTTGTTCCCTTGACCAGAATTTGGGAAACCTTGTCTCAATAATAATGAAACTCCACACCAAAATACCTGGACAATTTCAACCGGATATCTTGAGTCTGTAAATAGGTATGACGGAAAAACCCACCGACGAAGTCTTTTTGAACGCTACTGTAAGTACATCTTGTATAATAATAGGGAGACCGGAAAGTAATGTCGTTTTTTTTTATATTAAATTCAAATAGATAAATTTTTTAACAAGTTTTTATTTTTAATCAGTGATGTAATCACGCACGTTATCAACAACGTTTTGCCATCTAGTGTGCAAATTTTCAATGCCGGACCGATAAAAATCAATTGGTTTTTGAGTAAAATATCTGGAGATGGACATCATCCAAATTTTCAAATTTTTTGCCACTTGGAAAATGTTGTAGCGACCGGAATAAATGGAAATCCGATAGCCCAATATCGGGCGCGTATGGTGGGTGAGGCAATACCTCCCGCCTCAATTCATTAATTTTTTGCAGGGTTCGTCTTGCGCAGTGCGGTCTTGCATTATTGTGTTGCAGAATAACACCTTTTCTGTTGACAATCGCTGGGCACTTTTCAATTAAAAATTGATTTACTCAATTGTTCACAGAAAAGGTCTGCATTCAGTTTGTTCGGGTTTCAGCACTTCAAAATGAACGACCCCGCGAATACTCCACCAAATACGCAAAAGCGCCTTTTTGAGGTGTAAACCTGGCTTAGCTGTACTTCGTAGCGATTCATTCGGAGAGAGCCACTGCCTTTTGCATTTTGAATTATCATTCATCTCCAATGATCAAGCGATCAAAAAACGCTTCTGTATTGTGCCGCTGAAGCAATAAGTTATATGTGGTGGACCGGTTTGTTTTCTTCGGACACCTGTTCTGCTTACTTTACCAATCTGCTGCAAATGTTCTTGAATGGTCGACCAAGGTTAGGTAAGAGTGTTTGACAAGGATTTGCTTCCACTTTCGTCCTTAACATTTCATTGTCTAAAGTTGTTTGTCTTCCTCATCGATACGAGTCGGAAAGATCAAAATTACCGAATTTGACTTAAAAAACCACTTTTGGCATTTATGATCGTCTAATACACTTGAATAAACATCGCAAAAGTTTTTGGTAGCAATGCAATTCCGGATATTTGGTTGGTTATTTCACTATAGATTGCAAAAAAAATTAAGTTCAGTGTATATTTTTAGATATCTAACTCGAAATGCTCCGTTGGTGAGATAGGATTTGATTGGTGAATACACCCGATGTGAATTTCAGAACAAGCCAGTATACCAAACTATATCGAAAGTTTCACTTATATTTATAGAAACAGCTGAACAATATCGTTTACTCTCAAAGTGTCGGTTGATTCAATTTACTAGTTGATGTGTCTATTCTGTGATTAATGTTCTTTTCTAAATTTGAATCGACGTGCAGGTATAAGTTGATGATTATCAATTATTGGAGATAGTCTTTATAAAATTATTCTTCTAATACTATTGAGATGATTGGAAAGAGGCTACTGGGCTGGTATGATATATTGTTTGCGTTTTTACCTAGTTTCAAGATTATGAGAATTTCTACAATTTTGCAATAACAGATTATTCAAGACTATTTCATGCAGTTCTCTTAGAACTTTATCCGTAATATCACATTTTTAGTTAATGCCATGTTGTATAAATGTTCTAACTTCTTTTCGATTTGTTCTATTAAGTGGCATAGTCGTCTAAAGAAATATCTAGTAATTTATTGATTTATTCTCCTGAGAAGAATTAGTTTAAATTTTGTTGTTAAATGTTTGCAATTTTTTGTGTTGATCAGTCTTCATACAAATATCGGTTTCTTTATATGTGATAATTGCTGTTGTGGGTGTTTTATATTATATACCTTCCAAAGCGAGTAATCAATATTTTATTCCAGTTTTCTCTAACCAGATTCTAATCTGTCTTGCTGCTAGATAGAGATGGTCTTTTTGGTTTTCCAAGAGTTAATGTGGAAACTATTATTGGTATATGATCAGAGGTAAGTCACAGACAAGATTTAACTGACAATTTACTGGAGTCAAATCTCTTTGCAATCTAGAAATCCATCTTGTTTATTATTATATCAAGAATAACAATAAATTGCTGACACTATCATTTCCTCTGTGACATACAACGACACTGTGTCATGTATGTTAACAAGTTTATAAGCATCTCACTTAGGATGTTTAATTGTTTGCTTAATAATTATTCTTGTGCCTCTTATCGTCAGAATAATTTATTATACACATAATTACTTCTATATAATTTCTGTTAGTGAACTGAGTTTTAGGTATTAAAAGTATATCTATATTTGTATTGTATACTTTTATCTCTTGTGCTTGTTTGTACAAGCTATATATATTTCATTCTGCAATTATTTGGTTTTGTTGATAAGCACGAAATTTGAGCGTGCTTATTTGATCCATAAAATTTTTCATCATTTACACAATACAGATAAGTCGTTAGATAATAGTGCTATAGCAATAGATGTTCTTTTGCTACATGCTTGAACAGAACATATTGGAATTATACGTTCTCATAGCGTCGAGTACAATTTTCTTTGCAATTGTTTAAGCACTACACAACCCATGTAATTGGCCGGATCATGCTTGTTATAGTTAAGACATTTAACGTATTTTTAATTATTTCTGCAAATGTTTTTGATATTCTTCAACCTTTGACAATGTTTGGATTGAGGTATTTCTCGTTATGGGTATTCAAATTGTACTTTAGTAGTATTTAAGAGTAAGTCTGTTTTATATATATATATATATATATATATATATATATATATATATATATATATATATATATATATACAGGGTCCATCCCAAAAGAAATGAGCCTTTTCAAAAAAAATAGTTTTATTGAGCAGATCGCTACAACACCTCAAAATTCTTCAAAATAGGATCCTCCTGCATCAATGCACTGTTGGAGACGGGTCTTCCAAGTCCGGAAGGCTTCCTGGTAGGCCTCCTTAGGGATGTCCTTGAGGGCTGCTGTGACATTCTCTTGGATGTCCTCAACCGAGTCCCAGTGCTTGCCCTTTAGCACTCTTTTCAACCGCGGAAACAAAAGAAGTCCGGGGAGACAAGTCCGGGCTGTAGGGAGGCTGGGGAACCACGCCGAGTTGAATCCGGGCCAGGTACTTGGTCACGATGAACGCGGTGTGGCTCGGCGCGTTGTCGTGGTGCAAACTCCAGTCGTTTTTGATCGCGCTCCGCTTGCTGGACCTTTCTTTTGAGTCTTTTGAGGACTTCCAGGTGAAGGCGGCATTCACTGTGCGTCCGGGTTGTACGAACTCGTAGTGCACAATCCTGGCGTCGAAGAAGGCGACGAGCATTGTCTTGGTCCTGGATTTGCTCATCCGAGCTTTCTTCGGCCGGGGTGACGCGGTGGTGTGCCACTCAGCGCTCTGCCTTTTGTCTCCGGATCGTACTGGAAACACCATGTTTCGTCTCCTGTTACCACTTTGTTTAAAAACTCCGGGTCATCTTCGCACATTTGCAAGAGTTCTTCACACCGAACCACCCGGAGCTGTTTTGTTCGTCAGTCAACACCCGCGGCACAAGTTTGGCGCACACCTTCCGCATCGATAAATCCTCGGAAATGACTCGATGTACTGTCGATTTCGGAATGTTTAGGGCATCTGCTACTTGATAAACACTGAACCGACGATCGGCGTTCAAAAATCGCGCACTCGCTGCACGTTCTCGTCGGTTCGGGAGGTTGACGGTCGTCCAGACCGAGGTTCGTCGGCCACCTCTTCCGGCCCTCCTTAAATGCTTTGTGCCACTTTTAACTTGCGAGTACGATAAACAATCATCCTTGAAGGCCTCCTGAAGCATTCCAAACGTTTCGGTAGCATTCTTGCCGAGTTTGAAGCAGAATTTAATTGCGTAGCGTTGATCGATTTTGAATCCATCGCGCCGTGTCGAAAATTGAAAATAGACATTCACGGAAACACCCGTCCTGCCGCTCCGAGAGCTCAGAGCCGACTTGCACCGACCGCGTATGGAAGCTAAGACCCCCCACCACCTGCCCCAAGCGTCAGAGCACGCCGGAATGTACACTCGCGTCCGAAAAAAAATAAGGCTCATTTCTTTTGGGATGGACCTTGTATATATATATAGTTTTTGGTATACATTTTACAACTTGTTTAGATGTTAAATTTATAATTTAACTATAGACTTCATAAACGCGTCACCTTCGTCTTCAAACTACTGTAGGAGACGACTGGCAGCTTGAATGCGCACCATTTTGTCCACGTCCGTCAAAGTGCGAGGTACCTTCTGATAGTGCAGGTGGATTTTCACGATGTATTCTACACTAGCAACACTAGTGGACAGCATTGCTCCAAATTCCTTGATAGTACTGAGCCTATTCTCACGATTAAGCGCGTCTGCACGATCAATGTTTGGCTCGGTGACGGATGTTCGCGGCCGATGATCATGCGGTTCATTCTCCACCTGTTCTCTGTCCTCACTTACACCACTCAAACACACGGGGCCGTGAGAGACAGTCTTCCTCATACTGTTGTTGTGGTCTGTGGCGAATTTCACCAGACGGGACGTTTTCTCGAACAAGGAATTTGATTACAATGCGTTGTTCCACGCTCCGCGGTACCTTTTGTTTGTTCATCACTCTAGCAACTCTCAAAAGGACTGAACAGGTTCTAACTTGAGCAGAAAGGAGGATGGAGGTTGTTGCTCCACTCTCTCAAGGTCGCACAGCTGCTGCACACAAATCAGTCCAATATTTGAATCACTTTATGTTTACTTTTAGCATTTCATTTAATAGCTCAATTACGGCTTTTACGTTTTTAACTCCTGATCTGAATATGAGTAGTGGCTTTGATTATCTCTCAACCAGTAGTGCGGCTTTTTTGTAGCTTGAGATTAATCTTCAATGTATATATATATATAGTTCGTTTTTTACTGTATAAAACTTGCTGTCATTGATTTGTTATATTTGGATTAGCTTTGCGGTAGTACTACTTCGTAACTGGTTGTTGTATGTGGTTGCATTTTGCATGTATCCTTATTGTATTGACATAGGCTGTAAATAAAATAAGTTTGTTGATATTTACACATATGATATTGTCACGTTGATTCTCAGTAATTGTTTGTTTAGCTGATTTCGTGATACTGTTAATTATTTGTGATAATTGTTTGAACACTTGATTGGCCTCAGTTGGTAACACAAATATGCAACGTTTTGTTGTTTTGCAATGAAAAGGTGTATCGGAATGGATTTTTCCGCAGATTCCAAATATAACTTTCAAAATTTTGTATCGTCATGTTTTTCCACAAACCACGAAAATGCGGGAAATAAAAAAACGCAATTTTTTAATGACTGATATATGGCAACGTTTGTAACATGTGAAAGTGAGCTTTGGAGGGACGGAATGAATGTGTATGTACGTCATTAGGTAATTACTAGGCTTCTTCGTTATCAATATGTTGAGCTTATTATGCAATTTTATATACATTTTGACATTGATTTTAACATTAGCTCTCCATTACGGTACTATAATATGTATGAACAGATTGCCTTTTTAACAAATACTTTCTTGGATATTTGGACTTTATTTTTCTCTTAAATTTCTCTGGTACATTTTTTCTTTGGTAGTTGCTGGAAAATTGTTAGCATGTTTAATCATAAATTGCCATGCATTCAAAATTTGCCATAGAACTTATGAACGCAGGTTTTAATCGTCCCATCTTAATTTTTACTGCTGTCATGTATATATTACGTTCCTTCATGCCTTTAATATAATGCGTTTTTTACTTCTTTGTTTTTAATTTGGGGCAATTTTTTATTTTCAATATTAGTTTTTAAATATATTCTCAAGTTTTTCTGCATTAAATTACCGAGTTTTCACATATTAAATTGTGAAGGACACCTCAAATAGAGATAAAAGAAAATTGTAACAGAGTACATAGAATTTGGAGCGCATTCATTTGTCCAGATTTGTAAGAATTAGAACTTGGCGAATTTAAATGCCATCGGGAAGATATTGGAAATTACTGCAAGTGTACATAGATACATGGGATATATACATAAAAAAACAAATTTAATAAATCCCGATAAAAATCATTTATTTATTCAAAATATTCTCCCTCGGTAGAAATACAATTTAAAATTCGAATAGTGTTCAAATTGCTCATCATTGGCCGTTGAACATCTTCAAGATATGCAAAACGGGTTCTTTTAATCGTTAAATGCAGCATAGGGAGTAGAAAATAATGCAGGGGGCCAAATGGGGTATAATACGGGGGATGCTGAAGCAAAAAATTAGTTTTGTTCAAAAAATCAGAGACGATTGGCAAAATGCGTTATCGTGCAACAATCGTCAACTATCTGGCCTTCGATATTTTGGGCAAACACGGCGAATACGGACTATCAAATGCTGCAATACACCAAGATACACAGCATTAACCGTTGGAACGAATTTTTTGTGGATGATCCCTTTGGAATCATAGAAAGCAATGAGCAGCGAGATTTTCTTTTTTTAAAACTTTGACGCTTGGTTTCTAAATCGTCCTGAAAACGTCACGTCTTATCGCCAGTTAGAATCGTTTTCCGTATTTTATTGAATTATGTTTTTGTAATGCAATTTTGGTCATCCAATCGATGTAGAACAAATTTTGAATTTAGCGTTTGTAGATTTTTTCGAAATTCTCATGAAATCACACATTTTTTTACATTTTTTCAATGGATTTTTCATGGGCTTGAATGTTTCTCATCATATACGCCTTCTCTGATACATCATCCACTCAAGAACTTTTTTGTGTTCTTTATTCATTTTTGAAGCGATATGTACAATTTGACAGGCAGCGTGGTCCCGTGGTTGAGGGGCGGGCTCTCTGATGACTGGCGGGTGGCCTACTCAGCCACTAAAAATAATTGAGTACCTGCGTTCACTCGAACAAGGGGTAATAATGGCGGTCGTCTTAGGCGCGGTGCTTGTCACACCGCCCCGCACCAGAGATGGTGCGCAACGACCGGGCAGAGAGAGCGAACATATGAGAGCCTTAACCTCTCAGTTCGCAGGCCGTGCTCCCACGCGGGACGTAGAGCCTTACCAGTGAACGCAGGTACTCAATTATTTTTAGTGACTAAGTAGGCCACCTGTCAGACATCAGAGAGCTCCGAGAATGGAACCCAGGTGAATCCCTACTACAATCCTGATTACAAACACAAAATGTACATAACCACTTTTAATTAACCACTAAAAATAAATAAAAACCGTTAAAATGTACAAGAGGTTAAAAACCAGTGAAAAAATCCGACAGTAAGCAAAAATCTTAAGGTGGTATTAAAAAAGTATAGTCCAACCTTGTTAACCTTTGAAATATATCAATTGAAGATACACCTAGTAATAAAGCTTTTTGGAATAATTCTTAAAGGCTGCCGACTCACATTGCTCATTATTCATCTGTAGGATGAAAATAGAGATCATATTGCTTTTAGTCAGAATTATTATGGAGGGAGTTGCAAGCGTTTTGCTGAGCTGAGACTTGTAATTGCTCTAGATCAAAACATCTTAGAAAGTTGGAATGTTCAAAAATTTTCTTTAGATATAGGCGGAAAACCGACAAGCGTGCTTTTTGCTACGTTCCAACCCGCTGCATCTTTTTAAGTCTTGATGCCTAAGCTAAAAATTGCGTCAATTTTCAACCATCTTACAAACATCAATCCAAACATTAGAACATTGTTTTTGATCACATGCCAAGAAGGAAGAGTCAAATATAACAATGCGTCGAATGTTAGGGTTTTTCATGACTATCTCTAAACAGACAATATATTTCAATGTCTTGCTGATATCCAGTCGTGCTTTGTTGCATTCTTGCAAGCAAAAAATAATAGTCTTTCCGTGTCTACAGATCTGGAAATTTTCCAATGTCGTTACATAACTTTGTTAAACACAACACGATTTAGTACATTTTATAGTTTAAATATATTGATTTTTAAATATTACCAATATTTATGAAATGTTAAATTAATACAGCTCGTCAAAGGGCACAATTGGCATAGTTAAATTAGATATTTTCTACCCAGTATTTTCATAAATACTGTTAAAAAATCAAACCTAGCCTTGCTCTACACAGCATTAAGAAGACATTATGAGATTCACTTATGGTTCCAACTATAAAGTCTTAAAGTTGTAAGTTACATTGTGTTTCTTGTCAAGTTTGATTATTTACCAATGGAGTGGAGTGACAAAGAAAACCGTTTGCATTACATAAGTGTGAATTAAAAAAAGTGTGATCTCCAAGACCCTGCATCCTCTCGGCATTAGCCGTGTATTTGTATATCAAATTATTTAATGAGACCGGATGTGCCAAGGATCGTCCAACATCTAAAAAACCAGGTTCAGTTCAGACTGTGGAGGCAGTCCGAATTAAACAAAATCTTCTTCGTAAGAAGATCAAGCCTCAGAAGATGGAAACTTCCAAAATTTTGATGTGTCATATCATTAAGCAAGACCGAGGACTATTCCAAAACTATTCAGAAGATATGAGACATTTGTTGATAGATGCTTTAAAGAAAGGTAGAATAGGAAAAACAAAGAGATTAATGATTAAATATGCCATGGTTGCCATATAAAGTTTGGTTTACAATAATTTTTTTTTAGAGGAATCTTTCAGCAAACAAAATAAGAAGATATATAGGCTAGGTCGTCCAAAGAAGCCTCTTAGCTAGTGCCATCATGTAGCAGCTGTAATATTATTATGGAGAGTGTGTTATGCTGGAGTAATTGATATTCATTATTGTAAAAATGGACAAATCACACAGAAGAAGAAATGGAACAGTTCTACTTTCAAATCGCAGATATACTGAAAAACTTGCCAAAACAAGATCTGAATATACTAATGGGAGATTTCAATTCAAAAATCGGAAAAGGTCGGGAAGGTGATTTTATAGGACCGCACGGGTTAGGAGAAAGAAATGAGCGTGGAAACCAACTAAGCATATTTGCAGGAGAACAAGGCTTAGCAATAATGATTACATTTTTCGCACTTCCACCAAGAAGACTTTAGACGTGGAAATCGCCTAAAGACTCACCGGAAAACGTTGTTAGAAATCAGATAGACTTTATCCTGATAAATAAAAGATACAGAAACAGTTGCACCTGTGTAAAAACATATACAGTCAGACCACATCCCATTAGTGGGCACCTTTAAAGTTAAATTAAAAAAGAATAAGAAAGAAAGGTACTAATAAGTATGATGTAAGAAAACTAAAAGAACCACTAATAAAACATAAAGCAAAGATAAGGTTAAACGACGAGATTAGATTAAACACAAACATAAATAGACATATGGTCAATATATCAAATATAAAAGAGGAGGTCAAAAAAGTAAAAGACACTGTGGAAAGTATAAAAAAGGAATTCTTAAAACCAGACACCGTAAAGAAAAAGACATGGATGACAAATGAAATCCTACAACTGATGGAGAAAAGAAGACTCGCAAAAAGCCATCCAGTAGAATATAATACCATTAATAGAAGAATAAAATTGAAAATAAGAGAAGCAAAAGAAAACGAGGTAAAAGAAAAATGTGCGGAAACAGAAACCTTACAAGCGAGACATGACAATTTTAATATATATAAGAAAATTAACGAGGTGACTGGGAAATATAAAAAGAGAACTGTGAACAAACTAGTGAATAAAGAAGGGAAAATTATTATCAATAAAAATGAAATCAGTGAAACATGGAAAAATATACAGAACAGCTATTTCACGATAATAGACCAAAACCTCTCCAGATAAACAGCGAAACCGGACCAAAAATACTAGTAGAAGAAGTACAAAATGCAATAAAAAGTATGAAGGAAGGCAAAGCACCTGCCCCAGACAACATACAGGCAGAGTTTTTGAAACTCCTAGATGAAGAAAACGTGAAATGGCTGATAGATCTATTCAACTATATATATGACACTGGAAAATACCTATAGAATGGCTTAAATCTGAATTCATTCTACTACCTAAAAAGCCAGGAGCTAAGAAGTGCAACGAGTATAGAACAATAAGCCTCATGAGCCACCTATTAAAATCATTTCTAAAAATAATTCATAATAGAATGTACAAACTATGCGAAGAACAAATAGCACCTACACAGTTTGGATTCAGGAACGCAGTCGGAACACGCGAAGCCCTATTTAGCATTCAAGTATTAATTCAAAGTTGCAGGGATGTAAACTGCGATGTATATGGCTGCTTCATAGACTTTCAAAAAGCTTTTGATAGAGTCCAACATCAAAAGATGATAGATATTTTAAGAAACATAGGACTAGACGAAAAAGATCTAAGAATTATTATAAACCTATATTGGAATCAGACGGCATCAATGAAATTAGAAGAAGAAAACATCGAAGATATAAAAATCCAGAGAGGGGTGAGACAGGGCTGTGTACTGTCTCCGCTATTGTTCAACCTTTATTCAGAATACATCTTCAGAGAAGCGTTAGAAAACACAAATATAGGGATTCTCTTAAATGGAGAAAGATTAAATAACATCAGGTACGCAGACGACACAGTCATTTTTGCTGAAAAGTTAGAGGACTTACAAGTACTATTAAACAGAGTAACCGAATGTAGTCAGAGACAGGGCATATACATCAATATAAACAAAACGAAATTAATGATCATCAGTAAAAATAATATCCCCAGATGTCAACTCATGATAAACCTATAGAACAAGTGGAAAAGTATACTTACCTTGGTAGCACCATTAATGACCAGTGGAATAACTCACAGGAAATAAAGATCCGCATTGAAAAGGCTACAGCCGTGTTCAACAAAATGAGTACCATCTTCAAAAGCCACAATTTAACAATTAACTCAAAGATGAGATTTCTGAGATGCTACGTCTTCCCTATCCTTCTTTATGGAGTAGAGTCATGGACCCTGACAAAAGCAACAGAAAAAAGGCTGGAGGCATTTGAAATGTGGCTCTATCGCAGAATGTTAAGAGTGTCATGGATAGAGAGAGTCAGGAATCACGAAATTCTGCAAAGAATGAAAAAGGAAAAGAAATACTGACTACGATAAAAACAAGAAAGCTCCAGTACCTAGGACACATTATGTACAAGGCAAAAGAGGTCCGGGTAGAAGAAGGATATCATGGCTTAAAAACCTGCGAACATGGTTTTCTATGACCATAACACAGTTATTCAAGACAGCGGTCAACAAAATTATAATAGCCCAAATGGTTGCCAACATTCGGAACGGATAGGAACCGCAAGAAGAAGAAGTAAAAATGGAGTGAAAAGTTCGGCCACTGTATATTAACATGGGAAAAGGTGTATTGCAATTTGTGAAACACACAGTTTTTTCAAGGTGAGCCTTGGATCTTTCAGCAAGGCTCTATACCCCCGCCCATAAAGCATGGTAAACTCAAACTTGGCTGAGCAACAATGTGACTTAGTTTTCTAATGGTAGATAATTGGTCGTCTTGTAGCCCAGATCTCAATCCAGTAGATTACAAATCGTGGATAGTTTTAAAACTCAAAAAGACACCCAAATGTTGTTGAAGCGAACCTTGACGGCTGCAATCAATACTTTTCCAATGGATGTAAATGTATGCTGCCATAGACGAGTGGGCCGGACGTCTTAAAGTTTGTGTAGAAGCTAAGGGTAGCCATTTTGAATAAATTCGTTTTAATTATACTTGCCAATAACCATTTAATAAATCCTGAAAATACGCAAAAACACTAATCATTTTATTTTGTCTTTCTAATCAGTGTGCAACAATATTTATGCGCATACTAGGTATATTCATTAAAAGTTTGGTCACTGTATCTATCATTTTTTTCAAGTACGCGTTGATTTGAAGATAAACTAACACCCGTTTTTTTGTTGTTGTCTTAAAGACCATCTATTTTCTTTAGACTATGGCCTTCATTTTAGTATCTACAAATAAATCTGCCGTGATTATAATTCTTTCAGGCCACTAAAATTAAAAAATAATGTTATTCATGTCTTATAGTACTCTCGTCTCAACCGAAATTAACTGCAAATTATTTCTTTCAATGTTAGATGAGGAGTACCGCGGAAACCCAAGAGGGATCGTCCCAATATGGCGAGCCCGGGTAGTCACTGCTTACAACCAAGAACTGTTACCTTTAGAGCCTGTTGCTCTACCAGTCAAAGACTCAATGGATTCCCTGTTGGACATAATCGACTACTTGGAGCAGCAATACAAGGAAGGTGGCATAACAGAAGAGGAAGAAGGCGTAGGAAGTTACAGCAAACATCCAACAGGACTGCTGCCACTCTCACCGGAGCTGCAGGGAAACCAATAATAAGGGAAAATTCTGGATATGCTAATTACAATTTATTTACATTAAAAGTTGCAATAAAATGTTTTCGAAGAACGATATCTTTTCGATTGTTGGTAAATAGAAACTTTCCCTTGTTGCTGAAATTCTAGTGATACCAATTTGCGTCAGAGCGATGGAAAGTTTACTTTATCTACTGATTTGATCCTGAAGTCAACATGCTAATAAGAGCAGCTTTCTCCTTTTCTTTTTTGCGAACCACATCGACGCATCTGTTCTTCCACGAGCTTTTCCTGAGCTTGATGGGTCTGCTACCGACATAGCGACCTGAAATTAAAAAAGCTTAATCATTACAAGTTATTTGGGAAACAATTGATGCTATTTATTGAAATTTTCATATGAACAAAAATTATTATATGAATTGATACAGTTGTGTATGTAAAAATAGCCACGTAGTCCAGCTGTTTCGGGGCCAACAAAACGTTCGGGAAATGTTACGTCTACTTCTAGTAGAAGCGAGACGCGGGTCAAGAGGCGCGTCAAAAGACGCCAGCAAATCAATTAAACCGCGATAAGTGTGCTATTATTAACAGCAGCGGTGATATTTTTAGTATCGCAGCCTGTGAACCAAAAATAATTACACCCATAATTAAACGCAGATAACGAAAATATGTTAACAACATCGTATTCGCAATGCAAACTTGTAGCGTAATCGCGGCGGCGTACAGTAAACGGGCGCCTTTTTATAGACATATTTACTTCTGATAAGCCGGTTTAAATTTGGAAATCGCCTTTGCGCGTCTCTATATAGTAAACACTGGTGGGAAGAAAGGGCTCTCCGAGGTCGATCGGAGCAATCGGCGACGATCAATTTCCCATTGGCCGAAATATAGATCCCGAGTCGATTTCATTTCGGACAAGGTTTTTAACGAGGTAAACGTTCGGTCAGCATAGCAGCCGCCCTAACGAGATCAGCGCGGCAGAGGCGCATTATTGTTTTTTCAAAAGAAGCTATGAATAAAAGATAAGTTGATTGCGGCGTGTATTGAATCCACCATCCCAAATAAACGGGACAAATTAATATTAACCGCCCGCGATAGATTTACAGGCTTCCAACGATTGCCATAAACGCATTTAGATCAAATCCGCTTACCTACAAAGTAGTAGTTTGTTTTTGGCCACATTATTGGCGACTTTGGATGTAATCTATTCTTTTCGAATATCCTATTTGTAATTTATATTAGATGGAATATTTTTAAGATGTCAGTTTTTTTGTTGAGAGCCGTTTGACTTCTGTCTCAGGTAGTACTGCAGCCTCGTGGAGTTATTGTGCTTTTCTCATTTGTGCCAAGTACCTTACTGGATAATAGCAAGGTTCAAACATCCCGCACGGGGCATGCTTTGCGAACTGAGAGGTTAAGGATCTAATATGTTCGCTCTCTCTGTCCGGTCGTCGCACGCTATCTCTGATGCGAGGCGATGTGGCAAGCGCCGCACTTTAAACGACCACCATTATTATCCCTTGCTCGAGCGAGCGCAGGTACTCAATTATCCTTAGTGATTGAGTAGGCTTCCCGCCAGGCATCAGAGACCTCCGGGAATGGAAGCCTCTATCCGCACCCCAGTCACGCGCTTCAATCGCACGGCCACATTGGTGCATCCCTCACTGGATAGTTGCTGAATTTTTCTGGATCCATTATTGGTTTTCCACAAATAGCTTGTCTTGTGTGAACTAAAGCCTCATACTCGCACAATATGTGAATGGCTGTCTCTGTTTTCCTGTCACATTGTCTGAAACTCAGATCTACATTGTACAACCTTCTGAGAAAACAATGTCCTGCGAGGCTACCTATTATAATTCGTAACTGGTTTCTACTTTGTACTAAAAGTTCTTCAGTTCGTTTACGAGATGATCATTTTATAAAGGTTTTCCCATGTCTTTGTCCCGGTACATTTTTTGTTGTTTCTTGACCCATTCTCTCACCTGGCTTGGTATTGTAGCTTTAGGTACTCCCAGTGCCGGTTATGGGCCTATATATGGAATTGGTTATTTTTGTGGTATAGCTTGCCAGCTTTCTCGTTGCTCGCAATTCCACAGTGCTCTGAGTTTTTGCGGCACCCTTATACCAGCCCCGATGTTTGAAAAACGGGTGTGTATTTTTCTAGTAAAAAGTAATAGTAAATTTTGACACTTAAAAGTTGAAATTTATGGCAATTTCTTAATTGTATACAACTCATACAGCCAGACTACCTCTTGGCGCTTCTTTACTCTTAGATAAGCCATTCCCCATCTAGTTCTTTTAAAGAGCAACTCACAGTTTCACTCATGCATGTCTGCTTATGACCAAGTCTATCGCATGATGTTTAATGCGAATCACATTATTTTGACATGTTTCTCGCTATCTTTTCTTTCTTTCTTCAAGAAAGCTTCATCACACAAAGTGTCCTACAGACTTGTTTTGATATTATTCATCATCTAATCTTTTTTCTAAAGAGATTTTCTTTTAAGCAACTCGATTGTCTTTATTGAAAAATGAGGACTGACTTTTATATTAGCCCTTTATCTATTAAACGTAGTTGCTAGTTTTTCACCATTCTCGAAGACAGTTATTTATTTATTTTAAACATTGTGATATTTTATGCATTTAACTGTACAACGATCTGCGTTCCTAGTTAATAACAAGTAAAGAAAGTTCTTTTGCCTGTAGATAATATAACTATAAATTTAAGGTTTTAGAAATACAAAAACAGACGCGTTTTTAAAGTAAATTAGTTGTGCATTGTGAGAATAAATCTGGAAATGTTTTACTTAAAATAGACCGTACTGTTCTTAAATTCTATTTCTAAAAAAGGATTTTAACCCCAAATATATTTTATCCTTATTGGATATTTTAGCAGTACAGGATATACTAAGAGAATTACTAATATGAACATAAAAGAATATCTATGGTTTAAGGGAGAAGAAATATAGGACAGATTTGGAACAGGATTTCGTTTAAAGGAGAAATTGGGAAATGCAGTTACGTATTTCAGAGATATAAATGTAAGAATAAGCTACCTAACAGAAATGTATAGGAAAATCAGGATCTTAAATGTCTATGCATCCACAGAAGATGCAGACGAAGCCAAAAACAATTTTGTGATAAATAGAAACAACAATAGACAGCATCCCGAAATTTGACATCAATATGATAATAGGAAATCTAAATGCTAAGATGAAAAAAAAGAGAGAAATAGAATCATTGCAGGAAAACAAAGTCTACACGAGAAAACAAATGAGAATAGAAGCTTGTCAACTTCGCGGCACTAAAACAAATGATAGTAAAAAGCACAGTCTTAAATCACAGAGACACTTATAAAGCAACCCGGAAAAGTCTGTATAAAAAAACGTATAATCAGATAGACCATCTAGTAATAGAATAAATATGAAATTGTTGAAAATATAAGAACCTACAGAGGAATTGATATAGGCTCAATTAGTTTTTAGTTAAAGCAAGGATTAGACAGCAAGTTCCAATGCTGGGAAAGAATTATATGAAGGAAAGAACAAGATGGAGCACAGAAGATTTGAAAGAGAAACATAAAAAAGAAAATACATCGATGCTATAGAAATGAAAATCAGTAGAACAAAAAAAAAATAAAGACGTATGAAAGAAGTGGGACTTGCTAAAAGAAATCTTCGTAATGGGGGCAGAAACCAAAACACAAAAGGTAATAAAGAGCGATGTAATGAAAAATGTGAGAAAGCTAGAGAAAAAAGAAGACAAGAAAGACACAGATTACTTCAAAACTATTCAAAGGGACGGGAATAATACCACAAAAAGCAAAAAATTTTGCACGATATATGTAGACAGAAGAAACAGCAAAAGAAAAAGATAGCGGAAATAGAAATCATACAATAAATAAAATAAAAGACAATGATACAAAGTTCAACCAATAAATAAATAAAAAGGAAATTGTGTATTCAAAAAGTTAAAGTTTAGAAGCGTGGGCAGCAATTTTAAAATGAAGGAAATCTGCAGAAGAATAGGTGCAGGATGTCCAAGAAATGAAAAGCGATAAAAGCTCAGGATCAGATAAAATAGAGGCAAAACTCGTAAAATATTCAGGAAAGAAATTGATATAGGAGAAGATCCTACAAGCTTATCCTAGAAATTTGGGAGAAGAGAGATGCTAAAGGACTGGCATAAAGTCATTATATACCCCATATATAAAAAGAAAGACAACCAGCAGATGACAAATTATCGACCTACCACCTAATTAAACGTGGTGTACAAAATTATGTCACATATAACAAAAGGAAGGGTACAAGAGGAGGCAGAAGCAAAAATTGGGACAATACCAAGTGGGTTTTAAAAAAGGAAGATCAACACTAAACATCTTTACACGAAGTTAAATCTAAGAAAAATGCCAAATAAAGAAAATTACATTATTTGTTCGGATGATCGATTTCAAACAAGCTTGACCAAATTGTAAGAAGGAAGATTCTTGAAACGCTATCAGAAATAGAATTCAAACAAGGGACGATAAATTTAATAGAAATGAAATTGGCAAATACAAAAAGTCAAATAAAAGACAAAGGAGAATCGTTAAGAAATTTTAACACAAACATACGTCTAAAACAAAGAAGAGATCGATCCCTATCCTCAATACTCTTTAATATTGTATTAGCTATATCTTAACTCATTCATACCAATGTTTAGTTTATGTAGATGACCTAATATTGCTTGTACGGACATATGAAAAATTAAAAATAATAGACAATTTGAACACAACGCACAGAAAGATGGATTAATAATAAATGAGGAAAAGCCCAACTACATGGTGCTAGGCAAGCGAACGCAGGAAACGAACCAAGCTCTCATAATCGAAAATATGGGAGGAAATTTGTAATATACGAGGGTGTTTAATATTAAAGGTACAAGTTAAAATTACATTAACATTTATATTTAAAGAAAATATTTGATATATTCCATAATTTTGTTTATTTCTCGACGTAATCTCCGTAAATATTGAGACATCCCAGCGTGACAGTAGTTTGAACATCCCGTCACGGTACTGCTACTTGTCAAGTTGCTTGGAGTAGTATACAACGATTTCTTGAAATTTCTCCTTATCTTCAAAACGTTTCCCCATCAAAAAATTCATCAAAGGTCCGAATCAATGAATATCCAAGGAGGCTAAATCTGGGCTATGCGAAGAATGTTGCAGGACCTTACAACAGATCAAAAGCTACGAAGGAAAATCATAGTCTGGGAACTGTTCAAATGTTACGAGGTCAAGGGTTAGAACTTTATTACAAGGATCGCTTCAAACGACAAGACATGCGTTCACCATTTTGAGCCTAGGATTTTTGTTCAGATTTTTATCTTTTCCATCTAATAACAGAGGCACCACGTAAAAGTTTAAAAATTAAAAAACGTTGTTAGAATTGTTAAAAGATATGGAAAGCTATGGAAACAAGATAAATCCTGACATGGGGATGGTGCATATGTGCAAGACCATATATAAAACAACCATAGTATTAGTAAAATTTCCTTGCCTAGATCTTTAATCCCCGTTTTTAACCAACATCCTTCAACGAGGCTATTTTTACCTTCTAGATTTTATATTTTGATTACTTCTTAATTTTTTACAAATAGAACTCTTGGACGGAGATGAAAGTTTAGATTAAAATAAATGTTAATTTTTCCAATTTAGTTTTTTCTTGGATCTATAAAATAAAAATTTTTACGTGTACCATGAATAAGGTGTTTTAAAATTAGTACAAAGTACACGTCTATATGTATAGCTGTTTTTATGGACGCATCTAAAAGGACCGAAAGTGACTATTGCTGCGGCTACTAAATATGTGCAGCGTTCAAAAAATTCTTGGAAAAGCCATTGTCCTTTATAATACAAGGTGTTCAAAAATGTACTAATTCTTTAAGTAACAATAAATGTGGGAAAGTGTTCAATTCTGCAGACAGCAAAACGTTTCGTTACAAAAATTCTTCGAGTCGTGAAGCGAAGGATTTAAAATTATAAGTCAATAAATCATTGTATATATTGTCATTTAACGAGTAAATACTTATTTTGAGACACTCTGTAGAACTATTCATTAACAATCCAATCTTAACGTCGCGCACTAGGCAACGACTTGCCAAGAAAATATTCGTATGACTTTTATGACAATTAAAAGAATATTAGACGAACAAAATCAAACTACAATAGCACCATAATAAAAACTCGCCCCCCACCTCAACCAGGAGCAGATCAGCTACGGAAAACGTGGATTGCGATTGGGATAATGTGGTGTTTAGCCCACAAAGATCAGCTGAGTACCCTATTAAGGTTTTGTGCGGATAGAGTCGAATAAAAAGAAAAATTTGAAGGTAATACTTTATTACTTAGCAACTATATGTACGCGGACGCCACCTTTAATCGACGTGAATGCAGAGATAACAGTGTTCAGAACGACACTGCGTCGATACTTCCGGATACTGTTAAAAATCTTTCTTAAGTAACCAACCATATCGAAGGACTCTCTAGTCTAGACGGTCCGTTGGTCACATATGGGCAACTGCTGTCGGAACCGAAGGCTCAGCCCAAGACCCGTCTGGCGGCTACTCATTTCTCGAACGAGAGCTTGAAGCTGTACCTGGACGAACAAAGATTACTCGCAGCTACAGCCAACGAAACGTTTTCCAATTGTTTCCTCCTTTGAGCAAACAGTTAAAAATGTTAATTTGTTCCTGAGATTTTTTGAATGTGCGTGTATTTAGTACTTTATGCGTCATATACATTGCAACGCTAAAAGAATACTGCAAGTATACTAACGGGTTGTCCTTATCGTTGGTTAAGAAATAGTTCGATAAGAATAATGACAATTGGATTTTGGGAGAGGATGGTGATTCGAAACACCGAAAAAGATATTGCAACGAATATAAGATGTAAAACGGACTTGACCGAAATCTCCGACGCCAATCCTATTAAGAGCGTGTGGTTTTCTTGAAGCAGGTGTCAAATTTGAAGCAGCTCTTTTTAGAAGTAAAAAGGCTGAGGCAACAGCTTTCTATGGACTAAACTAAAATATCGAGGAAAGCAATTTCTAGCTTGTCAGGTTATAATACTTGATAATGAGGCCCAATGGATTCCATTCCGTTTTAGGTAGGAACATGAACACGCATTCAATAAAGACGATACAATATTTTTTAGGTAGTGTTTTGTATATGTACCGCCAGAGTAGTTCAAGCTGTTAAAACGCGGACTGCGACGCGGACGTACCCGGGTTCCATTCCCGGAGCTCTTTGATGCCTGGCGGGTGGTCTACTCAGTCACTAAAAATAATTGCGTACCTGAGTTCGCTTCGAGCAAGGGGTAATAATGGTGGTCGTCTAAGGCGCGGTGCTTGCCTCATTGCCCCGCATCAGAGATAGTGCTAAAAAATACATTAAAAATAGATGGATTCGAAATTGGGTCAACATGTTGACTGTCCATCGCTCTAACCATTCAACCACAGGCACTGTTATATTGATTCCGCTACTAAATATGTATTTATAATAACTTATATCACCATGCTAATTTTTGGCCTCCAAGACAATAGGTCCCGAATGTCTACCCACCCTAGAAATTTGTCAGACTCTTGATTTTTATGTAAATTAAGTAATTAAATGATAAAAAGTAAACATTTTATGGTCCAGGCTGAAATCATCCATTGTAAGTATACGTAGATATATCTCCAATTAAACGAATTTTCTAGAATCAGTCTCATTACTTTCCGCGCGTACCTTGTACTAAAATGTGTCAAAATTGACTTGATAGAAGTATATGTTGGGTAAAAAGATCATTACATTCTATTCTTAAAGTAACCAAAACGCATAAGTAACATATCTAATAACAGATTTTTTCTTACAAAAAAGTTAGAATTTGTTTTGTAGTATTTTTAAAATCCTTATAAAACTACGATGCAATAAACTATAATGAAATAAATTTGATTTGTACAAAACGCAAGTAGCCAGGTAAATAAAAGCAAGAGACAATGCACAAAATTTAAATACTTAAAGCTACGGAGGGTATTTTTTAAAGCTAAAGCCTATTAGCTTGCCAATTAAGAGATACCTTAAAACCAATTCAATTCTGCTCCTTGTAATTCTGTCTTTTATATAGACGCATACAAAATTCAGTAGAATTCCATTACGTTCGTCAATAAACGCAGAATGAAGTCAGGACGACTTCTTACCAAATTATTCACAACGACCTGTTGAACCCATAATGAAATTGTAATTGGTTTTTGGATTAGTCGCACCCACAGAAATTTGAACAACTTAACTGCATTAAAAAATAGATAAGAATGCTCAGCAGTTTTTGATAGGTTATTTATTACATTTAAATAATTCTTGACCATTACTGTAATGATCCCAAATAACTTACATAAAAATAACAAGTAAAAAATGATAAAAAAGGTCTACACCTATGTAAAACAATTAAAAAAATTTAAAATAAAAATTCAAAACCAAATAGAAATACCGCAAGGCAAATAAATTAAATAAAAAGGGGAATTTTTGGGCCCCTTTCACCGCCTTAAATATTTGATAAAAAAAGTCAAGGTAGGATAGAAGCTAATCCATAATATTTATAAGCTCTTCCTAAAAAATGCTGGCAACTTTCGTGTGATAAATACGAAGTGTCATGAATATCGCGAACTGTTTACAGATAATTTGTTTATAAATTTGGCAACGATCCTAGATGAAATGTGTCTAAAAAATTTATCTTTAAAAGATGGTATGCTATTTCTAAACATATTAAGTTCATCGTCAAAGCGCCTTCCTACATTAGTATGTTTTTGTCGTTTTTACGAGTTTCCTTCTCCAATGTACACATTTTTACAATTTATTTAATGAAAATACAAAAGTAGAAATGTGTTTAGCCTGATGGCGTTTCTAGGTGACATGTGGAAAAGCCTGACATTCTTGACATACGTGGGAACATATTGTGAGCGACAAAAACCTACATCAGTAGAAAAATAATTCAAAAAAACTAATTTTTAACTTTTCAATAAGTGTGTACAGCTATCTTAGTTTTGTTTTAGAAAAAAAATGTGCCATTTTTTTGTAAATAATAATGTTGTTAATGAGAGGACGCAATCAATTATTGGTTGCAATATATCCTTTTGGAGTTATAACACAAAATTTGTTTTTTTTTAATGGCAACCATAGTTGACTGCAGTATCAATAGAAAACTTCTTTTTTGTGCTTTCTAAGAATACCACACTTCACATAGTTATTTTGAAAATCCTTTTTCAATACCTAATTAATGTAATCGACCAGGGTTTGCCAAAGAAACAATAAAATCAGTTTTGGATTTACACTCGTTGTGATAAGAATGCTGTTCAAACTGAACTATAGTATTTTTGAGGTTATTTGTCGTCATATATGATTGGTATATAATATTGTAACAAATTCAGGTACCCCCCTGGTAACGGCCGCCTCGATATGGTCAAATGACTCACATAATGCCCTCCAGGAATGCAGCCGCGCATGTGCAAGGGCTCGAATAATGGGAAATTGACAAATGTTACTAGAAACTTCGTGTGCAACCTAGTACTAATTTTGAGGTGCTTAAATATCATGCAGTGTGGCAGCCTGGAAAAACGGAAAGTTAAAAGTGAAAAAGTTCTGAACCAATGCAAAATAAATGGTGTAAGATAAATGTAGTGTAATCTTACGTTACTAATTCTATGTGTTATGCACATAAAAAGTATTAAGTAATTTTTATTGCCTGTAAGTAAAATAAATAAGTATTTTAGTAAATTCACCCATGTTATTTGCATTTAGACATTTAATGCAATAAGTAACAATATCTTGAGTAGGTGACTCATGAGGCTGATGCGTCTAAAATCATTAAAGAATTGATATCATCATCAGCCTCTTATTATCCACTGTTGAATAAAGGCCTCTTCAAGTTTGTTCCATGCGTCTCTGTCTCTTGCGGTTTGAATTCAGTTTTTAACCGCCGTTTGTTTGATGTCATCCGTCCATCTTTTCTGTGGTCTTCCCCTGCTCCGCGTTGTAAGTCTTGGTCTCCATTGGATTATCTTTGTGTCCCATCGGTTTGGCTCCTGCCGTGCCACGTGTCCAGCCCATTTTCATTTCATTTTTAGTATTCTTGAGATTATATCCGTCACCTTGGTTCTCCTTCTGATCTCTTAGTGATTGATTCTTTCTCTGAGACTGACGCCGATCCTAGCTCTCTCAATAGCCCTTTGAGTAGTTGCAACTGGAAGCACACAGGTGTCGTAAAACTTTCTCTTCAGGTTAGTTGGTATATCGGTGTTTTTCATTATATGACTGAGTTTTCCAAAGGCAGCCCAACTCTGGCTTATCCGGCGTGAGATTTCTGCGGTCTGATTTTCTTTCCCGATCCTGAATTTGTGCCCCAAGTATATGTATTCCTTGACTACCTCAAGATTGTTGTTGCCTACGTTGATACTCTCTTCGACTGGGCCCATTACTTTCGTTTTTTGGACATTCATTTTCAGGCTTACGTGTTCTGATGTTTTGAGGAGCTCATTTAGCATGTCTTTGAGTTGTTCTAGGTCGTCGCTAATTAGGATAAGATCGTCCGCAAATCGAAGATTGCTTAGGTATGTTCCATCTACATTCAGTCCCTCTCGCTTCCATTCAAGGTTTTTGAATATATCCTCCAAGACGAAAGTAAACAGTTTTGGCGAAATAGTATCGCCCTGGCGCACGCCTCTCTTGACTTTAATTTGATTGGTTGTTAGTTCATCATTAATTTTTACTTTTATGGTGGAATTCTCGTATATATATTTCAGTAGGTCTGAATACCTTGTGTCTATTCGGGCGTTGTCCATTGATATTAAGATTGCCGGAATTTCAATGGAATCAAATGCCTTATGGAAGTCTATAAATGCAAGATAGATGGGCATGTTGTATTCTGTGGTTTTTTCGATGAGGGATCTGAGCGTTTCTTTTTCTTCTACTCTTATATATAGGCTATAAGCCTGTTTCTAACTACACATTTCGTGTAGTACTATGAGCCATGTTGGGCGTACCCCGGGCAGGTGGCTAGTCTGACCCGTTAGAAGAAGGACAATGCACTTTACGACCGCCAAAGGTGTTTGTATGATGGCCGGAGAGCACTCGATGTTTGCCGTTATTTTTGACCTGGGAGTCGAACCCAGGGCCCGCCGCGCGTTAGTCTGGCAGGCCGAAGCCTTTGCGTCGCGGCTGTCGTGCTCTCGATCTGAGCGTTTGTAGGTGATTATTAGTGCCATAGTTTCTTCGGAAGCCCGCCTGCTCTACCGGCTGGTAAAAATCCAATTTAGTTGTTAGGCGGTTTGTAACGATCTTGGTCAGCAGTTTGTAGAGATGTGATAGGAGGCTAATGGGGCGGTAGTTCTCCAAATCTCCGCTATCGCCCTTCTTAAATAGTAAGATGACTTCCGCACATTGCCAAGCAGTTGGAATCTTCGCTTCATAGAGACATTTGTTTAACAGAGTGCGGACTGATTGTAGTAAAGGCTCGCCGCCCATTTTCAGCATTTCGATGGTAATGCGGTCTTCCCTGGTGATTTCCATTTTCATTTGCCGCAAGGCGGCTTTGAGTTCCCCGTTGTTAATTTCGGGAATTTCTTCAGATCCTACATTCATAATATGTTGTTGTTGGTATTTTTCTTGTGAATAAGTGTTGGATAAGGATTTGTAGAAGTTTTCGACGGACTCGATTATATCTTGTTTATTTCTCACCACTGTTCCTTCGGAGTTTTCATTTTATATATTTTCGCTCTTCCTCTGGCCATTTTCGATCTCAGGACTTTCATGTTTGCATTATCTTCAATCACTGATTGAATCATTTTTGTATTGTATGCTCTTAGGTCTTTACGTATATGTTTGTTTATGTCCTTATTTAGTTACTTATATTCTTCAGTTTCTCGATTTAACTCCTTTCTGTGTTCTATCATTTGCAGTGTTTCTTCTTTGAGTTTACTTGTTTTTGTCTTTTGTGTGCATATCTTTTTGCCGCTGTTTGAACAGTAGATGTGATTGTTTTGTTAATTCGTTTATTTCTAAATTGTTTAGTTCTTGGGTAGGCGGCAATTTGTATTTGATAAGCTCTGCATATTCATGTTGATGTTTGTCTAGATGTTGTGTTGTAGGAAATAGGTATGGTTTTGAGTTAGTTTTTCCTTTCGACTTTGATATCGATTTTAAGGGTTCCCTCACCATCCTGTGATCACTTCCCGTGTCAAACTTGTTCAGAACGGAAACATCGGTGCAGATATCTCTACGGTTTGATAGTATATAATCGATCTCATTTTTCGTATGTCCATCAGCGCTTTTCCAGGTCCACTTTCTTTGGGGTGGTTTTTGTAAAATGTATTGAGACAGAATAATTTTTCTTGCTGTAAAAGTTTAGAAGCATCTCTCCCTTTCATTTCTGGATCCCAGTCCGTATTTTCCGATGTTTTGAAGATTGTCATCCTCATTTTTCCCTACTTTAGAGTTGAAATCACCCAATACTATTACATATTGGGTTTTTTCGTGGTGGATTGCACTTGTAATGTCTTCATAGAATTGTTCAGCTTCGATTTCTTCAGATCTACTGGTTGGTGCATATACTTGGATAATTTGTAAGGAATATGTTTTACTAAGTGCAAGCGTTATATAGATAACACAGTCAGATATGGCTTACATTTTTGTTACGAGATGTTTTATACGTTTATTTATTATAATTGCCACTTCCCCTAGGTGTGATTGTTCTTGCTTATTATACTGATATAGCACATGACCTGTTTTGAGTGTCGTTGCTTTTTCACCCTTTAGTCTGGTTTCGGATAGACCGAGGATATCCCACTTGATGGCATCCAACTCTTGTTCTAATCTGGTTTGATGTTCGTCCAATCTCATTGTACGCACATTGTATGTTGTTACTCGAAATGTCTTGTTTGATGTATTTCTTGTCGATTATCTGCCTCTCCCAGAATCCGAAATGAGGCGGTCTGATACTTGATCAGAGTGGGAGTCTGAGTTACACACACTACCCACCTGGGGTTTATATTTTTTAAATTTCGACATTTAGCATAGAATAAAATATGAAGGAATTTGGCAATTAAAACGCCACGCTTGCCGAGCGGGTTGGCGAGTTGGATAGGATATATGTAGGAGGGATGCATTTGGTTTTGGGTAAGGATTGGGATTTTAAGACTCAGCCTCTCTCGGTATTTAGGAGGTGTAGAGAGAGTCGAGGCTCGCGTGGGCAGGATCGCTCTCCTGAAGCAGACCTATCCTATACCGGGATCGTATAGGAGTGTCTACCCGCTACCCTAAAGAATTGATATAAATATGTATTTTAACCATTTTAGTTATTGTGCCTATATTATCTTCGTTACAAAGTTTCATAATATCTGCTGGGATTGTATCTGGTCCGGCAGCTTTTCAGCATATTCAACTTCCGATTTGAATGTATCTGAGTCTTCTATTTACATCATTTCTTGTAATCAATAACTTGTCTGACGTCATCAAATAAAGTTATAATGTGTATTTCCCGCATTTTAAGTCTTCCATGCGTGTTTAATATAATTATTTTGACCTTTTATTACATAAGGCATCTTCTTTTTAACGTTTATTGTTACTTATTTTAACCTTTTGTGTACATTAATTCGTCTTGCTTGTTTTGCAATTCTTTAATTCCGTGCATCGATACTGCATCCATTTTTCTTTGGCTGTTTTTATTTCTCTTGGGATCAAGATTTTTAAATCTTTATATTTGCTTTTATTTTTGTTCTTGGTTTTTGCACTCTTGCATTAGATTCCGGATTTACTTCGTAATCCATTCTTTCTTTCCTTCATTCTTAAGCAGGTCTAGTACTTCCAGTGAAAGTTCCCTAGTGATTTTCTTTATATTTTACCATTTATTTTCTGTTTCTGTGTTACAGCTATTTTCCTTTAATTTTCCATTGCTTGTTTTATTTCTTCATTTATGAAGTTTTGCAAGTTAATTTTTGTGTATGATGTTTCTTTGCGTTTTATTGTTTTTAGTTTTACATCTACGTTGGCTACTAATAAGTTGTGATCAGTGTTAGTATCAGGTTTTCATGCTGTTTCGGAATCTTTTATTAACCATTATAAAATTAATTTGGTTTCTTACAATTGAGTTTGTGTTATCTTGGGAAGATCTCCAGGTATATCTTCTATGTGGTAATTTAAACGACCTATTTGTGACAATTATATTTTCTTGACTACAAAATTGGATTAACCTCTCCCCACGGTTATTTCTGTTACCTAATCCGTGATAGCCCACTATATCATTAACTGTACTTTTGCTTATTTTCGCATTAAAATCTCCCATGGTAATATTTATTATGTGTTTTCTAAGGTATTTTGTAAATTCTTTTGTTTGTTTGCAAAACTCTTCTATTTCTTCGTCTTTAGCTGCTATTGATGCATATGTCTGTATGATATTAATGTTCACTAGTTTTGCTTTTATCTGCAATATCATAACGCGATCAGAGTAAGTAATAAAATTTAGCGCAGGTTTATTAATTCTGCTGTCAATTAAAGCGAGTACAAAAAAGTCTGTAATTTTTAACCAAAAATTGGGCATTTATTGTGAAAACACGGAACCTTATGTTTTACTCAAAGTATTCTGTCGATGTTGAAGCGTGGCCACGTATTCCCCATGATTTCCTCTTCTTTGGGTTATCGTAGTGGATCCATTTTTCATCACCAGTGCAGCATTTCACATGTGCAAAATCGGCATTTAACGTTTCTCGGTTTCAGTTCATATGGAAGTCAATTTCCTTGCTTTTGAATCATTCCCAACGATTTTAAACGATGTGAAATTGCTTGTTGAGTCACTCTAATGTAAGTGCAAGTTCTTCTTGCATTTGGCAGAAATCTTCTTCCAATAATCCTTTTGGCCTTCCGCTATGTTCTTTGTCTTCGACGTCAAACTTACCGTTCTTAAACCCATGAAACCACTCACGACACCTCTCACTTAAATCAGCCTCACCATACGCTTCTACAAGCAATCCATGCGCCTCAGCCGCAGATTTCAAATGAAAGAAGTAAATCAAAAGTTTTCGCAAATGACGCTTATTCGGCTCAAAACTCGACATTTTCGCACGAAAAAAATTATGTGATGGTGATACAAAATCGCTAATATCTTAAGGTTATGGTGTTGCCAGATGTTCAACTTTGCGATATGTCGTTTTACATCTGACAATTTCAACCATAACTTATTGATGGGACCATGTTTTGACAAACGACGGAGACTTATTTGTACTTCTTTAAATATTCTCAGTAACTTTGATGGACGTCAGCATTTTATTCCAGACAATGTCGTCTAATTCAAATTTCCCCGAGTCTTTCAATCTGGATTCGCTAATCCCTAGTTTTCAATTTGATTTATTTTCATTTCATTAGTTACGTTTTTTAACTTTCCTACCTGGTACAGACTTTTAATGCTGTAGTTTTTTATATTCGTCCCATTCTAGGGTCTGGGAACTCGGGGCCATGGTGGTTATTCTTGGGATAATAGTGTTGTAGCCTCCCCTTCCATTCTACACCACAGTACTTCAGCCTTTCTACTAATTTAGCTCCGCCTGAAGAAATCTGTCAACGACCAGTACCAGTGCCTTCATCTTCGCCATCGTTGCAGTATTGGTAGCTACTGCTGCTCTCTACCAATTAATACAACAACCGCTCCCTACGAGACAGACGCTGTTGCTGTAAGTTACTATGGGAGCCATTAAATTCATTATTTGAAGGTTGCCTTTCATTTAGTTTAGGCTTAGGTTTTCGGATTGTGCCGCTTATACATTCTGTCAAAAAAGTACCAGGAATTTGTAATTTAAAAAGCACCGGCCAATGATTAAAAAATTTTTTGCGTAATTTGCACTGTCCTTAATTACTATGCCTAAATGACCGCGATTTGTCAATCAGTAAGTTTAAAGCAGCTGGTTGAATCCGTACACCTCAGTAGTGCGTCACGATTTTTACAATGAACAAAAGACTTTGCTTTAAATTTCGTATACTGATTCGTAAAAATGCTAGAAAAGGCTTATGGCGAATCAGTTTTATCAAAAACAGGTTTACGAGTGGTACAAAGCGTTCAAAAAGGGCTGAGAGATCGTCGAACACCATCCTCATTCCAGACGACCTTCGATCTCCTCAAACGACAAAAACATCGAAAAAGTGAAGGAAATTGTGCTTGATAATCTTGAGAGAGATAGCACGTGACCTCAAGGTTTCACATTACATAGGTAATGCTGTTACAGCAATACGTTTCTCTTTGTAATCTCACTCCATTATTAAACAACAAAAATGTTCAGGGAAAACAGAATGCAACTTTCAACTTGAACAATAGACACTCGCAACTAGATGTCAAAATTATAGATATCTCGATGCAACGATAGGCTTGATTTTGTAGCTATTATGGGAATAGTAGGTATATTAAGGCATTTGACAAAGTCCAACATGAAAAACTAATAGAGATTTTAAAATCAAAAGATGTGGATGAAAATTACATCAAGATCATATGTAATCTATACTGGGACCAAACAGCAAGGATTAGAATTGAGAATGAAACATCAGAGGAGATTGAAATTCTCCGGGGAGTAAGACAAGGCTGTGTGATGTCGCCTTTATTATTTAACGTATATAGTGAGGCCATCTTTCAGGAAACCCTAGAAGAACGCAAGGAAGGGGTAATAATCAATGGCGAAATCGTCAATAATATAAGATTCGCAGACGATACCGTTATAATAACAAACAACATAGATGATTTACAAGATCTAATACAAAAATTGAGCAACACATGCGAGGAGTACGGGTTAAATATGAATCTGAGCAAGACTAAATTTATGGTAGTAACTAGAACAGCAAATGCTAATGCAAATATTACCATAAATAACACAATAATAGAAAAGGTAGACACATATAAATACTTAGGAACATGGGTAACTAACGATGCAAATAACTCAAAAGAAATAAAGACAAGGATAGAAATAGCCAGAAATACTTTTGTAAAGCTCAAAGGTTTCCTTTGTAATAGAGACCTCAACTTAAATCTTAGAACAAGAATATTACGCTGCTACGTCTTCTCAACCCTATTATATGGAGCCGAGGCTTGGACCGTAAGACAGAACGAAGTCAAGAAAATATAAGCCTTCGAGAGATGGTGTTATAGAAGAATGCTTCGCATTTCATGGGTGGACCATATCACAAATGCCATAGTCCTACAAAGAATGGGCAAAGAAGAAGAAGTAATAAAAACAATAAAACGGAGGAAGCTAGAATACTTGGGACACATAATGAGGGGCGAGAGATACGAGGTGCTAAGACTGATAATGGAGGGCAAAATACAAGGGAAGAGAAACAGAGGGAGACGGAAAATGTCCTGGCTTCGAAATCTTAGAGAATGGTTCGGGATAACATCGGAAAAACTTTTCAGAATTGCTGTAAACAAAGTGAAGATAGCCATGATGATCTCCAATCTCCGTTAGGAGACGGAACATCAAGAAGAAGAAGAAGGTATATTAAACATGATTTTATCGATATTTATTGCTCTTATCAGTTTCTTCGTTTCGATTAAGTTTATACTATTTATATTAAAATGGTAAAAAAATTAATGAAATTTCGTATATTTTTAAACATCTCCAGTCTATTTAGCAACTGCAGTATTTTGTATTTAATCCAGAATGAGGCTATATCTCTCATTCTAGTAAATATTATTTCGTAACGCCACCGCAGCTTGTACTAACTATTACAGTTTTTATTATTCGTATGCGACATAACACAACCACAAACATTGAGTAAAAAATCTAATAACATGCGCGTTGTTTGTAGAAAATACCAATATCTCTCCTTTAAGCATTAATTTGATTCTTTCCTATTACTATTTAATATAACATTTTTGATTACCTAGCAACAGCTGTATGGGCGGAGTTCAATTAACTGTAATTTTAATTTTAGGCTCGTCTTAAATGGTAAAGCTATATAGCTTCATAATACCAGCTCCTCTGACAACTTCTCGACAATATTAAAAAATTCTGCAGCGGCAGTGCTACAAAAATGATTAAATTAGGTGTGTTAATTTGAAAAGGCTTTTATATACGAAACTACACCACCCAAGGTTTTAGCATACCAATAAGTGTCCCAAAAATCTCTTTTCCAATAATGATTTAGTACGTTAACTTATAATAACCCCCCTCCATTAAAATAAATTAGGAAACGCCCCCTTGTGGGATTGTAAAAACACCACTCATAATTATGCTTGAAAAAATTGCTAATGAAAATTTTTATTTAATTATTTGTTTGGTTTAATTTTATTACGACCTGTATATCACAAATTAGCAACACACTGTAATTCGTTTTAACGGAGTCTTCAACTCAAAAACGATGCGACAAAGCAAACGTCATTTTGACGTCTTAAAAGTTAGCTTGGCATAACATACCTAGTTACTTCATGATAATAGGAAACGTCCATTTTTTGGGTATTATCTACCGTTGATTGTAGTTCGAGATAGCCAGCTCTCATCGTTACGAAGACATAACCTTACAAAATTTTAGATTTTTGAACTTCGACCCTGTTTGGAGGAGCACCCTATGTAATTAAAAACCTTTTACAAAACACGTGTCGACTTATTTTCGATGGAATATACTCTCATATGATCAAACATGAACTTTATTCAATTTGAATGTTCGAACAACAGACAAACAGCTGCTATTATATACAGTATAGATATTCAAGTACCAATTTTCTTGTTGACTTTTGAATAATTTTTTTGGTCTAAACCTATATATTTTACAATTTCGTACTTTATTAATGGTGATCTTGAAATCTAAATTTAGATTAGAGATAAATGGTGAAACGATTTTTATTTCTGATTGGTGTTTGTTTCCATAATTCGATGAACGGATACCCTGATCTTATAATTTATGTATATTGTGGGACTTCTTTTACAGATATTTTACAAATATCTAAAGAGTCTTCGTTTATTCCGGATATAATACTCGTCCACCGTGTTATAGAAGTTTAAAGTGTGTTTCGATGTACCTCACCCCTTTATACAATCCCGCTATAAGTTCTGCTACAATTATTTAAGTAAAAAGATCATGTATTTCGTATATTCATGAGACTACGATATATGTTTTCTTCAGCTACAAAAATAAAACTTTTTAAACAGCAAGAATGTATGTCATTAAAAAAATTAGCTGATTTCGTTAAAGCAAGAATTTTTCGACAAGGACCTTGTATGTTCAAATAATTATCACCAATCCGCTGAGTTACTGATTTACTTATGCGAATAAGGTAAGTAGTGTGTGATAAATAAGCACGAAAATGTTCTTTAATTAAAGTATAGATAAATAAAATTTATCGTCTAAACTAACCAAATGATGAGGCATGCTAGTTATTTCAGGGAAATAAATGCTTAATGTTAAGAATATGGATAAATTATGTGTCCTATTATACACAGAGTGAATTTTTATAGTATACTCTAGATAGTATATCCAGAAGTACACAATATTCTCTTCTCTAAGATTTTTGGTGTCTAACGATAACAAAATTTAAAAATCTGGTGTGATCATCACACGACTTTCCTTATCCTATTATATATTATATCGGCCCTGCGCTGTTCTCGTTCTCGAATTTGTTATTTTAAAAAAGGACGAGGCGCGAGTCCAACACTCGAAAGCTGATTAAAATAAACAGTACAAGACAATAATTGACTGGTACTTAAAATTTTTCTACGTCACTGAAGGTAACCGTGCAAGCTCGGTCGCACGGCCTTTCCCATTATTGCCTGCGTGCTCCCTCCTAGCGGCCAAGCGCTCCCCCCGTCCTCCCGCAGTCAGCCCGGTAGCTCTCCGAGTGCACTGTGATTGGTCCGTTTAATTAATTTTTAATCGGCTATAACTTATTTATTTGACCTCGGAAAAAAATTTCATTATAATTTTTTGTTCGTCTCGGTCTGATCTATCCCGCCGACCGAGGAATACTTATAAGGAATACTTAGTTCTTAATGTATTTGTATTTGGTATGAACCAGGTGCTCCGCTGCTCGGCCTTGCTGCCCCCAGTTCGCGGCCCGGCTTTGCTGCGCCAGCTCGCTGCCCGTTTCAGCGCGTAAATTAAGTCGTAGGTTAAGTTTTTGTACATTAGCTAAGTAGGTTAAGTTCTGTAAGGTTGTAAATATAATCCTAATCGTAAGTTGGAGCCGACGCTTCGTTTTTAGCTTTCCGTGCCCCACGGGTTGTCGGTCGTAGCGTCCCGACGCCCGATTTATCACTGCCCGGGGCCCGACTTGGTAACAAGGTCTAATTGTTGGTGCCCGTCTAGCTGGAGCATCACCTGTGAGCAAAACAGCGACGTTATGCAGTGTAACACAAAACACGGTCACATGATCGCATACAAAGTGCATGGTAAAGCAGGGTTGGCGAAGTATAATAGTGATCGAAAGACAAAGCTATAGGATAGGGGCCGACGGGCCTTGTGACGTTGCAGGAATAAAACAACGGCCTAGAAAGTGACTACAGAACTTAATCAGCACCTAAACATCTCAGTGTCATCCAAAACAGTGAGGGAGAACTGCATAAAATGGATATCCATAGACGTGTTGCTATTGGAAAGCCCTTCATAATAGACACGAATGCTCAAAGGTGGCATGCATGGTGCAACGTCCACAAAAACTGGATGTTGGAGGACTGGCAACGTGTCGCTTGGTCAGATGAGTCACTCTTTACGTTCTTTTCCACGCGGGTTTGTCTGGCGAATATTCTATGAAGCATACAATATGAACTGTCTCCGTCTGATTATCAAACCCAGTGACCGTTCTATTATGGCCTGGGGCAGTATATCATAGCATTCGGTGGCCGCCTTGTTACATTACACGGTTGGGTTATAAAGAACTTTTGGGTAAGCAAGTCCACCCAATAGTAAAAACTTTATTTACAGACGGGAACGCTATATTCCAGGGTGATAATGCCCCCTTACACACCGCTGACTCTGTTCAAGAGCACGCTGATGAGGTTTCAACATCTTCTCTGGTCCACCCAGTCCCCAGGCATGAATATCATCGAGCCTCCGTGACTTGTTTTGGAAAACAGGAATCGGCGTCGATTTCCACCTCCTTCGTCTTTAAGTGAGCTCTACGGAGGCTGTGCTGCGTGAAGATGGCTTCAAATTCGACTCACCACTATTGAAGACTTGTATCGGTCTATTCCGTCCAGAATTCAAGCTGTGTTGTGTGTTAAAGGTGGGCCAACACCGTATTAAAACAAGATGTTCCAACTTTCACAAGTGTTTCCATTATTTTGTCTAATACCTGGTATACTACTAGGTTAAAAAAATAATTATATTTGAAATTCGTGCGAAAGTTGTAGTTCAAAAACTTTTTTTCTTCTGTTGGCACTAACTTCAGTGACATTCATTCCTAATTTCAGTTTGATATGTCAAATAATTTATAAGCTACAGTAGTGTATTTATATCAACTTTTTACTTTTTTTCGATTTTTAATATTGTTCAACAAAGAGGTTGCATTCTATTTTGTCTTAAAAATAAAAGAAATAATATTGAAACGTTTTAAAATGGTGCAGAAACCATTCGATGATCAATATTTATCGAGAAAAACTGTACTCCAGTAGCAAAGCTGTTCAGAGAAGGTCGTGAATCCATAGAATATGGTCATTCATCAACATCACTAACCGAAGAAAATATCGAAAAAATTAGAAACAAAGTAACAGGAACTCATTGGCAAATCAATAGTAGATGCAATTGTGATGTTTTGACCTTGAAACGTTTGTTAGCAAAAAAAATCATCACTCGTGAATTCAACAAATATCGATCCAGATATGTCACCATGTGACTTTTTCCTGTTCAGTCGATTAAAAAAAAACACTTCGAGGAACCTGATTTGACTCAGATGAATCAATAAAACAAAAACCGAAGGAGGTGCTGATGGAAATTTCAAAAAGTAAATGTGAAAAGTCTTTCCAAGATTAAATTGGCGTATGCGCACCGCAACGGGAGCGGATTACTTGAAGGATTCAAGATAAATTTACACGAATAAATAAATTGCATGTGTTTTATTCAAACAGACGTCTTACTTTTTGAACGGAGTATTATAACGGTATTCCTTCCATTGTTATTTGTACAAAATAATACAGCTCTTATGATTTTATTTGTTCTAAAAAGTATAAATAAGAAAAACATAATTTATACAACAAAATAGGACTGCAGCACCAAACAAACAATAGAAAAAATTGCAACTAACTTTGATGATGATTAATTATCAGAGATGCGATTGAGAAATATTCTCTTAAGAACATTGTTACACACGCCGATTGGTGGCAGTTTTATGTCTCTAAAATTTTGATCCCTTTTCTTACACTCGGGATTCTCCTTTCAAACAATTTCATCAGCAGTAGACTGAAATCACAATTTTCCCATTGTTAAAAGAATGTTTTCTCTACCTTTAATCGTTTGGCCGCTATATGTGTAACGACGATCACTAACTCCAGTTAGCCCACCTTTCTTATTTCCCCTTACGGTATGAGAGAACGCTAGGGTTGGCTAATAATATAAGACGATTTATTTTTTTTTAATTAATTGAAATAAATTAAACGCGTATGTTTTACCAACTTTTTTTTATAAATATAGACTTCTTTATTATTCTAGTTCAAAGTTCACGACATATGCAATAAATTCTAAATTTATACGACCAAAAAACGTGTTAAAACATGTTAATTTAAATAATTCCTAAGAATTATCGACTTGGATTTCCAAGTAGCATGCAAAACGCATTTTTGTTTACAAACACACGAATTCTTTAATACTTACAGACTATATGAACAGATTTCATTAAATCACACCCTAAATTCCTGGTTTGTAAGTTATGAGCAATTGTATTTGGAAAATATTCGCAACAAATACAGTCCGAAACAGTTCTTAGAATAATACGAAAGCTTTTATAGTAACATCTATTTTAATTACTTATTTTGTTGCGGAAACTAATTTATATTTGAGCTATATATGTATAGCTATACAACATGCGAAAATGTTCATAGTTTAACAACAATAACCTGTCTTATTGTTAGTTATTTCACAAATAGCATATGTGTTTATCAACATTGCTTATTTTGTTTTATAATACGCAGGCAATTTGCTTTTGTTTTAGTGTCCAGTTCTTTGGAAAGAGGGGTAGTATTGATTAACAGGCAAAGTACGAATATGTAAAAGACAGTGAAAACAATAATAATAAGTCCGTGGATATCTAAAAAAAATAATTGTAGGCGGACTTTTATATTATAACGGTACTTTTGTATCAAAATTACACTTTTATTAGAAACAAACATTAAGGGGTTACACCTATTTGAAGTGTCTAAAATTAAACTTTTTTGGGATTTTTTAATGATTCAATTGAACAATCTAAATTGTCAGGGTTTATTAATCATATCAAAAGGTGTATGAAACAATTTTTTTCTTTCAAAATGAAGGCAGTCTGAAGGTGCATGTCTTTTTTTAGGGGGTCTGCGGCCTTGCGAATAAAACTTTTCCATTTGCACCTAGGACAAACATTTTTTTTCATATTCTATATTAAATTTAGCAGAGAAGTACACGACTATCAAAAAATCATTTTCCGCAAATTGACGTAAATTTGAACTTTTTTTTGATTTTTTAACAAAAAATTGACATTGAAACGTTTATAAAAAACGTAATTGTTAATCAATCTTAATAATCGTGTGTACTTCTCTTTAAAATCTATCTAAGAAGCTACAGTTAAAATTTCAAGTCGATCGGATGAAAATTGCAGAAGTTATTTGTAAGGCCGTGTTGAAAAACATGGTTTTGAGATAATCGCGTTTAAAGTTTTAAAACCGCGTAAGCGTCTCTTTCTGTTGAGTATGCAGGTATAGACTGACCACTCAATTAAATTTTAGTACACCTGTATCAGCGCCATCTATACTTAGTATGAGTAACGTTTATAAAAGTACTGACTGAGCTAAGCGACTCCAAACTGCTACTATAAACGCGCCAAGCGTTCAACAGCGTTTCGGAACATCAGAAGTTAATTCAGAAATTTAGCTCTAAGGGTCACTAAAAAATTTTTGGACCATGGTTGCTATTATATATCATTTTTGGGTTGTTTTACGTCCTTTAAACTAATAAAAAAGAATCAATTTTTTTCAAATAGGTGTAACTCCTTAAAGTAAAATGTCCAAGTATTCTCTGTTGTACTTTATAATCCTCCACCATAATGAAATGTTATTGTCTTCAAAACACTAAATTCTTTTATATTTTGGATTTTGAAGCGTGACTGAACACGATTTGATCAAAAGTATTGGCACACCTACTCAAAATTGTCAACAGATTTATCTTACACCACAAATTCCACTAATTGACATTAATACCGAGTGGGCCCATCTTTTGATTCGATGACAAATTTAACTTAAACTTCAATCAGGCACGCCTCCGAAGAAACAGCACCAAATTCTTCTTGAAGAGCTGCAGTTAGAGAATTTAGTGATATGAGATGGAATCTGGAATGAAATCGACGTTTTAATTAGTTCCACAATTAGCCACTGTGGTTCATTTTTATAGTGATGTTATCTGCAAATTATTTCCTCACAGCTCCTGCATTGTGACAGGGAGAGTTATGCTAATATCAGGAACCATCATCACTTTTACCATATCACCGAACGAAACTGATCAAAATATGCCTGTACCGTTTAGATTTTGATTGAGTTTTATGAAAGGGTCCAGTCTGTCCCATAAAAAACGCCACCTCCTCAAAATTGACAATATACATTCTGGTATTCACTACACCTAAACCTTTATATATCAGACTCCTACTTGATAAAGCATAATTCACGATTCAAAACCATACGTTTCTAGTAAACCAACAGAAATTACTGATTGTGCACGGCTATTCGATCATGAAACCCAATTTGTATTAATTGTCAACGTATAGTCATGGTGCTGGTGAAGTAATTAGATCGGTTTGAAAACAAAGCCGAAAACGTAATGACCATCAATGGTGGACGACGTTATCAGAAGATGATAATGGATTTGTGTAACCTCAATTGGACGACATGGACAAGGATGATTGGTAGTTCCAGCAGGACGGCGCCACCTTGTCATACGACGCGTGAAATAATTGCTGGAATAAAATTTAATTGGCGATTTATCTACCAAAACAGCGAAGTGAACTGACTACCAAGATCTTGCGACCTCACACCGTGCGTTTTTTTCATCTGGGGATTCGTAAAGACCAAAATTTATGGTATGAAAATAAGATTCCTGAATTCAAAGAAAACATTTGAAAAGTTATCGACGAAAACAAACCACAGTTTTGCGAAAAGAACAATTCGGAGTGTCAAATGAGCCGTGGGGGGCATTTGTCAAATATCCTATTCCACATTTAATGATAATGTTTACCTTTTAAAATAATGTCAAAAAAAAATAAAACATTTTTTCTAAAATTAAATTCTACGCTTCTTTTGGGACACCCATTATATCGGGTTTTTAAATTTAATCTCCGCTTGTGAAATACTTGGACTTAGTAGAACACAGTTTGAAAACCATTGATCTATTTATTGCAATTAGTGACTGCTTACCCGATTTTAAAAGCTGATTATCTCAATCATAGTCCACCGTAGAATCATGCATTTTGAACTTTAAAAAGTTGCACATTAACTAAAGAATTGTTTACGAAAGCTTTATCATTTTTTTTTGTTAATTTCGTAATTTGTTTTTCGATTTCTGTCAGAGTTTTAACCTTTCCTCTGTATTAGTTGCCTATAAAATAACCATTTACATACCCAAAGCCTTATCTCATCCGTATTCCAAAATCATACCTCTTACTATACTCAATATTTCATATGAAAACGATTTTTATGAACATTCTTCAGGTACAAAGTCTTCCTAAGGAAGACTAATCTTAGAAAATGCAGTCGCCTAGTATACATTTTGAACCTTACTGACATAGCAGTCTTTTTCAGCAATGCAAATGTTTCTTTGTGCTTCAGTGGCGTTGTGACCAAATTGGAATTAATATACTTAGTAAATGTTTCGGAATCAGTAATTTGTTTTTCAATTTTAAGGTCTTTAAAATGGATTACCAAGAATGCATTTGACCAAATTGTAAATTATTTAAACAAACGTAATTTCTTTGAGTGTTATAGACAACGTAGCCAATTATTGTTTGATTATTTAAAAAAGTATATTAGTGATTGCAAATGAAAAAGCCAGAAAACTTATGGGACACCTTCTGTATTACTAACATCCCTATTTTGGTATAAATGATAAATATTTAATCAAATTGAATTTTTTGTAAACAAAACTATTTTTTTTCATTTCATTTATTTTCAGACAGCTGCGCAAATATAAAATGTATGTGATTGTAATTTCTCCAATATAAATTTGCCGCTATCAAATAAGTAAATCCTAAAATATTGGAAAATTTTATATTACTTTTTTTAAGTTTGTTTAGTTTGCTAGTGAGCGTAAATTTATTGTCTGTATTGGGTAAACATTGTTATTTTTTTTTTGTAGAGATCCTTTGGTTTTTATACTAAGGTTTGTAATAGTAACACTAGAAATTATTTTTATTGCAATTTACATCAGGATATTGGTTTTTTCTTCACCTGTTATATCTCTAGTTAATATAATATATTCTTCGAAACGTATAATATTCAATTACACTACTATTTATTCATTCTTCGATTGCTGTTTATATATAACAAGAACTACATTAATAGTATCTCCACTTCAATCGATAAAACTTTGCTAGTAAATTTTTTATATCCTCTATGCCATGTTAATATCCATATAGAGGGGTTGTTAAATTTAGTTGCATTTTTCATTGAGAATTTGTTTTAGTCTTCGTCACACTTATAACAAAACAACCCAAGAACAATGGTAACGCCATTGTCCCTTAATTCTTTACAAATCGAGGTTTATAAGTACATCGTTAGTTTTCATTCTTAATTCTTCATAGATCAAAAAGTATAATTGACATCAGTTTATGCGTAATGTATCTAATAGAAATTTTGGGAAAAAATAGGCACACATTTTTACTACCAAACAGAGTCAAGTTATGCTGCTGTTGGCTTAGAAAGTGTATTTATAATTTAGTTGGGTGGATGCTGAAACGAGATATTGTTGTAGTTGATGTTATAAAGTTAAACATCTTCTTCTTCTACACTTATATATAGGCTATAAGCCTGTTTCTAACTACACATTTCGTGTAGTACTATGAGCCATGTTGGACGTACCCCGGGCAGGTGGCTAGTCTGACCCGTTAGAAGAAGGAGAATGTACTTTACGACCACCAAAGGTGTTTGTATGATGGCCGGAGAGCACTCGATGTTTTGCCGTTATTTTTGACCTGGGAGTCGAACCCAGGGCCCGCCAAGCGTTAGTCTGGCAGGCCGAAGCCTTTACGTCGTGGCTGTCGCGCTCTCATAAAGTTAAACATAATTACATAAATTAGAATGCTGTTTTGAAATTTCGCATAATATTTTGACTAAAGAGAAAGAGAAGCACCGAGGCGTTCACATTGTATTGGCAACAAGTTCATCGTTATGAATAATAAAAAGTATTTAACGTTGTCCAATTCAAGAATAAAGGGCAATGACAGTTTTCATATTTCTAACATTGAAAATGAAGTAAAATATAAACTAAAAGCGAAATTTATTGACCAGGTTTCGATCTGAAACGCTTTTCTTTTTTGAAGCAGGAATTTTAAGACCTTGCATTGGAGAAGTTAGACGTGAAACTGTGAGTGCAAACGGTTATACCTTCAAAAATAAATTATTTTGTTAGTACGAATCATAAGAATGATGAAGTAATATACTGATCCGATCTTGCTTCAAGTTACTATGTTAGAATAATTAAAGACTTTACTTTTTAAGACAAAATAAGTAATTCTGTACCTAAAAGAAGATATTAAAGAATATTGCACCTGGAGCGTAGTACTCTATGGGTCCGAGGCGTGGACATTGGGAAAGGGAGAATTGGAGGTTTTAGAAATGTAGCTGTGGAGAAAGTTATTGAAAATTAAATGGACGGACAGAATGATGAATAGAGAGGTAGTGGATCGAGTAGAAGAGCAAAGAAGCATAGTAAAAGTACTAAATAGAACGAGTCACAGATGGATTGGACATCTGTATAGAAACAATAAATTTGTAGTAAACATTATATAGGGTGTTTTTTTTTTTCGAGGCGGAGAACTTTAAATTGGCAACAGTGTTTTCTGTGGCAGCCGATTTGAGAGTTCTCGGTTGTTTTGGATTAGTTTGGTTGGGCAATTCATCATGAATAGACTCACGCCGGAGCAACGTTTGCAAATTGTTCAAATTTATTTTGAAAAACATGGTCAATTCGAGAAACTCATCGGGCATACGTGTATCTTATGGTGCTCATAATCGTCCATTAGAGCAATTCATTCGAGAAACTATGGATCATTTTCGCAATACGTTTACTCTTGGAAGCCAACATTTGACGCGTTATTGCCGAAATACTTCCTTCACATCTCCTTTGTGCATCGAAAGACGTGGCCGAATAAAACTCTGATAAAACAAATGCGGACAGAGCACGTAAATACCCAATTAGGTATTTAGTTAGAGGCTTACTTCAAGTTTCATTGGCGCAATAGAGCAAACCTGTTCCGTAGAAATGTCACTAATAAATATTATTGTTTTAGCTAGACATCTAAGTAACAAAAAAGGCATTTTCTTCTAACCTGGCTTACACCCTGGATGTGCCTTTGACAATACCTTCCTTCTGTTTGCTGTCTCTGAGGCGAAAATCAACGCGCGCCCAATAGGAAGAACGCTTTCCATGAAAGTAAAGAACGCAAGGAACAGGTGTGTGTCCCACATTTTCTCTATTAGCAGATCTGTTTGTGAGGAATTAGGGGGGGGGCACCATTAAGGAAAAGCTGTGTCTGGATGCGAGGAAGATCGAGGAAAATGATTTACTGCAAAGAGTGTGTGAAAATTAGACCTCCAGATTACGCCATGTACGCGCCAGCCACATGTCCGAAATCATATTTAAATGTGATATTATATATATATATATATCATTTATATAACATTTTTCTGTGTTTTATTTCAATTTAAAGTTCTCCGCCTCTAAAAAATTCGATTCAACTCAATTGATAAAACAAAAATTGAAGCAAATGCTGACGGAAATTCCAGAAAATAAATATGAAAAGTGTTTCTAAGATTGGATCAAACGTTCATGGGTTACTTTAAAACAGACAAAATAAATTTGGATGAATAAATAAATAGTATGTGTTTTATTAAACTAGCCACTTTTTCAACATTGTGGTATAAAAATTCTGAATATCACTGCAAGACAATACAAAATCTTAACGAAGCATTATACGAAAACGGCTATCATTTTACATTTATAAAAAACTACTTTTATATGACAATTCTTCTGTTTATAATGTGTTATGTGAATTTGTAAAATTTAGGCATTCGCCCTGTAGCTCGCTCGGATTTCTTTTTTATCCAATGATTTAAAAAAAAGTAAGGCGCGTCTCTTCGGACGAATATTTTAAAATCGCTATTATTATATATTCCAGCAGAACTACCCCCCCCCCAATTTTTTAACAGCTATATGAGATGATGTAGTGTAATAAACATTAAACTTGCAAGTATAGTGTGTCATAACTGGTTAGATTACTTAAAAAATCGTCCTCGTATCATGTATATGACAAGCATTCAAATTTAAATTATAATTAACTATCTGATATAAATAAAATTTTTGTCAGCAAAATTATAAGACTGATTTTTTAATTGTTCACTTCAGATATTCAAATACAAGAAATGAGTGTTATTCAATCACTTGATCGGTGTTCTGAACAGAGATGGTATTGGAAATGTTTCCACGTAAACTCATTAGGTGGCAGAGTTGTGCTTAGTAACCCATTGTTCGACTTGTTGGCGCATTTAGTTGGAAGTTACACGAGTGATGAAAGCATATTCGGAGCAGAGAATTAACACTAAGCTGTGTTTTCAAATAGCACAACAGGTTTTGGGAGAACACAGTCATCACTTATTAATGCAAATGTGTGAGGGAGTTACTGTAAGAAGACCGTCATGTTACTGTACTCGTGATATAGGAAAAACTAAAATTCAACATAGATGTGTATCGCCAAATTTTACGTAACGATTTAGAAAAACGGAAATTCAATGCAAAATAATTCCTCACACATGGACAGAGGAAAAGAAAGAAACCAGACGAACAATTGCTGCTTAACTGTTAGAAAGAGCCCAAATTGATCCTACATTTGTGTTAAACATTATTGCCGGAGATGCGATAAGTAAGACCCTCAAACGAAACGTCAAAGTCCCGAACAGTAAAGTCATGGTTTACTAGCTTTCAAAAAAATTAAGCAAACGACCTTCGAAAATAAGGGCAATGTTGATAACATTTTTTGATGATAGAAATTTGGTGCTCCATGAATATTTGCATGAAGAATAAACGATAAACCAAAAATTTTACATTGACGTACCGAAACGTTTGCTTCAAGCCATTCGGTGGTACCGTCCTGATTTGTAGGCATTTGGACAGTGATTCTTATTGCACAACAATGCAAAGCCCTATACTTTTGCATCCAGAAATATCTGGTCAGCATCGCATCCCTGTTCTACCACTTCACTATATTCACTCGACCTGTCGCCGTATGTTTTTTTTTTTGTTTCCTCATAGGACAACGCTGATAAAAGCAAAGCATCATAACGATATTGCAGCGCTCCAAACGGCTATGATAGATGTGCTGAGAAGCAGGCTGGACAAAGCTTTATCTGGTTACTTGTATGACCTCCTAGAAACGGTGACAACTGTGCATAGACAGCTGAATGTACTACTTTGATAAGATCTAGAATCATTAATTGGTAAGTTAAATTACTTTTGAGTCCAGTCCTATAACTTTTCTGGCAAATATTGTATATAGTGGTTTCGATCGTAATATTATCAGCGTATAGTGTGGTTCGTATGACAAATATTATTAAATTCCTGATGAAAAAAAAAAGAACGATCGGAAAGCTTAATAGACAGTTTGGTGAGAAAATGTTTAATGTAAAGGTCCGGAAATGGAATACAGCTTTTAAAGATGACCAAGAAAGTATGGTATTCCAGATACCTACAAAATAACCGTACTAATAGTGCAGATAGCATTATCAGAAATCAACTTTAGTATCACTATTTTGGTTGTTTTTCACATCTTGTTGTTGTCGCTCATAGGACGGCCACAATTCGAAAATTAAAATAGACCATTCTTCTATGTGTTCAGATCATTAAAGGAATAATGGGGGGGGGGGCTGAGAGTAAGTTTTTGTTCCAATCGTCATCAAAGATTAGGGGCATTTGCAGCTACAAAAATGTTATTACATTTTAAGACGACATACTGAACAATAGTGGAAATTTAAATTACTTTTGTTACTTCTTTATAATTTATAAATTATAATTAAAATAGTTCATGCTTATCAATCTTAACCGTCTGTTTCCTATATTCATTCTCTTAAGTTATTAACTACTACTATCAACTGGTTCTCTCATTCTTAGCTTTAATTCGTCTTTATTACATTTTTTAATTATCTACCCAACTGTTCTTGTTAATTATAATTTCTAATTTCAACCCTCATTTCCTACACCTCCGAAATTTTCCCTTGTTCCTACTCTGGGTACTTTGTAATTTTCAAACGCTTATATCTTAGCAATAAGTTAATAATGTTTTTTAAATATCTTCACTTCAGAATAAAATAAATTAACTTTGTAGGTGAGAAATGGAAAGTTCTAAAGTTGTACTTTAAGATTTCCATTTTTTCAAAAATCATATTTTTTGGGGAAGTAAAAACCTTGAAATTTCGGCTTTTTACCGACGTGTTTTTCAAGCATAAACTAAATTTGCACTATATACATACATACATACATACATATATATGTATATATATATATATATATATATAGTCATATTCATATATTATCTATATATAATACTATATCATTTCATCATATAGAGCAGGTAAGTCTAAGCAATAAAGTTGGCTTAACCAAAGACATACACAAGTTATAAAATCTCTGCGTACTATAAGTTCATTAGTGGCAAATGCTGAGTAGAAAATATGAGCATTGACATTAGCTTGGTCCAACATACCGTAAAAAATTTGCCATCGTGATGTTCTGTGTATGACTGTATAGTCACGGCACTTTTTGTTAAAACTATCAGTCCCCCCTTTTATTTTATTATAATATAAAACTAATTCGGGTTTTTGTTTTTTACCATTTATATAGGCCGTTTGATGCAAAAATGACAGCAATCTTTTTCTTTTTCGGGTTTTATAAGACAAGAGTCATTTTGTCTAGTGGACAAAATTGAGCGTTCGTATCACCGCTAGGAACGCATTTAAATGAAGCAGGTATTTCAGATTTTTTTTCGTCGACTATCGAAATTCCGAACACTCTTCCTACTCGGGGTCACTGAAATCCTAAAACACTTTTCAATTGCTCACTACTCTGCAGTAACAGCCGGACTGAGCGGGCTAGGTAGCCAGACTGGTAGGGCATACACCATAGTTTTGTATCCCCATTCCCAAAGGTCCCCGTCACCCCGTTTAACAGCTATAGAGGTCTGTATGACCCAGAGTAGGAATTTAGGGTTAATACCCACATCTTACATAACCATAAAGCTATTCTCACCCTTTAAATTTACTTTCTCTGCATTTCATTTTTTAAACATTCTTCTTTTTTCGCCTCATATTTTTAGTAAGAAGATTGTTCAATTCATTTTTTATATTATTTATTTAGAATTAAGTATTCTATTATTTTTGTTTATTAATTATTTATTTAATTCTATACCACAGCTAATTCACTAGTGTTCAAATGACAATTTCTGAACGCCCCCGGTAACGCAGCCACTAGACATCCGCACCCCACCCTCGGCGGCCGACACAATGAATTCAGCTGTCGCACACATGCGCGGTACATATTCTAAAAGATACCAGTCCGGTATCTTCCAGATATGTCTCGACCTTTCTGGTACTTTCCAGCTGGTTAAATATCCCGTAGCGGGACGGAAGGATATTCGAATTAAAAGTGACAACAGTGAGGTAATTCAAGTGCATAATAAATAGTGTACAGTTTTACGTCATTAGTTGTATTGTTATGTACATAAGCAGTGTTCAGTAATTTTATAACCTGTATGTAAAATAAATAAATAGTTTAAGTTGACTAGCACGTTTTATTCACCACTGTTTAGAGCAGAATCGTTAGAATAAACTTATGACCAATTCAATATACTTTGCTATTGTTGCGCTATAATGTTTTTTTCCCTTGTCGGTATTTTCATTTTTAATTTTAATATTTATAACGTGAGATTGACTATTTTTTCTTTTCTCTTACATACTACGAAAGTATGTAGCTGCCTTTTTTGGTACTATTAGATTTGTTATTAATTTCTGTTGTTCAATTACATTTCTCTTGCATATTTGGGAGTTACTTTATTTGTAACTAAGTATTTAGGATTAATAGTTGTTTTGAATATTTTATTATTGCTTGCTCCTTGTTTTTCAGTTCCTTTTTTATGTTCCCTTTTCCTCGTAGATTTTTTAGTATTATACCCAACTTTTCATTGCATAATCTATTTTCTGCATGTTTATTCATTATTTAGCATTCTATTTTTCACTTACTATACTTTGCCTTTTTATTTTTATTAATCTCTAATATGGTAATACTTCAAACTTTCGTACCAATTTAATTCGCATATTAAATTTTTAAGTCACGTTTTCTAATGCATTTATCGCCATTCATTCTTATCATTTTACAGGTGATATGAGGTTCTAGAAAATACGTAGCAACTTTGATTTTTACCATAGAATTAGTGTTTTCATCAATAAAAGTCACAGTTGCCTATTTTAAGCAACATTTGAATAAGCACAAACGACATTCCTGTTAAAATTATAAATATGGCATTTGTCTAAATCACAGGCTCCCAAACTTTTTTTGCTCATAGACCACTTTGAAAGTTTTGCTGGTTCCGGTGGACCCCCTACAGCTACATTTCTACCATATTCCCAAAACTCGAAAAAAATGTGAAGATTAGATCTAACTATGGAAATTTGCGTTGCGGCTGAGTTATTGGTTAATTAATTAATTGATTGTGCTGTGAGTGGATGTCAAAAAAGTAAAGTTAGCCAATCAAAAAAGTCATTCCATCCAACTTTACTCCTTTGACATCTACCCACAACACAAGAAACCAATCAATTCTCACATATTTTATTTAGAAAACTCCCCATTCGGAGTGGTAAAAATAAAAAGAAAAATAGTATATTTCCTTGTGTTGTATTTATTCAAATATGTAATTTTTACACTATTAATTATTATAATAATATAATTAAAATAAAATATTAATAACGTAACGTAACTTCTACAATGACAATCGCAAAATAGTCATAATTTTAGTGGGAGGGATGTACTTGATGGATTGGCAGCAAATTATCAATATTTGGCTTCAGTTTTGTTAGGAATAACCGAAAATCTCCCCGTTCTGTGATATTCAATCTGCTCCTTTTTTTTGTTAAAAGGTTTGTAACGACACTAAAACTTTTCTCGACAAGATATGACGAGGGAAACGCTAACAAAAGCTTTTTCGCAATTTCCCACAGTCCAGGATATTTTTCGGGTATTTCTGCCTGCAGCCAAAATGTTTGATACCCTCTTTTAAATTTCACCTTCAGTTCCTCATTAGTGCTAAGTTCGAATAGCCCCTCTTGTAATATCACATTCTCCACTTCCGTTTCATCAAGTGGATTTATGATCCATGGTGGTATTTCCATCGTCAGAATATCTTCAAATCTGATTTTAAAGTCATCATGCAGGGCAATTAAATGTTGAACGTATGTGTGAATATCCTCATCAAGGCATTCTACCTGTGACAAGTTTGAAAACTGGGAAAATTCGCGTCGAATAATATTTTGCTTCATAAATTTCAATTTTCCAAGAAAAGCTGAAATTACACCCTTTGTTTTTATTAAATTGAGGCCGTCCCCTTGTGATTGTAAGTTAATGTCATTAAATTTTTTGAACAAATCTGTCAAATACGCGATGTCTGCTTTCAAATTGATCAGGTTTTCTTTTAAATCTGCATCTTTACTTTCCAGAAACTCTAAAACTGATTCAAAAAGTGAGAAAAATCTTGTTAAACATGCACCTTTCGACAACCAGCGTACTTCGGTATGTAAGAGCGATCGTTGGAAGTCTTCATCATTTTCATCGCAAAATTGTGCAAATAAACGCGTATTCAATGCATTGCTTCTTATTTTGTTTACTGCATTAATCACAAATTGAAGCGATTGGTGCAATTTAGCACTCAAATTTTTCGCTACTAGGTGTTGTCGGTGGATGACACAGTGAATTGCAGTTACCTCTGGTATAATTCTTTTAAGATCTGTTGCCACCGAAATAACGTTTGTGAATAAATCGATTTTTCCTTAAAAAAATTTCTTAAAATATTATCTGCTTACATTGATAGGTGAACTCAAGCCAACATTTTAGTTCTTCACTGCCAAAACCAGATAAATTTTCGTGGACCCCCGCTTACGAATTGTGAACCCCCATTTTCTTGTCACGCCAACGTAGACCTCCGTCGAGTCTCCCGTGGACCCCTGGGGGTCCACCTGGACCACTTTGGGAATCAATGGTCTAAATTCATGAATATGTTATTGATCCTCCATTTTCAGATAGTTTCAATTGTGTTTGTTTAGTAGATTAAAAAAAAATCGGTTTTAAATTTGTCTTTCTAGTCTTATTTTATTTCCTAATCAAGCATTACTTATCACTTCTTCCAATGTATAGTTTTCTCATTTATCTCTCTCTGAGACTCAAAAGAATTAAGCATTAGGTTGAAGAGAAAGCTCTGCCACACGTACGAAAAATTTAATTTTTGTACAATTTTGTTATTGTTTTATGTTTATAATATCCCACTTAGCTTCTTATTTTATTCTAGATCGATAAAGCTGAATTTAGGATCCTGATACGTTATTATTGGAAACGCCAACTTTCATGGGGAGAGGCTGAAAAAGAGATTTGTGATGCTGAAGGCGAAGAAACCATGAGTTATAAAACCGTGACAAGATGGTACAAAAAAATTGATTTTAGCGATTTCGGTCACGTTCCGGATGCTTTGAATGCCTAACCGTCTTCGAGCACTTGGGATTTGGCTGAAAAGCTTGGAGTAGATTAAAAGACAGTATGGAGTAGTCTGAAACAGCTTGAATTTGTCCCTAGAAGCCCGACAAATTCTACACGGACCAACAAGTGAGTCCACCATTTGCTCAAGAATCCATTTGAATGATAATTTTTGGAAGCGAATTGTGGTGTCAGACGAAAAGTGGATTTATTTGGTCCAGTTTGGTAAGAAGGTCATCTGCGTTTGGTGGAATTTTGAAGACATGCTTCACTTTGAACTTATGCCGAATGGTCGCGCTATCAATGCCGAGTTGTACTGTCCACAGCTGGACTATGTCTACGATAAGCTGAAGGAGAAGTATCTAACATTGGTTCGCGAAAAGCGCGGTTTGTTCCAACATGACAATACCAAGCATACCGCCAAGAAGAGTAAGAAAAAATTCAAAAATCTGTACGACGTCTAAGTCCTACCATACTCAGCCTACAGTTCAGGCGCTGGTCTACTCGATTACACCCTCTTTCGCTCACTGGAATACCTCTTGCGTGATCGTAGATTCGGGACTTCCGATGAAGTTGAAGAAACGTATCACGAGTAATTCGATTCAAGCTCGGCGGAGTGATATTTTAACCAGATCCGGATGCTTGCAGATCGGTGACAGACCGTTGTCCTCAACCTATTATGATCTTCTGCAGTGATTTTTCAGTTAATCACTTACTGTATAATTTTTTGTAATCCTGACTCGATGAGCAGACACAGTAATATACAAAACGATTTAACCTTTTTGACTATTTCTACATTTCAATAATAAAAAAGTAATTCAGTAGAACACTATATATATTTCTTACTAGTCATTTGAATTGGACAATTTTTAGTGAAAACTCAAACGATAAGAAGTGTATAACAGAAAAAGATTTTAGCCTTTCATCTTCTATATTACACCTGTAAAATACTCTGCTATAGCACATATCTGTTATTAATAAAATTTTCTTTTGTAAAGATTTTATATTTAGTTATTTTTGTGTGAATATATTTAACATAAATTTGCTGGTGAAAAAAGTGTGCATCATTGCTTAGTGCTATCCAGTCATAAACGTACGACTAATTAGATTAGCGGCGGAACTCGGGAACGAGACCGCTTCGATAAGGCCTTTTGGAAGTCGTCATGTACCGAGCACACCACGAAGCGTCTGCCGCACAAGAATCCCGGATACAAATACCATGGAGGCGCTCACGAAGCGCCACTTTGCTGCGACTCTTTGGTGGTGTTACAAGCGTCCCGACGCGCCGCTCTATTAGTTCGCGCCTTGCTAGATTCAGCATTGTTTTTGTGCTTTTAAGAGCAACAGGTGAGTCTTACATTTATTTTATTCTTACCATTTGCTTTGGAGTTGAAACTTTGGATTGAATACTCTTAACATTAAAACTATTTTTCATGCAAATAAATTTTAGATTTACTTTTTGCATGTGAAATGTTTAAAAACAAATTCAAGTCCAGCAAGTTGAAAATTGCAAATTCTTCTCACATAAGTTTTTCAATTTTACTTAGAGAATAACTTTCGGTTAAACAACTCTCACCTAAAACGCAGTACAAATCTCTCTAAGAAGCGGGAATTTGTGGAAACGCGAAGTGGGCGTTCGACGAAAAATCGAGGGCGCGCAAATCCGGGAAATCCACCCGCAGCTAAGTAGGAGCGCACTATATAATTTGCGTTGCGTTTTTACAAAGGCAGCGGAGAATTAGCTTTGTCTTCAAAGGAAGCTCAATTAACCGCGATCGGAACCGAAGAACTCGCCTTAAATGGGATCTAATGCACGCATGCAGATCAAGAAGTTGGCTTTTAGTGCTGAATTTAAGGCAGAGTTTTGACTCGTCGGGAAAACAAAGGTTTAACTCGGCTTTTCAGATTGATCAACGTTTGTTCTCAATTAAACTTCATAAACAAAAAAACAATTCAGCCCTTAAATTATTATAAATCAATTAGACATATCAGCATTGTAAAAATTAAACTTTTGTGATGAAAAACTAGTTTTCAAGCACCGATACGTTTTAGGACTTGATCCCATTGTTGCTGCTTGAAAATAATCTAAATTTTTTATTTTCATCGCTTCGTCGCAATAAAATTCAAATTACTTTCAAAACTTTCCCGTATCGCAAACAACCCTATTTTAAAAGAAATTTTTCTTATTTTATAAGTTTATTTGTGATAACAATAGAACGTGGGAAGTTAAAGCCGCTAACAATGGAACTTTTTTGGTGACTTCTTGTCAAAATAACTTTTTAGTATAAGCTAAATGTGATCATGCACGGTTAACTTAAAATTTTACAACTATGATATATAAAAAAAATTGATAAAACTAATAAGGGGCAAACATTTTTAATTGTTATATTGATGCACATTTTGATGATTTAAAAACACTAGTATTCAAATTATAGCCAACAACAATTTATTAACAATTATTAAAAATTTTTTAGGAAGCCTCTTTCGCGTATTTAGTAGTCGGCCTTATTGTAGTAACCAACAAATGTGTTAATTTCAATTATTCTGTATGAATTTAAATTAATCAATAACATTGCAAATGTGCAATTCTGATATTTATTTTTATTACAATTCTCAACGATTTTACGATTCCTATTCGAAAATTTTTTATTTAAAAAATTCATAAATCATATCTAAATATGTTTACATAATCATCTCCTTACACTGAAAGGGTAGTACTAAAAATATTTATCTACAAGGTTCGCCAGGAAAGTACAGAACTTCAAGAAGCTGAAGTAAGTTTTATCAAAAATATTTGGATTTTAACTTAATGCAGTTAGAAGAGTAATCAAACCGTCCGTCTATTTCAGACAAATGCCATAGAAAGATCCGTTAAAAGAGTGCAAAGATTCGTTTATAGATAATTTTAGTTCTATGCTCGAATTAAGAAAATACACACACAAAGAGAATCGCTTAAAATGCCACATTATGAAATCTGCTTGACCATTGATGATACGTGACAAAAAGTTTATTTTTTTTAATTATAATAAACCACTTTGAATTTAGAATATTGGCATGTTCAGAAGTTCTTGATTATTAAAATTTCAAATCGTGCGAAAACAAAGCGAAGGTAACAATTTGTTATATTCATGTTTGCATTCAAGAAAAAACTAAACAAAGACGACATTTAAATATTACAGTAAATATCAAACTAATCGATGTTTAATATGAATTTAAAATGTCTGTGTGTGTGTGTGTGTGTGTGGGCGTGTGTGTGTGCCAGTCCGTGGGCCTACATCGTAACCCTGAAGTATGTCACAAAATTCAATATTATTTCAAAACAAAGTAATTATACAATGGCAAAAATTACTTGCAGCAATGCTTTTGTTTTTTAAGTTTATTTATCTATCAACCATCTGTCAACATTGTGTTTTAATTCTGTGAATTATGGCGCAACGAGAAAAATTTTAAGTTAGTGTTACAACAAAATAATGAAAAGGCGTTTTCGTGGGATGATATTTTATGATATTAAAAGTGGCCTACATGAAAAGAAGTCCCTAAAAAGACTTACTGCGGCATTTGGAAGTTTTGCATCCTGTCCAGCAAATTTTTTGTTAGCTTCAAGAATTTAAGCGTTACTTCACAGAAGATATACAGGGCGTTTAAAAAAATAATCCTATTGAAAAAAAGCATAACTTCTAATCATAGCTTTTAACACATTTTGATCGATCAATGTACTATAATAAAAAGACAATTCTCGAGTTTCACGCGGTCGCAGATAGGTAGCACCAGCGGGCGACTGGACAACAGAAATCATTTTGTGTTCTACACTTCGCAAAGCGTGAGTCCGTAACAACTGTTAAGTGTGATTTTCGGTGACAATATGGCGTTGAACCTCCTACCGCTCAGAGTATTATGTGGTGGCATAGACAATTCCAAGATACGAGTTATCTGTGTAAAGGAAAATCCAGTGGTCGTCACTGTGCGATATTTTACTGTGGGGGGTTATATAAAGTGGTTCAAAAATGACCAAGACTGATATATTTTTTTTATAAATAAACCAAACCGCTAAAAACTTAGTTGCACTTGTCAGTTTTCAACGTACTTCCCTCCGAAAACAACACATTCTGATGCTCCTTTCAAAAAAGACTTTTGACTGGCGGTGTATCCACTCCCGATCAGTCTGGATTATGGCGGTCGTTGTCCGCAAACCGCATGCCTTGCAAGTCTGATTGAAACCCTCCGAACAGGAAGAAATCACTTATGGTCAAATCAGGACTGTACGGCGATGTGGCAGAAAGTTCCATTTCAATTTGCAGAGGATTTCCATTATTGTTTTAGCCGTATGGGAGCGTGAATGGTCTTGAAGGAAAGCTATTCTGTCTTCCTCTTGGATCTAATCTAATTTCCTTCACGTCTGTTGCCAGGAGAACTAAGCAATAACTTGCATTGACTCTTCTGGCATACGTTAAAAAGTCTACATTCATACACAGAAAATAAAAAAATAGAAAATTTTTTACCTTTTCTATGTATGAATGTCAATTTAACGGATTTTCAAAAAAAAGTTTAATTTGGATTCAAATATCGCGCGCTATTATCGACCATAAAGTCGTATTCTAAAAGTAAAATTAACACTTTTTATTTGTTCAAATCGCTGCCAAATTTTTTTAAAAAGAGCTAGCCATACGCATTTTTAGCTTTATATAGGTTCATGTATCTATTTTTCAAAAAAAGTTTTCCCCGATAAACCCAAAATTGGGTCCAGGAGAGGCACAACCACTACATTAATATCTCGGCCGGATCTCAACCAAAATAGGTCTGCTTGGGCTCAAAATTTTCGTCATAAAAAATTCTACCAGTTCTGAAAATTTCTTTTTTTTTACATGTATCCTAACGTAAAAATTTTTCAATTTTTTTAAGGTTAGAAAATTTCGACGTGGCGCCAAATACCCCCATTCGGACTAAAATGCTTGAGTTTGGAAATCAAGGTATAAAATATCACAATCTGTCTAACGCTTTTAGTTTTGGGTCAAAAAAATTCAAAATTCGGCTTGTAATCGCAATTTTACGGTTTTTCGAAAATGGCCGACTGTAGCGCCCCCTTATGAGATATCTCATACACTAAAAAAGGGCATAAACATAGATAGAAAATACTACCGTTTTTTGGCATTTACAATTTTTTAAACTTAATACTCAGGTCATAATAATTTTTTATTTAAAAAAAAAAACGTCTAAAATGGGCCTACAGTTAGCTGGCCAAGACATTTTTTTCTAGCTGGTCTTAATCGACGCATTTTAATAATACCTAAATTTTTATAATGGGGTACTTACTTCATATAAACCATAGTTTTCCTGTAAAACCCGAAAAACCGAAAAAACCACTTTTTGGGCTTTAAAATACCCAATTTTAGAGCGCAGCGGCCCAAGACAAATTTGACTATCAGATTCATAATCAGCGCCCCAAAAAACATAGGAATCCACTTTCATATACCACTCTCCAAACAAAAAAATTTTTTTTGATCATTTTTTTACGACACAGCGACTGGACTACTAACTAGTTTAGCTTAGTATCTTTTTTGGTGGAACAAGTATTTCATCTTTAGATTTCCAATGTTGTGCGTAAAAGGGTTAAAATTTGGATATAAGTAATACATGACCATGGTAGCAACACTTTTCTTGGTGAATCTTTCTTAAAACGACTTGTTCAATGTTTTTGAGTAGAAAACATTTCGATACCATCTGTAATTGGAAAAATGTAGTCCATAAGAAAAATATCAGCGCAAGCTCTACGTAAGCCTTTACATTTGGATACGTAAAACCATTCTATCATCAATCGTGCTATTTATTAAGATTGGAAACAACGTACAAAATGATTTTATGATCCTCTAAAACAACGGTTGCGTCATGTTCAGTTTCTCTAAAAAAACAAAAAAACATTTGCTTCGAAGTGCTTCGCGCGCAAACGACTTTTGTTGGGTTTGCCTTATTTTGGAAGATCCATACAACCGACTCCTATTTACTTTCGGGCTCATACGCATAAATCCAAAATTCTTCACATATGACGATGTTGTAAACGGTATTTGAAGCATCGCGATCGTTGACTTATGGAATCCAATGCGCACCCGCTTTTTCACATGTTTACTCAATATCGAATGTATGATAGTCATACCAATGCATGAGAAATCCTGAGTCTCACGATAAGTCACATAACAATCTAGATTTATCAGTTCACGCACGATATCGATGTTTGCTGACACCATAGCCGATTTTGGACAGCCTCCTTTAATTTATCCGCCAGCGAACTACGACCTCGATTAAATTCATTGAACCAAAAATATGCAATGGCTATGTGCGAGGCTTCATGCCAAAAGTCGAAGTGAGTTGATCGACGTACTGTTATTGCGATAATCCACGTTGAAAGTCGTAAAAAATCATCACACAAAAATGTTCACGAGTTAATTCTATTTTTTGGCCAGGAGGGAATTTTCAACTTAATGACAACAAAACTTCCGTATACAGCGTATGACAAAACGTTCGGAGTAAGTATGCCGTCAAAAATGTCAAACTGTATGATGGAAACGTCAGATCACACCTAGCACACGCAGGGTTGCCAACTCGTAATAGATATCGTGCAGCCTACGTACATTTATTAGTTCTGGGACTCTTAAGCCAATATTACTACTCTGTCTTACTCATAGTGAACAACAACATAAAAAGATTGGTCAAAATCGCATGAGTTATGTAGGAAAAGAAACGATAACAAAACTTCACTCGTCCTGTTTCTAAAAAACTTTATGAATACTCTACGTGAAAAATCGCCAGCATATCTATATTTAAATACAAGATAAGAAATACTACCACAAAATGAAATTATCGATTTCTTCAATACTGATTGTACTTTTTTAGACAAATAGTGCTTGCGTTGAAAGTTACATGTTTTATTTTGACCCAAGAAAGCTGTTTTTTTATCTCTCTAATATCCTTTATACCTCAATATTCACAAAAATCCCGGCTTCCATGTTTTTGTTTTAAAAATGTAATGTTAATCCTTTCAACTCTAATTTTCTAGACATTATGTTACGTATCGACTTACTACAGTACACAACCTTAATCAGCTTTTAAATGTAATATAAGTCAACGCAAAAAAAGGTTTTTATTTAAATTTGGTGTTGTTTAAATGTAACATGGGAACAACGTTCCCATTGACTATTTTTATCAGAACGTGCGACCTAATTTATTTCCGGGTGGGTAATATCGGCAAATATAATTTAGTCGAAGCTTTGTGCATATTAAATAACGAATTCATTACGGAATAGTTGCACATAAAGCAAACATACGCGTCCCTTTGTAATCGAAATTTACACTCTGATCTGGTGTAAAAAATAGCTGCAAACACGTGCTGAATTTGCACCTACAAAATTGTTCACTTTGAAATGTTTACCAATTGCGAAATTAAAAATTAACGTGTTCATTAGTTGCAATCGATGCATGGCGTCGCTTGTGTCGATCAATGTACAATGGTGGGCTACCATCAACATGCGATATTAATTTAATAAGATGAAAATGTTAGAAAATGCCGTTGAAGCTTTCTAAGACAGCAGATCAGAAGAAAATATTAAGTAATCTATAAGTTAGAACTCTCTGGAAACATTGCCACAGTTTGTGCAAATTTGATTGAAGACCTATTAATGCCATTTTTAACTAAATATTAGGGAGTAATTTCATAAGAAAAGATTTACACATTTACAAATTCAATTACCAAAAAAATTCTTTTTTAAATTGATATAAATACATTGTAATCTATAAGCTAATATGGCGATTTAAAATATATTAGTTACAGATCTTGCATTATGGTTTGGTGACAAGTCTATTAGCCCTTTTCTGCATCAGTCTTCTTATTGTGTCATTTTCTAACAGATATTATAACAGGGGATTTATATGGGTTTCAAGCTTCTTGTGATAACTAACTATTCTTTCATCGATGACATTCCTTATAGTGGAGATTTTTAAGTCGTTATAGATCCGCTCACCTGTGACATACTAGGGGGCATTGGTAATGGCTCTTAATATTTTTAATTGACATCTTTAAATGTTTGCAGTACTGGACTTAGTGGCAGATTCCCATAATTAAATTTCGTAAGTCCATATGGGAGTAATTATGGTTTTCCAATGACAGATGGGACTCCCGACTTAACAACCGATACATTTTGTTTCATATCAATTTGCCTTCTTTTCTTGGTAATGTGTTGTTTCCAATTTAGTTTGTTATCTAGGTACAGACCCAAATATTTGACCGAAGCCTGAGGAATTTTTATGTTGTTTATATAAATCTATAGTCATGGTTTCTTACGTAGCGTAAGTCATAGAGGACGACTTTTGTTCACTTATTTTTATTCTCCATTTCTGAAGCCATGCTTGGAACGTATGCAGATATTCTTAAAGGAGTGATCATCGCAGCATCTGCGAACACTCTTAGTACGATACTATTGGTCGTTAAAAGATCAGAAGTGAATAACAAACATAACAGCGGTCCTAAGACACTGCCTGAATTAATGGGATGTACTACAGGTGAGATATCGTGATTCACCCTGGTACGGAATTTACGATCGATGAAGTACGATTCAAGTAATTTAAAGAACGTAGGTAAATATCTGTTTATTTATATACTAACGCAAGATTCCAGATCTTGTCGAAAGGCTAGCTTACGTTTAAGAATATTGCTGGACAGTTTTCTTTATTTTCCAAGGCACTATTAATTAACTGTGCAATACGGTGGCAAAGTTCAGTTGTAAAGGGTTTTCATTAAGGGCGTTCGAATTTTTAATTTAAATAAAACAAGTTGTGTATGAGATATTAATTTTTTTAATTAAAAGAGTATTCGATTACATTATGTATGGAATATGATATCGGCCAAATGACCGCCGCGGCTATCGTATCCGAAAGGTCCAATTTTCAATGGCTTGACCGCATAAATCGGGATATCATTGATGGCTTTGGTTATCTTGACTTTTAAGTCATTAGTCGTCTGCGGCTTATTCGCATAGACCCGTGATTTAATGTAGCTTCATAAAAAAGGTGTTAAATCACACGATCTCGGTGGCCAGTTGACGTCGCCGAAACGCGAGATAACCATGCCGTCAAATTTGTTGTGCAGAAGATCTATTGTTGCATATGCTATGTGACACGTAGCGCCGTCTTTTTGGAACCACATGACGTTGAGAGCCATATCTTTTAATTTAGGCAAAAAAAAAATTGATTGTCATCGACCTGTACCTCTCGCCGGTGACAGTTATGACGGTGTCCGTGTTATTTTGGAAGAAGTACGGACCAGTGATCCCGCCGGAACAAAATCCACACCAGTAACTTTTTCTGAATGCTTTTGCAACTGATGGGTTTCATGTGGATTGTTATCTCCTCAAATACGACAATTTTGATTGTAGACATAGATATTCATCCAAAAAGGGTCCTCGTCGCTGAAGATAATTTTTGTCCGACATCGAGGTCCGCTTCCAACTGCTCCAGAGCCCAGTCAGCAAATACTCGACGCTACCTATGGTCTGAGGTCTGCGAAAGGTTGATTCGAATTTGTTTACCAAACGACGAATATTTGACTCAGCAGGACGATTGTGTGCATCGTAAAAATCACGTAGTACACGAAACATCGCTCGAACTGAGCACTTATTTTGATAGTAAAGTTTAATGATTCGCGCGCGTTGTTCAACACTGTAACTATGCATGATGATTTGCCCAACGTTAATTACTATAACCTCCAAATTATACAGCTGTAGCTTCACTAACATGGTCGCTATATACTGTCAAAGTTCGAGTGTCCCTATTAAAAATCATTTAGAATGACCTTATCAAAAAACAAACTGGTAACGTAAAATCCAGACATTAAATGTGAAGTCTGGATCAATCATTTTCAGCAATAATTTTTCTAAAAGCTTAGAAACCGATGAAAGCAGGCTAATGGATCGGTAAGATGTTACGTTCTCAGGATTATTTCCAGATTTGTAAATTAATATTATTTGGCCAATGTTGTTTTTGAAATATTGCATTGAACGGTATACCTCTTCTTTTAACATCTTCACAGTATAATGAGATCCATTCCAAGTGCTTTTCTAACAATACTAAATGAAATGACTATAGGCAACGTCGTTTGTTTCTTAAGCGCAATAAAAACGAAGCCGATGACTAGGTTAATAAGCAAAAGGGTGGAACTTCAGATAATGAGAATGCGAAAAAAAACCAGATATTTGTTTACGCTCTGTATCCACTCTCCTTCTAACATAAATTTTCATCTAGCCAGAAAAATTTTAAGTTTTGGTAACAGATGGTAATCTGAGAGAGCCAGATCGCGCAAATAGGGTGGTTGAGTTGATCGGCAACACGATGCATAGTGGTAAACCCAACTTTGGTCCTCGTCATAGAATGCCGCAAAAAATATATTAAATTTTTCTTAGGTACTTGCCTATTCTCAAGCACAATTTTTGTGAAATGAGGTGAATTCCCTCATTGAAATGATGCTCGTGGTTTCTGCTACCTTGCTTACTTTACTCAACCGTCTACCAAAACTATACTTTAACAATCATTTCTGGCGTAACAAATGTTTTCTAACTTTTAGGATATGATGCTGCTCTCAGTGCTTGTGTTGCCGCACTTGAACTCCTTTTCTCAAAGTCAAACGGTTTCAAAGAAAGAATATGAGTCACTTAATGTATGAAAAAACCCTTAAATAAAACAAAAAAATATTTTTAGTTACAACACGAATTCCAATTTCACTTATTTTTCATTATTACTAGGAACGCTTGTGTTTAAACAACAAACTAATCACAGAATATTCATTGACAAGAAAGAAACTTTATGATCATATGTGCATATGTTGGCGTTGCCTTCTGCAAATTCAAGTTATTTATCAAACTACCCGGTACATAAAGGGTCAATTTGATACAGATTCCATGTTGTTTTTTTTTGTTAATACAGCGTTATTTTTTAGTCTAAAGTTTGTCATTTTTTGGCATGGAGTTATATTTATTTGATTGAAAACCTGTGTTAAAGTAATTAAAGAACATTACAAAAATGATGAAAAAATAAAAAACACTTATCGAGCTCTCCGCGATTATTTCGGTCGTCATAACCGTCCAAATGAGGCCACCATCGGTCGTTTGGGGCGAAAATTCGAGACCACTGATTCTGTTGATTATATGCCAAAAAGTGGACAACTCAAAAGGGGTTCGCACACCGGCAAATATCGCTGTGCTGAAGGAGAGTATGAAAGAGGACCTAAAACTCTCAGTAACTTGTCGATCACAAGAAATGGGCATTTCGGAAACCAATTTACGCTGCATTATGCGCAAAGATTTGAATTTACATCCTCACAAAATCCAATTGACTCAAGAACTTAAGACAATTGATCATTTCAATCGACATGTGCTCTCTGAATGGCTCCTCCAACATCGTGCAATTGATCCGAATTTTTCATCGAAAATCGTCTTCAGCGATGAGGCGCATTTCACATTGAATGGGACGTTGTGCAAGCAAAACTGTCACATTTCGGCCAACGAGAATCCGAAAGAATACCAAGAACAACAAATGAATCCTCAAAAAGTGACTGTTTAATATGTTTTGTGGTCAAAAGGTGCCATTAGGCCATTTTTTCAAAAATGAGACTGAAAATGCTATTACTGTGAACTCTGAGCGATACTGCGGCATGATTAATGACTGCTTCTTCTCAAAACTTCATTAAACTGAGGTAAATGGCGTTTATTTTCAACAAGACCGTGCAACATGTCATAAAACATGTGCGAATATCGAGCTATTGTAGTCGAAATTCGGTGAATGTTTAATTTCGCGAAATGGAAATGTCAATTGGCCTACTCGTTCGTGCGATTTGACGCCTTTAGACTTTTTTTGTGTGGAAATCTGAAAGTAAAGTCTACTATCCAAGACCTCAAGAACAATATAATTGTCGGGATAAATGCCATTGAAGCGACTCTATGAAAATGTCATCAAAAATTTCGACCATCGTATCGACGTCTGTAAAGCCAGTCGTGGTGAACATTTGAGTGATACAATTTTTGATTTTACAATCATTACTGTAATTTCAATAGACGTTTATTCTCCTGCGCCTGAATTGGCGGAGCCCATAGGATTTAACCAATCCTTTCCAATGAAAACTACAATTGCAAATATGAAAACGATGCTTCTAAAAAAATAATTCGTCGTTAAGTCCTTAATATTATATTAGAGCAACGACACCTCAGTATGAAAGCATCAAACTTTACTTTAAAACCGCGACATTTCTTTAGAAAGCACATATTGTTTAACTAGTAATATCCAAAAAGTACGTTTTGTACGTGAATAGTAATTCCCTCTTGTTCAACTCTAAATGATTACTAATTCATCCTCCATTTAATTATAATTAACCTGGTAATAATTCTTGGCCGAACTAAAATTACGAAAATATTGCTCCAGAGTAATTCTTCATTGCCTCTTTTAAACTGTAATGGCTGTAATTAACATTTAATTCTCACCGGGCCTACTTTACCACCCACCGTTTCTATTTAAATTGGATTAAACGTTTCGGAGTCTACTATACGGCATTTATTATCGCCATTCCCTTAAAAACGAGGGACATAAGCACCATTTCTGTTTAAATCTTATGAAAATATATTTCCAGGGCAATTGAATAATTGAAAATAATGAATGGCGAGAACAGTCTAAAGCGAGAGCGACAAAATTGGATTGTTAATTACGACCTGAAGCAGACAGTTAAAAGTGCAATTTTCCGCCGATTTTCGGAAGTGGATCGAACAGTTGGAAACCTTCACGAAGTAAGAAGCTTAAGTTCTTTCGCAAGATAGGCCGTCCCCCGATTACAATTGGAAGTTGTAATGGGAGCGAGAGCTTCGATATTGTGCTATAAATGTACATTTGTAATCTTCCAAAAATTGTCCCTTAATTTATTTCATATCTATATTTTTCCCAACCATATATTTTTTATTGTACAAGTGTCTTAATAAATGCAGCGTTTAGTACCATAGAAACAATTTTGTGAATAGTACCAGAGAAAATACAAAATTGTGTGGAGTGATAAGGCTACTTTTAAATTAAATGGTTTCATTAATCGAAGCAACTCTATTTACTGGACTCCCCTATAGTACAACAATTTAACTCATCTGGAGTTGCGGTCTGATATATCAGTACTGATTCTTTTTTGATCAAACTATCACTGATGGTGTTTACCTAACATGCTACAGAAATCCCACAGTCCACACGTCAGAGTTGGTTGTTGACGAAGAGATTCACTTTCAGCAGGGTGGACCTTCCCACTACCGCTGCGATGTAGAGATATATCTATGAATTAATTGGGCGACAAAACGATGGATTAAAAGAAAATTGAAATGCAATGTCACTCAATTCCAAATGAATGCTTTGGAAATTTGTAAAAATGCATCTACTTCAGTTAAGTATTTTTTTTTAATTCTAAGATAATAAATAATGCATTTATTTTCATTTAAAGAGTACATTTTTGAGACACCCTGTATACTTTGGTAGCTACCATGAACGAAGTTTTTCTGTAGTCTTTTCATAAATAGCATGATTTAAGGTCTAGCGTACATTTCTGTACTGTGGTAAAGTGGCCAGACCGTTTGAGTAAAGTGATAAGGAAATATCAAATCAAAATTTTACAAGGGTTGCAATAGCCATTCAGTGAGGTGCACAATATTTTGAAGTTCGATAATGAGTTGTACTGCATATTTCATTTGATATTCCAATCGCATACGATCCAGCAACCAAATAAATAATATATTAACCTAGTAAGTTAACAAATTCAATTTACCATAGTATGTCGTGGAGTGTTGATATTTAGGGTAAATGAACTAAATTTTTCCGATGCATAGTTCCAACAAGGTGATGCTATTGTTCATATAGCAAAAGAAAGTCTTATATATGTTTTAAGCGCGTGTTTCCTAAGACTTTGGTATTGCATAGCCAACCAAGGTATCGATTTGTTTAGTGAGAGAGGTGCTTTTTGAGATTAAACTATCAGAGACACGCTCCCAAAAACGCAAGTCACATTTGACATCTTTATAAAAATATGTTAGCCAGTAAAAATTGTTTTCAGATGTATGAACAAATAAAAATTTTTTTTTCCAGCAGAACGTTCTGATGACGCCCTAAATTTTGTTTTGCATTAGTTTTAAAAATTTTTCTAATGTGTCATAAAGAAGTTTCATTTCAACAAATAAAAATGTTATGTTTTTTAAATGCGTTCTCTTATTAACTATTATATCAGCAAATCTCTCTATTACAACTATAAATAATTATGGTATGCCAAAGCCAATCGATTGTCTGATCTTTTTGAGACACAAAATTTGGCGTCGCCATATGGAATACCTTCCCCCTATCTTATACTAAAAAATGTTCATATAATCTTAACAGAAATCGCCTATTTCATGGAATTGGTTCCCATTTCACAAATTCTTCAATTCAGAAGTCGTGCAAAAGCCATTCTGTATTTCATATTGCGTCGTATAAAGAAAATCTAGCGTGTTAAGAGCTGACAATTTGGTACAATTTCGTGAAAAACTGCTGTAAAATTGGCAGAAAATGCAAGAAAAGCAAAAATTGCGAGTCTTTGCTTATCCAATCGTCACAGACCACAAATAGTCTAACGCTCCGTTAAGAGTTTTTTTTACATATGATAATTATACTCACTATTTTAACATAAAATTCCTTGAGGATATCTGTAGCAGACTTTAACTGGTTTTAATCAACCAAAATAAACAATTAGTTATTATTAATAATTATATTAAGTTAAATGTTTTTTTTCTCGTATTTGTTTTACGATGCCTCCGACATATGGTTATTAAAATCTATGGATCATGATCTGCATATTCATTAGACTCCCTTATAGCATAATTTAGACAAGTTGACGGTAAAAGAGAAACAAGGGAAAATACATCTCAAATTGCCTTCAAACTAAAAAAAACGCCTCTTCACTTACTTCGTGCAATCAATTTACGTGCAGGCGATTAACCAATAGAAATCGCTTTAACAGGCCTTTCACCATTCGCGCTTCGCAGATAAGAAAATTCGCGCCAATGCCGGTCGCGCTGATAACAGCGGCGCTCGGCGCATCCAGTGAATTCCAGAAACGGCCGCCGATGTCTTAACCGTACCAGCGAAACCTTCTGTTTAAATATAGATTTGTTTTTTAATGATAAGAAGGCCGCCTCGCGGAAATTTTAATTTATTTGGATTAGTAATTTAATGTTTGTTCAATTTTAACACTTCCATGGCGACTTAGCCGGGGATAATTTACCTTAACAAATCAAACAGCCCAAGAAAACATTTTTTACAGATTTGATTGTGTCCGCTGCTAGTACAAAGAAGTAGTCGCGTACTATTTACGAGTTTCATATGTGACATTTCGAATCAAGTTCGGACATCGCCGTCACGTAACAAACTAATCAGGTAACTTGAAGATCAAAAAAGCTCTTTCGTGTTTTATTCGTTACAAAGAGTTCCCTACAAACTTATAAAATAATCAAAATATTTTCCTCCGCCATAGCACTCGTGGTGGCATCTAACAGATAAGAATTATATAAATCTTATAGTATTCTTTACAAACATGTCGGACATTTACTATAACTAATTTTGGAAAAATCTCCAATACGACGATAAGCTGTTGCAAGATCAAAAATGAGTTTAGTGACAACCACAAAATTTGGTCACATAAAGTTAAAATTAAGTTCAACGCTCCCATCTCAACGTTTCTACAAATTCGCGATTCCTTGATAGTTTCGCTTTGTATCGCATCTTCATTTGGCCTAAACTTTTTTGCAGCTAAAAAGGTTTTAAGTTTAGAGAACAAACAGTAGTATATGAGGTAATCAGCGACAAGGCTTGAAGATAGCGGTGCGTTATCGTAGTAGAACACTTTTTTCTTGGCTACTCTAAGACATTTTTCTCTCTAAAAATTCGCTAGTGGTGGCTTTCGCCTTCTCAAGGTAAGACGATTGGAAAAATTTATTTCGCGTTCCAAATAACTGACGCCGTTACTTTTCCAGTTGATAGTATGCTTTCCAAACGAATCCAACATTAGCTCATGACAACAAAACGTAGCAAAAAATATGCTGGATTCTCTTAATGCGTGTAAAGGATCGGGTGACGCTTCTACTGTGGAGTGAAAATACGAGTCTTCCATTTTAGACAATGTTTTTTCGTGGGTAATTCATCGCACAGTTGAGACGCTCATGCCCTTAGCGGCTGATAACTCGCCTGTCCATCAAAATATACCATGAACTTTGCCGATGATATGTTTTTGGACCTCCATGTACTAATGCGCTTGAATTCATTTGTCTACATTCGAACGGTTTCATAAAAAGAACATGAGCCACTCGAAGTTGACAAATCCTTTCATGAACTCGATTGTTTGTCCTCCCAATAAACAAAAACATACCGCAAATTCAAATTTCATCCATTTTGCCCATCATTCTTGTGTTTAAACAACAAATTAATGTCAGAATTATGTACAATAATAAAACATTCATTAAAAAAAAAGAAACCGAGTGTACAAATCAAATTATTCAACAAATAAGGAATAGTAATTTATTTTTATGGATCTCTATTGGACGCTTCTAAGTTTGCGGAAGATATTAAATACGTCATCAGAAGCATTGTAAAAAAATCGAAGGCTTATAAAAAATTAAAAATATCTAAAGTTAATACTTGGTGTAAGAAATAATAACAATGAATATTTAGAAACAAACAAAAATAAATAAAGACTGAACATTTGATTAATATTCTTAAAAGGATAAGAGAATAGTAAATGACATTACCAAAAAATAGAGAACACTGAAGGAAAGAAAAGTCTACAATTAAGGACTAAACTTGGGTTTCCTACAGTTGTTCCATCATCACTATTACTATTGCTAATACACTTTTCCAGTAATCTGTATGGATGCAACTGCATTACATCTTACGGAATCTCTAATCTTTTGAAATCATTCGTGCTATTTCTTTACTATTTTCAATAGTTTTGTTATCTTTTTTTAGTAACTTCAAATACTAAAAAAACGTATGCACACCATTTTCTTAGCCTTAAAACTATACCCGGATTTATCACTGTTTAGTGACTGTGGCAGTTTAGGGTTGGATATTATCATAAAGAAGGTAACTGCTATAGTAAGCACAAAAAAAATAAAATTAACTAATTTGCTGTACATTTATCCAAATTAACTTGAACTTTTTCGATAACAAAAGAAACCCGAGCTTTTATTGCCGGTTTTATCGTTGACTTACAAATTATTCATGAAAATTCCACTCAATCTAACGCGAGATTAAACGTAGTGATTTACGATAATGCAAATTTTTATTATGGAGTTTTTCTGGCATGTTTCAAATATTGTCAGAAGCATTTACTTCAATCTTTAACACGATACAATAGCATGCAGTTTTCATATAGAATAATTATTGGGCGACAAATTTATATTTACGATATCTTCCATCGGGTTATCATTGTTTGACCAATGCACATACACAAAGACAGATTACTATTATCATAATATGATGACAGATCATTTGTTTGTGCATTGTAGTACTACAATTATGCGCGTCAAAGATGCAGCTACGCTATATGGGACTAAAAGCATCCAGAGACTTGTAAAATCAGAGGCTCATGTGGTAAGTATTAATCAGATCTCAATTCACTTTTAGCACCAACCACAGCCTACACTCCTCTGAAAAGACCTTCCACCAGTTTGTGATATATTTCCATAAAAGTTGCTTTTCAGTGTCCCATAAGAGTGAGTCTGGTTAGTGAAGATATGAGATTATGGCGCGTAATCTGCCTTCCCGTACTTCCCAAATGTATTAGATGTGATTGGGATCAGGTTTGGAAAGATCGGTCCACTTTTTTAACATCTGTCTCTTCAAACCGTGGCAAAATAACCCTCGCTGTGTGATCAGAACAGGTAACCTGTTAGTACAAAAAAAGTCCTTCCCTGAATTGTTGCCAGAGAGTTGAAAGCACACAGTTATCAAGAATATCAAGATACATCTCAGTGTTCATCCTTCCAACCACAGGGACTATGAAGGCCCAAACCAAACTACGAAAAACAGTCCCAAATCAGAATGCCTCTGCCATCAAACCTGATTATTGGGACGATACACTCTGATAAGATCGTGTAGCGAGATACATCATTCCATAGAACTTGTTTCCATTGTTCTATAGTCCAATGTTAGTGAGCGACGTTTGGCATTGGCTGCTTGTGTTGGGCTTGATCGTTAAGTTTCTACCACTTCGTTTCCGAACTGTTTTACATACCCAGACGCCTCAATTTGTAATAATGTTTACGGTTATTTAGGCACCTGTAGCAAAGCAGATATCACTAAATTCTGTTAATTTACTTATTGTCTGTTTAACACACGTGTATAACCTACGTATGATACTGTCTATACTTTTATCTCATCCTGTATCGTTTCAGTACGCGTAACTTTTGGACATATGGTGTATCTAGCTTATTTTCATTTGAATGACCCTTATATTTTATTTTCTCAGTTCTATTTTTCTTCTATTTCGAATCTACTTGTAATTAAAGTATTTATATATTGTATTTTTAATGCCACCTGTTTTTTAAAGAATTTTAAGCAACTAAACTTTGAGAACAGAGAGTAAATAATTAAATTTTGAAAAAAAAGAAAAATATTTATCTACCAATTTCCACCACTATATTAGTATGGTAAAATTCGTCAAAATCAATTTTCAGCCAAATCTTTACTAAAACAGAACGTTTCCACAAAGTTATTTTTGAGCCATATCACGACACATTAACACAATTACAAATTCCATATATAGATCTTTAGAACCGCCAGTAGATTGATGAAACACAAAAATAAGCGGCTAATCGCATGCCGCAAATAAATAATGCATGCGGGTCGTCCTGCAAGTTATAGTGACATTGTAGCAACTCCATTAATAGAAAAATGGCGCCAGCAAAGTCGTTGGAGATATCACTAATAGAGATAGTCGATCATCCAGCGACCACATGCGAATTTGCGTCAATGCCTTTTTATTCTTCAATTGTACGAGATGCTGCACTGATTTCGAGTGTTCGATCTGTAATTCTAATAGAGAAATGTAGCTACACGGGGCGGAAAGTCTGTACTGATGATAAACAACCTGACCTTTCCATTGGGTTATTAGCTACGATTTTTTACACGTGGATCTTCAAAAAATAAATGTTAAAATCTCGGCTGGCATGCGTTCCTCTGATGCCGCCGCTGAAATTCCAATATAGCGTTTCACTAAGTAAGGTTGACCTCTGATAACAGAATATTTCTGTTTTTATGTACGCGCGTTTCAGAAATGTTACTAATTATGGCCAGTAGTGATGGCCAACGATGGGGCATGCTGGCGTTTTTAATCAGGAATAAATTAACCAAGAAAGCAAATTCTTTCAATTAGTAATTAGCATCATTATAACATTTACAACAAATCTCTTGCTAATTGATGCTCTATTAATTCGAAGAGAATATGTTGTTTTACATCAAAGATTTTCTCTATAAAAAGCAAGTAGCCGCGAATAGAATTTGCATTAAGCAATCTAAAGAAATGAAATTCCTTTTGTAACTTGTATATATTTGCAGAAAAGTTACAATTAATAACATAATATTGAATATTGTATATGCAAATGTGATATTTGTTATATATAACTAAATCATTTTATAATTAATCCCTTGCATTTTAATGGAAAGGCGCTTCGCTGCAGGGATGGACCCGGGTTCATTCCTGGAGCTTCTGATGCCTGACGGGTGGCCTACTCAGCCACTAAACATAGTTGGGTATCTGCGTTCGTTTCGAATAAAAGATAATAATAAACCTGCAAAAGCTTGCAACGCATAGCGAAGTGGCGAAGCAGTCTTCCAAATTTGAGAACCCTCTAGTCTAGCTGACCTTTGACCAATAAATTTCAAAATCACTAGCAAACAAGCCTTTTTGGTCACCTGTCGACTGGTGAAAACAGAATTTGGAAATTCACAGCTGTTCTCGAGTTATTGCTCGGACGGACGGACAACATGAAGTTAGTGACTCCGCTTCGCTTCGCCACTTAATAATGGCGGTCGTCTAAGGCGCGGTGCTTGCCACATCGTCCCGTATCTAACATAGTGCCTCGTCATTATTATTTTAATGGAAGTTAAATAGCAGATAAATTTTTTAATTATTACGCAATGTAGATGTTAAAATAGAGAAAGAAAACAGCTGATTGTAAACGAGATGGTCAAATGTTAGGTTTTCTGCTACTTTCAAACAGGTGGTTAATATTTCAATCAATCAGATTAATTCCGATGATAGTTGATCATTTATTCACTTATTTTAAATGAAAATGGTTTAAACCCTTCCACACAATGAGTTTTTGCACTTTCGAGTAGTTCCTGATCATTAAAACAGACGATCAGATTATTTTGCAATCACACTGCAAACCACATACGCTGAAAAGCAAAATAAAAGACAACTACGAACGTGTAAATGCGCTGATTTGTTAATCTGCCTAATAATCGACCAAAAAAGCTTAAAACGGTATTTATCGTACTTGATACGAAATAAATCTTCTATGCACACAATTTCAAAAAATAATTACGGATTCATCAGTTGTTTAGAACTAATTTATCTTGTGGTAATAAATCCCATACAAGATGTTACCCAAAAACTGGCAAAATCTGTTTATTTATATCATACACTTACAAAAAAATAACTGCAATTTTAACCCCTTTTCACTGAGACATATTTCTTGTATCCCCCATTATGTAAAAAAGTTTCCGGCCGAGCTTCATTTTAAGTAATAAATAAAAAGTACAACTAAGTAAGAAAGCAAATAAGAGAAGAGAAACGGTCTCTTTGAATAAGATATTGTACCATTCTGCAGTATCTATACGTTTATTTTCAAGCATAATTGGTTCTATATTGAAAAAAAAATCTTAATTTTCCTCCCAACAGTTCGAGATTACTTTACTTTGATTAAAATATTTATTATTAAATATTTATTGCAACATCGAATGTCAGAGGAATCTACGAAGAAGGAATAATAAAACAACTCATTAACATAATGGAAAATTTCAAAATCGATATACTGGCATTATAGGAAACGAAGCATAATGACAATGAAATAATAGATATACAAGGGTACACATTTTTCAAAAGCAGCAGTCACAATAGAAGACTTAGCACCGGATTTATAATAAGTGAAAGGCTAAGGTAAGCAGTAATAAGTTTTACCCCAGTGTCAGAACGTGTTGGTTAAGATTAAGAGGCAAATATCAGAAAATAAGTCTTCTAAATGTATATATGCCAAGTGAGGAGAAAGAAATAATAGTCAAACAACAATATTATAATAGCATGGATCAAGAGTATGACAAAATACTAAAATATGATCTAAAAACAATAATGGGAGATTGTAATGCTAAAGTAGGACAAGAGACGATATATCACTCAACAAATGGGAAACACAGTTTATATAGAGAAACAAATGAAAACGGTAGACTTTGTCATGGACAAGAGTATGAAAATAATTAGCACCGGTTTTCAACACAAAAATATACATGAGGGAACCTGACGGAGTCCAGACGATAAGGCCACAAACCAAATTGACCATGTTCTGATTGAAACAAAAAACGAAAAAATCATTACATATAAGATCCTACAGAGGAGCTGATGCTGACTCTGATCATTTTATGGTAGGAGCAAAAATGAAACAAGTGATCCCGATTAATAAGCGAGAGAAAAGAAAACTAAGAAACACATACAAAAGACTATAGCTACACAACAAAATAGACAAAGACAAAAAAAGAATAACGGAAGAATTAGAAAGAATATTGGACCAACAGAACGTAGAACGTAGTACAAAGATAGAAAAATGCATAAAGAAGATAATAAATGAACAGAGCAGCGGTAAATAAACGAAAAAAAACAGTGGTTTGATTCAGAATGTGAACAAGCGGTTAAAGAAAGAGAGACGGCGAGAAACAAAATGTTGATGCATAGTACGGAGAGTAGCATCAGAGAATATATTGATAAAAGAAGGGAGTCCAAGAGATTATGTAGAGAGAAGAAACGTAAACATAACATACAATTTCTTGAAAAATAGAAGAAAAATACAATAGGAGAAAAATTAGAAACTTCTACCAAGGAATAAAAAAAGTCAAACAAGAATATCAGACAAACACAATATTCCACAAAGATAAGAATGGAAGACTGCTAGGTACACAAGAGGAAATAAATGAAAGATGGGCTGAATACTTTGAGGACCTACTAAATAAGCAAGAAGCTCCTGTAATTGTCAAAACTGCACAGAAAGTTGAACAAGCTCAATCAAAATCGAAGAGGCACCGGATTTACAAGAAATAGTAAAGAAAATAAGAAAATAAAGTATGGAGATCAGCTACACAACGAGATATACAAGATGATCACTGAAATACGGAAAACTGAGAAGATGTCCGTATCTTATATATATATATATATGAGATTAAATTTATACACTTTAATGTAAGAAAACAATTTATTATAAAATACATTAAAAAATTACCTTAAATATTAACACATTTGTTTCATCAAAAAACGCCCTTTGCTGCTTTTACTATTCTAGACATTCCTTCGATTAATTTTTTAAATTTATTTCCCAGACACCTTGAAGAAGACTCCAAAGATGATTTTTGATCGTAGCATGCTCTTTTCTTACTGTTCTGTCCAGCTCATCCCATAGCAATTCTATGGGGTTGAGATCTGGATTCTGTGGTAGCCATATCATCATTTTCAGCATTTTTTGTTGTTCTGGATTTGCTAGATAGTCCTTACAAAGCTTTGAACTACGTTATCACGAATCCCTTCTCGATTAATCGCAACGCAGATGGTATGGCGTTTTCCGTTAAAACTTTTTTTTATAATGACCTTTCCTCATACAGTCCCCCACACCAACCAAATAAAAGTACGCTCACACTAAAACAGATCTACCTCCGTGTTTGATAGTCAGAATAATGTAGTCCTCAATCATATTTTCAATTTATACTTCTCCATTTCTGGTCGGAATTTTCAAATCTGGATTCGTCGGTCCATAATACGTTTTTCCACTGTTTAATTGTTCAGAAACGACACTTTTGCGCCCACCGAAGCCATTTAGCCTTTTTGTCAAACCGTAACAACGGTTCTTTGGTCGCAATACGACCATGAAGAATACCCTTCTAAAAACGCCACTTTATTGTGGTGACTAATATTGTTAATCTTCTACTTCGCTTACTCCTCAGTCTGATAAATTAATTCTGTGCATCGAATGTTACTCGTGATGGCCCAAGGCGATGAGGATCTCTAAGACTTTCTGTCTCTCTGTAACGTTGTAATATAAGATTCATCGTCGAAGCACAGATCTTTAATGTTTCCGCGATTTCTCGCACTGATGGTCTTTTTTAATGTAAGCTGAGAATAGCTGAACGAGTTTATATGGAGAGAGGCTTACCACGGGCCATTGAATGCAAAAATCCAAAACCAGACGTGAAAAAAAGTAAGCAGCACAAGGCCTGATGATAAACTCATGTCGAACTCGAAAGTCGGAGCTCCGGACGGTGTACAGTTTTTGTAAACAAACGTCTAAAACAAGGAACAACTGAATTTTAATAAGGTATGCATACTTCCAGTACATCGTATTTTTTAACAGTTTCCTTACATAATTCCACACAATGTTGCTTTTGGTCCTCTGCATTAAGTTCATTACCTATTAGAACAACCATGAGTATTTTAAGTAAAAATTTTCCGAGGAGCTTAGAGATAATCAGTAAAGACAAATGTCTGTATGAATTAGTTTCGTTGATTAGTTTACCAGATCTTCAACGAACTTAAAAAGTTCGTTACTGAATTCTATGTCTGTCTGTCGGTCCGTCACAAAATTTGAGATTTTTTAAAATTTGAAAATGGATTCTTATAGGAAATTTTACGCTGATTTCGAATTCGAAATTAAAAAATTTCTATCTCGAATAGTTTTCGAGGTATTCGACTTCGAATTTTTAAGTTCGTTCTGGGATTGCTTACAGAGCAATCTCTTCGCCGGCCCCATGTTTATATATTATTTTCGGCACTTTCCATTGAGCCGAAACGGAATTAGCTCTTAGTATGCATTGAAAATAAACACGATCATTTTGATTTATTTCTTTGGATAGTTTCTTCAATACACATCTTGCTATTAAATCATGATGCTTTTTACTTTCCTTATCTTATAATAAGGAAAGTAATGTAATCGGCGGAAATTTGACCTACCCAGTTTTTCACATTTCTGGACGAATTATAGCCTCAGGACACCAAAAAAGTTGATTTGAGCAATTGGTTCGTGTGTGTGTGTGTGCGTGTGCGCGTGTGATACAAAAAATTTATGAGAATAAAAATGATTTGTTGTCATGAAATAAACATGAATTTAAAATAAACGATGGTAAAATAGGAACTCTAAAAATATTGAAGTTCAGGATTTTTAATATACCGGGTGTTTATAAAATGTTTCGGGAAATTTATATTAACGGCTAGATCAAACCGAGACGAACAAAAAATTACAATGAAATTTTTTGATCCGAGGTCAAATAAATAAGTTATAGCCGATTAAAAATTAATTAAACGGACCAATCACAGCGCGCTCGGAGAGCTACCGGGCCGACTACGGGAGGATGTGGGGGAGCGCTTGGCCGCTAGGAGGGAGCACGCAGGCGATAATGGCGAAGGCTGTGCAGCCGAGCTCGCACGGTTACCTTCAGTGACGTAGCAAAATTTTAAGTACGAATTAATTATTATCTTGTACTGTTTATTTTAATTAGCTTTCTAGTGTTGGACTGTATATATATATATATATATATATATATATATATATATATATATATATATATATATATAAAATAGGATAAGGAAAGTCGTGTGATGTTCACACCAGATTTTTTATTATGTAGTTTATTAAACATAGATTTAATTTCATTAGTAATGAATAGTTGTACTGATAATGAAAACTGTAAAGGCACATCAAAATAATCATTATCTGCGTCATGTTCACTTGGCAGTGACCGAAAAACATTTTCATGGTGACAGGTAAAAATTTCAACTTTTTAGCATCCCTTTTTGCCTATGATCCATATTATTTCCGAATTGCGGGTACTGGTTTCGTAGGTTGCTCAAGTAGTTTTATGGCACTCTGTAATGAGTGATTATTACTTTTCCTTGCTGTTATATCTTCTACGATGTGCATTCAACACTTCCGAATTTTTTTCTCAGGACTGGGAACAGATAGAAACATGCGGTACAAAATATGCGCGAACTTTTTGCGATTGCGTGACAGAGATGACAGCACTGCGCAGCACACAGACGAGAGTGAGAACTGTTTTTGATACTTACAATGGCGACGTTTTCATTACAAAAACAGCATGCAATCATTCGTTTCCTCCATTTGCGTGGTGTGACACCGATTGAAATTCATCGCAAATTGAGTGAGACATATGGTGATGGTGTAATGGTTATGTCTAATGTGAGTTTGTGAGTGCGAAAATTCAGAGAAGGCAGAACGCCATGTACCAACAAACCAAGACAATCTCGGCCTCGCACCAGCCGGTCTGACGACATGATCAAGCGAGTGGAGAAACTTGTTTTGAAGGATCAACGAATGAGTATGAAACACATCGTCTCCAAAATTGTCATTTTCGTAGGATCTGTGCATACAATTCTGCATAAAGACCTGAAAATGCGAAAAGTGTCCTCCAGGTGGGTTACAATAATGCTGACAATTTTGAAGTGATTTCTCATGCTCCCTACTCACCTGATCTGGCTCCAGCGACTTGTGGCTGTTTCTAACCATGAAAGACACTGTCCGTGGTCGCAAATTCACTAGTCGTGCCGCTATTGCATAAGCGAGGGAGACACCTAAAGAAGCGTTCACCGCGACTAAGAAATCATGGCGTCGACATTATGAAAAAAGTGTGCGGCTGCAGGGAGATTACGTCGGAAAGTGACACAAGTTTTACAGTCTTCGTGTGATTAGTTTGTGATAAAAAAATCGGAGGTGTTAAAACTTGAATGCACCACGTAAATAGTAGTCTTTCTTGTACCTTCTTTTTCAGCCAAGTATCTTTTTTTTTTGCTATTCTCTTAGTCTTCGTTTCTCAGCGATGTAATTAAAAATCACTGCGAAATAATCCCGTGTTTCTAACTATGTTTTTGTTTGTGGGGTTGATTTCTAGGCTGGTTCTTGGATCATACGAGTTATATTTTCCACAGCTTCTTCAATATCCATCTCTTTATTGAAGAATATTCATCGGTAGATTTTCGTCAAGGATTTCCCTAAAGTACTTAAGAATAATATTACCGATAAGTGACCTAAAAGTAAATCAAAATTGTCCGCTACATTCATGTAGACATAGTTAATAATAAAGAAATCCAATAAATCTGAAATGTTTGCTGTACTTGTTGGCCAATAAGGTGATAAGGTGTCGTCCCAGAATGACTTTGATTAAAACTCTAACCCTATTGGAGACGTTTTGTATTACAGTCTCCCCCTGATATAAATTTGGGCCTAATGTTTGGACATCTCTTTTTATTTGCTATATATTTAAGAGAACAGTATGTTGTTAATATAGCGATTAGCTACCGTGGTAGCTTACAGATATTTATTATAAAAATTCATTTAATCCATAGTGCTTAATTTGTTTTTAATAATTATAGAATCTCTGGCATTGCCTTTTGGGTGTTTGTTATTATAAATTTGAAGTCCTGAAACTTTGTAATGGGCGCACTCAGTAAAATGTACTTTGAAAAATGTTTCAATCTTTTGATGATGTAGCGTCAAGTCGTTCGTATTCTAAGTGACTATTTTATAATGATCTATTTATATTTCTTAAAAATTTGCTGTCCTAATAAGATTATTTCATTATTGAGTATATCAATAGTTTGCTTCATACTTTTTGTTTCTGCCGTCAATTCCAACATTGCTTTGTTTTAACGTACATTGGTTTCTTGTAGAAATCTTATTATGTGATTTAATTAGTTTTAGGATTGGTTACTCATTTCTAATGATGTTGCTTGAGTATGCGTTATTTGTACTCTTTTTGCAGTATTTGAATTGTACACTGTTGCTGGATGTTGCATATATTTATATTACAATACAATACAACTGGCTATACATTCCATCTGGAATAGTAGCCGCTCAGAGTGAGCTCAGAAACTCATTTATCGTGGTGAGTTACTCCACTTCTAATCTAATTTATTATTTGACTTTGCTTCTTTCGTTACTTTTTTCCAGACGTCCGGTCCTGCACCTTCCTTCTCCAGTTTTGAATACTTAGGGTAGTTATATCCTTTATCACCTGATCCTCCCATCTACTCTTTGGTCTTCCTCTTCTTCTGTTATTATTTGGTCTCCAAATTGTTATCTTCTTCACATCTGAATTATTTCCCATTCTTTTAATGTGACCATACCAGAGCATTCTCTGAACCTTTATTAATTTTACGATGTCCTTTCCTTCTAGTATATCCTTTATTTCCATGTTCATTAGTTTCCGATGCTCCCTTCAGCAATTTTCTTAGGGCCGAAGATTCTCCTTATGACAAATCTTTCGAAAATTTTCAATTTTTCTTGTTCTACTTGTGATAAGTTCATTGTTTCTGCTCCATACATGACTACTGGCCTGATAGCTTCCTTGTAAACCTTCATTTTCGTGCTCCTGTTTATTTTTTTGTCAATCATGATGCTTTTATACCTGTGGAACGTTCTATATCCCGCCTGTATTCTTTGTTCAATCTCTTGCTCTCTATTGTTTCTGTTATTAATCATTACACCCAGGTATTTGAAATTTTCCACTTCCTCGAAATTAAAGTTTCCTATCCTTACGTACTTGCCCGTACCTTGCTTACTTTCCTGTTTTATCTCCATGTATTTTGTTTTATCTTCATTAATTTTTAGACCTCTTTTATGCGCTGCCTGCTCAATTTTCTGTACTGCTTGCTGTAGCTGTCTTCTGCTCCGTGTTATCACCGCAAGGTCGTCAGCATATGCTACTAATTGCTCCGCTTTGTTAATGATTGTGCCAAAGATTTAGCATTCTTTGATAATCGCTTGTAACGATATGATAAATAAGGTGGTTGACAGTCCATCACCCTGCCTTACTCCCAGGTTGATTTCAAATTCTTCTGACAATCCGTATTCGGTGCACACTGCTGCTCTTGAATGCTTCATTGTCATTTCAGTTAATCTTATTATTTTCTCCGGTATTCCCATTGCTCTCATATCCTTTATCAGTGCTTCACGCTTTAGACTGTCGAATGCTTGCTTAAAGTCAATGTACAGAATTTGTATTCCCATATCGTATTCATACGCTTTCTCTACTATTTGGTTTACGATATGTATTGCATCTATTGTAGATCTGCCTTTCCTGAAACCTTTCTGATAATCCCCTATTACAGTTTCTGCGTACTCCAATAATCGTTTGTTTATTAAATTGGTCAGGATTTTATATGCCACGTTTAGGAGACTAATTCCTCTATAATTAGCACATATCCTTGGATCACCTTTTTTTAATATTGGCAATATCACTCCCTTTTTCCATTCGCTAGTCATAATTTCAGTATGCCATATCAGAACTATTAGCTCATACAATCTTTCCTGTAACTTTCCTCCTCCATGTTTGATCATTTCATTAATAATATTATCACTTCCTCCTGCTTTGTTTGATTTTAGATTTGCAATTACTTTTTGAAACTCATCCTTAGTTGGCAGCATTTGATCTAGGCTTCCTTCATCATTGCCTGCCTCTCCGTTCCACTCGGTTGTTTCCCTCTGTTCTGTGCTCAATAAATCTTGAAAGTATCTATGCCAGTCTTCCTTATAAGATATATCCTTATAAGATAAGAGAAAAAGATAAACAGTACGGCAAGGAAGTGAAGAATCAACTGCTACAGCGCGCAAAAGGAGAAACTGTAGAGGAGGAGTGGAATAAAATAAAAAGCAGCATTGAAGTAGCAAACGAAAAACTAATAAGCAGGAAAATAACAGGAAAAAGGAATGGCTTGTTTGATAAAGTCTGTGAGGATGCAATAAAGCACAAGAAGAAAGCAATAATAATATGGCTAAGATCAGGAAGAGAAGAGGACTATAAAATCTACCAATCAATTAGGAAAGAAAGCACGAATATGATAAAAAGAAAAAAGGAAAAATGGATCGAAGAAATATTGGAAAAGATGGAAAAGGAGCATAGAAGCAATATAAAAATCTACAAGTACATTAAAGCACAAAGCAAAGTAGCAAAGATGGCAAATATATATTTATATTGCAATGAGGAAAATCCTGCCGACTAGTATTCGAGGGTTGGGACATAAATATATTATTATATAATTCTCTCTTTTTGTTGTTGTAATGTGTATTTTACTGATACCTCTGCCTAGTTTCTCCAGATAAACCGGACATCTCTTAGTGAGTTAGAGATATGGTTATCTTTACATAATGCACACTTAGGATCCCTGTTTTTTCTAGTTCCGACCACAATCTCCTAAAAATAACCGGTTAATAACAAGAAAACCAAGAGGGAAAAGTTCGGCTAAAAACGATTATTTTCACAAATAGTAAGTTTCAGTGCCTAGCAAATGTCGATTAATACAATGACAGGAGGTGACTCTAGACCAAATGACACCCATACTAACATTGGTAGAAAAATTTCTGACAAATTATCATTTTTTATAATTCAGCATGTTATAAATATGATTAGTGGAGAATACTAGCAAGAAAGAAGATTACCATAATCACATTATGAATGATAGTAACGAAAAACTCCAGACTAACAGTACAGATGCTTACAAAAACTTTTAAGTAGCACTTGACGAAAAGAAAGTAACCCGAAACATACAGTCTCAAACAAGAACGAAGCTCCATAGATGTAATTAAGGTTTTACATCACATGACAGATATTGATAAAATAAAAAATTTTAATTGTAAAGAAAAATGATAGTATGCAAAAAAGCAAATAAATTTAGTAACTTTTTCTCTGTTGACCTTGTACCGAAAGAACAGAAATATTTAACATTCAGTACTTACTAAATGATAAATCCCAAATACAACTACTATATATAAAGACAACAATTACACAATGATATTTAAAACTGCCAATATTCTCAAGTCACAACTCCAAATAAAAAGCATTCTTGAATGAATTAAAGGTTTAATTTTAAATCACTTTGAATTAATTATCCTTTTTTTTATAATATTCTAATGATAGCCTCTTTCCCATCGGTCTAAATCCTCCTATTTTGGAAATAAACTTATATTGTTAGGGTAAATACTTGATCATTAGTGATTAACACTGCAATATTATCCGACATGCAATTCGTAGCTGCCTTATAGTTACAGTAAATTCATTAATATTTTTAACAAAGTTTTTGAATTTATAATTTATATTCATAATTTTGTTTGTATTTTTTCTTCAAACTTTTAGCATGTACACAACAGCATAATTTCACAGCTTCTATCGTCCATGCCTTTAAATTGCAATCATAAATGCTATTTTTTTCTCGTTTCACTGAATTTTACATAAGCAAATAATTTCACCAGTTATATTTTCCACAACTTATCACCATAATTTTAAATGAAATTGGTAATACGCTGAAATTTCATCTTATCCTTGTTCAACGAAGAGAGTGGCGCTGACGCTCAACACCATATGACGGGTAGCTAGACGCGTGAAAATCATTCGCCGTACGTTGGCACAGTATGGACATATATCAACTAAAGATTTACAAGCTTTAAGGAGGGAAGAATAAGTATAACGTATGAAAGTTGACCTGGTAACTCATCGACATCACGCACGGGTCACCACAACTAGAGGATGGTTGCCTTGATCTAGCGACGTCTGATTACATCTTCGGTCCCTTAAATAGACATTGTGAGGTCACAAGTTCAATTCAGATGGTGAGGTTCAGTAAGCTTCTTTTCGAAGGGATGAAGACGCTGGTTAAACGATACCAGAAATGCATCACTGTGCATAGGGACTATGTTGATAAGGGTTATGTGCATTTGTTCTCCATTAGTGGAAATAAAGCTGTTATATGGAAATTGCCTTCATTTTCTGATACACATACGTATTTACAATTTCCTTCGTATAATGCTTTCTTCTTAAGATTATAATTTTCTTTAAAAGACATTCATTACAGCAATAAGATTTATGGGCATGTGTTATGCATAACAAAGGTTAGATCGGAAACATGCACGTTGAAACGTAAATTGATTCTAACTTATACCATAATTTCCAGTATTTTTCATAAACCATTATTGAAGTAACCGTTGTCAATACAAATATTAATTTATTATCACCTAATTAAAGTTTGAAACATCCACGAATTCTAGAATTCGAAATCAACACTGTGATTCGCTACCCACCACATTCATAAATAATATTTTTGTTCATTATTATTAATCATTCGACATGGAAAATAAAATTTTAAAGCAATAAGAAAATAAAACTTTATTGTGCCAGAATATGTCATTGAAACTGGACAGCATAATTTGAAAGCCCATTCGGAGTCTCTCAGTTTAATGGCTTAATAACTGTGATACATAGCAGAAAAATTCATATGAATGGGTATTCTCAATTTTTCCAAATCTGCATTCATAATTGTAGATTTAGCCGCTAAAGAACAGATAATTTATGCGTGGTACATCGAGTTCAAAAAAGCCAGCTACCTATGCGTTGCAAAATGAACAAGCAACCGGAACCATCGTGTAAAAAAACTTACAGATGTTGCAAATAAACCCTCTTTATGTGAAATTATACCGAATACAACTGTTGCAAAGGTTAATTCGGTGTAAATTTTGCATAATTCTCAAGAGCGACTAGAGAAAGGCGGTTTTGTATAGAAATTGATTTTTAATGCGAAGACTAGGTTTCATGTGTATGGTAAGGTGAACCATATTCATTTTGGGTACGAAAATCCTCATATAACGGTCAAATAGAATGTTGCCAAAATGAATGCCTACAAAGATTTTTTAACTAAGTGAACTGCAGCGGTGGCAAAACTACAGTTACAGAAATATAGCGAAGACTTCAAGATGGAACCACTGAATTTTCAATCAAACGTTCGTGAAGACTTTATTGCTATATGTTTTGATCATCGGCCATGTGAGATAATCCCATGTGATTCTTTCTTATGAAATCACATCAAAACTGATATATTCCTAACAGATCTGTCACGCCAGAAAAAATCACACATGTAGTCACTGATATTGACCATAAGAAGCTGAAACAGATGTCGAAGGTACTTGAATATAGAATTCATGTTTGCAACGTTATCAAAAGATCGCTCGAAATTTGGAAATATTATCTGCCCAATTATATGGACCTTTCTATTGTATTGTATTGCGCTATTACGTTCTAAAACTTCGAAGGAACTTACAAATTACACTTAATAAAAAAGTTTTAGTCTTTTTTTGTAATATTCACTTTTTTTTGAGGAAAATCAATTATCAATATATATGCCTCTCATTTTCCATATTATTTTACCACCTTAGTGATAACTGGACAATTCCCGAAAGTTTTGCAGTAAGACAATTAGCGAGTCTTTGTTATTTCTCAAAAATATTTTGGAAGCGATTTCCAGCTAAATTATGTTACATCGACCGAAACGGATAGCAATCTAAAGACATATTTTGGAGAATGCGTCACGTAAGGGAGAACTTCGCAGCATTAATGCAGGATTTCTCTTGTATCGTACATTAGAATGATCTTCACAATCAATCAACCAGAGAAAGGTTTCTTTTCTTCAATTTTATAAGTCAATAATCTCGCTGAAGGAAATTATAATTAGGATCCCTCATATTCCACCAGAAGAAGAAAAAATATATACTTACTACCATAAATAGTTGGTCTTACAACCGAGAAAAAAGTTTCAAATGACCTTTTTTTACGTCCGTAGTCATCTGATGGTTAACGTTTTCCAACAATTCATGTGGCATCAATTTTTTGGGTTTTTGAACTTTCCTTATTCTGTCTAGAAACGGCTGCTTTTGTCAACTTTGAATTGTTTTGCAAAAATCCTTCTTCCTTTTGAATACCACAGTACTTTTGTCCAGTGATACCAAATACGCCGTCTTTTAATCGATGAAATCAAAAAATGCAAGATTTGTAGGATACAAAATTCCTTCCAAGAACAAAGAAAATTATTTAGCGTGCGTTTTTACTCTGATGAAATTTGTGTTATCTGTACTACTATTTTTGAGGTTATGTGCATAACTGAAAAGTAACGTGATGCTCAATACCAACCTTACCAATATCCCTAATAAAAATAAATCAATTTAAAAGAACTACTCGAGAGCGATAAATTTACTATTATACATAGCCTTTTGCCTCCACCTCAAAAGAGGTTGAATCTAATTTACGTTTTGATTCTCTACCATAATATATAATAAAAAATATTGAAGAGAGATTAATGGAAATGTTTGGGAATCTTTTACTCCCACTTCTACACAGATGAATTAGCCAATTCTTTTGAAATTTGATAGAATGACAATTGAGAAACGATTGCAAGAATCGGATTTAAAAATTTATATCCGTTTAAGCCGTACTTATGATACTGAATTATAAACTGTAATTTTTTAGATAAGACGAACCCACATAAAAAAGCTTAAAAACTCTTCTCATTAAATATTAACTGTTACGCAACTGCTCTTTAAAATTTATCTATGTTAAGTATCACTAAAAATACCACAACTAAAATTAAATATTTACTTTTTATTTTAGGGAATAATGTAAAGCTTGCAACGCATAGCGAAGTGGCGAAGCAGTCTCCCAAATTTTTGAAATCGCGTTTCCGGATTAAATCAGTGTTCAAAGACGAGTTGAATGATATGCTACATGTCCTATGTTGCTATTTTGAAAATTTGAAATCGTAAAGGCCACTAACGGTGACCTTTGACCAATCAGTTTCAAAATCACTAGCAAACAAGCCTTTTTGGTCACCTGTCTATTGGTGAAAACAGAATTTGGAAATTCCCAGCCGTTCTCGAGTTTTTGCTCGGACAGACGGACGGACAGACAACATGAAGTTAGTGACTTCGCTTCGCTTCGCCACTTAATAATCCAAACTTTTATCAACGAGTACATTTCAATATTGTCTCAAATGCGTCTCGTACGTAAAAAATATTTAATTTTGAGTTGGACCGTTTGAAACAACCCGTTGTTATTGGAGCATGCAAGCCACGTTTCTGAAATTTCGTAATGTGTCCAAAGAAGGGCAATTAAATGCTATCAAGTCGTACGAAACGTCAAAAAGACGCAAATAGCTCAACATCGCGTAACAGACGTGCCAAAACAATTTTACAGCGTTGCAACAACGGAATGGGGGTCAATTTTAAAAATAACTCCTCCATATCAACTTCAAGTGTAGATAGGACCGGCAAAACATTACAGCGCGACCGATTCAGCGCGTGACATTGGACCTTTACATCTTTTCAGTTACGAAACGAGCAATTACAAAATAGTCTAGAAACGGTGCTAATTGATGCCACGGAAACTCTTGGGAAAATCAAAACATTTTATCATTGACAAAACAATTTTCCAAGCCTCTATCGCTGGAATTAATAAGTTAAAAGTGCGTATTCTGTTTAAATATTAGGTATGTCATTTACGCTCCGGTAGTTGCATTTACACGAAACAGCTGATTAAGTATTCATTCGAGTGTGTCATGCACGTCGAAAATAATGTTGAACCCTTGTTTACATTGCTCAGTATTTTCTTGTAGGTAAACATCGAAATATATTATAAATAGCCAAATACAAAAATGTCCTGACCTTTCGATTTTTGAGTTAAGTGGGCTGTCCGTGAAATACAGCGTCTTCTCATAAAAGGAAATCTGACCCCACATCGGCGGCTTTTTGGGGGAAACAGGTTATGGCTGAAATTTCACCCAAAATGTGGACGCGTTAATAAATCGGCAATTCAATTATTGTGACTTGAATAATCGAATCATATTAAATCAGCATCTTCGTTTTTAGCGGTCGCGTTAGCGAAGCCAGACTTAATTGTCGAATCTTTATAAATTTAATGAGCGCAGATGGATGTAATCTATACAGTGAAGTCGGATTTATTGTGTATTCCAAATGAAACTTATATATACGCAAAATCGTTACGCACACCACGTGCAATTCTAAGTAGGTCGGCATATTCATTGACATGTTCCTTGGCTTACCATAAAATGCTGCATTATTATAGTAAAAGAATTTTCAATTCACAGGTGTCTTTTTTATTTTTAAAAACTCAGAAGCGTGATCATATTTTATTTTTTAAACTCACAAACCATTGAAAAAATATAAAAAATAATTTATTTTGAAAAAATCAGTTTTTTGTTGTAATTTTTAATGTACAAATTCCAATCCATTAAAATTTTGATAAAAATTTGAGCAACAGATTTAAAACTTATCAAGATACTAGTGTATGAAAGAATATTTTTTAAGAAGCCCCCCTGTTAGTACAAAATGTCCACTTATTTTCACTTTTATTTTTTGACCAATTATTATCCAATAACTGAAAGGTAATTTTTTAAATTCTAAGGAGGCATTTTAAAACAGGTGGTAGAACAAAAAACCAAGTAGATCATATTTTTATTTCAAGACGAACAAGTGTAATAAAACTGATAGAATCACAAAGGGGAACAGATAGGGGTTCGGATCATTTTTAGTAGAGGTAAAAATAAAACCATTAAAACCAAAAAATAGGGAAAAGTGCATAGAGGGAAACAAAGAGAGAGATTTTAAAATCTAATTTAGATGAAAATAAAAACGACGAAACAATTGAATAAGAGTGGGAGTTCAGAGAAACGTGCCAACACAATGGCTAAAAAAAGGAAAAGTAGAAAATCTTTTGAAAATAAATGCAAGATAAGTGTTGTGCAAAAGAAGAAAAGCGCAAAGTTAAAATGACTGCAGTTAAAGATACAGAGGATATGGGAACAAGCAACGAATAAAAGAAAAAAGAGAGCACAAGAACAAAAGAATCGAAGACAAAAAAGTTATCAAGGCAGAAAAATTGGAAACTTTTATAGAAACATCAAAATAGCAAAAGATTGTTATAAACAACTTTTAGAAAACAGGAATAGGCGGAAATTGTATTTTTCTTTTTCCTGAAACCTGTGAGCTTTTTTAGTTGATATGCCCTGTTGTTCTTTCTAACTTACTTGTTGAAGAAACAATTGGAGAAAAGTCCGATATCGTGTCATGTTTTGGTTACGGCCACCTGATTACCTTGACTCTATAGTTCGACCATATCAAAGAAAATAAATCTAGGAAATGATATAGCCACCCCGATTCCCTCGTGGTCAAAAGAGCGGTCAAAGTAAAAAAATTTGAGATCTCGGAAACGGCGACAAATTGCGAAATGTAATTTTAGTACTATTTAGATCGATTCAATTACTACTAAAACGGCGTTATAGGTACGACCGCAGAAAAATAGGAGGTGCCCCAGAAACATGTCCCAAAAACACGCTAAAATTCGTTTACTCGGTATTAGCCGCGCACAGATGAGGAACCCTCTTGGAATTTCCGTGATTTTGTAGACTCCCTAGTAGAGTTACTTCCTACAAAGTTTAATTAAAACGAATGTCCATTTAACGAATCAATCAAGGTTCTAAGGCAAATCCTATTTTGGCAGTGGTAGTGGTAGTAGAGACCAAACTGAAGAACTATTAAATCAGTTCAAAAAACGCTTAATAACCCATGCCTTTACTCCTCGCCTTCCTGCTCAAGAACGGTCCCGAATTTTAAAACATTGTGTTTTCGCTTGTATTGTCGAAACTTCAAGAGATAGGAAAACGGCTCCTTCATCAAGTTATAGGGCCTAAAAGGGAGCACTTTTTTGTGGGTGAATTTTTCGTGCGTGTTATACAGGGTGGTCGAAAAAAGTACATTTCCGAAATCGAAAGCCATGAAACAATTTCGTTTACTCCGTAATGGCAAGGAGGTCCGAAAGCACCCGCATGTAATAATTACATTCCTACTACTATTCCTTCAGCCAGTTTTTGCGAGTTAAGTTAAAAATAAAGACGCGGGGCGGGGGGTGCAAAGGAACAAAAATTTATAAAACTAAATAAAAATACTTAAATTGTTCATCAATAACTGTTTGCAAAGTTCATATTAGAAGGCTTTGTGTTGTACCTTATTGTTTTTTATTCAAATTTTTATTAAAATCCAACCAAATTATATATACAAACATTTTGTGGTATATTTAATAATCTTAATATTTTTGTTTATTCCAGAATGAATTTCGCTGCCACCAAATGTATCTTCGTCATGCTGATCCTCTACTTGTGTGTCAGTGAACGGCCATGCGCCCCGTTGCCCACCGACGGCTCCACCTTAAGCGCCGCGAAGGTGAAGCGGCAAATCCCGGAAACCAAAAAAGACATATTCGTGTCGCGCGGCTGGGGTGCCGGCGGAATGCCGTTCAGCGTGCTGTACATGAGCCCCCATTCCTCCAAGGCGCCGCTCCAGCCAGAGCCTCTGTACCAAGCAGCTCCCCTCTCATCCCGCCCTGTGGCGCGCCCTATCGAGCTGCCCTCGCGGCCGTACATAAAGAGCAGGCGACAGTACTCGGTGATTCCACAATTGTTCGTGTCCTACGGCTGGGGCCCCATGGGGAAGAAGTGAGTGTGGAAGCGTCGAGCTAATTTATCCGGCAGCGCCAAGTACTGACTATTTATTATTATACTTGTTTTCTAATCGACCAATGTGATAATGCACATCTCGTTCCACTGAACGGCAAACTACACAAGAAGTGCATGTAAGAAGTGCAAAATAAAGTTTTAATCAATTGGAGATTTATTTTCTTATGAGTCATACTTAAAGTGTATTGATTCCTTTCAAAACGAGAGATTATTTATGGGTAATTACACTTTTCTTGGTATGTATTAATTTTTAGTGTCTTAATAAAAAAATCTACGTGCTATAATATAATAGCAAAAACTATTTCTCTTTTAAATAATTCAAGATTCATTAATTAAAAATAAATTTAAGTGCTTGATATTTGAACGAGCTACATTGATTATTTAATTAGCTCTGACTCAAACTAGAGCACCCATCTAGCGGTTTTTAATCGTATTTAACGTTTAATTATCAAAAATGTGTAGTACAACTCATGCTGTACGTACAGGTTTCAATTTAAATAAAGAAAAAACGATATGAGGTATACAAAATTTATTTCTACAGAATAAAATTACAGAACTAGAAGTTTTATTTCAATGTGTTTTAAAGAGGTTATCAGCTAAGTGATGTTCTTGGTTTTCGATCCACTGTTGAAGTTGTATTCTGAAGTATTACGTTACTTTTTCTTGACGTATTGCATTTCATAGAGCTCGGAGGTCTCTAGTGTAATCTTTACAAACTCTCTCAACCTTGAGATATCTTCATAGGAAGAAGTCACACGAAGCGAGATCCAGTAAGCGGACTGTCCAAACAGTATCACCGCACTGAGAGACTAAGCGCCCAGGTAACATCTCACGTAGAACTTGCTGTAAAGTTCTTGCTGTGTAGGCTGTAGTTCCATCCTGTTAAAATCAAATGTTTTCCAGTTAGAATGCATCCTGAATTGGTGTGACAAATTATTGAATCATTTCCACACATCGATTGGAAGTGACAGCAACACATTAGCCTCTCTCTCAAAAAAAAAGTAATGATTAATGGTCTTAACACTCACCATACACCAAACTATCAGTGATATTTCGTGGGTTGTTATCAACCCAATAACGAAACTTTTGTATATTAATGTATACTGACAAGTGAAAATGCTATGAAATGGATGGTTACAACCATCATGTATCGATAAAAACAAAGGTTTTAGTGCCAAATTCACCACACAGTACAACTAGACAAGTGAAGAGCAACGGTATGTTTGCGAGCAGATCGCCTTCGAGATTGCAAAATGGAATCGATGTTTTCCGGCGTTCGCGCACTCCAAAGTCTTCTTCCTCTCCTTCTCACTACCAAACTGGTACTAATTAAGTTCCCCTGCCCACAAAAAGGTTATTTTCGATTCGGAATACAGGCTTGAGACGCAAATTGAAAGCGCGCCCAAAAAGCACGTTGTGCAATCACAAGAGTCAGTGTTCCAAATGTAAGCTAGCTTCAATAGCAAAACCTCTCTATTCGTCCACGGCATGTTAGTTAAAAAAGACCCCTCTAGTCTAATGAAATCGCCTTCCCCACCTTGCTTCATAACCTTCCTTCGAACTTAGGGAGGTAGTTTTAACCAACACTGTACAAAGCCAACCGTGAATAGAACAAGTAACGTCACACCTATTCTTAAGTAATGACTTTTTGTTGTTGTCAATTTTCAAAGTTTAATTTCGCCGGGAATCATATGGATACGCAATTTTCACGAATTAGAAACCCATTGTCGAATTGTGACCAGTAAAAAACACCCAATTACATTTAAAAACACAATTAAGCCCAATGAATGAATAAACATTACGAATTGTAATTATAATAACAGTTCCCCGTAATAGGCCTTGAAGGCCCTTTGGGGTCGTAACAGGATAGGTCTGCTACAATCTAGAGCCTACAGTACACAAGGGTAGTAACGTGGCTAGTGCTACGTACCGACCGCCTATTATTACCCGAGAGTTTGACCTCCAGGTACTCATTTATTGCAGCCTGAGTCGAGCTGGGCGTAAAAATGCCAGCGATTAAATTGGCGAGAGCAGGATTTGAACCCGCAACTCTTGGTTTCGTAGTCTAGAGACCTGTCCATTAAACCACTACAGCTCACGAAATTTTTAAATTCCATGTTTTTTTTAAATTATCAATGTTGGTAAAACTTACCTACACAACAAATGTCGGTGACATGTTATAACGTAAATAGTTTCATTGTCGAGACTCAGATTGTTTATTACCATTTTACAGAACATATATAACATAAATTTAACATGTTACTCTAATAATAAACAATAATAATAAACACAGTTTAAGGTAAATGATCTTTTATAGAGATAAGTTCCCAATTTTCGTATATTTTACCAGAGTTCATAACGATTATTACCCATTTAACACATATTACCTTCATTTATAATAAATTCCGAAATTAATAAGTATAACACATACAAAGCAAACTATCTAAATATGGACGACTTTCATTCAAAATATTTGCTATATTTCTTTTATTTGTTCGTTATTCAATACACACATTTAGACACCAAGCAGAGTGATCATGTCATTTACTACTAAACAAAATTAAAAAAAAAGGTTTCTAAAAACCATCACAATAATTGGCTACTAATTAATTTGAGCAATAAATAAGTTCTCATTCTGCTTGACGAATTCCAAAATACGTATGAAATCGTAATTCTATGCAGATATATATTTTAATTTAATAGAGGTTTGCTGCAAAAGAACTTTAACCTGTACGGAAAAAGCTAGACTTGTAATTAAAACGTCAAAAACCGCAAATTCAAAAAGAATATTGAATTATTTAGAAATTAATAAGATGCGGTTTCTGTAACTGAAATATTGGAAATTAACTGTGCATTTCACGTGACTACTATTGACGTAGCGTTTAATTTTCCCAACACATTAATTAATTATGAATCATTTGAGACTAGATGATCAAAATTGGTAAACACTGATGCTAGTCTAATAACGACTAAAAGTTATTAATAGAAATTTGTAGGTTGCGAGAGTTTTTCTATATTTGTTTTCTTGCAAATTTGACACTTTGATCCATGAAGTTAAAAGCACCTAAAATTTTTTACATTTATGCATATGATACCTTACCAAATATATAAGTATGACGAGACATTTTCAAAACTTTTAAATCAAACGCCTCTGAGACTGTAATGGTCGATTCACACATTTCAGTAACACAATTAGTTCAGAATCGATGTAAATGTTGGATTTTGAACAACAAATTCAAAGACAACAGAACAAACGTTGAAAACGCATTACGTCTTAAAAATCTGAAAACAATTGTCATGCCAGATATCATCCTTAAATTCCACGAGATGATTTTGGTCAATTGAGTCCACAGGGCCATAGGCATTTTAAATGAATGAGTTCTTTTCATTTGATGGTATAATGAATTACATATAGAAAAATTTTGCGCAAGATAGGTGCTACATCTGTTCAATCTAAAATAAAAGCAAATTCATATGTGAACACTACCTAGAAGTATATATTAAAAAAAAATCCAATGAATTTTTGTTACATTTGATGACTATGACCAAATTTGGATTCGTCACTATACACCAGATATTCCAACCATTCCGCTGGAACGGTGAGGTCAGTTATTTGGTTTGCGTGATGAATTCTCTGGATTAACTACGAGAGTTATCCGGAAAGTAAGGTTACAAAGCGTGTAGCTCTCACAAGAAAATTTTTTTTCAAAGTTGATACCACTGCTGTGTAGTGGGAGCCAATTGAAGCGAACGAGCGGTGCCGGACGTCAGCTTCCCAAATATTGTTGTGGTAAAGGTTTAAGATGAGCGCCCTCATTTCGTCTCCCGTAAAGTGCGAAGTGCGCGCTATAATACGCTACCTGAAAGCAAAGGGCATGAGGGCCGTCGCGATTCATCGCAAAATCGTTTCAGTTTAGGGGGAAGTGATGTCAAAACAACATGTGGCAAAATGGGTACGGAATATCAATTATGGAAAGATGGAAATTTACGACGAAGAGTAAAGTGGATGGTCGTCCGTAGTGACTGATGAGCTGGTGCAAAAAGTTGAAGAGCATCTTAGTTTTGATCGCCATTCGACCATTGATGTCCTGCATAAACTTTGTCCCGAAATTTCACAAACAGTTGTTCATGAAATCCTGAGTAATCGTCTGGGATATCGCAAGTTGTGTGCGAGATGGGTACCAAAGTTGCTTACTGAAAATGTTTTAAACCACTCCCACACAGCCCCGATCTCGCACCTAGTAACTATAATCTCTTCACTAAATTGAGGGAGCATCTGAGCGGAAAACATTTCTTCGGTGACGACAGGGTGAAAATCGAAGTGCAGAACTGGCTTAAAGAGGTGGCAGAAGACCTCTATGACACAGGAATAAAAAAACTCATCCCACTATTGACAAAATGTATTGAGGTACTTGGTGATTATGTGGAAAAATAAAGTAATACCTACAGGGTGGTATCCAAAAGTAGTAGGACCGACTTTTTAAAAAAATTATTGAACATTTTGGTACATCGTCTTAATCCTCTTCAAAATAGGCCCCTTGGGCATCCACACACTTCTGATAGCGAGCCTTCCAGGTCGCGAAGGCCTTCTGGAAGTCGTCCTCCGGGATGCTGTTCAGTGCCCTCGTCGTTGCCTCTTGGACTGCTTCCACCGAGTCTCTTGATCCGGGGGAACAGGAAGAAGTCCGGCGGTGCCACATCAGGGCTGTAGGGGGGGAGGCAACGTGGAAACGCCGAATTTGGCCAGGAGATCCCTCACAATCCGCGCGCCGTGGCACTTTTCTCATCGACAAATCCTCTGTGATGATGCGTTGGACTGTCCCGTACGAAAGATTCAGCTCATCACTAATTAATTTAATGCCCAACCGTCGGTCAGAGTTCAAAAGTTGCTTAACTTTCAGCACATTGTCGTCCGTTCGCGAGGTTGACGGACGCCCGGCGCGTTGGTCGTCCTCGACGAGCTCCCTCCCCTCCCGAAACAACTTGTGCCACTCAAATATCGAGGAACGCCTCATGGTATCCTTCTTGTAGGCCTGCGTAAGCATGTCCTTGGTTTCGGTCGCTGATTTTCCAAGTTTGTAGCAAAACTTGATGGCGTACCGCTGCTCCAAATTTCGCTCCATCGCAACTGACGACGAGGTGTCACCATAGGAGGTCACTAAAACAGTGATCCACACTCAACTAACGCACGCAGGCGACTGCCGCAGGTCAAAACCTGTTCCCAAGGCTCCCCTCCATAACATCCGGCCTTGCAGACCCCCTCCATCGCTCCGCGCGCGCGGAAAAAAACAGTCCTACTACTTCTGGATACAACCCTGTATACTATAATCCTTGTAGGTTTCATTAAACTATATGCATTTTGTATTTTAAAAAAATCTTGTAACCTTACTTTCCGGATAACTCGTATTTTGAGAAGATGAAAATCATTGTTGGAGAATACTATGCAGCACTTTTGAAGAAATTGAGGGCACAAGTAGCGAAAAAACATCTTATATTGACGAAGAAACAAGTATTGTTCCATTTTGACAGCCCACCGACGCATTAACTAAACCAAGATTTAAAAAGCTTGCATTCGTTCTATTCGCCGGCTTTAACCCCCTGTGATTATCATCTATTCCTGAAACTAAAATTTTTCTTAGCAGGAAAGAAAATATGGTCAATCAGAGAAATTCCTTTCGCGATCGAAATAACTGGCGCCATTACCTTTTTGGCGGATGAGCTTGTTGCTGAACAATGAACGCATCTACTGTAAAAACCACATTTGGAGGAGAAATTAACAATATATTTTCATATAAAAAAATAAAATAAATTTCCTACTGAATCAGTACGACAGCGGGACTAACATGAAGGTTTCGCGGAAATGCGTACGAGAAGGCAATACAACTGGCGATCTTGCATGCGATTGAAATATGGACGCAAGGGTGTAAAATCAAAAAGACTAGGGACTTGATTAAGGTGCAAAGAACATTTGCGGTTAAGGTATCTATTGAAACTACACAGGTACCGGTGTATTTTATTTTGAAAGAAGCGGCTGGCAATCTTTGAAGGAATCTACGCTCAAAAAAGGAGGAGCGAAGGTAATCCATGAAAAATATAGGGCATCCAGCTGAACGACGGGGCATTTCATTTACCAGGGAGAGCGCTAAAACACAAGGAGATACATCACAGAAAAACAAAGATCGCAAATTAAATCACCATATTCCAGAGTACATAATTCTATATTGTACTTGCCCTCTCAGTAAGATAAAACAACAAAATTGTAAATTGAAGTCTGGGACCTTCCAAAGACCTTGCCATTACTCAAGTACTTAAGATTCCATTGCGCCAGGAAATTCTCGAGACGGTTTCAACTAGAGATCATTAAGAACCGATTATGAATCATAATGAGAGTAGGATAATGTCGAGATAATAAAAGCGGAATCGCTGTGAGTGATTTGCGCTAATATTCTTCCTCACAGTCAACATGACGCGACAGACAGCGCCAATGGCAACGTCCAGTTCTGCCTGACCAGAATTAAGAGATTCTAGAAAATTAGTAAAGATGCGCAAGCAAGAAAGTCGGCGGCACAATGTATATTCAGTTGATTTGTTACAAAGAGAAGGATACCAGAAGCAAGTCGAGTTGGCCACATGAAGTTGAAGGACTTTTAGAGGTGCGCGAATGGTACACGATTCTTTTGAAATTCGCAAACCAAGATTACGCGTAGATACAAATGAAAAAATGCTTATGCTAGATGCAAACTCTAGAGATCTAAAGAATAAATAGAGACTGCAATAGCAGTTTAAAGCGGACTAATCTATTTTTGGAATAGAACTGTATTCGTTTTTTCCAAGTTCTGTAAAGGCGAAGCCAGAGATAAAAAAATTACGATTATGATTGATATTTTTGAACGTGAACATTGTAAAAAGTACAGGTTTGAAATGACACTCATATAGTAGCGGTAGTGCCAAAAATGAAACACCAGCCCAATATTGTAAACATTAACTTGTAATGCTGTACACATTTTGGTTTAATAACTTGTAAAAAGGGACCCTTTTGCCTTTGCTCAGAACCAGATCACCTCATGCAAATCACTGTTTAATTATTTTTTTTGTTTCTGGTGTGTAATGGTAAATTCAACTTTTATTCATAATCACAAAAATCCCCTGGATTCTTTGTAATCATTTATAAGCGTCAGTTGACACTCACATACAAATTCTCTTTTACTCTAGATTAAAGAGACATAGCACCTATCTGCAATAATTTTTACTTTCCTTATCTTATAATAAGGAAAGTAATGTCATCGGCGGAAATTTGACCTACCCAGTTTTTCACATTTCTGGACGAAATATAGCTTCAGGACACCAAAAAAGTTGGTTTGAGCCATTGGTTCGTGTGTGTGTGTGTGCGCGCGTGTGTGTGGGTGGGTGGGTGCGCGCGCGCGCGTGTGTGTGTGTGTGTCGGTCTGTCAGTAAACAGGATATCTCGAGAACCGTAAGAGCTAGAGACTTGAAATTTGGTATGCAAGTTACTTGTACGTGCGAAGCTTTTGGTAAAAATCGGCCGAGTCGTTTGGTCGCAAGGTCGCAAAATCAGTCGCGAATCTAAACAGGTGAAGATACAAAAAATTTATGAGAATAAAAATGATTTGTTATCATAAGATAAACATAAATTTGAAATAAAAGTTGGTAAAATAGGAACTCGAAAAAGAATTGAAGCTCAGGATTTTTAATATACCGGGTGTTCATAAAATGTTTTGGGAAATTTATATTACCGGATAGACCAGACAGAGACGAACAAAAAATTACCATGAATTTTTTTGATCCGAGGTCAAATAAATAAGTTATAGCCGATTAAAAAATAATTAAACGGACCAATCACAGCGCGCTCAGAGAGCTTCCTGGGCGACTGCGGGAGAACGGGGGGGAGCGCTTGACCGTTAGGAGGGAGCACGCAGGCGATAATGGAGAAGACCGTGCGGCCGAGCTCGCACGTTTACCTTCAGTGACGTTGCAAAATTTTAAATACGAGTCAATTATTGTCTTGTACTGTTTATTTTAATCAGCTTTCGAGTATTGGACTCGCGCCTCGTCCTTTTTTAAAATAACAAGTTCCGGGACGATAGCAGCGCAGGGCCGAGACGATGGACCCGGTATAATATATAATAATAGGATAAGGAAAGTCGTGTGAGGTTCACACCAGATTTTTTTCATATGTGATTCACTGTACAATATGAAATGAACTAGCTCAGTTGAGATGATCATGGTTTCTAGTAACGCGCACATTTGCACCCATCTGTCGGCTAACACTATGTTATAGACTTAGTCGATATCTGGCGTGAAATTGTCTTCGAACCTTCAAGGCGTGGTGCATTTTCGTTTACCCAATGCCAAACGGTTTGGTAAAAAAGGCATGAACAGTTACTCATCAAACCGCTCATGTAAATATGTAACTAACTAGATTTCTAATATTTAATTCCCTATTAATCGAAATCTTTGGAACATTATATATTTTCTCAAGTGCTTTACACCATATCAAGAATTCATAAACTTTAATTCAACTATCTGCTGGTATATTGTTTATAACACCCAGTATTAATTACTCACTTGGTTAACATAGTCATCTTTAATCAATCTAAGCTATGCCTTTCAGTAAATTCAGAAGTTTAACCTTCGTTATCAAATGGAGCACTGTGTAGTTCATTTTGACCTTTGTTAAGTGTACCAAATTTGTGAATCTATTTGTGTTACCTTGATATTCTGTCTCCACTGATTGATAAAAAAGCATTGAAGCTCTAATACCTAGAAGATACCATATATGGGTGTATTCTATAGACTTAGACCAAAATTCAACTTTTTTTTATTGGTTTCGACAAACAATATCTCCAACACTTCAAATTCATTCTTCTGTCCTCTACATAATTTAATAAGAATCATACATATATTTCATTTTTCAAATTTTTAAAGAAGTACTGACCAAATATTATGTAATTTCCATTTTTTTTTAATTTTGATGGTATCACATGGCGACCTTTAGATAGTAGAATTAAAGTGATTTATAGATTTTTGGCTTCTTCTATACAGGTCCCACGTTAAGTATTAATAAAAGATTCCAAAGGTAAGTCGCCCAGAATACAGCTGCTCAGTTCTCTTTTCCAATTTTTTCGGAAATTTTAGAAAGTAGACATTCCTTAAAAAGAGTTATCATTAGTTGAATATTACTCCTTACGAATTTGATAATTTTATTTGACATTCTTAATGATGATTAGAATAGATTATCAGCGTTAATGAGTAATGGCACATCATAAAGATGGACAAAAATTCTCTCAGATTTGACTTAATTGCATGTGAAAATGGACCAGTGGTTTTGGAGAATTTTTGCTGAAATTATTTTCACCTTTTTCCAATAATTTTTCTAGCTATGAAGAAAGAGGTTAAAACTCATACTAAAAATACAAAACTGATGCTAATCAATAAAGAGTGATGACAGTTTTCAAATCCAATAAGCAGCTTGATAATAAACCACAAAAACAAAAAAATACTACAAGTTTCTCAATCATATGTCTAATAATTACATTAGAATTGTTTTATAATTACTTACAAATCTTACAGCTTGTTTATTAATAATAATAATAGTTCCCCGTAACAGGCCTTGAAAGGTCCTTTGGGGTCGTAACAGGATAGATCTGCTACAATCTACAGCCTATGGTACACAAGGGTAGTAACGTGGCTAGCGCTACGTACCGACCCGCCTATTATTTATTACCCCAGAGTTTGACCTCCAGGTGGTACTCATTTATTATAGCCTGAGTCGAGCTGGGCCGTAAAAATGACAGCGATTGAATTGGCGACAACGGGATTCGAACCCGCAACTCTTGGTTTCGTAGTCTAGCGATCTATCCACTAAACCACCACGGCTCCTACAGCTTGTTTATTAAAAGAATAAATAATAATAAGAGCATAGTCTGCAAAATAGCGGGTCGCTCTCACTATTCGATCATTATACACCATCTCCGATGCATGTCTATGTGGCAAGCACCACACCTTGGACAACTGCATTATTATCCCTTTTTCAAAATGAACTAAAGTACTCAATTATTTTTAGTAACTGATGAGCAGGCCTCACATTAAAAGTTTGGAACCCAGTATCAAACCTGGATTCGTCCACACCCAGCTAACACCTTAGTCGTCTGGCCACAAATTAGATAAAAGACTAAATACTTCACATAACAAATGTATGTTACATTTTGAAACTGTTAGGTATATAGATTCAATGATTCTTCCAAGTAATTTTCTGAAGTTATATGAGTAAGCAACTTAAACTTTTGTAAAATCATTATTTTTCTATGAGTTAGGTGAAAATGACCTGGGTTCCCTGTCTATCATTACTTTGATATTCCTTGTTTGATATAAAAATTTCTTTTAAACTGGTTTTATAAACCCTAATGATTTTGGTTTCAACCTTTTTAGCTGTTTCTTCTTTGATAAAATAATAGATGATAATATTGAAACTTTATTTGTCAATGTTCCATTTAAAGCTTTTAGTTAATGATTTCATCAACATATCAATTATACACAGTTACTTAAAACCTGTTCCTTGTATAAAATATTATATTTGACATTTAGAAGTTTTATAGTCCATCCTTTTCTTCTTTTGGTTAGTAATATCTACATATACTTACACTAAGTCATTGATAATTTTGATTCCGTGTAACAAATAATATTAACTTACTCACTAATGCACCCATGTAATAGTCTTTAAATTTTTTCACAATCGACTTTCAACAATGCTCCTTCAGATGGATTGAAAAGAGATTCAACACAAGAGAAAGATAGACATACCATGATAACAGGTGACTGGAATGTTCGCATACGAAACGAATGAGAAATAGGAAGCGGGTTTATGGAAAATATGGAGAAGAACAAATCAGAAATCACAACAGTGAGAAGATCATAGACTTCTGGATCAATAATCAATAACCAATTATTATTATAAAAATATACACAAAATTACATATGAAGCAGAAGAAAGAGAACAAGAGTATAACAGACTATATAACATATACAAAAGGAAAACTGATAAGAAACATAAGAAACAAAGAATGACAAACACAAAAGAGATACTATAAACATAGAAATAACATTATTATAAGAAATTTAAAGAAAAAAGACGATAGAATGAACCCCAAGAACCAGAAACAACAGACGAGGATCGACATCAATTAGCTAATGAAGAAGATAACATGGGGCCGGCGAAGAGATTGCTCTGTAAGCAATCCCAGAACAAATTTAAAAAACTTTCGAAATTACAATTTTGGCATAAATTTGAAGGTTATTTTTGGTTTTTGATGAAAAAATCGATCTTAAATTGTCTATAAAAAATGTTATTATTAATTAATCGTAAAACCCACAGGTACTTCCATAGATAATGTATTTAAAAAGCTACAGTTAAAATTTCAAGTTAATTGGATGAACATTGCTCGAGTTATGCTGCACACCAGTTTCAAAAACATAGTTTAACTGCCATTACAGCGTCGTGTGGCTTCTCCGAGTCGATTTCAAATGTTTTCTAAAGCCACCAATACTTTATAGGAGAAAGTTTAAGTAACCCACATCGACAAAAGGCTTGGCTAAAACACTCCAAAATGCGGAATTTTAAAATATTTAAGATCGCTCGGAGGGACCTCGGAAAATGAGCTGTAAACATTTTTAAAGGTTTTTCACTCATAAATGTGATGGAATATCATTTTTATATAGTTAATATATATTTTAAGCCAATAAAAAAAGAAATGGAAAAAAATTTGTTGATTGATGTAACCTTTTAATGTACAGAAGCCTTAAAGATCCTACCTGAGGACGGAAAATCCAAACTAAATATTTGATTCCGAGTTTTGTCGACAATTGAAAAAAATGATTTTTTGGTGTCTGGACTTATGGCCCTTAGTTGAATACTGAAAATGTTATGTCTCTATCTATCACAGATCAAAAATTATAAGGCGCGACACATATCAGAAATGACAGAAATAGAAGCTGGTCTCCAATTTGGCAGCTGCCTTGATCAAAAGCTGTAAGGAATGACACATTGGAGAAGCTGAGTTCGCTAAAAACCCTTATTGCATTGTTATAGGACATCCCACTTATGCTAGCTCATGGATGTAAACCCGGTAGGCCATGGGCTTTCGGATGGTACCCTCCTTATGTCTTTAGGTTCAGAAGATGTCGAGTTGAAAGTCGCGACGGACAGATAGACGCCCGCACCGATTTCAATACCTTTCACGTATAGAAGCCTAAAACGTAACATCTAATATAACTATAAATAAAAGTTGGGAAGAACCAAAATATACAATTACCAGACCTGCAACAGATACTATAGGATTAGTAAAGAATGAACCTCGAAAACCATGGATACACGTCGAAGCTATAAAATTAATAGAAGAGAAAAAATACAAGAATACAAAAAAAAAGAAAAGACAAATATATCTATCTATCTATCTATCTATCTATCTATCTATATATATATATATATATATATATATATATATATAATGTTCGGATAGGTTTTCGCGGCTAACTAGGTTTAAGCAACTTAGTTCACGGGATGAACCGCGTTTATTTTGAGATAATTCTCGACGTTTCGGCATCGGCTTTGAAACATTTTCAAGAGTTTAGCTCTTCACTCGGGGTCTCAATCTGCCTACACCCCAAGGAGAGCTACGAGTCTTTGAGTAAGACTGATCTTTCGTGTGTCCTGTTTGGTCTTTTATAGGGAGGAAAGTTTGTTGGATTAAGGGTATTGCGTAATTGGCGGAGCGGGGTAATAAGGGAATTCCATATGACGAGTAAACGTTGTAGGCGTTTTTCTATTTCAATTGCCTCACGTACTATTCTGCTGGTGAAATGGAAAATGGGGGCAATGGTTAATTTTGTGGCCTGTTTCTATGTTGTGTTTGGCAAATGCCGAACCATTATCGCCTTTCCGTATGGCCAGAGAATGCTCATATATTTATATCTCAAAATAGATGCGGTTTATCCCGTGAATTAAGTTGTTTAAACATTATGATTGGGTTTTTCTTAATTGTTCTAATGATAGGATTTAACTAAGCACTTACTGAAAACTAATTTCTATTTGATTACATATCATGGTACAGGTAAGAAAAATTCTTATACTATGACAGATTAAATTCATTTGTGCTTAGAAGCTTTAAGTGTTCAGACAAAATGCTAAAAATAAAGAAGTCAACTTGTAATTTAATTCATTCGTGGATTAAGCCTTATAATCGGGATCGGAAAATATTGATTACCAAGGGAAAAATTATTTATTGTAAGTGTTACAAGAAGTCAGTTGGCACTAGCAAGAAGTTTTTAATTGACGCATACAATAAAACCAGCAAGTTTGTCTTTTATTTTCTCCTAGAATAATATTGGAATACCTACTTGTTGTAAGAAATATTTTAGTTTTATGTACTTATATTTATTTAAATCCAAAAATTAAAGAAAATATTTCTTTTTTAGAAGGTCATAAAAAATCTCTACAGAATTTCAGAAAAGCTACGTCTCAACAGACGTTAATAACTACACATGCAACGGTGGACAAAACAAACTAATTTTTTTAAAGAGACATCTGCGACGCATTTGTGAAAAGCAACATTCAGCTACATAGGCTCAACTGGAATCCCTTAAAAGATTTTTTATATACCTATATCAGAAAATCTGTACATTGCAAAAGAATTGCATATGCATTTATGCACAAACTATAGACAAAATAAAAAAACAATTGCAAATCTATATGCTCACATAACAGTAGATGAAACTACAGATTGTAGAGGTAATGCAAGGTTGATTAACAAAATAATTCAGATAATAATTTATATCTTCCTTAGGATACTATATTGCATGCAATTTGTTAATTGGGGTATTGAATGAAGAGGAATTAAAAAAACCTTACTTACTCTTAGTGGTTTCCAAATGCTTATCAAATGTTAATTATGAGACGCTCTGTCAGTTCATAAACAAAACTTTAATGTCGTTCCCTAAAATCCGTACATGATATTGTTATTGCTTAGTGACGCAGCACCCTACATGCTTAAGGCCGGTAAAAAAGAAAAAAGGTTTTTCTTAAAGCTCCCTCAAGAATTCTAAAGTATAAGGAGCTTATGCCACACACCCGTTACTTCTAGAGCCGATAATTACCCATTGGGACACAGATAGAAGTAGCACTCTTTTATGCTACACACTTTGACAAATTTTCAAAAGTAATAGAGTTTACCGAAAAATTGTGAAGCAATAAAGAAGTCAAAATGTTTGCTTGTAGAGTCTGACGTTAAATACGACTCTGTACTTATAAAAACACACTGTTGCTATATGAGAATTGGAAAATCATGGCATGACACTGTGAGATTTGTATAAAAATTATTCTTGTTAATTAATATGCATTTTTATTTATATATTATTACCTCCTAAACAAAATAATACGTATGCTAAAATACATTTTTATTGTGCAATTACGAAAATTTCTAGTGGAATTTTTTGATATTTTTAAAGCAATTTATTGGGAAATACTTGGTGTCTATATATATATATATATATATATATATATATATATATATATATATATGGCCCTCCACCCCCTCCGGATCCAGAGATATGAATTTTGAAAATTGAAAATTACCCTTATTTTGCTGTTTTAAAAATCCATATCTCGGAAGTTGCCAATCGGGTTCAAATAGGACGCATTGTTTTCGTCTGCGACTCTACTTTCATGCCATCTGATTTCGGTCTATTTGTACGTGCCTCTCTTTTCTTGGCAGCTTGAAATTCGAGAACATAAAAACAGCAAATTCTTTCATCTTGAAAATGGACCCAGATTACAGCAACAGCGCGAAAACATTTTAGACGTAATAGGCATGAAAGTAGGCTCGTAGACGAAAAAAATGCGTCCTAGTTAAGCCCGATTGGACCCAAACTTCCTCAGATACGAATTTTAAAAAAATTGCATTTTCGCGAAATTCGAGTTTTTTCCGGTTTTCACAACACTGAGCCGACGTGATAATTGAAAAACTTCAGAATTCGAATTTCACCCAACTTAGCAGACGGACTTACACTGACTGTTAGCGGGAGTAATATGTGCGACTAGTAGAGCGTAATTGTTTTAAAAAAATGACTACAGTAAACGATGGTTTAAGGTGTCGAAAGATTATTAAAATCAGGTTCTATCACCGTTTAATCTGCCAAAAGAGTATTTTGCACTGACTTCGACCTTTTTTAACCCTTCTTGAGCCCCTGACTCGCCGTATAATTCAGAAATTCCCACAATTTCCGTCTATTTTCCTTCGAAAAAACAATCTGCGCAGTGGCGATCGCGCATGCTACAAGTTCGGGCCAAGGATAAAACCATTAAAACATTGTATTCTAGTAAAACAACAATTCCCTCACTTTTAAAAGTATTTGAATCGTCAGGCGCGATTGGTGACAACTTAGAAAACCGGAAAAACTCGAATTTCGCGGAAATGCCATTTTTAAAAATTCGTATCTGAGGAACAACTAGGGCGCATTTTATCGTTAGGCTATGAATGCCTATTACGTCTAAAATGTTTTCGCGCTGTTGCTGTAATCTGGGTCCATTTTCAAGATGAAAGAATTTGCTGTTTTATGTTCTCGAATTTCAAGCTTATTAAAACAGCAAAATAAGGGTAATTTTCAATTTTAAAATTCATATCTCTGGATCCTGAGAGTGGAGGGCTAAAATTGGAGGTTTTATTTTTCACTACCTAATTTTAGCTCCTAAAATTTGAACGAAATCGGAGACCCTCCCGTATCTTCGAAAATTATTGGAAGGCTATATATATATATAATTATATATACGCTACGGGCAAGCAATGTCGAAATATATTTTAAACAAAGGTATTTATATGAAAATAGCATTAAATATATATATCATTGATGGTTCATAATATATATATAGTATCTATTTAAACCTCAATCTCTAAACGCGCACAGTGATCCATGTGTACTTCATAAAAACCTGTTCGGGATCGTCATTATTACCCAATTTTTGTAAATTTTTTAAGGCAAATGCCAATTTGATTCAGGAATAAAATATGTAAACGGTAATTACTGATGATATCCTTCTTTTACTTGTTCCAAGGAACTGGACATTCGATTTAACAAAAGTACTTTAAATGTACTTCGGCTATGTTCAATTAACTATTTTAGCTGCATAAAACTGCTAAGTTCCTTCATTGAAAGTTGTAAGATTTGACTAGAAAATTGGTATTAATTCCAATTTTATACTACAGGTGAATTAGTCAATAACCAAAAATTCTAAAATTTCTCAAGCAATGGAAATAATTATATAGAGTTATATTATGGATCCCAAAAGTCATACATATGTCCAAGGAAGGAAACAGAGTTTGATAAAAAGACTCGAGATGAAACGATCGATGGTCCAATAGTAAAAAAAGCGTTGCTCCTCTACACACTACGATTTACACTCTATTTTATGGCAGATTATAAAGGGAGGAAAATTTCTCACTTTCATTTGGTACCTGAAGAATGTATTTATGCTGGAGATCCAGGCTCCCACAACATTTGTGTCTGTGTAACACGAAAACATTAAGCTCAAGCCTCTTTCTGAATAAAAGGATCAATTATCGTGATTTGATAGCAGCTGCAACTTGCGATTCAGATAACATAGACTGATGCTCCATCGATGCGGTGAATGTCCAGCGATTCTCAAATTACGCAAGTGCTGGATCATTTTGAGATTTCCTGGGACAGAACAGAGATCAAGTACAAATTCTGGGATACCAAACAAGATACAGAAGATACGACACTTTTCAGATGGCGCTCCTACACAGTACAAAAATAAGTAAGATTCTTCTTATATCAATATATTGTATTTGAAAATTCTTGCTAATCGATTTCTCTGTTCCAGGAACAACTTTGCCAATATATGCCTGCATGAGAATGACTTCGGAATCAAAATAGAATCCTACAATTTTTTCGCAGCTAACCATGGAAAAAGCCCATGTGATGCTGTAGGGGGTGTGGTTAAGCGGACAATCATGAGCCATTGTCTGAGATCTGGAGCTGTGCATCAAATAGTAAATGCTGAAGAAATGTATAAATTTGCAGAACAAAATATAAAAAGCATAAGGTTAGTAGTAAAAAAATTAAATGGATGTAACAATAATTAAAATTATAACCATTATTCACACAGATGTCTATGGGTCCCAGATGTGAAGGTTCAACAACATAAAAAAAATTAAATCAAAGATTTAATAGTGCAAGGGCAGTTGATGGTACAAGAGGTCTTCATTGCATCATCCCAGTCGATGGTGAAAGTATACGTTTAAAACAAACGTCTTTTGATGAGAAGGAAAAAATTGTTAAGATTTTGGATAAGACAAATAAAAAAAGAAAACGAGATGAATAATGGACTTATTTTGTTGACATTTGTACGATATTTCAAGATAATGTTAATCAGAATTGTGAGAACTTTCATATGTATGTAATAAAATGTAGGTAAATTTAGGGGAGGAATTTAATAATCTACAGTGCATTTATCGGGCAAAAATAATAAAAAAACGGTTTTATCTTGGAAAATACAACATCGACTGTTTTTTTTTTTTACTTTGACCATTTTCCCAACCTTCTTGAGCCCCTGACTCGCCGTATAATTCAAAAATGCCCATAATTTCCGTCTATTTTCCATTCGAAAAAAACAATCTGCGCAGTGGCGATCGCGTATGCTACAAGTTCGGGCCAAGGATAAAACCATTAAGAAATCATTGTATTCTAGTAAAACAACAATTCCCTCACTTTTAAAAATATTTGAATCGGTCAGGCGCAATTGGTGACACTTAGAAAACCGGAAAAAACTCGAATTTCGCGAAAATGCAATTTTTTTAAAATTCGTATCTGAGGAAGTTTGGGTCCAATCGGGCTCAACTAGGACGCATTTTTTTCGTCTACGAGCCTGCTTTCATGCCTATTACGTCTAAAATGTTTTCGCGCTGTTGCTGTAATCTGGGTCCATTTTCAAAATGAAAGAATTTGCTGTTTTTATGTTCTCGAATTTCAAGCTGCCAAGAAAAGAGAGGCACGTACAAATAGACCGAACTCAGATGGCATGAAAGTAGAGTCGCAGACGAAAACAATGCGTCCTATTTGAACCCGATTGGGCCCAAACTTCCCGAGATATGGATTTTTTAAAAACAGTAAAGTAAGGGTAATTTTCAATTTTCAAAAATTCATATCTCTGGATCCGGAGGGGGTGGAGGGCTAAAAATTGGCGGATTTTATTTTTTCACTACCTACATTAGCTCCTAAAATTTGAACGAAATCGGAGACCCTCGCACGCACCGTATCTTCGAAAATTATTGGACGGGGCATATATATATATATATATATATATATATATATATATATATATATATATATACACGCCATATATGTACACACCAGCTACATGTCCGAAATCATATTTAAATATTATATATATATATATATCTCTGAAGACGACCATCGTCTCAATTGTCCTGTGTACTGCTCCAGTCCCTGATCCTTGCAAATGAGTACCTTCTTTGACCCATTTTTTGATTTATTTTTTGTTAAGAAATGCCCCCTTTAGATAGGCTAATAATATGTCCTGTTTCATATTTGTTAACTGTTTGATAATGTGCTCTTTGTGGACAGAACAATGAGACATTCTTACACCATATAAGCTACATGTGCCAATTCTAAACGGCTGAGGACACTTATGCCTATTTTACACATATTACTACTGCTCTTAGACCTCGTATCTAACAAACAATATAACCAAATCTCAGACAGACATAAACGTATAATTCTCAAACTTTAATGGTTTTGTCAATAAACAGTAGTGTTTATATATATAATAATAATATTATATATATATATATATATATAAAAGGGACCTTATCAAGTAATCAAGAGAGGTAACATCATACGCAGAATCCAAAAAACCACAAAAACAAGTAATCTATAATTATTCCACCTTTTTAGCGTAAACAATTAGGAAAAAACAGAAGTTATGCTTTTGAATAGGCAGTACAATTTATGATGGCAGGTATAAACCCTAGGAGCAGCATGTACCAACATTTCTTTAACACGTTGACTGCCACGGCAATTTTCAGAAATCTGGGTTAAAATGACAAATTGATTTAATCAAATTATATTATTAAAAACTCTAATTCTAGTGCATAGTTATCATCAAAAAGCATAAAAAACGTGTTTTTAATTATAGAGATATATATACACAATGCTCACAAAATTTTTCAGAAAGTAACTTCTTCTAAAATAAAACTGATAAAGTTCAGATAGAATTCGTCGTCGCGTTGATTGGAGAAGAGATTCAACCAGTTTCGAAAAAAATTAGATTGCAAGAGCTCCATTATTTAGAGAGTCTACCACCTACCGAAAAAAAAACAGCGTCCGACAAAGCCATGTCGTATATGTACCCAAGCAAAAAAAACGCCGAGAAACGCGTTATTTCAGTCCAGCCTGTAAAGAGAAGTCAGCCCTTTGTGTGGAAGATTGTTTTAAGAAGTTCCACAAACAATAAAATATTATTTTATTTCTTGAATTTGAATTAATTTTTATAATTATATTTTTTGTTTGTTTTTTAATAAATTTTCTGTTCATGCAAGCCATCATTGATTTTTTGTTCTTTTCCCAGAAGCCATCTATCGATATTAGCACTGATATATTCCGAGTTTAATCGTAGCTGCACAAAAATGGCAAGTAAACAAGGATGAGATAACTCGTAGTTGGCGTCCTAGAAAAGAGCGCAATCTACGAGTTATCTCGTAGTCGGCAGTCAACGTGTTAATTAGTAATGTTTGTAAATTCTACCAAAGTTACAATGACTTAGGCAGAAACCAAAAATAGTTGGTTTCTACCCACTCTACTGACTTTTAGTTTCTATTTAAGTAAATGTAATACAATGAAACCAGTATTAAGAAAACTACTGATGTCACAGCTGGGTTTCTTTAGCAAATTCTACAATTAATTTATGTGAAAAACATGTTTGCATTTTTGTTCCATATATTGCTACCGCCAATGCAGCCACAAATATCATATTTAGATTACATGCAGAATAATCGTACTTTTAAGTCCATGTTTTATATATTTATGGTTTTATAATGAAGACCAACTCTTCATTTTATAAAACTTTGCATCGCAAATTTATTTTCCAAAAGCTAACAGTTGACTATCTTTTTGCACATTTGTTCTTCACAACAGTTTATAACGTTTTAGAAATAATTATAAATTGAAGCTTACCGTTCATTTCCTTCATAGCTTTGGTAAAATCCGCCGGATCTTTGAAGCTAACGAACCCATACCCCTTCGTCTTGTTAGTCCGCTTATCTCTTACAACGCGTGCCTTTAAGAACGAAGGATACTTGTTAAAAGTTCGTGTCAGCAGCTCATCTGTAACATCATTTCCTAGATCACCGCAAAAGATCCGGAAGTCATCTTCACACCAATCGGACAAAGTCAGGTCCTCCCAAGTACTTCCACCAGCAGTGCGCAACAGCTTTTTGTTCTTGCCCCTCCGTCTATAGTCATCTGGGCCAAATGACTGCAACGCACTGCTCGCCTTGCCTGAAACAACTCTTGTTGAAAGTAACGCAAGCATTTAAACATGCACCAACCTTGAGAAATCGCTTGCTCTGCTGGAACGCTAACCTTTTCTTTGAGCTTCTTCAGTTTTTTTTCTACCTCTGTTTGCAGTGCTAGGAAATCGACTGTGTTAGTCACAGATTGCTGCTGTACCACCTGCTTTACGGGTGTGTAGAGTGTAGGTTTGGCAGAGACAACCGCTGGCTGCGTCACAAACGACTGCGTGGCCAAGTCAAAACGCTTTGTGCCGGCTTTCACCTGGGCCGGAATCATAATGGGTGGTGCGGGAGGCGGTGGTATATTACCAAAGCCTGGGAGGTTAAAGGCGCTATACTCTTGCAGCTTCTGCTGCACTTGACTATACGTGCTCGCACCGACCACCTGCCCGGAGATTTCGGCTTCGAAACTGAAAGGAAATTCGAGCAGAACATATAGGTTATGTGAAGAAGGCAAAAATAGTTTAGTCCTTACCGGTTCATTTCATCCTCCATTTGTCGAAATTTATCGCTCATTTTGATTCAGCAATCTATTGTGCCAATAACAATACAGAACAGCGATAAAAATTTAATTAACCTACGATACAAAATGTAAATAATCACAAACAGCAAAGGCAACTTTTGCAGAGCTGCCAATATTAAGTTGCTGTTGGCACTGGTATACAAACCGGAAATTTTTTAGAATTTTTCTTTTTTTTACTTGAAAAGCTATAACAATTTACATTTAATATGTAGCCACTAATAAAAAGAGCCGTCCTGAGGACGGGCACCCAAGCTAAATATTTGATTCAAAGTTTCGTCAGTTGAAGAAAAAATGAGCCAATAATCGTTTTATTAGCCATATTTAAGCATGATGACATTCGTTCAGCTATATTCGGTTTCACATAAATTAAAGTTGTGCCGCATGCGTCTACTAACGGCAAGAATTGGCCATGTAAAGCATGAAACACCTTTAAGTGGCGCAAACTGATAATTGATAATTTATGTTTTGACCTATAACAGGTCAACCGTGACCTAAATTAAAAATCTAAAACCTTTATGCAAGGGTTGGCAACAAACCGGTTCGAATGACATATTGACCTTTGAAATCGGTTCATAACTGCAATGTTAGTTACAAATAAACACATAGTTACATTTTTGGATTTTTGTATAGTAAATTCTGTTTGTATAATTAGGATATGAATTTTTATTTTTTAACCAAAATGCTTGAATTAAATAAGGTTAATCCGTATTGATTAAGTTGTTTTTTAATAAAAATGTTTGTAGTACCGCATTTTTTTAGTGGTCTGCTTAATTAATTTTCTTAATTGTATTTTAACTTATCAACAATTCCTCTTAAGTAAATTTAAAAAATTATTCATAAAATGCTATAACGTTATACGTACTTTAGATTGCTTTAGAATTTAGCTATCAGGCTCAGATAAATTTCTAATGTAGCTTGGTTACTAATATATTAAAACAAACTATATATCATCTTATTGATTACCTTGTACATCACATGGTATCTTTATCATGACCAAGTTCGTGAACGAACATAACCTAATAGTGCATATTTTTCGAGTTAAAATTTCCTTTTTAAATTATGACCCTCTACCACTTTGGTAACTGTATTGCCCTTATTTACGTACCCTACTATTTAACTTACAAATATTCTGGTTTGTAAGTAGAGTTCCTGTTGCAATTTTAAGAGTTAATGCTTTGTCAATTGCAGGTCAGAGTACGGCGCATTCTGGAAATGCATACAAGCCGGCTGTGTGTACATGTTCACGCAACTCGTCAAGATGTTAGTGTTAGCCACCTTCTTCCCTGACAATGATAACGATTTGGGGAACGATATACTAGGCGTAAGTATGCTTGTAGGCAAAGCCTATTTAACTACTATTACATATTGCCACAGGAGTTCTTAAAATCAACTGTAGATCTAGCAGATCTCGTTGGTTTGCACTTCGTCTTGGGCAGCATTCCTGGCAAGGGCCACAGTAAGGTTCTAACAGCAGGCATTGGTTGGGCCATGGCTGAAGTAATTCTGTCTCGGGCAGTATTATTGTGGGTCGGAGCGAGAGGAGCCGAATTTGATTGGAAATACATCCAGAAGTGTTTAGAATCTAATGTTGCACTCATGCAGCACATCTCAACGGTAACCTTAATTTGGCTGTGGACTAGACACGATTTGAAGACTAATTTAAAGCCCGTAGTAACAGCGCTACTATTATTTTCATCTTACAAGCCTCTTTTATTGGAACTGCTGATAAAGTTCTTTATTGTAGGACCTTGGTTTGCATTGTTTGTAAAAGCATTTATTACTGTAGTGGTTAGTGGGTTCACTTTGGTAATTTATGCAGGGTTAGCTCAAACAATTGGAATATTTTAAGTTTACTAGTTATAAATTAAAGAAAACATGTTAGTATAAAGTACTTGCTTGTTTAATTTCGCAACTTTATTTTTCTAACAGTTCATTTCAAATAGGAAAGAATACACATAATAAAGAACAGAAAAAAATATATAATCTACATTTCACAAGTTAACAACTAATCATTTTTTGTCAGTCAAATGGTTTGATGAATTGCAGAACAGTTTACTGACTGGACAAAAATCACAATGCATCCGGGAAAGTCTCCATTTGCATATAACACACAAATGAATGTCCTTCTAAGCAGTAACCTAGGGCTATACACAATACCGGCTACTTACACCAACCTGTATAAATTTATTACAACTAAAACAGAACAAAGTCGGTTTTGATTGAACAGTATTGCACAGCACTCACATGGAATATTTCGTTGATTATGAGGTGGTACAGCCCGGAGATCCCTCATCTAAATCATCGGAGTCTTCATCGGTATCCACAGCTTCGGTGTTGGAGGAGGAGCTGGAGGATGACCCTGTGGTCGAGTGCCTGCTGCCGAAGGTAGTAAATGAGGTTGCACTTAATGAACCAATCCTCTGTGTACAAAACATACGATTAGTCATTTATGACAGATAATTGATATAGGTTTACATCATTCGCTTGATTATAATTTTGCAAATGTCTCCATACAATCCACAACAGTTGGCTATCGCTGAGCTCTCCAGATGAGTAATTGCCTTTGGCCTTGTAGTTGCTTTCTATGGTGCTGGCGATGCCACTCATGGATGGATTTTTCTCACACGAAGGCACCCAAACTTTGACATCCCAGTCCAATCCGCTCGTGCATAAGAAGGGCAGCTGAGGATGTGGCTCTAGGCAGTTTACCTACAAATAAAATGTCAGAAACGCACAATATTACATTTTACTCACTTACAACACCGCTATCATCGGCCAACATCCAGTTTACTATGGCTTCAGTGTTTTTCTCCCATATGTACACATTGCCGCAGTCAGACCCGCTGATAACAAACTCGGACTTTGGTCCGAAGTAGTTGACTCCTTTGACAGTAGCTCCATTACGGTGGCCCTGATATTGGTGGACAAATGAGCCTGGAGTGCCATTTACATCAAAAATGTAGATGTCATCGTCATTATACGAAGCCAATATTTCTGAACCATTGTAATTGTAAAGTGCGCATGTTACATGGAGAGGTAGGTAATCTTCAGACTGCAAAAATATGTTCTGTTACTTATTGTTACTTTTTTAATGCTTAATATCAGATAATTGGATATAAAAACAATTTTTGTAGTTTGGGATCTTAATTTGATAATCCAGATTTTGACTTAAAAATCCTTACATTCCTTTTTTCTGCTAATACTCAAGAGAACGCATGTAATGAGCTTGTACAACTTTAGAGTTTTAACGAAATATATTCTTTGCCATGAATGATTATATAGTTAGTGCTAATTGAATTTAGATGAAGAGTTCCAGTATTCCAACTATGGGTACACAACTATATACATAAAATACCCAAGTTACAAAAGCATGACCACACGCCAGTGCTTGGGAAGTGAGTACTGTCTGATTAAATTAAATTGATGCTGTAATCACCACAATCATGGCACAGAGCATACTCAACTGTAATTTCTTCATCAAATCTGTATGACAAATGCTTGAGTTTGAATACCTGCTATACTACATACATTCAAGACTTTACACTCCCTTCATTTAACTTCTTTCTTCCGATTATCTTATTTACTATTTTCTTCTCAAAAGAATTTAATTTCCCTTCATCTTTTTTTGTGAGACACGTTTTCCACCGCGTAAATCATCACTAGCCTTACCATTGCTATATATAGTCTTAATTTCGTATTTTTCGTACGCTTTGTATCCCGACTGTATCTTCTGATCTATTTCCTCTTTTCTGTTATTCTTCTTATTTATTATTATTATTAAGTGGCGAAGCGAAGCAGAGTCACTAACTTCATGTTGTACATTTGTCTGTCTGTCCGAGCAAAAACTCGAGGACGGCTGGGAATTTCCAAATTCTGTTTTCCCCAATCAACAGGTGAACCAAAAAGGCTTGTTTGCTAGTGATTTTGAAACTGATTGGTCAAAGGTCAACTAGAGGGTTCTCAAATTTGGGAGACTGCTTTGCCACTTTGCTATGCGTTGCAGGCTTTGCAGGTTTATTATTATCTATTATTGTTCCTTTAAAATGACAATCTTTCATTATTCCTTTTATTGGAATATTAAATAATGACGCAGAAAGGCCATCCCTTTGTCGTACTCTTTTGTATATATCAATTTCGTCTGTTAGTCCTTGGTATATTAGCACTGCTGCTCTTCATCCTTGCATGGTCATATTTATTATTATCAATTTTCTGGTATACCCAATTTCTCTTCCATCCCTTATGATCAGTCCTCTTTTACCCATGTCAAATTCCTGTTTGTAGTTTATGAATAGTATATCTACCTCTATGTCTTGTTATAGAATTTTACTTTCCTTATCCTATAATAAGGAAATTAATGTAATCAGCGGAAATTTGACCTACCCAGTTTTTCACATTTCTGGACAAAATATAGCCTCAGGACACCAAAAAAGTTGGTTTGAGCCATTGGTTCGCACGCACGTGCGTGCGTGTGTGCGCGTGTGTGTCGATCTGTCAGTAAACAGAATATCTCGAAAACCGTAAGAGCTAAAGACTTGAAATTTGGCATGCAAGTTACTTGTAGGTAGGACACGCAGTGCGAAGCTTTTGGTAAAAATCGGCCGAGTCGTTTGGTCGCAAAGTGGTCGCGAATCTAAACGGTTGAAGATACAAAAAATTCATGAGAATAAAAATGATTTGTTATCATGAGACAAACATGAATTTAAAATAAAAGTTGGTAAAATAGAAACTCGAAAAAAATTGAAGCTCAGGATTTTTAATATACCGGGTGTTCATAAAATGTTTCGGGAAATTTGTATTACCGAATAGATCAGACCGAGATGAACAAAAAATACAATGAAATTTTTTGATCCGAGGTCAAATAAAAAAGTTATAGCCGATTAAAAATTAATTAAACGGACCAATCAGTGCGCTCAGAGAGCTTCATGGCTGATTGCGGGAGGTCGGGGGGAGCGCTTGGTCGTTAGGTGGGAGCACGCAGTCGATAATGGAGAAGACCGTGCGGCCGAGCTCGCACGGTTACCTTCAGTGACATTGCAAAATTTTAAGTACGAGTCAATTATTGTCTTGTACTGTTTATTTTAATCAGCTTTCGAGTGTTGGACTCGCACCTCGTCCTTTTTTAAAATAACAAGTTCCGGGACGAGAGCAGCGCAGGACCGAGACGATGGACCCGGTATAATATTTAATAATAGGATAAGGAAAAGTCGTGTGATGTTCACACCAGATTTTTAAAATAACAAGTTCCGGGACGAGAAGATGGACCCGGTATAATATATAATAATAGGATAAGGAAAGTCGTGTGATGTTCACACCAGATTTTTCTATTATGCTTCACTGTATGAATTGCGTATATGATTGATCTTCCTTGACTCAATCCGTTCTGATATTTTATTTTTTTCTCTGTAAAATTATTTCATCTTTTTAGTATCAATGTAGTTAATATTTTATACGTTATATTCAACAGGGTTATCTTTCTATAATTTTTGCATAACATTAAATTCCCTTTCTTTAGAATTAGTACTAACTATTATACCAATTCTCCACTCTTCAAGCATCTTTTAATTCTTCCATATTTGCTTCATTAACTAGTAGATCCTTTTTTAACTTCATTCCTCCCTCTTTAAACATTTCACCACATATGCTATCCGGTCCTACTTCTCATTATGTTTCTCTATTAATGTAATTTTTTTCATATGTCTTATCTATGTTGACAGTGATCTGTCTTTTCCTTTTTTGTCTCCTATTTCTTTTACGATAACTGTGCTATTTTTACTGTCTTTTTATATCCTCCATCATCTCATTGATCCACTGCTGGTTCTTGATGTTTCCTTCCTTATCCGTTTGTATTTCTCATAATCGTCCTCTTTACTAGATTGTATCCATTTTAGCCTTGCCACTTTCTTTTTATTAATACCTAACATTTATTGTCAAAAAACCTCTCCCTTTCTATATTGTGTTTTCTTGTGACCTATTACTTTTTCCGTTGTTTCCAATATTTTACTTTTATGTTCTCCTATTCTGCTTCTATATTTTTCCTTCCCTTCTCCTTATTTAATTTTCCATTAATAGCAGTTGTTTCATCGTCTCCTACATTAATTCTTTACCTTCTACCATGTTACTATTATTAATTTATTAAATTATTAAATTTTTCTTTCTAAATATTCTCAGTATGGGCTTGTTTGCGTATCGTTATATGTTATAGCACCACGTAAGGAGCGCGACCCGGTATTTGGTTCTTATTTATTTTCAGTAATTTTAACTTATGTGTTGTTCCTACCTTATTTGTTATTTACTCTTTGATTACTTCTACTCTTACTTGTTACGATTACGCACTTCTATGAATTAATAAGCACTTTTTAATTTTCAAAAACTTTGTTAAATTGTTGCACCTTCATTGCTGCTGTCCATATCCAAACATAACCTTGTACGTAATGATCTGCAATACTACTTTGAGGAATATAAATTTTTCGGGTGTATCTGGTATGGACACTTAGAACGAATGGATGACGACAGATGGCCGAAGAAAGTTTGGAAATGGGTACCACCAGAACTTCGCAAACGGGGTAGACCTCGCCGAAGCTGGAGAGCAGAGGTACAGGACGCTATGGAATCCAAGATTAGAAGAAGGAGATTGGCTAGATAGAAATAAGTGGCGCTTGGGAAGCGAGACGCGGCCTCGGCTGTAATAAAACTCGCCAATATATATATATATATTGTCAGGTCTCAGATTTTTTTAAATATGCTTTAAGTTGTTCCTCAGTGATGCATAGTTTATAGTTTCTATCAATATTGATGTTATACTCGTCCACATTTTACTAATGAAGTTTTTTCTAATTAATTTTGCTATAGTGACATGGCCTCAGAGGAGGCTGGAAAAGTCAGCTTAATATTCAATGAAACAAAAACAAAATATATCATTATGGGATTAGCAAATTGATTCCCAGATACGTTAGACATAAGAACAAAGGAAGGGAAAAGATATAGTTTTAGAAAAGAAGATGCCATCACATACTTATGGTGTGAATTTAATAGTCATGGGGACCAGTCAAGTGAGATACACAGAAGAATAGTATCGTCAAACAGAAGTGCTAGTGCATTCAGAATGATTTTCAGTGCAAAGGCAATATCGTGGGCGATGAAAGTGCGGCTATATAAAACTGTAGGGAGACCAGTGTTTTGTTATGGAAGTGAAGCAAATATTGAGCGGAATTTATGGTGGGGTAAAGGAAAACGAAAATAGAGGAGAAGAAAGAAGAACTATATAAGGGGTCAGGAATCAATCATAAGTATAGTAAAACGAAATAGATTAAAATAGCTGGAACATCTGGAACGAATGGGAAGAAGAGTGCCAAGGAAAGTTTTCAAAGGTGAAGCAGAAGGACGAAATTGTAGAGGGCGACCAAAAAAAAAGCTGGTGGGAAAGTGTGAAGAGAGACGGACTCAATTTGACGAATTGGAAAAATATTGCAGGGGATAGAAAACCATGGAAAGAAGTGACCAACAAAGCTATGCGCCTTTAAGGCCCAAAGTGTTGAATTTTATATATATATATGGCTTCAAGTTTTTGACAAATTAGTTTTATTTCTGGCTGATGAAGCACATTTTTACTCGTTACAATTGCACTAGTAAACCAAACTTCAGGAGAATGTCCCATAAATTTCCCTCCATTTTTAAATGTTCCATGAGGTGTGAATTTGTTTCAACTAGCTCTGTGATTAATATTTGATCTTCCAGATCAAAATTGCTATTACAGAAACAACCAAAATTGTACTGTACATTCGTTGACACACATGACATTAATGCAACAACTTGATTTTGTTACTTTCACTCCCATTTTGATGTATAATAAAGAAATGCATGAGGGGAGCTTGGTTTAAACACTAAAATGTGCTTGTAAAACCAACAAATGAATAGCAGATTTTACAAAAAGTTACCTGAATTGAAATTACTTTTGCAACTTGATAGCTTCAGTGCTCTAATAATTCAATAATAGATGCTATCATTTTAAGATATACAAGAAACACGGTATGATGCAAATTGCGTCCTATTGAAAGTTAAACAATTTATTAACTTGCGCTTGGCGCCATTTTGGGCGGGCTTCCCACGGAATATCACTTTCAGCCAAAAGTTCACCCTTTTTCTGCTATTATCTGACCATGGTTAATTCAGATCGCATTCAAAACTATAACTCGCAACCCGTCTCTTCAAGACGAATCTAAAAAGCCCTCAACCATTAAAATCGGTTGCTTCTTCGATTCACGTGTGTTTTTCCTTGATGCTTTAATATAGATTATATATTTATGATTATTGTGAATGAGACAAATTCTACCATAACTTCTTTCAGAGCAATGTCAATAAAACGACTGTAACGAAATAATTATAAAATATATGTTGAAAAAGCTCATTCCAAAGTAAAAAAAATGTGCCCAATGGTTAAAAAACTCAATGTTACACAATTAGTAAAAAGTAAGGTTAACACACTTACGTCATTTTTCTTAGGATAGTATGTATTAAGAGGAGTGCTGTTAGTTCCACACTTGCGTTGGTCATATGATCGAACGATGTAGTCGCGTCCGCTGACGCAGAATTCATAGCTATTTAGTGGATGAGCACTTATACTGTACAGGGGAACCTCACGGTGGTCTGTAGCTACTGTGACAATTCTGAAACAAGAACATCTTATAAATTGCTAACCTAGCTTATGACCCTACTTATAAAACATAAAGCCTAACTCACATCTAGTAGATAAGACAGTGGAATTTTCATATAATTTTCAATACCTAACTCAAAATAACTAAACGGCCATTTATACAGATCACTGTTGCAAGCTTAAGCAAGACTTTAAGAAAAAATGGGACAGATCTGAAAGGAAAGCATTTGTACATTTGTTATTACATCTTTTAAAACAGATAATGCTGTTGTCCAGACCTAGCAAAGATTTCACATTCATTTCAATGTTATATACATCATACAATAAAATAATTTATTCATAAAATATGATTATGATGGAGCCAATTATTTCTGGATAATAAAGTTTAGTACACACAGGAGCCACAAATGAGGCATTAAAAAGAAAAGAACGTCGATGTTTTTTCAGATAAAGTAAATCTTATATTTTGATTCATTCCTATCATACTAAAGTTATGGTTCTATAAGAGTTCATGACTATGACAGTTGAATATTTTTTCAGGTATGTTAAAGACGATGAAAAATGATCATAACATAGTTACATTAATGATTGATAAAACGCATCTTTATTCATCTAGTTACTTCTAACTATCAAGCAAAACATCAGATAGAAGGTCTCATATAAATTTCTCATAGTCAAAATGAAACAAAAAATAATATTCTAAAAATATAGTCAATTGTCACCGATGATCTATATTAATCATTCAGTTAATTCATATTTTTTCATACCCCCAAATATGCACTTCGTTTTACCACAAAGAAAGTGATCGCCATTGTCTGGAGTAAGTAGTGCTATAACGGTAAAACATCAAAGAGACAGAGCAAAGCAAGTGTGCAATTACATCAAATTCCTGGATTTTGGCCCATGTTCTATGTTCTTTCCTCCTATTATAGCAAACTGTTTATAGGTGTTAGATAGCATTCTTGTGCGACAAGCAACATTTGCAGCAATACCTCATTTTCATGCTGGAACTGAGAAACAGTACTGTGAAGACCAGCAAATGATTCACGCAGCGTTAGGGAAAGATGCTCTTTCTTACAATACATGCAAAAAGTAATTCTAATGACTTAAGAGTGGAAATGTCGATTTACATGATACCAAATGTCCTGGACAGCCAAAAAAAGTCAAAGTGAAAGAACTGGAATAACTTTTGGAAGAGAATTATTGCTGTCACAAGCTTGCAAAAGAACTCCAAGTAATCCACCAATTTATTTCTAAGAATTTTGAGAAATTGTAGAATTCAAAAAAAAGACCACCGTTTCCCACAATTTCACTGTGGAGAACAAGAGTAGATTTTATGAACTGATATGTAGTCTGCTCTCCAGATTCAATAATAAAAGGTTTTTTGCACCTGATTGTAACCTGTGGCGAAACATTGATTTTCTTTGAAAGTCTAGAGACGAAAATTGAACCATCTACCAGTACTGTACAACCAAATATCTATACCATGAAAATATCACTGTGTAAAGGGCGTCATATAATATGAATTGCTTCCACTTGATGCATGTAGCGACATATTAAACACAAAAAGGGCTTGCACTGGTAAGGGTGAAAGAACTGGAATAACTTTTGGAAGAGAATTATTGCTGTCACAAGCTTGCAAAAGAACTCCAAGTAATCCACCAATTTATTTCTAAGAATTTTGAGAAATTGTAGAATTCAAAAAAAAGACCACAGTTTCCCACAATTTCACTGTGGAGAACAAGAGTAGATTTTATGAACTGATATGTAGTCTGCTCTCCAGATTCAATAATAAAAGGTTTTTTGCACCTGATTGTAACCTGTGGCGAAACATTGATTTTCTTTGAAAGTCTAGAGACGAAAATTGAACCATCTACCAGTACTGTACAACCAAATATCTATACCATGAAAATATCACTGTGTAAAGGGCGTCATATAATATGAATTGCTTCCACTTGATGCATGTAGCGACATATTAAACACAAAAAGGGCTTGCACTGGTAAGGGTGAAAAGTAAACCATTTTCTTTCAGAAAATGTAACCACATACCACTAAAGTGAATTTGGAAACAATCCTCAACACAAGTCAGGAGATTTTATTATACTAGCCATTTCGCCAGACTTTGCTTTTCAAATCCTTCCAACGTAATGTAGCTGTTAACCTGGCTTCACCTCTGTTGAAGCTGTCAAAAAAAGTCTGCTTGAGTTTCTAAATTTCAAACCATCCTTTTTTTCTAAAGTAAAATTTGGTAGCTAAGCAAATGATGTCTCAAATTCATAGCAAATGGACGGAATTATTTTGAACTTTTTATAAATTAATATCACAATTCAGTGTGAAAGGCTAAAAGTTAAGTTGTATACCTAACATATCAAGGTTGAACAGAATAAAGTTCAACACCAACCATTCAAAGCAAATTCAAAGCATATGGGCCCTTACAAGTTTCACCAAATTCAGTGCATCAATTTGTGCTTAAATCTGTCACGTTTGAGAATGGGTGTTAATAGTAAAGTCTGAGTAACAAGACAAATCTACAAAGTTTGCTCCAAATGTAAAAAAGTGCTTAGAAGAGAAAAATATACTTCTTGTGAGACAACGCCTTTGCTTATGCTTTGAAAAATTTAATGAGGAAATACAAATTTAAATAAAACTACTCCTCTAATGTACCTCCAAACTTTAATAGTTTTACACAAAAGCAAATTTTTAAAAGTGGTTTGAAGTAATCTTTCATAGAGCTAACTTGCAAAAACTTAAAAAACAATTTCAATATCTCCCATTGAATAAAATGCTGTCATAACAGAGATAATATTATGCCTCTGCAGAAACCTATAATTTTCAATGTGGTTAATGACTATGTAGTTAGTAGGCCACCAGAATGAGCTGACCATTGAGGAATTTTAAAAACTTCGGAGGAAATAGCAACAAGTAAGGGTTAGTGCAAATAACACCCAATAGTGCTGTGTATATGCTATATGAAAAGTTTATGTGACAAGTAACAAGTTACATACATAATCGTACTTTTAAGTAGTAGCTGTTGAAATTCACAAAGAACAAATAAGAAAATTTGAATAATTTATTAGAGGCATTATGAAATATAAATGCGGATTTTAGCAAGCATTCTGCAAATTAAACGTTAGTTCAAAGTTTCCATCTTCAGACAACCTTCAAAATTTATATCTCAAACATACACCTTCCCTCATTGACGAGACTGTTTTAAAAGAATATGGTTAAAATGCATCTGGCATTACCAATTAGACAAATTGTAGGGAATGCCAGAAAAAGTGACGAAATTGAACAAATGGTTTCCCCATAAATTAATGAAATAGAACAAGACAAAACACATGAAAATCTACACTTTGTTTTCTCACTATAATAATGGACTGCAACACTATTATGCTAGAAATTGCACAAAATTATAAATAACTGTTAACGTCCTACACAATCTTTAGTTGAAAATGAATCTCCAAAATTACATCAAAATTGAATCTTCTTCCCACAAACATTATGATTTCAGTATGATGGTTGTGCTCAACAACAGATATTGGTCTATAGACATGGTGTATTGTATACACAATAATACCATGCTTCGTGTTGTGAAAAAAGAAAAAATTATCCAAGTTACATGCAAAAGTTCTTCCTCACTCTCCTCACTTCTTAGCCATTTCACTGACAATGATTTACTCAAACATTCTAATGGGTTTCTAACTGAAATTTTTTAAAAAGAAATGGCTGCAAGAGCTTTTCAGATTTTTTTAAAAATTGCATTGATCTGCGTATATTACATTAAAAATAGCACATCTAAGTAAATGAAGACTAATATTTTTCTCCCTTTCTCTCCACTGCTTTGAATCATTGAAGTGATCCTTGAATATCAAAGGTCAAAAACAGCGGAACATATACAGATAGTTACAGAGAGAGAAAGAGAGCAGTTATCAACAACAATCAACTAATATTTCTGTTTACAATTTTAATGAAACCAGTTCCAATAAGAAAATGCCGCTCATTAAACTTTCTAAAATTTTAACTTAACACAATAGCATCACAACTAGTCTAATAATAATTAAGCAACTGATACATTATCAGTTCAATAAAATTAGGAAACAAAAACATAACCTCAAAATTATTTCAATTTTCCATATTGACTCAGAAATGCATATAAATTTACATACTTATCTGGCTTTGGATTCCTAACATCATGACTAAGCACTAGGCCATCTTCGCCAGCACTGAGTATCACCTGGTGCTGATTATGCAATATGGCCAATTTATGGCAGGCTCCCCGATGGCATCCTAGTTTGCGAGTGCTCCGCAAGCCCTCTTGAACGGACACCTGAGCTAACCGCACCTAAAATTCAACGGTAAATGTCCCATCAATACCATACTTCACATTTTACTTGTCCATCACGGCCGCAAGTAACAACATGGAGGTCTCCACTAAGTGGCAGGAATTTACTCTGAAACACATTGCTCCTATGCTTGGTATCAAAGCTCAGCAGATGAGTTCCGTACTTCCAGTCCCAAATGACCACTTTCAGGTCATCTGAGCCACTAGCCAACACCGAACCGTCGGGGTGGAAGTTCAAACTGTTTACACAGCCATCGTGTTTCTCTAGCTTATACATGAGTTCTAAACGCTGCACACAGTGCAGAGAGCCGTAGCAGCGCTGCTGGAACAGTTCGGCACTTTGCCTGTTGGAACTGTATCCGATTTGCCGACCAATCAACTCAGGAACCATAAACCAGTTGTGTTTCGGTGGAACCTTCTGCAGTACTGCTGGTATACGTGACAACTCGACTTCCCGAGCTGTGGCACGGGTTTCAGCATCTGATATCATAGAGCACACCTCATACTCGGAGTATGCCAAATCGTCACTAAAGGAAAAACGCTGCATAACCTCATAATACAACAAAACCAACCTACTTGTCATTTTCGTTATCACTGGACTGTGTCGAATCATCTTCAAAAAAGCGATTCTTATGACTGCGAGTCCTAGAGTTCTTGGGCTTTAGAAAGTTATTACCACTAGTGCTGGTTGTAGCAGACCCCTGCTCTGTGTTGCTCGCAGACCCTGAATCGGGATTGGCATTGCCAGAGGAGCTGCTGGTGGACTCGTCGGCCCGATCCATCGAGGGCTCACCTGTCTTCAGGCGCTTGGGGGCTTCCGGGTTCTCTACTATGTGGATAATCAGAGTGGCGCCTTCGTCCCTTTCTCTGGTGTCCTCCGTATCGGAAATATTTTCATCCATTTTTGTTCTAAAAATAAAGTATTGAAAGCGCAATTGAACTGACGGCACTGGAGAAGTGACAGACCAACGTACGCCTGCTGCGTTTCTAATTAGACGTGGTTATGCACGCACAGAACATCTAGGACGATCCGTTCTCATTAGCGACCGCATAAAATCTGCAAGCACCACGAACCCACTGCTTATTCCTTTTCCGCTATGACTCGATGTCAAAACATCAACAAATGTTGATATGCAGTTGTAGCGGCGTTGCCAGATCGAGAAACCGGCAGATAGATAGGCGTTTATATAGGTTGACACAATAAATAGCACTAAACAAGTCAAGCAACTGCGATAAGTATAACAGGACAAGAATGTTTAAGATGATATAAATAACTAAAAAATATAGTTAATAATTCTTAAGGTAACCCAACCTAAATTACTGCAGTGGTTGGACCAAACAATAGTCATGTCCTTCACATTATCTTCAATGTAATGTTTGACTAACTTTTTAGATAAAAAGGAAATTTGAACTAGAGTTATTTTGTCTAATTGGCTATCTATCTTAGATTTGTCAAGAATCTTTCCGTGTGTAAATTATCTATTTATGTAGTTAACAATAATTCAAGAATAATTTAATGAACTTCAATTGGATTTGGTATACAAGTATTTAAGTTCAAAAACCATATAAAATTTGGGAATGAGTTTTATAATTGTTGGTATGATGTCAAAAAATGGTAATTTGCAAATAAGCCACATAGAGGTAAATACAAGTAACATCACTTTCCTAAATAGTGATGATAGTTATTGCTCTTTTGAGCATATAAATGGCTGAATTTCTCTTTTAATCTCTTCTAAACATCGCTAATTTGATTTTCTCCAAACCCACATTAATTTGCGTTTTATTTGCCAAAAATATTGATTTTATTTTCGTAACTTGTATTTAATGTTTAATAAAGATTGTTAACAAATAACATTTTTTCAGAAAACGAGGTCTGGCAGCGGCCCCCCGGAGAGCTTGTCCAACTCCGACATGCTTGAGCCCCTTCGCATAGTAGTTTTTAAAAATAAATAAAAACACGATTAAAAAGTTCTGTTTGACATAATTGGCGGTAGTGATGATATGAACCTGGAATTGATAAAGTTGATGGGAGAATATGGAAAGAAGTAGATGTTGCAAAAGCATAGAGAGACTTGGAAAACAACAAACAGTTTAATTATCCCAATACATAAAAAAAGAGAAGAAACAAAATGAGAAAATTACAGAGCGATATGCCAAGTTTATTGCTTAATAATAAAGATGCCAAAATAGTAATAAAAAATTTGAATCCGCACCGTAATTTATCTAAATCAATACCAACGCTAGTGTCTAAATAATGAGATAATCGCTTCAAAGTGCACATTTTGGAACAGCATTAGCCTTTGGTGGAATATAATGCGTAGCCTTTGTCGATATACTACGTCATAATTCCAGAGTTAACCGCTTCTCTTATCTACAGTATCAGCCGATCAAACATCTCCACAATTTTGATTAGCCGAAAGCGACACTATCAGCACAGGTGATTGATTTTGTATTATAATACTTTATTTTAAGTTTATCGTTTCTTGCAACATGATTAATGTATTCGTTGATGTGCCGCCATTTTAGGACCCCTGATCATCACTTGGGTAAGATATTCATATAGATATCAAAAAGGACTAGATCTTCTGCCGATTAGAAAGAATAATCGTTTCTCTCTCGTACGTACAAACATTCAATTAAAAAAACTAATAAATATATTAGCAGATAAGTAATATTGCTTAAACATTTTTAATGCTTAAAATATTGTTGCTATTACTAAAAGCTTCTTCCTCTGAAAATCCAAAATTTTTAAAGAGTAAAGACATTAAGATGAATTGTTTTAGCTCAGTCCTCAGAGAGAAAGAAAACGTCGTCTAAGAGCACCTCCTCCTTCGGTGTCTTTCTATACAATCGCTTTGTAGTTACAAAATCAGGGAACTAACAATGGGATGTGCAGATTAGTCATCAATATTTACTAATGATCGTCATAATTTTCTGGGGCACCCGGTAGTGGTCAGAATTTTTGGTAAAGTTTAGAGTAAAGTTTTTAAATTCCACAAAAACAGAAGATCTTATAGTCTTTCTAGGTATCTACTTTCGAAAGTTTACTGAAACGGGTAATATTTCTACTACACTAACTCACTACTCTTAGAGAAGCCCGTCCGAGTAGTCTAACGTTTAGTGACTTGTAATGATCCTTTGGTTAAGGACTACCTTTTTAACCCAAGAGTATCAGTACTTGGGTGTAAAATGCGCAAAATAACTCCCATGCTTTTGAAAACGAAGTGGACTGATTAAAAAATGTTCGATTTGTGATGTCTTAAGCAGATTCTTATTATTTATTGCACAACAAACTTACAAGAAGAAAAACGTTAGGCAGTACCACCACTGTTGGGACTTTACGTATGCTTTATTCTATAATCATACTGATGATTGGACATTATTGAAAATTATCAAAGGAGCTGACGACGTTTTCTTCCGCTTCAGCAGCTCATAACTTGCTTTTACCGTCCACCTGAGACAGACTATGGGACTTGTCCTACCATCCGCTCTCACCGTTTCCATCCAGTGGTGCATCCGCTCCGTTCGTTCCGGAAATGGAAGGGACCCACTACCTCTAAAACTAAAAGCTGAAGCCTTCATTGACACTCTGGAGCGTCAGTGTAACTTCAGTTATGACGACGCCGACCTTAACCATCTTGACTATGTCGATCGCTTTGTGGGTCATCTTTGGGGGTAGGAGCGTCAGAACCATCTAGAACCGACAACCTATAAAATCCTCTAGCTCATCCGAGCCCTCAAGCCATGCAAGGCTCCCGACCCTGATGGCATCTTAAACTGCGCGCTACAGGCTCTTCTACGGAAGGCAATCTTCTCCTTACTCATCATCACCAACTTTTCGGGTTTTTGGAAATTGGCGAACGTCATAATGCTCTCCAAGTCTGGACAACCAGTGACCTTTTCCTAGCACTACCCGCCCACCAACTTGTTGCCGGTTTTGAAAGAGCTTGTGGAAAAAATTATTCACAACCCCATGAGGTTAGCTGTCGAAAACTTCCAATTGATTCCGGAGAGTCAGTTTAGTTTTCATTCTAATTACTCCACTACCTTTAAGCTCCTCTGGTTAGTGGAACGTATCGCTGAGGACTACATCAAAAAGCAAACCACTGGTGAAATCTTCTTTGACATGGCCAAGGCCTTCGATAAGTTGTGGCACAGTGGCTTAGTGTACAAAATGGCCTTAACCGCAATTTCTCTATCAATGGTCTAGCTTATTCGGTCCTTCCCTTCCGGGCTAAGTTTGTAGCATAAGGTTATCAGAGAGGCGGCTCCTAAGGCTCTGTTTTGTCCCCAGCGCTGTACAACATATATGTCCAAAACATGCCAACGACACCCTCTACTACATTGGCCCAGTACGCAGACGATGCAGCGGTGCTGTTCAGCTTGCTGATGACCTTGTTTATGACACGCCGACTTCAAGAATAGTTGGATCTACTGGAAAACTGGTGTAATGGGTGGAGAATAGGAATCAACTTGGAGAAGAACTTGGCGGTCTTGCTCTCTACAAAAAAACAAACAAAAAACGCTTTACTGGCGAGACAACCTGACGAACCTCAAGGTTTTTAGAAGCGAGATATCTTGGAGAGAAGAAACAAACAATCACGGGGTGCTTCTGGACCTGAAGTTAACTTGACTACATAGACAGGATGATCGTCAAAGCAAAGTCGGCAAGATTAACGCTCGGCTCCTTAATCCACCCCAGTTTGGAAATGAGATGCAAAGATGCACATCAACAAGCTCCAGGTCGTCCAGAATCAGGCTTTGAGATTCATGGTCTGTGCAAATTTCTGAAATCTGAATTTTGTGTGTTGACAAAGCATTGTTTTTTAATGGGAAAAAATGCCGTTCAAGCAAAGCATGATAACTGTCATTTGGATTCTGCTCCATCGAGGCAAATGGTAGAGAAGTAGATTGCTTATTTTAAACGCGACCGTACTAACACCGATGATGCTGAACGCTCTGGTCGCCCAAATTCGGCAGTGGTTCTAGAAAACATAAAAAAGCCCACAAAATAGTTTTAGCCGATCGTAAATTGAAGTTGCGTGAGATAGCTGACACCTTAAAGATATCAGAAGGCAGTGTATTCACCATTTTGCATGAACATTTGTTCATGAAAAAGCTCTGCTCGAAGTAGATACCGAGTTTGCTCACAGTCAATCAAAAACAACAATGCGTCGATGATTCAGAGCGCTGTTTGGAGCTGCTTTAGCACAATAAAAAGGATTTTTTATGCGGTATGTGACAATGGATGACACATAGATCCATAACTACACTCCAGAGTGAAATCAGCAGTCAGCTGGATGGACAGCAAAGTGCGAAAGCGGACCAAAGCGACCAAAAACGCAAGTGTCAGCTGGCAAGGTTTGGGCCCCTGTATTTCATTCATCAATTACCTTGAAAAAGGCAGAACCATCAATAGCAAATATTATATGGCGTTATTGGTGCGTTAGAAGAAAGAAATTGTGAAAAAACAACCTCAAATGAAAAAGAAAAAAGTGGATCTGTTTTTTACGATTAGGTTCTTGACTTTCTTCAGTTTGATTCTCATCGTTAAAACAGGGTTATGATCTGAAATAATGTTTGCTTTCGGGTTTGGCCGATACGATAAAATTTTTGTATCTTCCATTAACAATAATATAGCTTATGTGAAGTTGTGCAAATAAGCTATTTATTTCCTATAAGATCAAAATGAACTTTTATTAAGAAGTAATATTATTTCTTTAAAGAATTGAAAGCCGAATTTAAATCTGAAATAAAACGACCATGGATCTTACGATTGATTTTGTTTTAAAATATACAATCTCCAATTAAATATGGAAAATTCTGTCAGACAAATGGCCCCCTAGACTTCGGTTGCAAATCTTGATTCTTTTCACAATTTCGCACATGTTATTATCAGTTTCATAGATAAGATATCGAATTTGGTTTTTGTGGACCTCGGCTGTTTGCGAATTGCTGATGTAGACCTTGGATTTTAAGTAACCTCACAAAATAAGTTTTACGGTGATGAATCACAAGATCTTGCTGGCTAGTTGACATCGCCATTTCGTAAAATTACGCTTTTAGGTAATTATTGGTGCAGTAAATCGACTGGTGCTTGAGCTGTATGGCACGTAGCACCGTCTTGCTGGAACCACATTTCTTCCAGATCCTTGTTACCCAGTTGGTGCCAAAAAACTAGATTGCAATGGTAACGATTGCTATTCACAGTTACAGCATTTCCAACATCATCTTCGAAAAAGTATGGGTCTATCATCTCCTGTCCAAAATCTACACACCAAGCAGCGATCCGTTGGAGGGCTCATTTACTTTTCGTAAGTTACACCGGGATTTTCCAAACCCTAAATGTGACAATTTGGTTGGTTTTTATGAGGCCGTCGAATTAAAAATCCACCTCGCCACAAAATATTATTTTTGGACTAAACTGAAAATTTACTTTAAGATGCTCTAAAAACCAATTAAGAAATTGTCATCTATGAAAATAATCAGCAAGCTTAAGTTTTTGAGCCAGTTGAATTTCTAACGCGGAAAAGTGCAGGTCTTTAGTGAGTATTCACCGTAGAAAGCTTATCAAAATGTTCACTTATTATGCACGATGTTAAGTTTATGCTTTCGAATCTGCAGCGACGCTTTGACTAACCATGGCAATATTCTCGCAGAATCATATCTTCGGATAGTTGATTCATTTGATGTATTATATCTGGAGTTATTTATTCTCTATTTATTTATACAGCGTTCCATATTTAGTAATCGGAAGAATTTCAGATGACATCTGTCAAAAAAATTAGCCACTCTTTACAAAACAAGTTTTTCTTTCTGTTGGAGGAATAATTCAAACATCTGTTGTCGGCAGCAGTGGCTTATAACTGCATGCGCCTTCTCATCTTCAGTGATCTGCTTTTTTTAAGATGTTCCTTCAGTTTTGGAGAAAAAAAATGCAAGAAGAGACATCTGTGCTTTAGGATGGGTACAGTAAAACGTCATAAAATTTTATGAATCGTTTTCTAAACGCAGTGAGAACAAATATAAAGGGAGTACAAATAAGTTTCCGTCGTTTGACAAAAAATGGTCCCACCAGTAAGTTATGGTTGAAATTGTCAGATGTAAAACGTCATATCGTAAGGTTGGACATCTTGCAATACCATAAGCTTAGAATATTACCGATTTTAAATTAGCATCACACAATTATTTTCGTGCGAAAAGGTCGGGTTTTGAGCCGAATAAGCGTCATTTGCGGGAACTTTTGATTTACTTCTTTAATTTGAAGAAATCTGCAGCTGAGGCGCATCGATTGCTTGTAGAAGCATATGGTAAGGCTGCTTTAGGAGAGAAGTTGTCGTGAGTGGTTTCATAAGTTTAAGAACGGTGAGTTTGACGTCGATTGCAAAGAACGTAGCGGAAGGCCGAAAGTGTACGAAGATGCGGAATTGGAAGCATTATTGGAGGAAGATTCCTGCCAAACTCAAGAAGAACTTGCACTTACATTAGGAGTGACTTGTCAAGCAATTTCACATCGTTTAAAATCGTTAGGAATGATTTAAAAGGACGGAAATTGGGTTCCATATGAACTGAAGAAATGTCGAACGCCGATTTTGCCGTGAAAATGCTGCTTGACGAGCATAAACAAAAGGGATTTTTGCATTGTATAGTCACTGGTGATGAAAAATTTATCCACTACGATAACCCAAAGAAGAGGAAATCATGGGGACTACGTAGCCATGTTTAACATCGACAGCCAAGTCGAATATTTATGGAAAAAAACTCATGTTCGGTGTTGTGTATTATGAGTTGCTCAAACCGAACGAAACCATTACTGGGGCTCTCTACCGAACACAATTGATGAGATTGAGCCGAGCACTCAAGAAAAAACGCGCCCACTACTACTCCAGACACGACAAAATTATTCTCTTGCATGATAATGCTCGTCCACATGTTGCGGCGCCGGTCAAAACCTACTTGGAAACACTCAATTGGGAAGTCCAACCCCACCTGCCGTATTCACCAGACATTGCCCCTTCCGATTATCATTTGTTCCGATCGATGGCACATGGCCTGTCTGAGCAGCGCTTCACATCATATAAAGATACCAAAAATTGGGTCGATTTGTGGATAGCTTCAAAAGATAAAGCATTCTTCCGACGCGGTATTCGTATGCTGCCAGAAAGATGGGAAAAAGTAGTGGCTAGCGATGTGCAATGCTTTGAATAAAACATAAGGTTCTGTTCTTTCACAATAAATGCCCAATTTTTGATAAAAAACGATGGAGACTTATTTGTACTTCCTTTATTATGTTGAAAAATATTTCGGCATCAACTCTAATTCGTAATCAAGGTTAGAGTTTTTCCAAAGTGTTTACGTATTGATAAGGATCGATACTGCTGCCTTCCTTTAAAAATTCAGTGTGGACTATATAGTTCCAAACCAAAAATACTCATTTCTTGTTGAAATGAAGGATTTGAATGTTTTTGGGTTGAGAGAACTCTTATGTTTCTTACGCTTTATTGATTGTAGTTTGTTTTTCCTGTTCTAATAGCACGACCAGGGTTGTTTTGTTAATGTTATCGATGAGTCATACAAAATTCTAATTTCCCTTTTATCTTATCAATTCGGTGGTCGATGCTTTAGATTAAAAATATGCTAAATATGTGACAGGTAGTCGTACTCGGCGAACGTCCCAAAATTTTATTATGACACCTCCATTCAGAGGCGTTTATTCTCATGTCCTGCATTATGCATACAAAGACAATGTCAAGCTTTAAAAAGCAGATTTATAATAATATTTAGTGATCATAGGAGCCGAAAATTACTAAATGAATTTTGGGAATTTTTGAGGCACAATCCATAACAAATGGCGAAAAAGGGTGAAAGAAACAACTTACTATACATGTCCAGTAAATTCAAAAAGAATATCCAATTGCACGCCTTCTTATGTCACAAACGAATATGCATAAAGTATTTTGTTAAGGTTTATAAATAGTTTAAATAAATTTACTGATAAACGAATTTTTGCAATTTTCGTTGTGCTGCTCAATATATTTAAATTTTACTTTTTAGTTATTTTTCATATATGTAAAGTTGTATTACAAACCTCTAGTTTGTTTGCAAGCGGCTAGGAGAAGTGTGTCATTTTTACTAAACATATGTATTTCTTTGTTATTGTAATTGTAATGTTTTTCAATTATACGGTTCGATTTTTGTCAAACTAAAAACAAGGTTGGTGATATATGTTTCTTTAAATTAGTACACCCTCGAGAGGAAAACAATCGGCTCAGCAACATTCTCAAATTTGAGAAAATGAGTATCAATTCCTATAGCATTCCAAGTAAAGTTCAGTGTACTGAAAGTTTAAAAACTGTGGTTTCAAACGATACCACTTTTGCAATCGGTCCTCTCAGTTCTATCACATTCCCCGGTGCAAGATTTCTGTCCAGGATTCTTCGCTTAAGTTCATCTCAAACATGTTCAGTTGGATTCACGTCTGGCCTACACGGAGACCAGTCCATTTTCAGTATACCGACGTCATCCAGCTAGGTAGTGGTTACTCGCGCGGTGTGGCATCGGGCATTGTTGTCCATTAGCATGAAGTCCTCACCAACAAATCCCGCAAACGGTACATGTTCCTCCATAATATCCTTCGCGTCCTCCACTAGACACGAAAACCAACTCTTTTTTCCGTGCCTAGAACAAGCAAGAGCCACCTCCATATGCGACAGTTTTTTGAATACAGCAATGAGAAAATCGCTCTCCTGACCTCCTATAAACCCGACGTCTCTTGTCGTTGCCATACAGGCACTCGTCGGTGAATAATATCTTACTCCAATAGCCGAGGTCCCAATCGAGATGTTCGCGAGCAAATTCCAGTCGCTCTTGCTTTTGGACTGCAGTCAGCTTGGGACCGGTAGTTGCCTTTTTTTGGGATTAGGTTGGCTGCCTTCACTATTCTTCTCACTGTCCAAATGTTGGCTAACGCACTTCTAAAAAAACTCAGGTCTTGCTTGAGGTCACCGCCAGTCATATGTCGATTTATGAAGGATATTGGAACGAGAAATCGATAGTTTGTCTTCGTTATCAGGCGCCTACTGCCGCCTCCTTGCTGGCGAACGTAGCCACCAATTTCCCGGTACCGTCGCCACACTCTGAACACAGCTAATTGACTCAGATTTAGTTGATTTGCCACGACCCTCTGACTGAGGCCCTCTCTCAACAATTCAATTGCCTGGGCTGCTTAGGCGGCTGTAGTATCTATTTTCTTGCAAATCACACGAGCACTACGTCATTTACTTACTTACGTCAACTTCAGATAAGTGACTGAGATGAATTACGGCATTGCAAGCATACTGTAGGTCAATCACACCCGTCACGCACGTGCGTTCCAATTAGCAAGATTCGTAAAACCCAGTTCATGATGCATATTTTTTTAAATGCGTCATCTGATTAATGCAATACAGTCTACTGTAGATTTGGCGCAGATTTAACGCGTTTGCCGGAATGAAATCATCCAAACAAAACCATAGTGTTGTTATCAAGTTAATTTGAAACTGTATCCTGATTTGAGCAAATTTACATAGATTCCAGGAACTTTAGCAAGTTTCTAAGGTATGTGTCATCGGCGAAAGCAAATTATTCTAAGAATTTCAAGTGGCCGTGTGAAGTATGATATCACTTTAAGTCTCTCGGGTAACACAAACATGCTAATTGCTGTCTGGGCGTCATCGTCCCAACTATATTTTGAAGTTGGCAACTTTCTATTTTGAAAACTGGTCCAAATATATAATTAATTGTCCCCAATCTTACGAAATTAGTAAAATATTTATAATCCATAAACTCAGTTCGTATATTATGTACAGGGTGTTATCCAAAAGTAGTAGGACTGATTTACAAAAAATTATTGAACATTTTGGTACATCGACTTAATACTCTTCAAAATAGGCCCCTTCTAGGTCGCGAAGGCCTTCTGGAAGTCGTCCTCCGGGATGCTGTTCAGCGCCCTCCTCGTTGCCGCTTGGATTGCTTCCACCGAGTCGAAACTATGCCCCTTGAGCTGCCTCTTGATCCGGGGGAACAGGAACAAGTCCGGCGGTGCCGCATCAGGCAACGTGGAAACGCCGAATTTGGCCAGGAGATCCCTCACAAGCCACGCGCCGTGGCACTTTTCTCATCGACAAATCCTCTGTGATGATGCGTTGGACTGTCCCGTACGAAAGATTCAGCTCATCACTAACTAATTTAATGCCCAACCGTCGGTCAGAATTCAAAAGTTGCTTAACTTTCAGCACATTGTCGTCCGTTCGCGTTGTTCGTCCTCGACGAGCTCCCTCCCCTCCCGAAACAACTTGTGCTACTCAAATATCGAGGAACGGGTCATGGTATCCTTCTTGTAGGCCTGCGTAAGCATGTCCTTGGTTTCGGTCGCTGATTTTCCAAGTTTGTAGCAAAACTTGATGGCGTACCGCTGCTCCAAATTTCGTTCCATGGCAACTGACGACGAGGCGTCACAACAGGAGGTCACTAAAACAGTGGTCCACACTCAACTAACGCACTCAGGCGACTACCGCAGGTCGAAACCTGTTCCCAAGGCTCCCCTCCATAACATCCGGCCTTGCAGATCCCCCTCCATTGCTCCACGCGCGTGGAAAAAACAGTCCTACTACTTCTGGATACAACCCTGTAAGTCATCTAATTTTACTAAAAAAATATTTCTTTTAAACCTTGAGCCTTGAATGTCATGTCTCTCTTAGAATTGCTTGAAATGGTATATTTAAATCTTAAATAGTCTAGAATATAATAAATACACAGAGGGAAAACATGATAGTTCCAAAGAAACAATATTCATGACATACGTTTCACGGAATTTTACAAAAAAAATATTTTTTTATTTTCTGCACATTTGGTTGATTTTTGCCTATTTTGGTTAATAGTTAAGATAAACAGACTCATGCGGATTTTTATTAATAGTTTTATGTTCCTTAAGTTTCTAAATCAATTTTGGATTGTTTTTTATGAAGTTTGATAAAATTAGTGTGTGGTAGTGGTAGCTTAGTGGATAGATCGCTAGACTACGAAACCAAGAGTTGCGGGTTCGAATCCCGCTCTCGCCAATTCGATCGCTGGCATTTTACGGCCCAGCTCGACTCAGGCTGCAATAAATGAGTACCTGGAGGTCAAACTCTGGGGTAATAACAGGCGGTCGGTACGTAGCGCTGGCCACGTTACTACCCTTGTGTACCGTAGGCTCTAGACTGTAACAGATCTATCCTGTTACGACCCCAAAGGGCCTTCGAGGCCTATTACGGGGAACTATTATTATTATTATGATAAAATTATTCATGAAATATAAATAATATAATTTACTTCCATTTACAAATAAAAACATATCGAATTCGCAGTTACAGTCTTAAGTTCTGCATTAAAGAAGCAATGTTATTACTTTATTTGAATTATAGTATAAAATACTTTTAACTAGTTATTTTGATGTTTGATGAAAGAAAACGATTAACTGTTTTTGCATCTAAGGGTTATTGGTAAGTATAAATACAACGGATCCACATCCACTGAAAAAGTATTGATTGCAGCCATCAGGGCTCGCTTCAAAGAAACAAAAATTCCCATAAATTATAATGTAATGGATTGAGATCTGAGTTACCAGAAGGCAAATCTCCTACTGTTAAAAAATGAAACACATTGTTGCTCAGTCAAGTTTGAGTTGATTGTGCGTTGGGGGCGGCTGCGGAGTCTTGCTGAAAGATCCAAGACTCACCTCAAAAATGTGTGATTCAGAGGTTTCATTACACTTTCCAAAACATTCTGTTGATGCACAGTGGCTAAAGTTTTGACTCCTTTCACAAAAATGAATATCGGTTACTCCATCATAACACACTCTACACTAGACTATTACAGCTGCTGAATGATGGCCTATTTGAACCCTTGGTACTAGCTGAGACGCTTCTTTGGACGTTCTAGCGTATATCGTGTCATTTGTTTGTTGAAAGATTTCTCTACTGCTACAGTGGGCCAAAACGAAAAAAGCTGGCTAAAATAATCAAACTGCGACAACTCAAAACTGACTTTCAAACATTATTTTTAGAAAGAGAAATCTTTGGGCTTTCTAATGGCGTATTTAACTTTCTAATAGGGTTGAAATTATAAAAACGGCACGTGGTTGAAATTGGGCATTTTGCGATTGCAGTGCTGACGACGACTCAAGTGATTTACGTTAAGTGAAATAAATTTTTTTTTTATTTGGGGTGACTTTTGGTTGAAGTGACTTATGGAACAACTAAATTTAAGTAAGTATTTACTATTTTATACTTTACTTTATGGCTAGATGCTTTACTTTACTTTTTATACATATAAATGCTTGACCATGTTGTCAGCTAATTTTTAGTTCTAAAGTAGGACTTTAGTTTGAGCTACAAAACGATTCTCGAGCCTGTTGATCAAAGCCTAAGTTTCAATATACCTGAAATTTAGCTGCAGATGATTGCAGAATCAAAAATTATTTAACTTTGTTTTGCGTCATGACGTCGTCGTATCGGATGCAGATCCCGTTTGCTCAGATGCTCTGGTTGTTTTCCTCGCTACAAAAAATAGCTTTCAACAAATTACATAAAATAACTCTTTTATTAATAGCATCAAAACAAAAATTTCTTCTAATGTATAATCGTTTTGAATTTTTTGTGTAATTTTCTACAACTTTCGTGTTTTACAGATCTTCCTCTAACGAGAAGAAATCTCTTCGACATTTGGCAGCAAGAGAAGGGCAAAGAAAATTGGATTAAATGTTATTATGTGCAAAACATCATTCTACATTATATCGAAACTGAAAATTTGAGTGACATCAATACAAAGGAAACAAAACTAGCGATATCTTGTTGTTGCAGTGAATTTGCAAAAAGGCGGCAAAAGTGCAGCAGGATGTTGAAAATTTTTCTTTTACAAAATGCTGATTGGTTGGAAAATGAATTTTCATTGCCTGCAGACATTCCCGTCGAGGAAGACATTCCAACATCTGGGGTTGGCAGAAAAAATGTTCCTTTTGAAGAAAGCAGTGAAAGAAGTAAAAGGCGCAAAACTAAAGAACTTCGGGAAAGACCATCGACAAGTAAACTAACTTATGCTGCTCAGATGAGTCTACGATTTTCTGGTCGAGAAGATGCCGCTAAATTGTTGAGCGAAGCTACAACAACTACTCCTTCAAGAGCATCAAGAATCCGAAAAGCATGGGAAGCCCAGATTGTAACTCCAAATACCCCAGATGAAGCACTGGCTTTATGTGTCCACACAAATTTGACAAAAAGCCAATATCCAAAAATTAGGGTAAATACCAAGTTACGAAATGCGAACATGTTATATCCGAGTTACCACAAATTACAAGCAGCAAAACAGCGCTGTTACCCACCAAGAACGGCGATTGCAATTTCGGAATCTTTGATAGAAATACAGTTACAGGCTCTTATGGACTTAATGGCTTTACGCTTGATGGTTGCTCAAAAGGAAGTATCAAAATGGGGCTGCGATGGAAGCACAGGTCACAGAGAATATAGACAGAAATGGAAGCAAAATTTTAAAGATGCAGATATGTTTATAACTTCGTTTGTTAATTTATAATTATCAACTTCTGGTCCAAAGAAAACAATTTTATGGCAGAATCCTCGACCTTCCTCTGTGCGTTTTTGCAGACCCATCAGGATACAGTTCAAGAAAGAATCCACAGACGTGACTCAACAAGAAATTACTTATGTGGGAGAGCAAATAAGTAAATTGGAGAACACGGAGTTATGATTGATTCGCACAAATATTTTATATCACTTCAAATGGTATTAACAATGGTGGACGGTAAAGTTTGTAATGCTGCAACCGCTACTTCGTCGGCTCGAAGATGTTACGTTTGTGGAGCCACTCCAACCGAAATGAACGACATAGAAAGATTTGAGAACAAAGAAGTTGATGCCACAACTTATCGATTTGGTTTGTCGTCTCTGCATGCTTGGATTCTCTTTTTCGAATGTCTTCTTCATATTTCTTATAGACTCAAATTAAAAATCAAGGCGGTACATAGAAGAAGATAAGAAAAAACTAGAAGAAAGAAAACGCAAAATTCTGGCACAATTTAGAACTCAACTAGGTTTACTAGTTGATTATATTAAACCTGGAGGGAGTGGAACAACAAATGATGGTAACACGGCCCAAAGAATTTTTAGAAACCCGAGAGTTACATCAGAAATTACAAGGATACACGAAGAATTGTTACAAAGGTGTAGTATTATTCTGCAGGCAATTTTAACAGGCTTTGCTATAGTTGGTGATGCGTTTAATGTTTACGCAAAAGAAACAGCTTGACGATTTGTGCAGGAATATCCGTGGTACTATATGCTAGTAACCATGCATAAGATTTTAATCCACGGAAGCGACATCGTAAAGAATGCCATTCTTTCTATTGGGCGATTGTCAGAAGAGGTCCAAGAAAACTGCCAAACCGAAAACGCCAGAACTTTTCTAGTGACATATTGTCATATTGTGTCCTCCTAATGAGGAAGAAATAGAAATAGAGGCTTCGTACTCCACCAGCGAAGACACGTCTACTAGTGGGACCAATACGGAAAGTGAAAACGACTGTAGTGACGATGAAAATGAATAAATTTTTTGTAAATAAAAAGTTATGTTTTTTATTCGTATGTTTACCCGTTTTAGCAAAAATAAATAAGATTTTAATTTTGGCCCATAGTGTACTGTACAAAATGTTTATCCGTAAGCAAAATTTTTCTGTGGCCATCATATGCGTGCTCAGGCAACAACCTCTTTGCTTTTCTCTCCTACCTTTCATTAAAGCATCTATCAGCAAATGCCCCATATGTTTTGAATAGTTTTGCTTAATAACACGAGACATCGAAGTTTCGCAAATTTGTATCTCCTGATACATAATCTTCTGCTTACGACGAGGTTTTCGTTTAGTTCGGGCACTTGCGGTTTTGACTGCCTGAATAGTTTGAACTGGACGTGCTCTTCCAGATCTTGGATGATCCTCGACACCTCCAGTCTCGTTAAATAACTTTATAGCCCGATACACAAACATACTGTTGTCGAGAGGATTCAGTCATAAAAATTACATTTTCTTTAGTTTTTTATGTAATACCATTACAGCAATACAGTTTTCTTTGTCACTCCACTCCATTGGTAAATAATCAAACTTGACAAGAAGCGCAATGTAACTTATAACTTTAAAACTTGACAATTGCAACCTATGTTAAAGTTATACATTTCTCAATGCTGTGTGAAGGAAGGGTAGGTTTAGTTTTGTAACAGTATTTACGGGAATACTAGATATAGTAGAAACAATTTTGTGGACACAATTTGTAGAAAAGGAACGTCATCGCTTGCCCATGTAATTTAATGTTTTACAAGTGATTATCCCAACGCAGACCGGTGCCTTTCACAAATTCAGGCAGAATGCATCAGCAGAGAAGAAGACGCCCTCCGACGATTACGAACCTACGCGTTTTCAAATCCATCTTAGGATCTACGATCTTCCCGTTTCCATACCCGCCAGGAAAACGCTAACAAAATCACAATATCACAAAAGAATACAATAACCATTTTAATATTACAGAAAAGCTGCTTTTGGTTTTCTAAGATATTATTACCAGTGACTTTAAGTTTTATTATAACAATACCTACAAAATAAAATGATAAAACAATTCTATTAATAGAAAGCATATTTATTCAGAGGATCAATTAGTGTTTACTTATAATTGTACTTTGAGAACTCCCAGCACCAGGCAAAAGCCTCGGATTATTCTCATAGTAGCAGGGTAACAAATTTTCAATCAATTATAATTAAATCCGGATCTTGATGCGTATTGTCATAGTGAATGTATGAAACACCAGAAATGAGATCCATTTGAGGGTTCAACAGTCCAGATTACTTTCGATGGAATGAGCAGTAATGATTAGGCATATGGTAGAGCTTGATAGGCTATCTTCAACTTGTGGCGGGAAGAGAGAGTTATGCATACTGGTGCGTAGTCGTTTTGCAAGACTCCTGGGCTGATTCATCACATCACTGAAAAAACGACGTCGTTGTGGAACAAGAGATTCGAATATCATTATCGGCCGACGCAGCCAAACAAAGCAGCCAGGTGGATCTGCCGGCCCCAACCATCATAGCTACAGGGCACATTCGTTTCACTCGTTCTATAGACCATTTGACTCAAGGCGCCTGTATGATATATGTATTGGAGTGCAGAGTAATTGTGAATGTAGTATTGGTGATCAATAACAAATTCTCTGATGCTGATGAGTCTCATGGTTAAATACAGATCTTCTGAGCCAGTATTTGAAGATAAAAATGACCTAAATAATCAATGTCTATCTCCAGTTGTGTACTTTATGGAATACATATTCTCGAATGTCGAATAGAAGTTATCGAATGACTCAGATCTCCATGAGTTCTGCCAGCGTTTTGACTCTTGCTGTTGCAAGCGCGCAATTTCAGCATTTAAAGCAGAAAAGCTATTAATTATCTGTTTTAAGACGTACAGGTAAGACTCATCTGATTAAAATGTATAAGAATTTCTTATTGCGGTAATTGCGGATTTTACAGTCGAAACACTTGAATGTTGAAGTGGTCTTTGTGTTAGGTCATCAAATGATAGAGTTAGTCTTCTTAGTTTTAAAAGATAACGTGATAGAACGAGACGAGGAACTTGCAGACATATTGCTTCCCGGCCGTTTCATAGATTGTGTCGCTGCCTCATCTAATGTCTTAGGAATGAAATTTACCATTGGCACAACCAAGCTGGATATCCTTGGGGATCTCGGAACGTCAGACTTCTTGAAGTAATCCCATAGCTCGAGTAAGCTCGGATCACAAAAAGCTGTTTTCGGGTCAAAGTCGCGGAAGTACACGTCATCTAATCTTTTTGCTCGACTTAAGGCGACGTATAGTTCTCCTGAAGAAAATATCCTGTCGCACAACATCACTACCTTGTCTAAAGTGCTGCCTTGAACCTTTAAAAATCAGAATGAGTTTCAAGAGATTTCATAAACGTTATTAACTTACCTTGTGTATTGTTGTGGCATACGATAGTTGTATTGGAAACCGTTCACACTCATATACTGAAGTTGAAGTTGCAATTTGTATTGCATAGCTAACCGGTTGAACGTCGAGGATGGATTTCGGTTCAGTTAGACTTTTTAGTATTGCATATAGTGGATTTACAGAGACGCTGAAAACTCGTGCCATCTTTCCATTAGTCCATCCCGAGGCAGCATCTTTGTTTTTAGTTAACGTTACTTTTGCGCCAACTTTAGGTCGAAGGATTTTTGGAGCCAGAAACTCAGCGGCCTCCTCAACAAAGGCCTTGGTTTATTTAGCTAGGGTTGTTTTTCTAGGACCAAAGTCCTTTGCTTTAAGAATTATTTCTTCTCCATCTAACATACATAGTACTTCTTTATTTATCTTTGCAACTTTCTGCCTGCGTGAGGCTATGTATAAGACATCGTCGTCTAAGTCATTAGGTAGATTATTAGAACTGAACACACAACTCCTCAAGGTACATCTGTCCGCTTCCGTTAGAGAAACTAACCGTAATCGATTAAGAATAGCACCAAACTCGTTATCAGACGGACGTTTCTGTTCTTTTAAAATAGCTATTTGAAACTGCTTCAGGGGACGGTTCGTGTGTTTTCCAACTGGCCCTAGTTGCAGAGGATCCCCAAACATGATGACTGATCTTCTACCAAATGGTAAACTTTTGAGTTTCTTATTACTAGTGAAATCACGGCACAGGTTGTCTATTGTATTATACCGCTTTTCGTCAATCATTGAAAATTTGTCTATAATTATCATGTCAGTCAAGCTTATTAAATATGCATCTGTTTCGCCTCTATTAATAGATGTTTTAAGAAGAGTGTTCAGCTTGATTGCAGAGTGAATCGTTTGTCCGCCAAATATATTTGCTGCTACTCCTGTTGTTGCAAGTTTTTTGATAGATATTTGAGCATCAATGGCCAAGGCTTTGATTGCATGTAGTAAGTAGCTTTTACCCGTGCCACCAGAGACAATTAACATTAGCTGGTTTTTACCTCACGCAATGGGACCGTCATGAGCTGTGATGCTCTGTTCGATGAAGTCGTATGTTGCTCCTTGACTTGGTGTCAAATTTGCCTTAAGTTCAGGCAAAGGTATGATGGTCGACATTGCAATGTTTTCGTTCAAGGCAGTCTCTACTTCTTTTCTGCGTTCAACTACTTCGTCAACTATCATTTCTATTTCTGGTCTACTGATCAAATTTTGCTGGTTAAGTTTTCTCTATAATGTCTTTCATTTTATTAGGATTGAAACCTTAATTAGCAACTTGCCTTAGATAGATAGCCAGCACATTCTTCGTCCATTTCTACTGGACCTCGAAGTAATCATTCTTCTATGTACGTCTTCGTTATATTTTGTTCGTTAATTAGATTATTGAACGTGTCTCTATTCATTGGAACCTTTCGTAGCAGAACTTGTAGGAAATGTAGTTGCTGGATTTTCCCATATGGTGCATAGAACACTGGCACAGTTTCCTTTTTCTGCTGTCGTTTATATTCTCCAGGCTGTTCTTTTGCTTCACTAGAAGAGTTTTTATTTGACTGTTTGTGGTGTTTTGTTACTTTATATATTTTTAGAAGTTTTCATAAGTCTTATCATGATCCTTGCTTGGTCGGTCCAAATATCGGTGCAGAGGCGTTTGGTAGAAAACGTCTGTAGATTTAGGATCTTTCGGCAAATGTTTCTTTCTCTTGAACATTCGACAGGTATTCGGATCTGTAAAACAATTCACAAATTCTCTTGAACAATCAACATAGGAAAAACCCACTAGAAGCCCTGCTGCTTCTGTCGATGTATAAATGAGAAATTTTTCCGGGTCAGAAGGCATGTGCTCTGTTTGACCCTTTGGTTCAAATCTTTGATTATAAGTAAGTATGACTTTTCAAACTTAGTCACGTACTTTGCTAAATATAGTTCATATCCCATTGGTTTAACTTTCTGGACGTCTACATGACCACCCCACTGTAATAAAAGCTCCAACTTGTAGGGAGATATAATTCTGTCTTTATTCTCTTACCTTTTATAAAAATATTTAACCTTTGATTTGTCTAGTTTACCAGTGTCGTTTAAATCAAAATCAAAACCATATTTGCATTTTAGAAGCGCTTTGCCCTATAACTATAACTATAACCAAGAAAGCAACGATTCTCTCGACAATGATGAATCTGGAAAGTTTTTACTTGTTCTCTGAAAACATTGATAAAGGAATGATTAAAGCGAGGCATCTCAGCAGTGATCTTCTCGTCTACCAATTCACGGCCTTTTCCTTCTAGCCAACTAATAAAGTGAAAACCACCACGATCTTGGTGCTCGATGCAGTACCACCAATCCTTGAGTTTTCTAAACATCCTACCATTATAGACATTTTTATATAGAAAATCCTTAGTATCCTATCAAACGAGACCGCAACTTCGACAGGATGGTCAACAGGGGAAAAACCACCGAAAGGAACCGTGTATGTTTTACGAGTAAGTTGCGGAGAATCAGCTGAAATATCATATTTTACGACAGTTTGGAGCTCTGGCCAAGCATCATTTTGTGTAAGAGTAATGAGAAGGTCTGGACAACTTTCCTTTGAACTTTGTGAAAGTTAATAAGTTATTTAATTGGCTACGCCAAAAGTTGACTGAGTTTGGTATACTCTTGGGCACTGAGCGACCATACCTTATATAAAGATCTTTTTTGCGAACCTCATCAGCCGTCAACGGATCTTTTAAATTTTGTTTCCTTATTGTCTGAAGTGTATTATAACCCCCAATGTCCAACTTGATGATAATGTCATACATAACAAAGAGATAATTGAGGTCGCGCAGAAAAGAAGAGCTGCCACTTGGTGTAAGGCTTTTGTAAAACCTTCTTATGCTTATTCTTATAATATCTATCAATTCCATATGGAAAAAACGCTGGCCATGCTTTACATTCTAAACTCGGGTTTGAAATATTCAGTCTAGCCATCATGATGGCGTTATACTGAATTTCGTTGCTGTTGATAACTATTCTAGGATGCTGTATGAGCTGTTCCAACCTTATTGGTCCAGCTGACGCTCTTCAAGGTTTTCCACTGGCACGAGTAAACTCATCTTCGATTTGCCTACCGTTTCCTCTTCAACGCCAACTTCTCTACAGTGAAATCATCCCGTAAATTGGTAAGATAGCTTGCTCACTATCTCGTAGTTTAATGACGTTAAACAATGTTTCGTAATTCGAGTAAAATAAACGGTACAAAGAATTGTTCGCTTTTAACCATAGTAAAGATAGTTTAACTTTTTGATTTGAAACTTTTGGCATTTCCGTATCATTTGAGACCACTATTGCGTAGAGATCAGCATATTTTTTGTCGTCCCCATAAAACACGTTAGTTTGAACAACTCTTTTCGTATAGATTCCTCTTCCAGGATTCTTAGGATTGACAGTATTCAAAAAATTCCAACCAACGCTACTTTACCATGTTCAATTTGATTCAAGGCTGATAGTTCAACTGGGATCTTAAACTTCACATTTTCTGGCATGATAGGAAAAGTTTCAAGTAACGACATTTCTATTCTAGCATATAAGTTGCAAACAAAAGTTTGATTTCATTCAGCCAATGGCAGCAGATTAGAAGCTTCAAAGAATGTCTCAGCAGGAAAAGGTCGGGAGACGTTGATAACCCTTCTGATTACTTTCTTCTTTGTTTTATAAAGAAAGATACTACACTTGTAGCAACAAAATGAAAACAATCTTCTGTTTTCCAGCTTAATCCCAAATTGTAGAGACTTCAGTACTGCGTTAGCCCTTGCATTATCTAGCGTTTTTAAAGGCCGGAATCTTAAAGTCCTGAAAGTCCAACGTTCATGTTCTTTGCCAGAGACGATTCCTTCTTCTTCTTCGTATCGTATGATGACGAAATAATGTTCATCAACCATCTGTCAGATTCCGTTAATTGATGTTTTATAGGCTGGCCTGCCCTGCTGCGTCTAGAAAACTAAATCGATAATTAGTTTAGGTAAGAAAAGCAAATTCATTTTTACCTTCTCTGAAGCTTTAATACGCAGCGTAATTCCGGAAAAGCTACTTCCAAATTTGTCTTTGAATCTTTGTTCTAATAGTTTTTCCAGCTCGTGCTGTGTACACTGAAAGGAATTCTTGTTCCATACCTCTTCAAGCACGTCACCGTCATCAGTGGTCCATTTATCAGGCTGCTTGACCTTAATGTATCTCTGTGATTTGTCTGTTAATAAACTGTTTGTGACTCAAGTACAACACTTACCGTCCAGAAAGCGCGATTTGAATTCAGATTGTAAGAAAGCTTCGAGGTCTTTAGCATTATTTATGTGCCTATATTCTAAAGTGCGGCCAGTTCTTTTAAATTGGAGTTTGTCCAATCAAACTTGACATTTTTCGAAGCCATGATACAGTTTATTGAAAAACTCATAAATTCCACCAAACTTTAAGTAATAAATCAAAACGAGTAACTGGTTTTATCACAATAACAATTAGGTTTAGTTAATTTATCGTATTCAAAACAGGTTTGAGAATATAACATCTGTTGAATTAAAGAGAAAACTCAGGGAAAATATTACTTAAATAGCATATTTAGCTCTCGTATGACACTTAAGCCTGCGCTGTTGTTTTCGAACGCAACGCATGCGCACTGTTATTGTACAATGAGTCGCTTTAACGTCATGTCAAACTTGATTGACTGGTAAAAATTAAGTAGTCTGACCTAAGTGGATTTTTTTGGTAATAACTCGTGAATGGCGCGAGGACAAAATTGGTAGCATACCACATATTGTTCAGTTGGAAGAATGCTTTTGATTGATATGTCACTTGACCTCTATTCCAAAATTTCTTTGTCTTACTATAAGTATAGTGTAATATAGATTTTGATATTTTTATTTTGACTTCTTATTGCGGTGCCTATCCGTTTTGGATGTTAGCGATCGTCAAGGCAACGCGCACTTTATCAACTACAACTCGGAAAAGTCCCGCCGTTGTTGTGTCCATGATCAGTATTTATTTTAAACATGTTATTCTTTGCCATTGTGAATATTCTTGGAAGACATGATGAGGTGCTTTTCCCTTACCTTCCTCATAGTAGTAACAGAACCGGTTCTCCCGTACACGGCAGGCGCTTCTGACTCCCTAATATCAAGCTGTACCGAAGTTCTTCTTCTCCACGTTGACCTAGTACTGTGACATTGCTGCTGCCCAATGCCAGTTAGTTTTGGTCCGCCCCGGATATTTTATTTCTCCGGCACCCATCATATTTGGTGAGGTTTCTCCTATCCGCCACCTGGGGAGGCGCCAGATGGAGGACTAGAAACCTCACACAGGTTATTTTGACTAATAAATAAATTTATTAAATATAAAACATCTTGTTTCAATTAACAATAAATCTAACATAAATATATAGATCGTAAATTATACCTTTTAAGTTAAAAAATGGCATTTGAAGCAAACAACTAGATAAAATAAATTGTATTGCTTTTAGTCGAAAATAAACCTTTAAAAATGATATATTCTCAAATTAATTATACGAAAATCAGTTAAAAGTTTTAATTCTAGTAGAAGATGGTACGTCTGCATTTGCACAAAAATGTAGCAACATAAAAAAGGGTACACAACTTCCCCTCTATAGTTTTATCTATCTTAAAGTTAAATAGCTCAAAATATTTATGTACTAAAAGTTGCATATCTGCAAGTACGAATATTTTAGCAATATCAATGTTGTTCAAAATAAGCTATTAAAAGCCTAAAAATATAGAAGACCGAATACAAGAAACTTTTAAATTGTTTTCTTATTTATTGTAGTATAACTTTCTGCTCGAATTCCGTAGCGTAAACAAGTGCCTTCAAAAGCTCTGTTATCAAGGGCGCTGCGACAAACAAGTGACCGCTGCTATCAACAACAATAGCAAATCATACTAAGATAAGTACAACTTAGTTTTATTAAAAATAACCACAATATAATTTTAGAAACTAAACATGCTACCGGCTTGAAATGGTCCAGGTGTTATTCATGGCCAGTCGTACGTTCCAAATAATAATGTTATACAGGCTGTTCCGCTAAATCACAAACTACCGAAATTTGTTAACTCTCAACAAGTAAATTTTACTTATTACAAGAGCATCTAGTTAATCCACCTGCTCTGTAGACACAACATACTTCAAATACTACTCACTACTATTATCGTATGTCTTCTACTAGTGATGATAAAATCCCTAAACAAGATCTTAACAAAAATTCGTGGCAAAATGTAAAACAAACAAAAAGGAAAAAATAAGTATCCCTAACAGCCACAATATTATTCTAAGTAATAAATTCAGCCAACTAAATGAAATGGAGACAAAACAACCAAAAACAAACAAGCAGACAATACAATTCCAAAATCTTTTCCAATATTTATCTACGCAGTATTAAACTATCAAGAAATGATCAAAAAACTCACCGTTACAGTTGAAATTGGACAATACTTTACACAAACTTTAGCTGACAATACGATAAAAATAAATTGTAATCTACCAGAAACGTATAGAAAATTGATATGATATTAGCATGAGCACGACATAATTTATCACACATACCAACTGAAGCAGGACCGAGCATTCAGGTATTAAACAAGAACTAGATACTAAGGGACATAAAGTCAGAAACATCTTAAACGCGAAAAGTAGAGCAATCAAGGAGCCACTAAATATGTTTTTCGTCGATCTAGAACCGGCGACTAACAAGAAAGATATATATATATATATATATATATATATATATACACACACCCGTTTCTGGCTTGAAGTTGATTTTTGGGACACCACGTCAAGTCGGAAATGGGTAATAGACCAGGTAGTGACAGTAAAAAAATCTTAGTCCTGAATCCTGCCTGAATAACCCTTCTCTAATTACAGTTTAAAATTAAAACACAACTGCCTCAGGTTTAAAGAAAACATCACTTTTGTTACCCAACCGTGCACTCAAAATTATTACATCGCCCAACTTTAACTGACTGTACTGAAAGAAAATGTACAAGATGGCGTATTTAGTCCGGATTCCAGAATGGTATGACACTTGCTAAATTAATTCTTAAAAAAGGCAAATATTTTTTTTCTAAAAAAACGATCTCAAGTTAATTCTTTTTGCTTAGTTAAAATGCTTCTAATGCACGACCCCGTTACTATTTTCTCTTTTTTAAAGTAGCCAATGAACAGAATTCCTTGACTACTTCAAGAAACAGTGGCCACCACCTTCCCGGCCGATGAAACTGTTTTTGGATTTTTAGGAGCAGGTTTACACTTCTTAGTCTACTATTTTGACTGTTCGTTCGTTTCAGGAGTGTAATGGTACTTTCATCGACAGTGATAAATCGGCACAAAAAATTCAAGTCGTTTCGCTGAAGTCGCTTAAGTAAAGCTTGGGAAATATTCAGTAACCAAGCGCAGGTCCCAAGAGCAGACAGCTTTCTCATGCCCAATTGTTCGGTCAATCTATGACAAACACGTTCTTTCGATATGCTCACAGCATCTGCTATCTCTCTAACATTGATTCAACAGCCGTCCAGTACCATTAGGTGAATTTTTCGATGTTATCTGTGGAGGTCGCAGTTGTTGTGCCGTCCCGTACGATCATCATCAGCTAAGCTGGTACGACTACGTTTAAATCCCGCTTTTCACGGTAGCAAATGATGGGACAGAGTTTCCGTAAACGATGTCTAACTCAGTTTTAATTTGCGGAGGCGGATTGCCTTTCAAATGCAAATATTTAGTTACGGCACGGTATTTGATTTTTTTCATTTTTACAAAAGCACTGGCATCGACTGCTACAAACAACAACTAAGCATCCAAAAATGGCTAAAATGTTTACAGGTATTTTTCAAAGCATGTACGGTTGTAGTAGCAGAATGGTTTTGCCGAGTAGGACCATCTTCATGTTGAGGCTTAAAACTTTTCAGAACGCCCACGTATCTATAACAGACTAAAACGAAAGTTACAGAAAGCGCTACCTGAAGCTAAAAACACAACATTTAAACATTATATAAACTCACTCTTTAAAAATGATCACACGATATAAAAGGCTATATAAGTTTTAACAGACAAAAAATAACTGAACCTCCAGTTACAAAACTGGATAAAAACTAAGAATGTTTTACAGCATATCCTGTCAAAGTTTTTACATCACTCGGAGCCAATATTAATTACGGCAATTTCCTTGACATACCTTACAAATATGACTCTCAAACAAAGCGTTTCCTCTCGAGAAACACCCGAAAAACGCAAAAAATTTTTTAAAAAATTATATATTCCTTAAGAGAAGCAGTAGTATTACTAACAACCATATGTTGAGATTATCATACTACCTTATGAGCTAAAAGTTTACCCACATTATTATAACGCCTAATCCAAAACAAAACAACTGCTATGTTATATCGCCCAATTAATCTTCTCCCTATTTTATCTAAGATTTTCGAAAAGCTGCTAGGGAGAAGAATTAAAATTGATTCAGAACTGTCAACAATTATCCTAGACTATTAACTTTACTTGTGTTATATTCTTGTTACAAATATTGAAAAGAATATAAGTGTTAAATGACATTACAAGATTAGTCGGAAACATACACCGACAATAAAGTAATAATTAAGACAAATGTAATGTTTTGGGGCCTATTTTTTTAACATAGTGATGGACGAGGTAATAAAAGAAGTGAAAGCATTAGAAAGACGCAAGTTAACAGCTGTATGCTACGCTGATGATGTTGGCCTGGTAACAAAAAGCGAAGACCAACTCTAACGATTACTAATGAAGAGATACGTGGAAGATATAATATGAAGATATCAGCGCAAAAAACTAAATCTATGACGATAAGCAAAGAGCCTACAAGATGGAAATTACAAATTCAAGCCGAAATTATAGAACAATATACAACTTAGGACTTAATATAATCAGCATGGAAACCTCAAACACCAAGCAATGCCACATGTTATAAGACATCTGGCGCATTAAATATAATATGGCAAAACAAATACATAAATATAGAGGTTAAAAGTTGGATTTATAAGTTTATGATATGGCCAATATTATCATAAGGTGCAGAAACAACGAAGCATATACAAAAAAACTAGACAATAGATGAAAATAGCCAAGATAAAGACTCTAAGAAAGATAGTAGAAAAAAGACGAAGAGATAGAATGAGAAGCGAGACCATAAGAAACCCGTGTAATATACAACTGGTAAGTGAATAGATTACGGTTAGGAGAGAGTGGAACAACTACATTCAAAGAATGAATGGAAACCAATTAGTCCGGATAGCCAGAGATAAATTTCCGATAGAAAAATGACCACCTAGAAGAACAGCAAGATGTTGGAGAGAACCACTATAATAGTGAGAAAGAATAGGAGTAATCCTATAATAAAGAAGAAAGAAGAAGAAGATTTTTTTGTATATAATTTATGTATTGTTCTATACTATGAGTAGATTGCCAATATGTAGCTAAATAAAGAAAAAGATCTTGCTTAAAAATCTGTTATTTTCTTATTAACGCTTTTGTTTGCAACTACTTCTAAATCGTAGATATGGTTAGGAAAAAATAATGGTACAATATTCACATATTCATGGCGAAATACACGCTTCAAAAATGTTTGGTTATTGTTTATAAAAATAGACGTTTTTTTTGTGAACACTAACGTGCTCTTTGCAAAACTTATGGTCACATAATTACCCTTTTGTGCTTGCTATTCTTCAAATCGCTAAAACATTTGAATTGAATTTTACTCTTTATGATGCGAAAATGCAAAAAATGTAGAGAACATTGCTGCTCTAAGAAATAGTTACAAGGCTTCAAATTTATCGATTCCTCGTCGTGCTCAAGCATTAGGGCGCAGAAGAACGACAACTCGGGGTATTTTGCGAAAAGATTTGGGTTTACACCCGTATAAGATTGTGTTGAGCCAAGATCTGAAACCACTGGACCATTGTAAGGGCCGTGACTTTGCTGCTTGGGTTTTAGAGCAAATTGAAACGAATCATAAATTTATGCAAAAAATTATCTTCTCAGATGAAGCTCATTTCTGGTTAAGTGGATATATTAACAGACAAAAATGTCGTTTTTGGTGTGAAAACAATACGTAAGAGATACATGAGAAGCCCTTGCACCCGTAAAAGGTCACTGTATGGTGTTGCTTATGCCATGGTGGCATTATCAGACCATTCTTTTTCCAAAACGAGGTAGGAGATGCAGTTACAGTAACTGGTGATCAGTACCGATTTATGTTAACTGATTTTTTGTGGCCAAATTTAGATGAAGTTGATTTGGAGGACATGTGGTTTCAACAAGATCGTGCCACATGTCATACTGCTAATGCTACTATTGACGTACTGCAAGAAAGGATAATTTCAAGAAATGCAACTGTTAGTTGGGCTCCAAGAAATTGTGATTTTACTCTTTGAGATTATCTTTTGTGGGATTATTTGAAATCTAAACTCTATGCAAACAAACCACGAGTCCTAGATGCATTGAAATTGAACACCAAACGCTGCCTTCGTGACATTAGATCCTAGTGACTGTACAAAGTAATTGAAAATTGGGTGCATCCATATTTCTCTTGTGCAAGAAATCGAGATGGACAATTAAATGACATGTTATTCAAAATATAATGTAATAGGCTATGCTTCAAAATAATATAAAAAGTTTGGTTGTATCTGAAATACTTTTTATTTTATTTCATTTTAAAATCATATCGTTGTCATTGGAAAACCCTCTATAATATGACAAGCAATTTTTCAATAGTTCATGAATTGGCAAATTACATGCTCATCTAGTTACAAAATTAATGAATCTGTTGCAGTTAGATGGGTTGCTGGAGATTTGAGGTGCACCAAAAAAATGCCTGTCACCATTTGGAATACAACATGTATATTTTAGCTACCCTTGTTGAATATAAATTGAGGATTTATTATGTGTCTTTATGTGCTGCATTAGAGCCTACCTTTGATTAAAAAATTTGTTTTGGACAGTCTTGATTTCTATATTTTTCTTATTCACTGAGCTTTTTGCCGCCCAGAGTATCTTTTTTTTAAGTGGTTAGTTGTATTAATCGTGTTTTTATTGTCCTTTTGATTTGATATTTCAGTCTGCTTATCAAGTGTTTGTGATATTATTTTTGACAAGCTTGGGCAACAGAGACTCAATAAAATCTCCTCCTCAAATCATATCTAAGTGAAATGTATTTCCGAATAAGATACGAGTCAGATATAATAAAAATTCACCCAATAGTATAAGGGTAATGCACTAGGTCCGGTTTTGTATCTAATGTTTATAGCTGATCTTTTCACAAACAAAACTCTAACCATAACCACATTTGCAGATAATACTACTATTTTAACTGTTCAAAGAGATCTAAGTGAAGCCAAAAATGTACTATAGTAAAATATTTATGAAATAAAAAAGTAGGGTATAAGATCAAATTACATTACCTTTAAAAAATATCGTGAAAACTCACCACCAATAACATTGAGTGATAAAATATCCATTTTGACAAAGGACTTAACGCGGCTTACAGACGTGTTTTTTAATTTTTTAAAAATTTATTTACATATTTACTATCCACTCCTACAAATATAGTAATAAATAAATTTTATCATACATATGTATCTATGTAATGAGTTGAGATTAAGCCATTGCTATTCTTCTATAGGGTATATATTAATTTTGATCTGTTAGGGAACTAAATAACGGGTGTTTTTTATAGAGGTATAAAACTTTAAGTTGGCAACACTTTTTTAACTGGAGGCCATTTTGTCAGCTGTCAAGTGATTTATGTTTAGTTTGGTTTGGCACTTCAACATGAATAGACTGACGCCTGAACAACGCTTCCAAATTGTGCAAATTTATTTTGAAAATCATGGTTCTGTTCAAAATACGTATCGCGCACTACGTCCATTTTACGGTCAACATAATCGTCCATCAGAGCAATTAATTCGATTAACTATGGAACGTTTTAGCACCACGTTTATTTTAAATGATAATACGCAGCCACAGAGACGTCGTACAGTGCATACAGAAGAAGTCATTGCTGCTGTAGAGCGTAGCGTAGAGGAAGACCCGAATCAATCTATCCGCCATCGTGTACAGGAATTGGATATGTGTCCATCCACTTTATGGAAGATTTTGCTGAAAGATCTTGGTTTGAGTGCTTACAAAATCCAACTCGTGCAAGAATTGAAGCCACACGATCACCTAGCAAGGCGTAGATTCGGTGAATGGGCCCAAAACAAGATTGCCGTTGATCCCGATTTTCATAAGCGAATTTTGTTTAGCGATGAAGCTCACTTTTGTTTGAATGGATACGTCCATAAACAAAACTGCCGTATTTGGAGTGATGGTAATTTTCAAGTGTATGTTGAGACACCGTTACATCCAGAAAAGCTGACTGTTTGGTGTGCTTTATGGGCTGGTGGAATCATTGGTCCGTACTTCTTTAAAAACGATGCTGGTCAGAACGTTACGGTCAATGGTGACCGCTATAGAGCCATGATTACTGACTTTTTCGTTTATCAATTGAACAAACGTGATGTGCAGGAGCTGTGGGTTCAACAAGAGGGCGCAACATGTCACATAGCTCGTGCCACAATTGATTTATTGAAGGAAACGTTTGGTAACCGCATAGTTTCACGTTTCGGACCCGTGAATTGGCCTCCAAGATCGTGCGATTTATTTGCTAGACTATTTTCTGTGGGGATATGTGAAGTCGCTAGTCTACGCCGATAAGCCCGAAACGATTGACCACTTGGAGGACATTCGTCGCGTTATTGCCGATATACGGCCACAAATGTTGGAAAAAGTCATCGAAAATTGGACCTCCAGATTAGACTACGTCCGATCCAGCCGTGGCGGTCAAATGCCAGAAGTCATATTTAAATTATAATGTCAGAAGATTATCTTTCGAATAAAGTAAATTTCATGTCAATTTAAAAAATTCATCTTTGTTTTATTCCATTTCAAAGTTCTATACCTCTATAAAAAACACACTTTATAAAAATACACTTCAATATTCTTGAAATGATAATTGATTTGCGAGTTGCTCTGCTAGATTCATGCCCTGCTAACTTATCTTTAGGTATGTAATTGTCATGGCGCGTCGATCATAACGGGAAGGGTTTTGGACTGAAACCTCTGGAGAATTTTGGAGGGGGATGCCTTTGCACAGCCCCACAGCTTAATTTTACAGGTGAATATGAGCTTTAAGATTATTTTGTAGAGAAGTAGTTTGCGAGTACCCTCAAATTAACCTGTACATTTGTTTGGCTTTTAAACCCAGCTGCTTCTGCTTAGTTTTGATGTGTATGCTCCAGGTAAGTTTTGCATCAAGGTGCATATCTAGGTATATTACTTCAGATTTTATTGGAATTTGAACAGTCCAATTGTCTGCTTATGAAGATTATTTGTGCTGATTTATCACTATTAACTGTAATCTTCCCTTTGTTGGCCCAGTCTTGCAGTAGATCAAAATTGTGTTGAAATGTTTGATGTAAATAATTGATAGGATCGCCACATTATCTGCAAATATGACTATAGAGGTGTTTTTTGTGGTTGGCGTGTCGGAGGAGTAAATTATATATAGCAATGGCCCCAAAACATCTTGCGGTATGCCTGGTTTTGGTTTCATTTGCTGGTAACTTAAAATTGCATTATTTATTGCCACTTGAAAGACCTTTCAGTTAGATAGGATTTTAATACCAGATAAATGGACTTTAATTTGATCTTGAATAACAAGCCGTTCGGTCATGCTTTATTAAAGGCACATTTACATTAAAAAAAAACAACTGGAAGTTAAGTTTTAAAAACACTATTGGCTGCTAGGTAAGCAGTTTATACTTTTCACTCTGCAATAAATTACTTACATACAACCACAGCATTCAAACCAGTATGGACCTACGGGTTGCAGCTTTGTGAAACGGTGTCAAAATCAAATCTCAACACCACTAAGAGGTTTCAGATAAAAGTACTACTTGCTACAAAAACTGCTTACTCTATTTAGAGATCACTGCTCACTGCAAAATATCTCTCTTGTGCCATTACTATCACTTCACAAAATGCTTAATGATAGCTTTTTGACATTTTTTTGGCTTTTTAATATTGAGGACCATCGCTTCCTTTCGGTAACTAGGAAAAGAAATGCAATACCTAAATTCTAGAAAAGCACTTGGAATGGATCTCACGACTGTAAAGATGCTGAAATAATTCCCTCTGAAAAGGTGTAGTACTGATTACATACCTATTTAAAGCAATATTTGGAATACAGTATTAGCCAGATAAACTAAAAGTAGTAGAAATAATTTTAATTTACAAACCTGAAAAGGATTTCAAGAACGTAACATATTACCGACACATTAATCTGATTTCATCAGTTTCTAAGCTTTTCGAAAAATTATTGCTTAAAACAATTGATCCCGACTTCACACGACTGGATTCCACATTGTCAATTTGGCTTTCAATAGGGTTATTCTATAACTTAATCGTACCATCGTATTATTACATATAATGAAGTCTTGAAAAATATTTTTAAACGTAAGCCAAGCATTTGAGAAGATCTGGAGTTTTGGGTCGTTATAGCTATAAAATAAAAAGATATTTATCTACGTTCTTTAAATTACTCGAATCGCACTTGATTAATTGGCAATTTTATACAAGGGTAAATTACAATGCCTTATCTGTACATCTCATTAATTCAGGCAGTGTCTTAGGACCAGTCTTATATTTGTTGTTCACTTCTTATCTTCCAATGACCGATAGTATCATACTGGCAATGTTCACAGATGATACGGTGATCGTTACTTCACACACAAATATTAACCAGGCCTCATCAGTGTTTCAACAATATTTAAACACGATCCAAGCATGGCTTCAGAAATGGAGAATTGAAATAAATGAACTAAAGTCGTTCCACCAATTTATATAAACAACAGAAATTTCTCAGTCAAATATTTGGGTCTCCAATTAGATAACAAACTAAATTGGAAACAACACATTATCAAGAAAATAAAACAAATGGATATGAAACCATAATATGTATTAATTATTAGGACGGAAGTCTCATTTGCCATTGGAAAATAAGCTTCTGCTTTATAAAACCATAATTACCTCAATATAGACTTACGGAATTAAATTATGGGAATATGCCAGTACTGCAATCACCCAAAAATGTTAAAAGCCATTACCAATGCCCTAGTATGTCACAAATGAGCATTCCACGACTTAAAAATCCCCATTGTAAAGGACCTATGAAGTGAGTCACTACAAGAAGCTTGAAACCCATGCGAATCCTGTGTTACAATTTCTGTTAGAAAATGACGTAATAAGAAGACTAAAACAGAAATGACTAGCAGACCTGTTATGCATATTTTAAATCATCATATTACCTTATAGATTACAATGTATTCTGCTGATTTATATTGAACCATTTTTTTTTAATTTAAAGAGGTTTAAATAAATTTTTAATTCCTCCTATTAAAATTGTTTTTATTTTTATTTTCAATAGCAGAACAGATACACCTCGTTATGTCGTGACCTACAAAATTGTTATGGAGGAACATATAAGACAACGCAATAAAACTCTGGCAATTTAATACGAATGTTTTTCTTTAATGAAAATAATGTACAAGTTATTGCCTAGACCACCATAGTATTATAATACACGTCAGAATAGGGTCTTATACATACAGTCGGATAATATTTACTGAATAGATTATATATAATCATGAAAATTAGGCCTGCACGCTCAGCCGATAGGTGTCCCGTTGCGTGCAGGTCTAACTTCAATGCAGCTGAACGTTAACAACTTTAATTTCGCTCTAATGTAGAAACAACTGCATTGTTCTATTACACATTTATTCTACACACACATACCTACATATTTATGTAGTCTATATCTAGTCTGAAAGTGATAGTAAAACATAGCGTATATTTAGTCATACGAACTCTGGGACTCCACGTTATTTTACAGCAACTATCCGCGTTCGACGATTCCTCGCTAAATTATTACACATCTAGTACGACTCTATTTACTTTGCCATGATATGGTGTAGTTTGTTCAAAATGTTCACAGTAAAAACGAAGTCGATACAAAATATCGGTAAGTTAAAATCTGTGTCTGTATACGCTACGATATTTTACATTATGTGTATCGAGTGTGAGATATGTATACCATTTATAGCAGCGAACGAAAATCTGTGAACATTTTCGTTTCCTCACAAAAAAACTGTCGTAGAACAGCGAAGCTGGATGTCTGCGAAATCACTGCTCCGAGACGAAAACCCTACAAAGTAATTTCGGAACGCAAAACAAGTTTTTCGATTGAGAAACCAATAAAACAAAGCAGACACATTTAATGCCTTAAAACATACGAAATATGCACTTCACAGGTATTCACGAGACAAACATAGCAGCAAACATGTTTCTTATATAATTCTGTTTAAGATTGTAAGACTGACAATTCTCTGGCATATCGGTTTTGCTGCGATGTGACACCACTTTAATTTTGCTTCAAGGAAAAATTGTCAATCTCTTGCTAAAAGAGTACAAATCGCAAAACGTTAAAACTAAAATATAATTAAGGATAACAGTTAATATATATGTATGTATAAATAAATAAATAAAACGGGACCCTATTCTTGTTTATTTTACTATAATGTCCCTTGCAAATATAATAATGATCCTTTATACAAAGTAAAGTGACAAATCAGTCTAAGTAATAGTAATAATAATAACACATAATCCCAAAACTTAGAAGAAATGCGAAATAAAATAACGTTATTGATATCGCGCAACATTAAAACCTTTAATATCAATAACCGAATAATTTTACTTTAGGAACTTTAAGAATTCTAAATTGGTCCTTTATATAAAAATCGAACCATTTAAATCGATTTCTCGCTTATATACATTGATACATGAATAAAAATGGATTACCTCATGTACTAAACAAGTACCTATCGCTACCTTCATCTTATTTATCTACATTTTATATTCACCATACAACATACTTTAGTATCTACAACAAAATTTACAAATCGGTAGGCGGCAGCTATTCAAAAATATTATTAAATGACCCTGCTTAACAGATAGCTGCCCCCTACCAATGCTCAGTGAAGTTAATATGCGCCTTGTAAGATGCAGAAGTGGTTGCGCCACGCGCATCTCTACGAGGCGGAACAACTGTACCAGCAGGAGCGCGAGGTGCTCAATGTATATTGTTCACCGCGCGTTCCTGGCTTACGAACGAAACAACGCCAAGAGTAAATGATTCTGCACGTTGCACAACAAACATAGCAAACAACATGGGTTTCCAACAATAGTACTGAAACCATGTGATTGTACTTCAATCATTCAACATAAAATATGCAGCTAGTCTCTTATTTTACGATCAAAATACGTTTTGGCATAAATAATTTTCACTGGACTCTTAACTTGTACAAAATGACAATTACTTGTTAGGAACTTTTCAATAAATGGAAGACTATTAGGGTGACGGCGGAAAGTGCAAAATAAATAATAACTAGGAAATAAATTACGTCATGCAATTAAAGTTGCACACACAATATGCCATTTACATATTACAGGTGACTAAAACGTAACGACTGAGATCCAGATACAACATCGAGAAATACTGATGAGAATCCTTCACGCGAGCTTTATATCAAACCTGGGAGTGGCGAAGCGAATTTTACCAGAACGCATTTTTGTTAGAGCGTTTGTCGTCTGTGCTGTACACTTAACTAATTCACGCAAGTTTATAGGATACCGTTCACATGCATTGCACACACTAGTCCATGAAATGGTCAGAGAAGTAGTTGGCGTGGGGTCATTCCTGCTTGACCATAACGTTGGGGTTGAAAGAATGCCCGCTGGAGGTAACCAACGATAGAGGGCTGGAAGCGAGGGAATTGGCGATGGCGAACATGGCGTTGTTGCCGTTGTTGACGGAACATGGAGAGCCCATGGCGGCCGTCGGCGGATTGATCCTCTTTTCCTTTTGTCTTCTGTTGCAAAACCAGACGCGAACCACTTCCTTTTCCATGCACAAGCCGTCAGCTAGAATCGAAATCTCTTCCGATGTAGGCTTAGGATTCTGCATAAAAGCTTTCTCCAAAGCCACTCTGACGCTGGTTTCGATCGAAGTGCGCTTCTTGCGCCTTCTTCCGATCGTTTCCGGAGTTGTCATCGGGTTGCTCAGTTGCCCGGGGTTGGTCAAAGTATTGTCAGCGTCCTCTAACCATTTTTGAAGCAAAGGTTTGAGCTTGCACATATTCTTGAAGCTCAGATTTAGTGCTTCGAACCTCGATATTGTCGTTTGCGAAAAGTCATTTCCGTATAGCTTACCCATCGCTAAACCCACATCACCTTGTGTAAAACCTGTTCGAAAAGAATGCGTCAGATATTGTTATGTGATATGCACACATTGGTTGACGACGTACCTAATTTGATCCTTCTCTGCTTAAAAGTCTTGGCGAATTGCTCGAGTTCTTCCAAATCAGTCGTTTCTTCTGGAGAGGGCTCCAGCAGTCGCGATGGCGTCTTCAGATGCTGGGGGGTGAGTCCTCCCGAGCTGGGAGTGCTAGGTGTAAGCAGGCTGGCAGGTATATGAGCGTTGTTGGGAGGCGTCGACTGCTGCGACTGCGGAACTTGAGAGTTCTGCGGGATGCTGGTATTGTGCTGGCTCTGTTGCTGCTGGTGGTTTTGCTGCTGCTGCGCCTTTTGAAGCTGCTGCAGCTGCTGGGCCGCTTGCGCAATCTGTTGTACCTGCACGAAATTCGGACCATAATGCTAGAGGAAGTCATCGCCATTAGCATGTACGCATGCAAACACAACATTAGAAATCGAAAGCGTTGCACAACATTCAAGCCATTTAACTCTACGAACAAGTCGGAACCACAACACACCTGCATAGAATGAGGGACTCTAGAGGAAAGGCCGGAGCGCGGAAATCCTTGAAGGAAACCCTTAAAGACCGACACCAGAGTTAGAAAGCTCTAAGAGGGCGAGCTACGCTAAGATATGCGGGCGTGCTACCAACCTGGTTCTGGAGGAAGAACTGCGCCTGCGGGTTCAGCTGGTTGCCGTGGCTCTGCTGGAGCATGGCGAGCTGCTGCAGCTGCTGAAGACTAGTGGGGTTCTGGAAGGCCTGCAGGCCGCCCAGGACTTGCAGGGGGTTGCTGAGGAGGCCACCCAGCCCCCCCAGGGCGGCGAGGGCGGCCCCAACGCCCGGGCTCGAGCTGGACACTTGCGGGGAGCTGGGCGTTGCCGACCGCGCGGGGTCCCCTGTAACCTGCAGATTGTTTCGTTAAGAACCCGTGCGATTTATAGGTGCCGTCGCGATACGGGTGCTAGTTGGATCAAGATATCAAGCGCAAAGCATTAAAGGCAAATAAGTTATGGGCGCGAAGCCGCGAGTAAACTCATCGCCGGTGCCCGCGGGGCATCGAATATAATGATGGATAATTTAGGAGTTAATTGGTCTTATATGGTAAGACGAATAAATGTACTTGTCTCGAGGAGGAAAATTACCGGTTTTATGTGTGCTATGAATTAGTTGAAATCGGCCGTCCGCGTAATTAGAAATCATTGGATAATCATTTATATTTGTTAGAAATCTAGTGGTACGGCAAGTGCGGCTATTAGAAGCCTTATTTATGGGCGTTTGTAACGCACGGGAATCGCTGACGGCTTCGGGAAAAAGTGTTATTATTGGAGGTAATGAATCAATCTTCCAGCTATGGACGGCATTCTTAATAGGAGCGACCAAATGAGGGGGGACGTCCGGGACGGCGATCTCCCCGAAGAGTTTAAACATTTGAACTTTTTGAGGGTCGGCGCGAGTCCCGGACACATTTGGGACGTCCAACTTCAGATTTATATATCGCGAACAAATGTTTTCGAAAAGAACAGTTCGCTAAACAACCCAAGGGATAAATCTTCCGATTCTCCGGCTTGTCAATATTGATAGGAAAATTTAATACGCGCGCCGCGCTCATGAGGGACGCGGAGCGCCGTCTAGGGCAAACACTCACCAGGTTGAGCGCTCCGCCCTTGTCCGAGTCCATGGAGTCGGGGTCGTTGGGGTCGGCGGGATGCTCGCTGGCGATGCTCTGGTCGTCGCCGCTGATGTCGCCGTTGGCATCGCAGTCTGCGACAAGGATACTCATTAGCCAAATGCGCAGAAGGAGCTATTAGCGTTTCTCCTCATCAGCGGACGCGGATTTACTGCCCTTGCAACAATTCAATGGGCAATAAGCGAAATACTGCCTCGTTAAATAACATGATAACATTGTAATTCATACGGTATGCAAATTTTTACGATTCCTGTCGTATCGTTATGTGTCGTACCATACAGCCGTTTGTCGCTGCAAACACGAGCGCTCTGCACGCACAAATTGGAGCGATCTGATAACTTAAACAAATGTTCCCTAATTGATCGTGAATGCGGTTTGCATCGACTGGCGAAACGGCCGTTTACGGCCCAGGCCTAATTGCACAACGACGTGAATTTTATCTGCATCGAATTAATGCGCCCAATCAATACACACTAAATATTTAAGGCGAATTGAACGCCACGATCCTTGCGCCATTCATACATACAAGGCATCCCATAAAATTTCCCGCATATGCAACACACCTTGCACCCTCTAATTGTTTTGCATAATATAAAGTTCGTTGACTACTCTCCATTCAGCTGCTCTTTAATGTGTTTTAAGTTAACAATCATTGTTCATGCATGAGGAACTAAATTGAGGTTTATTAGTCGTTTTCATGTAAATGAAGACTACAAATTACTCCTGGGACGGTTACCTTGGAAGAAAAAAATGACAACTATATTCTCGTTTAAAAGAATAATGCATCGAGTTAGAGAGGCATGACGTTTGTGTTACTAAAACTTTTATAATACCAAACGCGTATATTTTCTTCTGTTATAACTTCTAAGAGTTTATTATTTTACTTCTCTAGGAGAAAAGCAAATTTTTATGACATTCATGGGTATTTATAGCACTATATTATTGCACTATTAAACAATTCTATTTTCTTGTTATAAGAACAAAAAAAAACTGTAACCTGATCAAGTTAATGACCCACAACTCTGTGTAAGATTCCCTATTTTGGAAGATTGATTACAAGACAACTGAATTAAAATTAAATGCACCACAAGGTTCTCCGTGGCCTCGCGGTTGAGAGTTTGCTTCGTTGTCCGTGAGCCCGGAACAGGCGAGTTCGAGTCTTGCTCAACTCATGGATGTATGTGATGTCGTAGTTTAAGTCTTAGCATAAGTGCATATTAGTAGGTGCAATAAATCAATTGAGACTTCAATATCGGTAAGTGCGTTCCAAGGAAAAATAAAAAAATAATAAAATAAATGCATCTCAAGTATGCACTATTTAAAAGCAAACCATTTTTAGAAGTAAAAAATCTAAAAGTCTAAATTTTTTATACAATCAGTGGAATCTAACGATTATTGTTGCAAATCCATAATGATTTTTCAGTCAATAAAATATGCAAACCAAAAAATTTACCCAAAAAGTAACTTTTGGGGTCTATGTGCACATACAAAAAAATTGGACAGAGGGGTAGATGTTGTCGGAAATACCCACCCCTTATGAATAATAAATGAATGACAGTGAAAATCACCAAAACGCAATCTTTCCTGTAATTGTTTTGAATAGTAAAGTAATATGATTGATTAATTTTGAGGTAAAAACATTAGAATAAATACGTAATTGTAGCAAAATTTGATATAATTCTTTGCATGTTTAGACTGCATATAAATTTTTTCATGTTGCACCTAAAATATAAAATGACGCAAAATACTTGATCATTTTGAAATATTAATAAATTTTCTATTTATCTTTTAATTATTTTTTTTTTGGGGGGGGTACATTATTGCCCAACGGACTCAAGTAGTAATGTTTTATTTTAAAAACCACAGGTCAGTGGTTCTAACGTGACCAGTTTATAGACAATTTTATAACGTACGTAAAAGTTTGTTGAAAAAGAAATATTAGAGACCACGGAGTGCTAGATCAGCGGATAATATTAAGCGTGTAGAGTAGTGTTGTCGATCAACCCCCAATATTCATCACAAGACGTTCCTGTCCATTGACAGTTCCTCAGCGTTCATTACAACGAATTTGAAGCAAGAACCATGTCTTTTTCTATACAAAATTCATTATCATCATCTTCTTCCTTTAATATCCGTAGATGTCAAGGATACAAAATTCAATCGGTCCAATTTCTAGATCTTTTTCTGTGAGGCTATCTTAAGACGTTTACGGTAACAATGCCCAAATAATTGAGTCACTAAAAGAGGACATTCGCAATATTTTTAGAAACACCACCAAATGTTTTTAAAAATGTGGTTAGAAGAGCATAGGCTTACGTTCAAGACAAGAGAATAATCTCAATTTTCACTTATAATGTAAAAAACCAAAGGAATAAAACTTTTAAGTTGCTTTTGTTTATTTGTTGCAATTTGTCTACCAACAAATAAAATGATCATGGAATTCTTCGGAAAACCTTTACATTATGATTTCCTAACACAAATTTGTAGTCCAAATATTAAGACTGTACAAAAAGACTTATTTTTTAATATAATTCTTTTTTTGTTAAATATTAAGAGAGATACAAAATTAAAAATCAAAATATATGCTATTGTGTTGTCTAGAATTCATTCATCTATGAACCGAGTTGTCTATCTCATTGGTATTACTCTCGTGATTTGAAATCAAAGAACTGGTACCTTTCTTATATTTCCTGAAAGTTAACAAAGTGGCATCCGGTCAAACATGGCAATTAAATGGTGTCAAATCAAAACTACAGGTAGGGTGAGGTAACAATTAGAATCCATCGAGTTCCTCCAATTTTTGCCATGTTCTATATTCGTCTACAATTGGCCATACCAGAAAATAGTTGTTCTAAAGTAGCATACATTATGTTAAGCTGTTGACATTAAAGTTAAGTGATGAAGGGCTAACCTTCAGAAATCAACTCATAGTAAATCTCGCCTTCCTAATTACATCAGCCGCAATGCTTAATTCTGGTCTCAAAGCTCTTACAATATACAATAGGTTTTGCAGCTTCGCCTTTACTTAACCGTTGATTTGATCTGTTTGGATTACGAAGATCCATTATTATCAACATCCAGAAGAATGTAAAGCAATTGTCTGGACGCTTTTACACCCGAAGCAATCCTGTGTATAGTTTGTTGATTTTGCCTTGCTTATATTACTGGCAGCTTATTGTTTATCAGTATGGCTTAAAATCTTGCCATAATTGTCAGATGTTTACAGCTTGAAGGTTCGTGTCACCACTAATGAATTTTTAAATCAAATTTAGACAGAACGGCCCGATATCCATCTTGACCTTTAACGTTCCCGATTATTTGAGTCTCATTCGCTGCACTTCGCCGTAACTTCATAAAACAGACAACATTTCAGCATTCGTATAGGGCATGTTGTCTGCAATATATAATCTTTAAAATTTATTTAGTCAGAGCTAACTACTTAAATAACCAAAATTATTTTGTATCTCCATACTTTAAAATTGCATTATAATTTATTTGCTGATTATGAACATAATAAGAAGAAGTTGCAAAACCACTACCTTTAAATTAACTAAATTAGTTTTTTATTTATTTTTGATGTTTGGTTTCCATATACCTATACCATGAACTGATGGATCTTCAATTTCCTTTTTTTTTTGTTAATAATATCCTATTAATTTTGCTAGAAACAGAATATACATATTTTTAATTTATTTAGAGGAAATTTAATTTACGTTAAAGTAATAAGGAAATGTCAAAAACGTAAACGCCATCGATAATACCCCAACATTTATTAGTTCTGGACTAATTGTCGTTTCAATCTCCTGATTGCAATTTGTTCAATTTCTTCAGTCGCGTAAAATATTATAAACAGTACCGTTTCGAATATACCACAGATCGTTTCCCATATTGCGCAAGGTTTTCGATTGATATCTTTGTGTTTGATACTTTGGCACATCTTCAAACTTGGTTCTCTTAAGACCATATAAGTTTTAATATTACTTTGCAGTGGGGTATTTTATTCGACAATGAGAGCTGAAAACACCATCCCAATTCTTCTAGCTTTAATATGTGTTCCTCAGGTTAATTTTCTAGATATTTGATTTTAGATGTCACAGGTATTTGGGCATTATTAATTGTTGTTTGTAAACATAGGGTACGTTTGCTATTGCACACTTGTTGCTATTAACTATTACTCTCCACTTGTTGAACCAGCCTTCTAGTAAATCAAGGTGGTTTTGTGAGAGTGCTGCTTCAACTTATGCTGCACCTTGAAAGGCTAAAATTTGCTGTATCGTTGCCGAATTTAGTCATACCGGTGTTTTCAGAGATTGGAATAGATAGAGTAATTAAAGAATTGGTCCGAGTAGAGATCTGTTGATAACTAGAGAATGAGTCATTTATTTTAACTTGAAATGTCCGTTCTATTAGGTAGAACATAAGCACAAGATATAGCTGACTCGGAAAGTGTGGTTTAGATCTTATCGAATGCTTACCTAATGTCTACGAATACATCAGGGCACACTTTGCTTGTTTTGAAACTCTTTATAAGTTTTGTAACGATACAGTGTCCTTAGTACACTCTCGAAATAATGTTTTTCTATAAATCCAATTTGGTGGGATGGAATTATGAAAGCGAATCTATGGCTTAATGAATTTTTTTAAATAGAAGTTTTTCAACATTTTGATAAACAAAACAGTAGACATGGATCTATAGGATGTTGGATGTGTCGGTGGTTTTTTAGGTTTGGCAATCCGGATCATTTGAGTATACTTTAATCGTGGTAATTAGAACTAAAGTTTTCCTAGGTAGGTGTTGCAGTATTTGTCCTACAACTAAGTCGTACTCGAGGGCTTTGCGAGTGTTGGTCAACCGCACTAGTTGTAGAACTTTGCTGGGTAAGATTCAGGGGAGGTGATATATTACAAGGAGTATCAAGACAACTTTCTTGAGGTGGTGATGTAAAAACATTTGTAGAGTGTTCGACGAATGTGTCGGATTTTTCTTTAACTAATGTGGCCCAGCTTCCGTCTAACATTTTAGTTGGTAAATTTCTGTAGTGGGTGTTTCAAATTTCTTGTGGTCGCTTATAAAAATTTTGTAACATACTGTTTGAAAGTTTCGTATGCGCTTCTCTTGCAATTTTTGTAAGCGATGATGTGTGTTGTATAGAGCCCTATCGTTTCTGTTTTGGTTTTTTTATTATTGAGTTCCTCGTTTTTCTCCATTCAGGTCTCGAATGTAGGTACGTGGCTAGTTTCAAATAGATGGCGTCACCTACCATGCTGCATTTTGCATTAAAGTTGTAAAATATTGTGTTGCTACGTTAAAATCATACGTGCTTTTAATTCTGATAGTTAAATTAATTTCTTGTTTAAGTAAAGTTTGGAAATAATTCCAATTGGTATGTTTAGAACACAGTCGTACGAGAACCGGTTTGGTAAACAGTTACAGCAACGGGCGAATCATCAATAGATAAGTTGCAGTTGGGCTCTGCTTTAAGGAGTATATGATTTTCCATTGATGATTGCATAGTCGAGCAAATCTGGCGATTTCTTAGGGTCACTAGAGCAATATGTAGGTTTTCTTGAAGAGAGGTAATTAAGATTATGATTTTGCATTGCTTATAGCAGTTTCGTTATTTTAGAATCATTTAACCTTGATTCCAAAATTGTATTTTATGCATTCTAGACTCCTTCAGATTATTTTCAACAGTTTATTTATATATTTCTGCTTTCAAATAATTAAATTGATATTTGTGTGTTTCTTTCCTTGCAAATTTGGCTTGCAATTTTCTGCTCTGGGGGAAATTTATTCCTATTCTTTAAAATGCTTCAGTGTAACTTATCTTTGTGGTCATTATTATTTTTTCCATAATTGACACAAAGTAGTGATATTGATGATACAAATGTCTGACTCATTATATTATATATTTATGCGCATCTTAATTTGACTTTTTACTAATCTAGAAAAGTCTTGAGTTATTTAAAATAAAATAAAGTGGTCACTCTGTATATAACACAATTGATTTGTGTATAAATATAAATAGGTAGCAAAAAAGGACACAATGGATTATGAAATAGAGAAATATTAAAACCGTAAGAGCTTCAAATGCAAATGATATGAATTTCAGGAGGTTGGGCAGATGGAAATGAAAACGCAGGCAAAGGGTTGCGCGGCAGCCGGCTGATTGGCGGCCGGGTTCAAAGGGCGCGCTAACTTGACCTAACAATCCCCGCATATTAGGGCGGTCGCATTAGCAACAATGTCGGACACCTCTATTGTTAGCGTTACGTCATCAATCTTGCCCTCTGACGCGGCGGTTTTCAAATTTGGCAGCCCCCGAGAGCCGGCACGCGCCGCCGCCTTGCCTGCGCTCCCCGTTTCTGCGCGGTTAACGACTTCGGCAAGACCTACCCCACGGTTTGTTTATTGCAAGGTAACTGCTCGTGTCTGATGGTGTGATAGAAGGTTGAGAGATGATGCATTCGCAGCGTTCTTTAAAGAAGCCTCTTGTAATACTTAATTTTGTTTGCATTCTCCTTCTCTTTCTGGTATTTCAGAGTTTTAATTATTATACTGGCTTCACGTCTTCTTAATTTAGTGTCTGTTGTGACTTCCGTCGTATAACTGAACAGATTTTTTTTATAAACTACTTTACTAAAAAGCTGGTTTATACTTCCCCGTTTCACGTTGTATTAAATACTTTGCCGATCCAAATGTATGGTAAAATGTCTTTTATATTATATTCAAATACTTATAGAATAAAGATAAGAAAGTAATTGTCTGATCTGATGATGTAAAAGTATTGCAGAACATATAGAATGTTTTGTTGAGGTAGATTAAAATTTAAATTAAGAATCAAATTGGCTAGTTTGTATGTATCTGTAACCTTAATGTAACTTAATTTTCTTTCTCTTTAGGTGTAAATTTTGTCCATTCTTTTTTGGTGTTTCCCATTTTCTTTTCTTCGTTCCAGGTCGGACTCTTTTCTTCAAACACTCTGCTTTTGTTTATTTCTGTTTTGGACATTGATAGAAAGTGGTCCGAGTAAATCTCTGAACCTTGTTTTATCCTTGTATCTATTACTTCTTTTTCATAGTTGCTAATTATTACATGGTCAATTATTTATCTTCGTTGGTGTATTTATGTATTTTTCATATTCAAAAAGTCGTTACTATTAAGTAGTTTATTATAATAATTTGCATGAGTTGAAAATACCGGGGAATTTTTGAATAAATATTTTTTGCTATTACTTGCAATCGTAGTCATAGTAAAACTAATCTTTTCAGGTTTCGTCCCTGGCATATTTAATAAAAAAATCCAATCGGTTTATTGTGACTGCCATTTTATGTATGGATTAAGTAGTCACATTTCTCATACTTGCTTCAATGTTAACACGACTTTCGTTTTTTTATACATTTTTTGACAACATCCATAAATAAATAATCCCAGATTTGATAGATTGCAGTTGTTTTAATTAATTTGTTGAGTAATATTTGAGTTATTTTGTTACATTTACTCTATAAAAATGAATATGTTTAAATACTTCATCATCGTAGTTGTTTTTGATATATACATTTTCCTTAAATAGATTAGTCGATTCTGGTGCTGATTATGACTTTTTTGACCAATATTGCAACAGGTCTACTTTAATGCTCAAGATTTTTTCAAATTGTAAAATTGTAGGTCTGACGTTGAGGTTTTTAAATGCAGAACAGCTTTATAATACTACAAATACCACATGTGCTATGAATCATGCAGTCAATACAGCTATGGATCGATACAGTATAGCAATATGTAGCTGTTTTTAAATTAAATTATAAGTCTATCCATCTATACTCTAACAGACTTTTTCATTTTTGAAATGTTTGATCAAATGATTAAGTCAATTAAAAGTCCTTCATATTTCTTCTTTAACGCCAATATAAGTATTGGAGAAACGTAATGTTATTCCGTTACTTTTAGACTTTAAAATACAGAACAAATAACTAAAGAAGACCGTCCTTTGATTTCCTGATTCTTCCATAAGCACGATGCTTAGTCTTGAGCAAACGTTCATTATTGTTGAAGTACTTTTTGGGCGTTAATAAAGATTGCACAAAGTTTGTCTTCCCTGACAGAGTAATGGACGTCCGCCAACGTTAAATTGTTTTAAGATTCGCCCCTAGGCGCCGCAAATCTCTTTATTCAAATCCTCGCAGAGGCGCGGAGAGATTTAAGGTAATGTGGCAGTATACTTTTATTGTCGGCTATGTTTTGTTATTCAAAGCGGCGCGGAATACGCTTTGAATACATCGGCGGCGGCGGCGCGGCCCGCCCAAATTAGGCGAGCGCCGGCGGCGGCGCTTATGCAAAGCTAATCGAATGGCCGCCGCCGCGCGGCTTCCGCCGCAAATTGCCGTTCCCGGCTATTCGGGGCACGCACGGCTAAAGGCGGCCGCTGCTTTACATATCCCTGGCCAAATTCTTCATCCGCGATATTTAAATGCTGGAGGAAGTTCCGCCGATCTGAATAAGCTGCTTGATATTCAATCCGAGTGCCGCTTCGATTTCGTAAAACCAAATCCGGCCGAGCGCCCGGACGATCTGTCTTGCGGCTCTTGGGCGGCTCGCTCTTTGCCGAAGAGGCTGTTGTCTAAACATATTCCGGAATAATTGAAAGCGCGAGGGCGCGCTGCCTGACGAATTCCGAGCTTGTGTGAGAATAAAGCGAAGCCTCATTGCTAATTTGCTGATGAGCCAAATCTTGCTTGTATCGACTCTTTTTAAGGCCATAATTTTACGTGGAGCTTTTCGTTGTTGTGTAGCAGGCTAAATCTGCACTTCTCACAACAAAGAAGCATGAATGAGTACTTTTATTTATTTACTTCGAAAATATGTGTTTTACACAGCATAAGGGTATTCCTGATTTGCAATTGTCAAGTCTTAAAATTGTAAGTTACATTGTGTTCCTTGTTAAGTTTGGTTATTTACCAATGGAGTTGGGTAACATAAAAACCCGTATTGTTGTAATAGTATTGTCTTAGTGTGGAACTGAAGAAACTGAACCCTTTAAGACCCTGCATCTTCTCGGCATTAGTCGTAAGTTTGTGTATCGAACTATAAGATACTCCAAGATCTGGAAGACCACGTTCAGTTCGATCTGTTCAGCCAGTCGAAACCGTAAGTGGCCGAGTGGTCTCATATTATTAAGCAAAACCTAGGACTAGCTGCTTATAAATGACATACGGGAATTTGTTGATAGTTGCTTTAAAAAAAGCTAAGAGAGAAAAAGTGAAGAGGTTGTTGACTGAGTACGCGCATGATACAGGAAAGGAGTCTTTCAACAAACAAAATGACAAAGAATACGCTAGGTCGCCCAAAGAAGCATTTCAGCTAGCACCACGGGTTCAGAGAGTCCAACATCTAACAGCCGTAATGATCTGGTGGAGAACGTGTGATGATTTTTATTTTTGTGAAAAGGAAGTCAAAACTTCGGCCGCTATGTTTTGAAATGTGTAGTGAAACCTCTCAATCACACGCTTTTTCGGGGTAGGTCTTATATTTTTAAGCAAGGCTGCATCCGCCCTCAATTCAGGATCATCTCAAACTCGGATGAGCAACGATGTTCCTCATTTTTTAACAGTAGATGATTGGCCTTCTGGTGGCCTAGATCTCAATCTATTAGAAAATAAGTTATGGAGGGTTTTAGAGAACGCAGTAAATTAATTATTTACATATGTACACTGAACAAGTTTTATACCAGAAAGAAGCTAGTAAAGTTGCTTAACCTAAAACTTCAATTGGTAGGCGAGTAACGTGTAAATTTGCTTTGTGTAAATAAGGCTTTCTTTGTTGCTATTGAGCCGGCTTCATTCCAGTAGAATTTTATTCATTGAACGAATAAATGGGGCGCAAAATTTTCTTATAATTTGAATTTTGAACGCTTGGATTTGTAATTACCAGTCTAATAAAACGTAGAGAAAATCCTAGAAGCTGATCTTGATGTATTCGTCTAAATATTTAATTAGATCTGACATTTGGTTGTTATTTTAGCTTTTAATAGTTATATATTTTTTGGATGTGTAAGCGAGGAGAAAGTAAAGTTTACTCACAAGTATCTCAGGCTATTATCAATCAACCTTCTCACTAGCCATTGTTTTTTGTGTTTTGATGTATTGGGTTGTTTAGATATGGTTGATTTTGAAAATTTTCTGACGCTTGGTCCATAAATGTGAGTGCTATCTTGAGAAAGAAATAAAAAAACAGTTTTTTTTTTATTATGCTCGTATGAGCTACTAAAAATGGTGATGGGAGACCGTTCTTGGCGTCATTGTATTCGTTGCTGACATAACCGGGCTAGCTGTTGGCGTAAGTCGGTCCGTTGCAAGTAACACCTCGGAATTTTTAGATGTCATTCACTTTTTCACTGAATGGTAGTCTGTTTTTTGTTGATACGGTGTCGTTGATGTAACTCCAATGTGTGGTTGTAACAGACTGACTCTAACAATGGGTCATAGTGGTATACCATCTTTGTGGTTTTTGGAATGCTCGATATTCTCCTTTGATGTTTTTATTAGTTTCTAATAGTCACATCTAGAGAGAAACATTTTATCAGTTTATTCATGTCACGTAGTATCTGTGTAACTTCTGCTAGCTAGGTCGACATACATTTGCGTCAGGTCTAATGAGCACAGAGCGAGGGTCTCCGTAGTGTGCACTTGTCTCTGACTGAGACAGCTTCTGTCTTTTGGAAAAATGGTTGGGCTTGAGGTGTGCACATGTTGTGTTTGACTTCAGAGTTATCTCCTGACCTCGGCAACGCAGTAAGAAAGCAAAGCTACGCAGTAGCTGAAATTCCTTCTTTTATACGTACTCAAATTTTCTCTAGAGAGGCGTATCAAATAAATGCGAAGGCCTGGCTATTTCAGCAACGTATACGCTGACTTTCACCACAAGTGTACAAGTATATATAAAAGAAAAAGCGCATGAAATAGTAACTTAATTTTTCTTCTAAAGTCCAAGAATTTCCAAACTTCTACCCGACAATGAACAACACGATGCATTAGTAACTGAAAGTTTTTCAGAAGATGCAGTTGCATCCTTAATACATTGTCATTACCTTTTGACTGTGCATCTAATATTGTTGTTTAAAAAGACACCTAGTAAATCTTGAGAACCGTATATGATGTTATTGTCTTATATATTTATTCACACATAATATCTGGTGACTATTTAACTTTTAATAGCTCCATTGCTGCTTATGAGTAGATTATGACAGATAATGTGTTCGTTATTTCTTTTAATAACCCTATAAATTTGTATTTTCCTGTACATTTTTTAGTTCTCAAAACTAAATGAAATTGTTATTGTATTTGATTTAGTGATTAAAAATTACTACGATACTAAAAAATTAAATGAATTTTGTTACCCCACAGGTAGCATTTTACATTTTACTTTTTTTAATTTTGTAGAAATGACAATAAACTAGCTGCTTTGACGAAGCTTAGTATAGTCTTTCACATAATCGAGCGGTATGGTTTCAAAATAGTTTTGAGCTCTTCACTTTCTCGCATGCCTTTTTCTTACTGGAGTTAATTTCGGTCTGCAGTTGATTTAGGAGGGCGGCGGCCAGACATCTGTCATATTCTAAGCGCGCCGAAAGCTCTAATTTTCCGATACATCAGGGCCGGGTGCTAAGTCCTGCATACGAGCAGATAAGCAGCGCGGCCGGCCGCCCCGCGGCGGAGAGCAGCTATAAGAAATTTCACACCGGCTGAATTTTGATATTTAGGGATGCAGCGGTCACTTGAGTAGAGCCGCCGAGCGTGAAAATAGCTCCGGAGCATTTCTGCATCGCTTTGCTGGAGTGGCCGGCTCCTCCGGCCGAAATTACTTAGGGTGGCTCCTGCTTTTTGCAGCTCGCCGGAGGTCCGCGCTCGCCGCCGCGGGTTCGATTGCTGATCTGGAAGAGCCGGGAGGAGCGGAATTCGGAAGAAGTTTCCTGGCCTCGGGACGGGGCGCCCGTTGTCCGGGCGACTGAAGAGGCTGGAGTTGTTTGTTACGCGCGTAATTTATCTTAGCAGACATTTTTTGGTACAAATTAAACTTACATATTAATGCAGTACAGGAAAAGCATAGTAATATTCAATGATGCACAGAGTAAACCTTAATTAACGTAAAGATTAACCTTTCAAAGTTACAAATATTTTAAATATAAAAACGCCTTGGTGTAAAGTTGTAAGGAATAGTTAAAGAAGTAAAATTTCAAAAGATAATATACGAAAGGATCAAATCCGATTTTCGGAGATTTTCGACAAATGAGCGGTGGTATTGGGAGTGGGCTCATTCGAAAGCCCAATTAGTGCTGGTTCTAATTACATATAAGACCAAGGTTATCTCGTATTGGAAAAGAGTTATGATCAAAAATGCGCGGGTTGGGGCGATGACGGGCCCGGGTTCATTCCTCAAGCTCTCTGATGTCTGGCGGGTGGCCCACTCAGTCATTAAAAATAATTGAGTACTTGCGTTCACTTCGAGCAAGGGCTAATAATGGCGGTCGTCTAAAGCGCTGTGTTTGCCACATCGCCCTGTATCAGAAATAGTGCGAGAGGACCGGGCACAGTGGGCGAAGATATGAGAGTCTTAACCTTCCAGTCCGCAGACCGTGCTCCCACGCAGGGCATTAGAGCCTCGCCATTATTATATTTTGATTTGTTGCAACAAAGGTGACCGGATAGAATATGTGATGATTATCATCTGCAAACAGCTATATGAAATATGTCAACTCGCAGAAAGAAAATTCGAATAAGCAACAGCTGTCGTGTCAAGTACTCGAAAACTTTCAAACACCCTTCGGATACTAAACTATAAGCTAATCGTTTTCTGATCTAAAAGTATCTTAATCATAGTATGCTACATTTTGCAGATGCTTTTTTTCTCAGTAAGCGTTTATTATATAATAGTTTACGTTCAATATTGGTACGCCAGCTTCAACAAGTTCACCTACTGACTTTAAAGTAAAACTAAAGTGAGGCTAGAAAGCTCATGTAATCGATGACAAAAGGCGCCTGTGCCTGACTTGTTAATTAGATAAGTTTGCTAAATATTCAGAGGAATACCAAAGCCTAAAGATAAGGCACTAATAGACTTCTCGAAGATAAAACAAACCAAATGATTGCTCCTGGCTCCTTCTGAGATTGAAACCCCGACAGCAAACAAAAACAAAATTTTCGAATTCTTTTGCTATTTGATTTAATTGCGATTTGTAGGTGTAGTGAACTGACCAAGCTAACAAACGTGTTGGTCGGCGAGATGGAACACCTAAAAAAACTGTTAAAAGGCTCGAGAGAAGTAAGACAGAGTTTAGGTTTGTACTGAATTGTCAGAATTAGATGCCTCATGCAAAAAGCAAGATAAATATTTGCACCATAACCTGGACATTAAAAATTGTCCATAAAATTTTATATGAGATTAAGGGATCAATAAATTATAGATTTGATATTTTTGGTCATAACACTTTTCCGACACGAGGTCATCTCGGCTTTTATACATCATTAGAATAAGCATTATTGCCCTTTAGAATGAGGTTCGGTTTTTACAGCCTCAAAAAATAGCAAAGATGACAAAAATATTATAAAGCATAAAGTATAGAAAATATTAAGTTATAAGTAACGTTTAGGCCCATCTATGGGGATAAAAGAATTCAGTAAGTAGAAATATCAAAGACAAAACAATGTATAAATGTATTGTAAAAGCTTTTGAAACTTTTGTTACAAATTTTTTGAAAAACTAATATATTTTGTAGTTATCGCGTATATTCCGTTTTAGTTTTGCACAATTAATTAAGTTTTCCTGAGATAGCGCTCTTAGGTTCACTTTTACGTTTTTTTTTATTTTTAAGGTTCAGACAAATTTGAGTTTCTTTTTTTTTAAATTAAAAGCGGCTATTATAATGTTGTGGTGTTCATTTTAACATATAATGTTGCCATGTACTCTGTGTAGTTTGACATATAATTAATTACGCCACAATTTTACTACATAAATTGATGGATCGATGGATATGGCATTTCTGATACTACTTGAATTGATAAATATGGCAAAATTACGGATAAAAAAAAATTAGTCTAAATATAAATAGGTAGCATATGTAGATGGATTTGTTATTACAAGGAAGTTATAATTTCTTTTACATAACTTCCACTAACATTGAGACATTTGTATGACCAGGTTATCTATGCCCTCTTAATGACGCCGCCTGTGAAGATCGCCAACGCTGCACAATAAAGAGTAATTCTAGAAATTTACGAAAATTCGTTCGACAGAGACGAAATCGTAAACCGTCTGTTATTACGAATCTTTTTGTTAGCAAGCTGCAACAAATTATCAGTAACGACAGATGTCATCATTAAACTGTCTAACCCATCTTCTTAATATTCCATCACACGTTGCATTTTCATCGTATACTTCTCTAATCTGTCGATGATTGTCCACCGGTTTCAAATTTCTTGCTTTTACAAAACGGACAACAGAGCGATTTTCCAAAATACTCGAACATTTTAACCTTATAAACAACGATTGCTCTTAATGAAATGTTATCTGTAGACAACTAGTACGTAAAGGAGCTCAGCTAGCATGCGGGTTTTTATGGAAACGGAGCTTACTTTCCGAACGCACTACATAGAATAACGTTTTAAAATTAATGCTCAATCTCAGAAATAATCGGCACTGCTTAACGATAATAGATATTTAAAGAACAAATCAAATCTATTTTAAGCAATCATGGTAATCACTCTATTGCAATATAATAAATAAAAGTAAAAGAAAACTAAAAATAAGAAAAATAAAGAATAAAGAAGAGCGACTATAGCGATTTAGTCAGCATTTTCATTTACAACAGCAAACAGAAAAAAACGGTAGTAGATAAGTCATTTACTAAGGAAATAGTAAAGAATTATAGAAGGAAAACTAAAAGTCAATACTTAAAACAACCAATTGCAAAAAATATGTTTCTTAAATCGAAAAAACATTCCTAGGTTTAGAAATCAAAAACAAATATTAAAAAAATGTTATTGAATTTATTAATTTAATAAAAACTGTTCACTGAACTTTGACGAACGCCCATTAACTGTTGTAGTAATCCAAAAGTGCGGAGCCGAAAAGCAGATTTAGGCCGCACGGCAATTAAGCTCCGTTATAAAAAAGAAAGCTGCGCGGAAGGGCGCCTTAATCCCCGTTATCGTTATACGTTAACACATCGATAATTCGCATTAAAACGCAATATTACCAGTTAAAAGACTTACAGATGAGCGCGGCAAGTCCGACCATCAATCAATCATAGCAGATCGCATTTCAGCGACGTTCAATCAAAGCCCCGCGCAGGGGCGCGCGAGGGAGCGCGCGACCCGCGAAAGGGTGCAGCCGAAACGAGCGCGTCAAATGTTGATAATCGATTATTGCTATGTAAACTCCATATGTGCCGCGACTTTACATAAGAAAGCGGTTGGCTAGAGATTTAATATGGCGGGCCGGGGACGCCGGAGGAGCCGAAGGGGTAACTAACACCACCGACGGCCTGATGTGTTCGCAGCCATTTCCTGACGCATTACCATGTTTTATAATTCAACAATCGCTGCCACGCGCCGCCAGCCCCCGACACGTGGCCGGGTGCTTTATTAAAAAGGGTTAAACGCCGCTCGGGGTTTTTACACGCCTAATATTTCCTTGGGGGACTCCCTTATTGCGACTCCTTCGCGGCGGAGCTTCCAGCTCCGCTAATACCCCGTCGTTAGCGAATCGGCCGAAACGGCGCGCAATTAGGAATAATTAACCCCGGCGGTGGGAACCCGCCGACCTTGGCGGGCGAGGGCCATTTTTAATAAAAGCTCATTAGACCCCGCTGAAGTCGCATTAAGCGGAGTAGTTCGCCGAAAAAATAATCGAAAATTACACGGCTACAGAACGGTAGCCACGTACTTTCCGCTCTTATACGAATCCCGGAGTCACCCCTTTAATTTAACGGCGGCGCCGCGCCAGACGTAGGTGTCATTATTCAATTTTATTGCTTTTTCCTTAAAATGCGCCTGAAGACGTAATATTAGCGCCGCTCGTCTTATTAGAGCGCGTCCGGCAGGTCGCAGCCAGGACGAAATAATTAAAAGCGCGCGGGGTGGCGCCGGGACGTGCGCGCTCTTACCGTCGTGAGAGGGAGGCGTGGATGGAGCTTTCTCGACTCTGCTCAGCGGGTTTTGGTCAGCTGCAAAGAAAGCACTGGGTTAGAATCACATTTTCATGAATAAAGCTACTAATTTGCTTGTGTATTTGTCATTAACAACAACAACAAAAAATGCACAATTACAGGGTTGTCTAGCAAACAGCAGTAGTCAGTTTAATTATTTAGTTATAAGAAGGGCGTTCAAAATACCTTATAACTTAAAAAATTTAAACCAGCTGGAAAATAATAAAATAAAATTTAAAAAGTTCTACTCACGTGATCATTACGAAGAATGATTAAATTAATAATAAAACACAAAAATAGTTTAAATACACTTGTCTGCATTTTTAAATTTTTTGGTCAACACAACAATTTTTGAATATATATAATTGGTCATGTTGCAATATGAATCTTAAATGTTAATTTTATTGGGTTGTTCGGAAAATTCGCGCCGATATTCGATGGATGATATTGGAAAATGTTTGAATACGCTGCAGTTATAGAAAACGCACAATTTGTGTACATAGTCTTAAAGGTGACATTTCAGCGCATCTTTAGAAAAAAAGTGCCTTGCAATAAATTGGCTTGTGTTATTTTTGTACCCCTTGAAAGATGGAATAAAAGAAAGTCCATTTTAGACGCTACATACTCGATGCTTTTTTATTCGTGAAAAGGCAAAATGACCACATAAGCAACAAAAAAAAACATGTGCCGTTTACGGAAAAAAATTTTTTAGCTGAAAGAAAGTAATTTGCTAAATTTAGAGCTGGTAATTTTTATCTTAAGGGCAACAACGCTCGGGTAGACACTCCGTCATTGACAATGAGCAAATCAAAACAACACAAAATTTAGCAGAAATACTAAAAATATCGAAAACCACCGTTCAAGAACGTTTAGTGAAGCTTGGTTACCTAAATCGCTTTAAAGTTTGGGTTCCGCTGATTTAACCAAAAAAAATGTAATAGATCCCATTGTCATCTGAAACTTGCTGTGTAAACGCAACGAAAATGCATCATTTTGAAACAATTAGTGACGGGGGAAAAACAATAATCATGTACAACAATTCTGAGCGAAAGAAGCCGTGGGCAAAGAAAATAAACCACCATTAGGCATCCCCGAAGCTAAAGTCCAAGATCTTGTACTATAAACTCGTACCAAACGATCAGTGAATAAATTCAAATCAGTACTGCTCGCAACTAAACGAATTAAAAATAGCAATTCAGGAAATACATCCAGAATTAGCTAATAGGAAGGGCTGTGTTCCACCAGGGTAATGCTATACTTGATATATTTTTGACTAACCCACAAAATTGTTGGAACTTGGCTGGGATGTGCTGCCTCACCGGATATATTAACCAAATATTGCATATTTAGATTTTTGTTTATTTATGTCTTCGCAAAATTCTCTTAACAATAAGCATTTAACCCATTGGAAGCAATAAAAAATGAGAATTTTTTTAACTACAAATTTGAGTAGTACTGGGAAGTTAGAGTCTTAAGATGGAGGACATTGTTAAACAAAATTGTGAATATATAATTAAATAAATAAAAATCGACATATAAAAATGTTGCGTTTAAATTTTGCTTAACAATCGGCACGAAGTTTACGAAAAATCCAATAATTTTGCACCTTGAATTATTGAGTTTCCTAAATTCCTTAGATTTCTTTTATTGCTCCTATATTTTTTATTCATATGTCTATGGGCAGTCTTTTTGCTTCAGTGCATGTTCTGGCCATTACTTACTTACTTACTTAGTCCTAAGCCTTTCTAGTGCTAGTGGGATTGAGTCCTGTATTGTTTTCTACCTTGTGTTTGGTTTCGTATACCCTCCCATTTTATTCTCCTTTTCTCTGATTATGTCTAACCATCTTGTTCTTGGGCGTCCTTTTTGTTTTTCCCCTGCACCCGCGTTTCAAATACCCTTTTGTAAGTCTTTCATCCGGCATTCGACGCACATGTCCAAATCATCTGAGTTGTTTTTCTATGATCTCTTCATTAATTGGCTCTTTTTGTAGGTTTTCTTTGAGCGTTTGGTTTCTTATTTTGTCCCTCCTATTCTTATTTTTTATTCTTCTCGGGAATTGCATTTCCATAGCGTTTTCTGTTAATGTCCATGTTATGCTGTATATAATTATCGGCCTAACCACCTTTGTAATGACTTCTGTTTTTATCTTTTTCGGCACTTATCTTTTACCTAGGAATATCGTCTTCATTGTATTAAATACATTTTATCTTTCATTTATTTTCTTGCCCACCTTACTTCTATTATTGCTCTTAGATATTTGAAGTATTCAACTTGCTCTGTGTGCTTTCCGTCCAGTTTTATTTTATGGGTTCTCTTTGTGTTAGATATTATCATCGTTTTTGTTTTTCCAGTATTAATTTTTATATTTATCTTCTCTAGATTTTCGTCTATTTCTTCAAGATTATGCTGTAAATTCTCTTTGGTGTCTGATATCAAAGAAATGTTATCTGTAAACAGCAGTTTTGTTAGTTGTGTTTGTTTCGATTGCCAGTATCTCAATGTTATTTTTTGCAACTTTTCCTTGTCCTTCTTTACTGCCTTGTTTAGTACCACTAAAAATAGGAGCGGGCTCAATACACATCCCTGTTTAACTCCTTGTTTAGTTTCAAATTCCCTGGATTCTTCGTTGTTTGTTTTTACTATGTTTGTATTTTCTTTATGGTGTTTCTTTTGCAACACTTTCCATATATCAAACGCTTTTTCCATGTCGATAAAGCATATGTGCATGATCTTATTAATTAATTTTTTGCTTATTTTGTTTGTCTAGACATTAGTTGTAATATTTAATTTATGTTTTGTAGATAAATTAGCTCCAACTAGTTTTGTAGTCACGGCATTCTGTATGCTTTCTTTATTTTTTGTGTCATTTGATCTTCAGAAGTGAGGACTGGATTCAACTGCAGACTTTAACATGTCGTAAAGTTTTACTGCTTTGAATATTATAACTTTCATTCCCTTTTTTGCTCCAAAATGGTGCCTCCCTGTGTCGATTCATCTACGTAGATTCCATTGAAGATTCGGGAATTCAAAACTCCTTAACAGAACTCAAAAAGCAATTTCGCCGGACGGCCTTCCAAGCAGAAGCAGGACAAATGCGCGTTCATAAACTACGTAAAGTAGGATATATGCATAAGTCCGGCTAAGGGTGAAAAATAATAGTGTAGGGCCGCGCTCTCGAGGGAGTCGTAAGGGGTAAAGTACCCGGAGCCGGACTAGACGATCCGGACCGCACGGGCCCCGGACTCGGACCTGCCGGGGCATAAATAATGCACCGCCGCTACATATGCAGCCCGCTAACCGCCGCCAGCCTCTCGCCGGCCGCCGCATTAGCCGACTTGACGCCCGGAAGCGCGTGAGCGTCGCGGCCCGGAAAGCGCGATCTCGCCCGGCTGACATTTGCATGAGAACCGGCGCATTAATCTTTCATGGAATATCGCGTGCCCGGAAAGTAATATGAATATATCTCCCGACTATGAATGTTTAAAACTTCATCATTGGAATAGTATTTTCAATACACGGAGAGCGAATATTCAAAAATTCAAATCCAATTATGAGCCTCTAATTCAGCTGCTTCCTGCCCTTTCAAAAGGTCGCTATCAATATTCATACGTTTGTGATTTTTCACGTTGATTGGCATTTATTATGCAGCTTTAATTAGGGCTGGGGCAGGAGCCGGCGGCCCTAGCGCTGGGCATTTGGCTGCTGCGAGCTTTATTGCCGCAAAACGCAACGTAATGAGGCGAAATGGCTCTATCTGCAGCACGGCTACATAACGGCGCGGCGTAATTGGAAATGAAGTTTTACACCTCGCTAATAAGCCTCCTTTCAAGAAAGTTTCTGTTTGTATCAATGTACTCTTGTAATTTTTACTTCCATCTGTAATACTTCTTGTATTGGATGACTTTAAATAAAACACTATTTAATCATTCTTTAAAGTAATTTCATCCCATTGCGATACACATACGCCATCGTTTAATCTAATCTTGGAAACACTTTTCATATTCACTTTTTGATTTCCAGCATCTTCATTTTTTTTTTTATTCAACCGAGTCGAATGGGGTTCCTTAAGGAGTTTTTTTAATCGACTTCAAGCCCAAAACAACATTTAAAATTGCGCCTGCTGAACCTACTGACAAGCCAACAGTCAATTGACCATTTCCCATTACATTGTTTCTAATTTTTCTGCATTTTCTTCGACTTTTGATGTTAATAGACGACCAGACCGAGGTTAATCTTTTACGGATTTACGACCTGGTCTGAACAGCTTATGCCAATGGAATCAGTATTAATGCAATTTCTTGGTTCAAAAATATTAGTTATTTCAAAAGTTGATATAAATAATCTATTATAGTAGATCAAACTGAAATTATGAGCGAATGTCACTGAAGGTTATTCCAACATAAGAACATTTTTTGAACGACGAGATTCAAATTAAAATCACCGTTTTTTTTTTCACAAAGTAGCATTTTTCAAAACTTTGTGTATTTGAATGTATGCTTATATAATTTTCACTTTCCACTTCCTGGAAAATGTTTTCAAATCAGAATGTCTCTTATTGATTATTTGGACATTTAGACGAAGATATTCGTACCCTTTTTTTGAGTGTTGGCAGCTCAAATCCAAATAAACGGCGTTATTTCGAAGCGGGAGTTTTCGCAGTGTCGTTGCCTTGGATCAGCACGCGAAGCAGAAAAACGTAGGTCCATGCCCAAGCCCTCGTTTGGGTGGTTCATGTGAAAAGAGCGGCTCATAACTTCGCATAAGGAGCGCCCATTGTTTATGAAACGAACATGAATTAATTCAGTTTAATGGCATTTCGTTAAATTATTCATACTCGGCGGAATTAGAGCAGGCTGACGAGGCGCGCGAGAAACATCCACTCAATGCTAATGCGGAATTAAAGTATTTCGCTTGCCAAACTTCCGTTAGTCAGGGCTCCTGCCGTTAATCAACAGAAACTGCATTAATCGGATTTTGGATCATCGCGCGCCCAATTAATTAGAGCGGCCATTATGCTCTAAGAGCCGAGTGCGCGCCTAATTGCAAAGTAATACGGGATGGAATTGGGAATGTCGTGACCACATGCCGCCATCTTTATCATCTTTATTAGCGTTAAATGTGCGCCTGATCAATTTATCAGTTGTATTAATTACGGGGCTGTGTTTGATAGCCGGTTAATCACAAAAATCGGACAATAAATTGGCCGGACAATTATCGGCGATTATATTGGATTTCTGGATCGTTAATTTTTCGAATTGCCCCCTAAATTTGATCTAGCGACTTAATAAATTGAGGCGCCCGCGCCGCGAGACGGCGCCCCTCATGCAAAGTCGCTCTTCCTGTACTTTTTGTCAAATTAAAATTATGCTAATTCAGATTTGCATTTAAACAAAATTTAGATGTCTATCATTGTTGCTTAATTGCGCCATTATTAGTTGTCCGTCTTGGTCGGCTAATCGTGGCTGCATGGCTAATCGGAGAGCAACGGGCACCCCGCGAAAGAAATCCCGCGGAAAGCGGGCAGGGAACTTTCCTGCGAGGGCATTCCGGGCAGTTTTGAGCGATGCACTCGGCGGCTCTAATTTTATGCTAGCATTTGTTGTAATTGATCATTACAAAACGAAAGCTGCCTCTGCAATTTGGCCGGCGAAACCGGGGCACCAGGAAGTTTTCACTTAAAATGCCACATTAATCCAACACCTTGCTCACAAATTAGTAATGAGTTGCGCGATACCATCGAAATTTTGCGCGAATATTGCAGCTCGGCCCGATAAGCAGAAAACACTCGAGGACGCCCTTTAGGTGAAAATGTTATCACAAACACGGCGTTCTCAGAATTCAAGTTCCATCGACGTGACTGGTACCCCTTTCGGCGCATTTGGATGGGCATTTCGTTCCATAGGTTAAAGTTTTCGAAAACTACAGCCGATAAGTGATACAAATTGAGATATATCTGAAAGTGTATTGTATTTAGGTTGTGTTATCTTTCTATTGGTTGTTTGAAAGCCATTATAACTACAAAAGATAACGATGTATCTAAGTGAAATATAATTGCGGTCTCTGAATTAGATCGGCGTTTTTTTAATAAAAAAATGTAATATTGAGTCTACATTATAAAAAGGTGATGGGAATGAAAATAAAACACATTTGTATTAGATAAGCAACGATCATATATGCGATTCCGTTATGGCAGGTTTAGTCATCATTTCTTAAACATTCTGCAAACATAAAATTTATCTGTGACTCACAGCGATGTAGGTTCATATTAAGAAATTTTTCATATATCTGTAGATTAGCGGCAAAAATTCCAGCTTATTCTTACTTTTAAGTAAAAAAATTGTTTTGTTATAGAAAATATAGATATTTTTATATTATATGTATTTTTTGAGAATAAATCATAGAAAGTAGTAATGAAAATTAAATAAACAACAGAAATTTAGTTTTTGTACGTTTTAAAGTTTAAAACTGCGACATAAAAGTGTTTATTCTTATATTTTCACCGATCTTTTATACCCAAAACTTATTAAACACGCGGAGAAAGTTTTAAGACTGTAATTAGAAATGTATTTTACAAAAAAATATTTTATTGCTTATGTTCAGGGCCTTTTTTCTTTTTTAAAATAATTATTAACAAGCCCAAGCCCCAAAGCTACTAGTAAGCATCAATTTTTTTTAGTCCGGTTTGATATAAATATAGGAACTAAATATAAAATCTTTATACATTATTTTTTGAATTAATATTGCAATAATTTATTAAAGTTTAAAAAAAATTATATACAATAATAATAATCAAATTTAAAACGAAATGTTAATCAAGATATTATTTTTTAAAAACACAACTTTCAATTTAATGCAGCTTGCAGCAAAAGAAATTAATGAAAAGACAGAGCCAATCGAGTATTTTCAACTCTTAGCTTTAGCTAATATTAAAGCCGATAAAAATCTGGGTTATTTGAAAAATAGAAATTCAAATACTTGCTTGTTTACACCAACCGCCTGAATAATTTTCGAAATTCAGACGTATTTTACAAGAGGTAAAGTTTGATTTCTGTTATCGCCAAACACAAAGAAGTGCGGTTAAAAACGCGCGACCTGCCGGGGGACCAATTTTGAAATAAGGGCGCCGAATTTGGAAAGCTGTGCCTTTTGACTTACGTGATGCGAAGCCAGAAGCCGACCCCATCATCAGGCTGGCGTAGTGCGGCCGCAGGAACTCCCGGTGGTGATCCATGGCTGATAACAACGATGTCATAGTGATGATATTGGAATACTGAATATTTAAAACTGTAGTGTTTACTATAAATATAGGTTGTATAGATAATTATAAGGTGAGGTGCCTACTTCAAGATTATAATATTAAAATGCCGGCGCACGATAAGCGCTGATAAGTCTTTGCTTTCGGGCCGATACGGGCTCACGTGGCCATAGTACGCCAATTTGGCTAATCCAAACTAAGATGTACAGCATCGAAGAGCGTGCTAACAATAGTTAATTAATCGCCAGGGACAAAAGCAAGTGGTAGATTAGGAGGTAGATTAAGGCACTCGAGACGAACATCGCCAGGACGAAAAGCACCAGGTGGTATTTGCCGTACATCCTCTATTTCGGGGTGCAAGGCGCGCGACGCCAAAATTCACACCGACTCACTGTAACCCGGGTTCGCGCTATCGTGCGGAGGAATCCGGGCCCGGGGTGCAAATCGAACACCCCTTATCGTTCAGCTCTCGATCGGCACTGACGGGATGACCACTGGCCAGAGTTTGATATAGACACTAATGCATGCACCCTTGCACCCCTCGCTCGCCACCCGCATACGCCATGTGCTAGTTTCGGCCCCTGTGCATTCGCATCGCTAATGGTGCAGCAGCATTGCTATGAAAACATGCGCCGACTCTTAATTCATCCCCTGCATTCAGCACGGCCGGAATCACAAAAGCGGAATTTTACAGTTCCTTAGGAGAATTCGGGATACAATGCTTTATCGGAATAAATCGCTCGCATCGTTGCGCTGAAGCCACTACAAGAAGTGCGCCAAGGAAAACTTGAAATTAAAAAGCTACGTGCAGTTGGATAGGGGTTGAACCTCATCGTCATACATCTAGACATTAGATATAAAAATGAACATTTTAATTATCACCTATGATGGTTATAAAAAAAATAAAAAAATACAGGATCTGAGAGAAAAATTTAAATTGTAATGACCACAAAGCCTGGGAGAATTCGTACAGAAACACTTTAACTTATTCTTTATTTTATTTCTCTTACCACCCGCTCTGTATTTTCTGCGATGCGGAACATGAAGTTCGTCTCGTATTGAACATAAACGTAACTGAGCGACCCACAGCAGTATGGTGTTACTAGAAGTATTACGCTATTGAAATTCTACGCATGTATAATAAATTTATTTTGCTAAAAAAACCCTGACACAAGCATATTGCTGCTGTCTTTTTTTATTATGAGGCTGTAATTAATTAGGAATTGACGCTAGATAAAAATTTGACCATTTCTTACAATTTTGAGGACCATCGGGCGCGGAAAAATTTAAAATTATAGATTATATTCAAGAAACGTATTAGTAGTTGTTTCTACCAGACCCTTTATACAGAAAAACATTTAAAAAAATTATTACCTGTGAAGTTGAATTTAATCATTTGAACAAAACTAAACTATGTGCACTAAGTACAGAGAACCATTACAAAATGTATTATACAACAAGCCAATGGCAAGATTAATAAACACAACCATTAAATTTAAAGATAAGTTAAACATCTACACGCTAAATATATTAAACCAGACATACATCAGTCTTATCACCATTTCAATGATAATTTTAATAAAATTGTTACGTCTAAGATATCAGTATACATCATTCTACTATTTGCTATTGTATTTCTCACTCTTTCTTTTTTAAAATCTATTTGGCAGCAATTGTTTAATTTTCTTGCTTGTCAATATAATACGTTAGAAGATTTCGGTAACAATTTTTTAAACAGCATCTTTACAGGAAGAAATACTTACTTCAGTTTCCCAATAAGGGAATGAAGGTAGAGAAACATAATACAGAAGGAGAGAACATTAAACAATAATAAAATAATAATGTAAATTTGACGAAAACGGAAGAAGTTCAGACGAAGCAAGATTTTTTGAACAAAACTGTTGGCGCTATCTTCTCTACAATTTTTGTGTAGCTGTGGTTATTATTAAGAGTTTCTTAAAGAGCATTCTGATCTGCACTTATAATTTTTAGGATTGTAATAATATACTTAGCAGGTAATCCATTGGAGGTCGCATCTGTCCTGAACATTGAAATGAAATCAGATGGTTTCTTAACTTTTGTGAGCTAAATATAAATCTTAATAATTCTGCTGCTTAACTAAAATTAGAACATTTAGCACAGATTACGTCATATCAGTAACATACTTCCCCTCTTATATAAATGGTGTTGAGAGTTATCTCTTGTATAATTCGAATGCTGGATTTAAATTAAATAAAACGAGAGTTGGATTTTTGTAGAGTATTAAGGTATAGAAACTACAATTAAATATAGCTGACAAATGGCACCACGGCTTCGGTTGCAAACTTTGGTCCTTTTTGATTATAATTTCGTTTGTATTTTGATCAATTTGGATGACTTCTCAAAAACAGAATGGCGCGGTGATAAATCACAAGATCTCGTCGGCCAGACTAAAAATGTGTTGTCGCAGTAAATCGACTGATGCTTGAGCTGTGTGGCAGGTGGCGTCGCCCAGTTGTGCAGTTAGTGTTAAAAAACTACTATGTAAAGATCTAGCATTTCCAGGATCTGTCCAAAATTCACGTCAGTGGCGTGTTAGGGGCTGCATTTGCTTTTCATGAGTTTTCCGAATCACAAACGCGACAATTTTGTTTTCTTACAAACCCGTCGAGCCAGAATTAAATTGAGATCCACTTTATAACACTGTAAAAACCAATTAACAAGTTGTCGGCGATGAGAATGGTCAGCTCTTGTATCAGTTGCAGTTTGTACGTTTCAAAATGCAGATCTTAATGAATATTCAGAGAAGAAAGCTTGTTTCTCGAAACGTCCAGTTTGACATGTATGACAATATTCTCAAGAGACCACGAGGTCTTGCAACTCTTACTGATCCAGTTTCATCAAATTTTGTGATGAACCTTAGGACAGTTGATTAATTTGGTGCACTATTTTGCTCAAAAATCCACGGACCTTTCGTACCGTCGTTGTAATGCATTCACCGAACTTCAAATAAGTTTTAACAATAATAACATGCTGTTATTTAGTATAGCGTTCCATGTTTATTAAACTGAAGAACTTTAGATAATATATTTTACGTATCAGAGTTTCCAACCGCAAAGAAGAAAAAGACTTAAAGTTTAAATGCAATTTTGGCTACCTCTATAACTAAAATTATGAACTACTAATTTTTGTTTTACAATTTAAATGACCTATATCGCTAGCATAATTTTTTGTATGTCAGTTTGGAAGAGCACGTCAAAGCATAATGTGATTGATTCACCTTGTAGATAGCTAACGAAAAGGTATAAACACTTTAAACACATTTTTACGCCTTATCTTAAGATTATCATTTCAAGATAAGTATATGAGAATCCACAAAGAATGTGAATTGGACAATTATGTCGCAAAGCGTGGTAAAATAATAGAGGAATTATTGAGTAATTATTTATTGATCTTTTTAGATCTTCAAACTGAGTGAAAGGTACATTCTCATCCTACAAGAGGGCACTGTAATGCAAATGAAAAAAAAAACCTTTTCTGTTTATAATAGACATTTATGAAAGCGAAACTGCAAGATCGTCCAAGTAAATCCGGATTATTTCAGGCTGTATTACAGAAAAGCCGAAAGGACGTCTTATACTCTTTTATTAGATAACACAACAAGTTATCTTCACATAATCAACAATCCACAATTGTCGACAAAATGAGCCCAGCACACGACCGCAAAAGACCAAAGTTAACGACGCAGTGAAGTAGTACAGAAAATCTGACTGCCGACAGGGAGTCACAGCAAGCGATCTAATCCCAAAAGAAATGATGAATTCATTCACGAATTGAAAGAGATGATCATTCAGGATCCTGGGCGAAGCATGACTGACCTGGCAAAAGAAATGGATGTGGCAAAGTCGACGGTCAGTCTAGCAGTGTACTCGGATCTACACTACAAGTATTTCATCTTGAACAATCGGCAACTATTAAATAAGAAAAACAAGATAGACAGGAAGTTGAAGACCCAAACACTACTGAACGACACTAACCACAATAGCGCTGGCTTTCTGAAATCCTTTTCAGATGAAAAGAACTTCGTCCAGGTCAAGAAGGCGAGTCGCCAAAATAACTACTAATTTGAAATGCCGATTGTTATATATACAAAGTTTTACGTTTCTGTGATGGTGTTGAGGCTTGTGAGCAGAGAAAGAAATGTCATGTTGTCCCATTTCTTTGAAAAAGACCTGAAGGTGACCATTGACAACTACCTATATCAACATTTAGAGACAGTTGTCAAGCTTTGGATAGAGGAGGTGGCTGTTGGGCAAGACTTCGCTTTAGCCCACAAGGCAAGAAAGAACCAGGCATGGTTATACAACAATTTGTATTGCCACTGGTCCTCTGACTTGTGGCTACCTTTCAGCCCCGACTGCAATCGGCTTGGCTACTATATGTGCGGCGTGGTCAAAACGAAGGTCCATCAGAGGCATTATAACACCAAGGACAGCTTACACCTCTTTATCAAGGTGGTAATGACATATATAGACAAAGAGAAAGTTGTGTTCGCCTGCAGTAGGTTTATATCGCAGCTCGATGGGAACTATATTGGGTAACTTAATTCTCAATACTATTTATTTTAATTGTACTAAGTTTTATGTGGATAAATTTAATTTTCCTTGTATTTTAGTGTTATTTTCATTGTTTATTTATATTCTTCATTTACTTCGACGACCCTTTAGTTATCGATTGTGATACACAAAACAACAAACAGAAGATTTTTGTATTATTTTTCAAAAATAAGAATGATTAGGATATATTTGATGACGCACTTGGTATATAGTAATGAAAGCAACTTATGTAGATGTTTTAATGTTTTTTAATATGGAAAAATAAAAACTTTATTAGATATTATTTACATTGTTACCAATTTTAAGTCTAGTAGTCATTAAATCCAATTTATCATTTGAAAGTCTATATGCTTTAAAAACGAAAGTAATTTTTGATTTTTAAGCGAAAATGAAAATAAGCACGTAATATTTTAACTACAATGTGTAACACATCACGGCGTTGTTTTTATGACTACATTTGCTGTCTGATACATTAATCTATAGTTCAATATTGAACATATTCTTATTAGTGCTTACAGCAGTAATAATATAGAAGCATTGCAAAATATGACAAATAAAGTTTACTTTAATAAAAACACATTTTTAATCTGTTATTTATAATGTGGTCTTTCACATAGTTTATTGTAATTTAATAATGAAAATTTAATAATAAAAAATACACTAAGCGTATTTTGTTCAGGTATTTCTTCTATTTAGCACATAAGATGATTTTCAATAATTTCTAATCGTGTACGGGGCTCTCGAGTGGGATAAAAAGCTTTATCGGCTGGAAAGCAATGGAAAAGCCAATGACACGGCAAGCAGCATATCGATGTGCCTATTTTGGCGATAATGAGCCCGAGCCAGGTTGCCCAAAACGCTTTTTAATTTGCGCAACAGCGCTTGAGCAAGCTGGCGGCACTCCGGACCCTCGATTATAAATAATACGCCCGCCGTTACAAAATAGATAAATAGCACGATTATTAATACCGATTAAGCAAACAAATTAAGGAAAAATTGTCGATCAACACTTGCTCTGGAATGATAATACTATTTACACGTCGTCCGCACGTTCGTAAACAAGCGGCTGAAGGTGCGTAAGCGCAGTCATTGGCCTACAGCACGAGAAGGCTGAAAAATACGGTTTTCAGCAATTTTCCAAATGGACGCAATTAGACTTGTATTTTGGATTCGTAAACAAGCATCTCTTGCTCTGGTGTAAATAGACCTTGGATAAAGATAAGGATTACCTGCGCAAATACATAAAAATTAGGCGTATCGCGTGATTAATCCGTTACAGTTTAATTTGCAATTATTCCTGTAAATGTTTACTAGCTGAAAGTGAGGAAAGTCCCACGCGTCGGTATTCTGAAGAACGCCTTAATAAACAATACAGCAATATGAGCGATAAGCTATCGATGGTCGCACATCCGGTTTAAAACTATTTGTTTAAATAAAAATTGCAAGCTAATTTTTATTCCGACATGTCGCCAGAAATCCATCCAGGTTATTGTAGGCCGACGTGCAAATGTTAGAGGCGCCTTAGGGACTTAAAAACAGGCTCAATTAGGTTTAACGTTATTTACATTAATTTTCTGCCTTATCTAATCACACAAAAATACATCGCCACAAATTTGGCAATCGATTCAGGTGCAAAAATAGAGTTTATTCGTGATAAAAAATTTTAACGATAGTGCTGTTTGCGTTCTAATCGGAGCCATTAAAATATTTTCACGAAGATTTTAAAGTTGGGTGGAACTATGTATGATCGTCGAATTTCAGCTTGTATTCAGACTGATGATATCTTAAACAAATAACGTAGGCAATCGAGGTTTAGACAGACAAAATTAAATTTCCGTTTTTAGTAATAACATTAGATGAAGCGCAAAGCGAATTTAGGAGTGGAAGTACTCAAGACCATGTATTTATAATAAAGCAAATAATACAAAAAGCATTGCAAAAAATATTTGTGTTGGATTTATAAACTTTAACAAACTACCACAGACAAAATTAAGGATTATCTTAAAGGATAAAGGTGTCACTAAAGAAACAATCCAAATAATACAAAAAATTACAATAACAAAATTAATGCAATTAAAAGTTATTTAAATACTGGGGGACTAAAACACCAAAGGAAAATAGAAGTATTTAAAACAATCTACAAACCAACACTAAGTTATGAGCATGAATACTTTGGAGGTAAGAACAAAATAAAAGTAAAGTTCAGCCTATCAAAAGAGCTACAATCAAAAATGAAATAAGATACCGAAATAAAAAGAAATTTGAAAATACAGCCCAAACAAATATGACAAATTTGGGACGCAAAAATACAGACGAATAAGAAAAAGAGACTACTAAACTTGGCATTTACAGTAGCAGCCAAAAATCTATGACATTCGTATTTTTGGAGCGCCATTCTTAAACGGACTATCTGATTGACATAAATTTTTTATTTGCTTTTAGTAAGTATTAGAGTTTGGCTAATACGCCACATTGAGCACTTGTGCAAAATTGTGCCAAAAACCAGTTAGAGCGAAAATTTTTAGAGAAGAATACATACGTCACACTGACGTCATCAGCGCAAAGAACAAATATCCAGTCGGACTAGTCCAATTTCCATTAAAAGGGGTGGT